>CM062804.1:1185476601-1186151601 GCA_031772625.1 Pinus tabuliformis
CGAACAGGACCACATCTGCATGCACACATGAGTTTGATTAAAGTCTTGATAGAATAAAGCACAAGGACATTATAAATAAAAACAGTAAACAGTGATATGGTCGAAGATTTTACCAATAGCGCCCCACTGTTCGCCATCCGGCAGTACCAAGTCCGGATCACCTCGGAAATCCATACCAACATATGGATACTCGGAATATACCATCTCCTGACGCTTGTTGAACCACTGAAGAAGGTATCAGTGAAAGAAATTTGAGATTGAACAGCATGCATAGACATGTGATCAACCCAACTCTGCATGCGTGGCTCGGTAGGAGAAGGCAAGTCGAGTGCGATATACTGAGCTGCATCAGTGGTATCTTCTCCAAGGCAAAGGCAGTCAAAAACAAAACAAATCCAAAGTTCTTCAGCTTCCGTCCTTTACCTTGGTCAACTGACTTTTCATCTGAAGAAGTACTGCATCACACCAGTTGAATATTTTCGGTTGGTGGAAAACTCCAAGGCGTGTTGCACATAGGATCTATTGGCAACATGAAGAGATGCACATACCGGCCATCCTACCATAGTATACAGAATGGACCTGAGAGACCTGTCAGCAATCTCACGGATAACGACCTTGTCGTCTCTACTTGGGCTGAGATCCTTCCCTGCAATACTGACGGACATAATCTCTCAAAGAGTCATTCCCTCGGGCCGAACCTGACAAAGAAATGGGGGCACCCCGCCTCAACAAGCCAGTCAAGAAGTAAATGTCTACCACATTCAAGGGGATAGATTTGCCCCTAATCTGAAATACTTGGTTGATAGGATCCCAAGCATCAAGCATATACTGCAGTAGGGAGATCTGTGCTCTCATACTAGAGATACGGAAGAACTTCAGCAGACCACAGTTCCGCAGCGCGTTCACCGTGACAGGATCATGGAGGGCAATCATGTCCTCTTCTTCATGTTCTCGTTCTCGCCATGTCAGGGTCATTTTGCTCCAATAATCTCTGAAAACAAAACATGAGAGGAGTTAGATCTTGGATTTGATGAGAAACTAGCAAAATTTTCATCAAAAACTGTGCAACAAAACTATTTTCTATGCCCAACGCAACTGGATAGTGTTCCACCTGCGTTGAAGGTCAAACTGCCTTCATGCAGCTTGACATTCAGCGCAGGTTTCGAGTGAACCAGCTGCGCTGATGGCAGAGCGCCCTAACAAAACCCCAGGGGCTCAAGGGAACAGGAAAACAGGCATAGAATGGAAAAAGGAAACCATGAAAAGAAAGAGCTAGGGTTTAGCTCCTACCTGGTCCAAACGGCACCGAAAATCGTCCGCAGAATCTCCCGGAATCAGCTGATGAAAATCAAGGGGGAAGAGGCACCTCCAAAGCTCCAACAAACCAAGTTCAAATGAAATGGTAAAATGAGAGGTAAAAACACTTTTTAATTGCTTTTTACGTAGTTCAAAGTGAAATATTAGGGTTTTAATCTCATTTTCAAGCAAATGTTATTCATTTCTAACTAGTTTGATGCAGCAATTGAGGATACAGTACTATCTTTGAAAAGGGCAAAGCTAGTCATGGTAAAAAATCAATAATTTGACCATATAAAATCGAGCAGTTTTAGCACACAGTTCATGCTCGTTAAAAAATAAACGCAAGATCCGAGCAGTTTTATCGTATAGTTCATGCTCGTTAAAAAATAAACATCAAATTGAGCAAATGTTTCTACCCGCATTTAAGCTCGTTAAAAAATGAACTATCTCGGTAAATAACCACTGTGAATGTAATATCATCAACCATCAAAGCCTTGGTCGTGTTTGCACCGTCACCTCCACTTTTCCATTGGCCGATCGTTCACCTCCATATGTTTGTTTACCCATTTTGAGGAACAGCTGCGAAGAGTGATTTCACTAGCCATCCTCGTGACACTGCCGTGATTGGAAATTTCCAACCTGTACCTGGAATCAGCTGCTAACCTGTTTCATCACTCGTTCCTCAAAAGACGAGTCTTCTTTAAGCTTTTTTCATCTGACTTGTAAAATATGAAAAGATTGTCGAGTCCTTGGCCTTCCAGCTCGTTAAAGGGACAGGAAGTGCTATCCCTCCTCTAGATTTTAATCTTTTTGGACCTGAGGGATTATTGCACAAAAAGATCGAGCGCTTGTTTTATTCGGCTCGTTAAAACTATCGAAAAATCATCCCTTCTGTATTGTTTTATACTTTTTCGGACCTAAGGGATTAGATGATGAAAAAGTACTTTTGGAGTTAACTTTATGTACCTTTTCAGACTCTCTAAAATGAAAAGGACCGAGTTATCTTTGTCGTTAGACTCGTTAAATGCATTAAATAGCGACAAACTTGTCTTTAGACGAGAACGAGTTTCACTATCGCTAGGCTCGTTAAAACATAGCGATGGGCTTGCCCGAAGGGCAGGTTATAGAACAAGCATATGTTATCCTCCTCAAGCTTGACAAAAATAAAGAGGTACTAGTCAGCAATGACTGGGGAAAAATTGGGAGAAACTCAAGAAAACTTTGATGGTAGCAAGTCGCTCTTGAACATGACACTTTTCCTCCGTACCACAATCGGGTTGGGTTGTTTCATTCACCGATCACATCCATGGTCTCACCATACCATCCATATTTGGGGTAATGCTACCGATCCATCGCATCAGTGTCGCCATATGTTCAAGAGAAGTCGTTCAGAAAAGTCAACCGTGTCCCATCCACTGCCGTACATTATCCTTCATCCTTTCATGACCGCCACCCTGAATCATATGTCACAGATCGTTTTCACCTCCATCAAAATCATTAGCTCCGTTCCGTGTCATTGATGTGGGATTCATTAAGGCCCTCCTTTGACGGATCGCTTCTTGTCGACATCAGCTCATTATCCAAGAAGTTGATCTAGGAACAACCCCTTCAGTACTTTGAAGCTTGCATGCCTCAATGGCAAGTTTCTCACTTCCAGCGACAGGTATACATCAATGACCTTCGACCGAAAGATTTTGCGTGGTGTTCGACGCCAAGTCCTTTATTCACACCACGTGAATTGTACTGCAGTACCTTGAGGGTCATTATCATTATCGGTGATTCCTCTCACGCTTGTTAACGGTTTACCTCATTGACCGGTAATCAAGCGATGTCTTTCCATGTTCGACTTCAGAACATTTCTCACATGGATCAACTTGTACTTAGAGTGAAGATCGAACGAGTTTGAAGACCCCGGATCTAGTTTCATCCATCCGGGCTGCGATATATATTCAGGAAAAATAAAGGCATTGACATGTACATCATTGCAGCAGATAATCATCCTACCCAAACGATGATAATTTCATCAAAATTACCAGTCTACCATCAGACAATTGTCTGTTCTATGTACAAAAAAATGAATTTATAAAGCTGAGCATGGGAATGCCCGCCTCAGCTAGATCATGAAAGCAGTATGAAAAATAATGTATTGTATTGTATCTTATTACAGGTCTCCTCCTAGCATTGGATGAACTTCGGATCCTCCTGATAAAGCATTTCACCCGATAAACGGCCTCATACTTTATGGGGCAACTGTTATAGACATTTTTGTGCCTTACAGCATTGAGCATGAAATGTCCATAATCTAAGGGATCCAAATTCCCTAAACATGTTGTTCCTACCCCTAGAGGAACAAGGCTAACAAACCACAACAATTCACAGAAGTTCTCCACCAGAAACTGCTCAAAAACAAGTCAATTCAGGATCAATTCAATGGCTCCACTAGCTGTCTGCGCTGAATTTCAAAGCCAACACTGGCTACCTGCACTGCAACGCAGGTAGAAGCACTACCAGGGTGCGTTGAGCGAGAATTGCCGAATGGCAAGTTCATTCCAAGAGGTGTCAAGACCCAGGAAGCTTCCAGAATCTTCCTCAATGACACTTGCCTCAGTGAATTCGGCTGGTGATGAGTAAGAGGTTCCCAATCTCCAAGTGGAAGCAAGAACCTCCAAGTGGAATCAAGAACTGACAGAGGGAGAGGACACTAGTCAGATCTCAAGCTGACTCATCCTCTCTCCAAACATCTATATATGGATCTCTCCTCCATGAGATCTGGAGGCTGGAATTTTGTTATTGCAAAGAATTGCTGTTGGTTTGAGATTGGAATCATTGGGTGCTTAATGCTTTGAAGGGGGTGAAGATAGGAATTCCATTTGCTGGGAAGGAGATGCTGGATTGGAGCCCTCTGGGTTGTATCTCTTCCTGAACCTTGTTATTCATCAATAAAGCTATCTTGGTTTCTCCTATATACTGATGTATCTTTGATGTATGATTGCATTAGTATGTTTAGTTTATTTCTAATCCTGAACTAGTTATGAATATGAATCCATGTCTTGTGTAGTGTTCTCTTCTTGTGATCTTGCAGAAACCTCTTGAAGTTGGGCGAGCGAGAAGGCAAGTAGCTGGGAACTCTCGAAGAGAAGGGAAACTGGATCGAGGGACAAACGGAAGACACCGGTTAGTCCATCCATCTCTCTTCATTCTTAATTCATAAAGGAAGAATACTAGAATAGCTGTCTCTGTTTGTTGCTAAGGCACTGTCACACCTTAGGTGGATAGGATTGTCCTGCATAGGCATTTTTCCCCACAACAATCAACGAACAATATCGCTGAGTATAGTGCGTTGATAGAACTTCTCCCTGATGCCATCACTCATGGTATACGCCGACTAATGGTCAGGCTAGACTCACAACTCGTAATACTACAACTCAATGGTATATATTCCGTCCGAAACCCAGCTATTTATCGGATGTTCCTAAGGGTTAAGATTTTGGAAAGACAATTTGATCTTATTCAATACCAACATATTTCCATAAACTTAAACACATAAACCAACTCATTAGCAAACTATGTGTTAGATAGACATTTGTAACATTTATAAAAGGAAACACATCATCAATGTTTTACATGTGGATCATATAACTCAACCAGAATAAAACTCCGAAAATCAAAAAATATATATAGTTGTTTATGGTTTACATATAATGTTCTGTAACCAAGACAAAATCGGTCACACGACCCAAAAACTCAAAATGCTAGGGGGCACCCTAGTCTAATGATGCTCGTGATAGCAAGTCATAGCCTGTGCGATCATGCGTAAGAGACGAGTCCATCGTCTGGGCACACCAGTAGTATGCCGCTGTAACCACAAAGGTAGCTCGTCAGTCCTCACATCTGGTATACCAAGAGTGAGGCCCTCAACCTGCTCCTGCAAAGCTGTGAGAGTCTCGGCCACATCGAGGTCGCGAAGAATAGCCCTTCCAGCGGCCTCTCCTGCTGGAGCAACAACTGGTACTCTCAGGCGAACTACTGGACGAACAGGACCAACATCTGCATGTACACATGAGTTTGATTAGAGTCTTGATAGAACAAAACACAAGGACATTATAAACAAAAACAGTAAACAGCAATATGGTCAGAGATTTCACCAATAGCACCCCACTGCTCGCCATCCGGCAGTACTAAATCTGGATCACCCCGAAAGTCCATGCCAGCGTATGGATACTCGGCGTAAACCATCTCCTGACGATCAAACCACCTGAAAAAGGTATCAGAAAATGAAATCTGAGATTGGCTAGCATGCCTAGACATGTGGTCAACCCATCTCTGAGTACGTGGTTCAGTAGGAGAAGGTAAATCGAGTGCAATGTACTGCGGCTGCATCAGTGGTATCTTCTCCAAGGCAAAGGCGGTCAAAATAGAACCGTACCCAAAGTTCTTCAACCTCCCGTTCTTTATCTTGGTCAACTGTTCTTTCATCACAAGAAGTACTGCATCGCACCAGTTGAACACCTTCGGTTGGAGGCATTCAAAGGCATGCTGCATATAGGATCTGTTGGCTACATGAAGAGACACACTACCGGCCATCCTACCAAAAGTAAACAGGATAGTCCTAAGGGACCTGTCAGTGACATCACGGATGATGATCTTGCCGTCTTTACTCGGCTGAGATCCTTCTCTGCAATACTGGCGAACATAATCTCTCACAGAATCGCCTCCTCGGGCCGAACCTGACAAAGAGATGGGGGCCCCCCGTCTCAACAAACCAGTCAAGAAATAGATGCCTACTGCAGTCAAGGGGATAGATTTGCCCCTAATCTGGAAAACCTTATTGATAGGATCCCAAGCATCGAGCAAATACTGCAGTAAGTTGATCTGCTGTCTCATGCTAGAAATGTGGAAGAACTTCAGCAATCCACAATTCCGTAGTGCATTCACTGTAACTGGATCATGTAGAGCAACCATGTCCTCTTCTTCATGCTCACGTTCTCACCATGTAAGGGTCATCTTGCTCCAAGATCTCTGAAAAACCAACAAGAGAGGAGTTAGGTCCTGATTTTGGTGAGAAACAGGCAAAAATTCCATGAAAAATTGTGCAACAAATTCCCTTTCTGCGCCCAACGCACCTACAGCAGTGATCTAGGTGCGTTGAATGTCAAACTGCCTTCATACAAGCCAACATTCAACGCAGGTTTCGATGCAATGAGGGTGCGTTGATGGCAGAATGAATCCCTCAAACCCCAGGGGCTCAGAAAAGCAGGGAATAAGGCACAAAATGCAAAATGGAAACCATGAAATGAAAGAGCTCAGGTTTAGCTCCTACCTAGTCCAGACGGCGCCGAGAATCGTCCACAGAATCTCCTGAAATCAACTGATGAAAATCGAGGGGGAAAAGACCTCCAAAGCTCCAACAAACCAAGTTCAAATGAAATGGTAAAATGAGAGGTAAAAAACACTTTTTAATTACTTTTACGTAGTTCAAAGTAAAATATTAGCATTTTAATCTCGTTTTCAAGCAAATATTGTTCATTTCTAACTAGTTTGATGAAGCAGTTGAAAATACAGTACGATCTTTGGAAGGACAAAGCTATCTATGGTAAAAATAAAAAACAAGACCATCTAATCGAGCAGTTTTAGCACATAGTTCAAGCTCGTTAAAAAATAAACATAAGACATGAGCAAATGTTTCCACCCGCGTTAAGCTCATTAAAAAATGAACTATTCCCCGGTAAATAACCACCGTGAATGAAACATTTCAGCCATTAAAGCCTTGGTCGTGTTTGCACCGTCACCTCCACTTTTCCATTGGCCGATTATTCACCTCCATTTGATTGTTTACCCATTTTGAGGAATAGCTGCGAAGAGTGATTTCACTAGCCATCCTCGTGACACTGCCGTGATTGGAAAATTCCAACCCTTACCTGGAATCAGCTGCTACCCATTTTATCACTCGTTCCTCAAAAGACGAGTCTTCTTTAAGCTCTTTTCAACTAACTCGTAAAATATGAAAAGATTGCCGAGTTTTTGCCTTCCAGCTCGTTAAAGCGACCGGAAGTGCTATCCTTCCTCTAGATTTTAATCTTTTTGGACCTGAGGGATTATTGCACAAAAAGATCGAGCGCTTGTTTTTTTCAGCTCGTTAAAGCTAATCGAAAATTCATCCCTTCTGTATTGTTTTATACTTTTTCGGACTTAAGGGATTAGATGACGAAAAAGGAATTTTGGAGTTACCTTTACGTACCTTTTCAGACTCTCTAAAAATGAAAAGAACCGAGTTATCTTTGTCGTTAGACTCGTTAAAAAGATTAATAGCGACAAACTTGTCTTTATACGAGAACGAGTTTCACTATCACTAGGCTCGTTAAAACATAGCAATGGGTTTTCCCGAAGGGAAAATTATAGAACAAGCATATGTTATCCTCCTCAAGCTTGACAAAAATAAAGAGGTACTGGTCAGCAATGACTGGGGAAAAATTGGGAAGAAAACTCAAAGAATCTTTATTGGTAGCAAGTCGCTCTTGAACATGACACTTCCACTCCGTGCCCGAGTCGGGTTGGGTTGTTTCATTCACCGGTCACATCACCATGGTCACGCCATACCATCCACATTTGGGGTAAATGCTACCAATCCATCACATAAGTGTCGTCGACATGTTCAAGAGAAGTCATCCAGAGAAGTCACCTGTGTCCCATCCACTACCATACATCATACTTCATTCTTTCATGACCGCCATCCTGAACCATATATCATCAGATCATTTTCACCTCCATCAAAATCATTTGCTCCGTTCCGTGTCATTGATGTGGGATTCATTAAGGCCCACCTTTGACGGATCGCTTCTTGTCGACATCAGCTCATTATCCAAGAAGTTGATCTAGGAACACCCCATTCAGTACTTTGAAGCTTGCATGCCTCAATGGCAAGTTTCTCACTTCCGGAGACAGGTATACATCAATGACCTTCGACCGAAAGATTTTGCGTGGTGTTCGATGCCAAGTCCTTTATTCACACCACGTGAATTGTACTGCAGTACCTTGAGGGTCATTATCATTATCGGTGATTCCTCTCGCGCTTGTTAACAGTTTACATCATTGACTGGTAATCAAGCGATGTCTTTCCATGTTCGACTTCAAGACATTTCTCGCATGGATCGACTTGTACTTCGAGTGAAGATCGGACGAGATTGAAGACCCCAGATCTAGTTTCATCCATCCGAGCTGCGATATATATTCAGGAAAATAAAAACATTGAAATGTACAACATTGCAGCACAGATAATCATCCTACCAAAAGGATGATGACTCTATCAGAATCATCAGTCTACCATCAGACGATTGTCTGTCCTATGTACATGAAAATGAATTTATAGAGCTGAGCATGGGAATGCCTACCTCAGCTAGATCATGAAAACAGTATGAAGATAATGTATTGTATTGTATCTTATTATAGGTCTCCTCCCAGCATTGAAAGAACTTCGGATCCTCCTAATAAAGCATTTCACCCAATAAACGACCTCATACTTTAGGGGGCAACTGTTATAGACATTTTTGTGCCTTACAGATCTAAGCATGAAATGTCCATAAACCAAGGGCTCCTAAGTCCCTAAAAATGTTGTTCTAACTCCTAAAGGAACAAGGTCAACAAATTACAGCTTCTCCCAGAAGTTCTTCACCAGAAACTGCTCAGAATCAGTCAAATCAGGATCATTTCAGCTGCTCCACTAGCCAAGTGCGTTTCATAGCACCCAAGTCCACTAGCTAGGTGCGTTGCAATGCACCTAAATGCACTACCAGGGTGCGTTGAGTGGGAAATGACAAGTGGCAAAGTCATTCCACGAGGTGGAGAGAAAATGGAAGCTTCCAAAATCTTCTCCAATGACACTTGCCTCACTGAATTCGACCAAGGATGAGTAAGAGGCTCTCAGTCTCCAAGTGGAAGCAAGAACTGACAGAGAGAAGACACTAGTCAAATCATAAGCTGATCATACTCCTTGCATACATCTATATATGGATCCCTCATCCCAGAGATCCAGAGGCTGGAATTTTGTACATTGCAAAGAATTGTTGTTGGTTTTGAGATAGATATCAGAGTATTGGGTGATTTATGCTTTGTTGGAGGTGAAGAGGGGTTTCTCTGCTGGGAGGTTGATGCTGGATGAGGAATCATCGGTTGTAACTCCTCCTGGATCTTCTTGTTATATCAATAAAACTATTTGAGTTTCTCCTACATGCTTGTGTATCATTGATGTTTGTTACATTTGTATGTTTAGCTTAAATCTAATCCTAAGCTTTTTATGAGTATAAACCCATGTCTTTGTATAGTTTCCTTCTTCTGTGATCTTGCAGGTACTTGGTGAAGCTGGGCAAGTAAGGGAGTAGGTAGCTGGAAGCTGTCAAAGAGGAGAGAGATTGGATCAAAGGACTAGCGCAAGACATAGGTTGGTTCATCCTATTTCTCTTTGTTTATAGTTCATAAAGAAGAATACAAAAGTAGTTTTCTCTGTTTGTTTCTAAGGTCACTGTCACACCTTAGTGGGATAGGGTCATTCTGAATAGACACTTTTCCCGATAACAAGAAGAACATGTGTTGTTGCAGGATTTGTTGATCTTCAAGGAGGAACTCCTTCCACCAACCTCATCTAGGCCTTCTCCACCTACTGTCAAGACCTACCAACCCCTAATCCGAATTTGTCTTATAGCTACCAAGGGCAAACACCTTGAGAAAATCCAACCATCTTGAAGTGTTGGGCTGAGCCTTGGGCACTATGCACCTTCCCTACACCTTATTCCACCATCATACATCTTCCCAACACTTAATTTCACCTTCCCTGGCTTCCTATAGCCTTCAACTAGTTTCCTATAGAAAACCAGGATATCCTGTAGTAAACCAAGACGTCCTATACTAACTACAAGAAACCCTATAACAGCCTGTTTTAGCCTGTTTTGAGCAGAAATGATGATATGAACATAGGGTAGGCCCTCCACTTGACTTCCATGCCCCTAAATGCCATTTTGGACTAGATTTTCCATGCCTTTCTCCCTTGCAAAAGATCAGATTGTTTAGCTTAGCATTTACATTTCTAAATTGAAAATCAAAAGACTCTTTTTCTGCAATTTTAACAGAAGATAGCTAGTGCATGCATACATCAATCATAGTTGCGTTAAAATAATTTCCATGCACACTTATTCCAAATAGCTAGATGATAGAATGCAAGGTTAGATTAGTTCTCTTCTGCAAGTAATGTGTGTCAATTCTTAGCTAGATAATTTCATGTCATTTCATAGCACTTTCCATTCAACACTTTCATTTTCCTAAAATAGGTAAGCATTTACTTTGTACATTAAAGATAGCTTTACATTCACTGTCAGTATTTAGACTCCTTCTAGTTAATATAAGACTGGTTTGAAAAATCCTAGTGGTCTATCACCCCAGTTGAAAAGTGAAAAGAGTAGATTGTTGCATCTACTGTGCATATAGCACTATCACCTCCAAGTTTGTATGAACCTCGGGTTGATAAAGTAAAGTTGGTAGCCCTAGGAGTTGCAGCATCCTTGCTGCAATACTGGGGCTCATCACTTTTTAGCGCCATTGTCGGGGAGGTATCTAAGTAGTTGTAATTTTTGCTTGCCTTTCTGTTTTACATTCAGTGCATAGTTGCAATTTTTGCTTTCCTTTCTATTTGACATTCGGTAAATAGTTGTAATTGCTACTTTCTTTCTTTTTTGCATTCAGTAGATAGTTTCAATCTTTGCTTTCTTTCTATTTTGCAAGTAATTCTAAAAAAATCCAAAAAAAATAAAGGAAAATTTCTTTCATGCCTCATAGGAGTAAAGAAATTTAGGAAAATTCTTGCCAAATACCCCCACACAATCAGACAACCAACCTTCCCTCTTCTTCAATGATTGTCAACTTCCCTCTCTGACTGCAGGGGATCTAAAAGACCCATTAGGTGAAGAACAAGAGATCTTTGAAGAGCCTATTGGGGAATAAGGAGAAGAAACCCTTCCACACACTTACAACAAGACTAAAAACAAAAATGAAGGTGCTATCGCCATCAGGGAAACCAATGTAGATGCCAGGATAAAAAACATAATCCCCTTTACCCTTCCTCACTTCCATGGTTTAACCTTAGAAGATCGAGATACCTTTTTGTTTGAGTTTGCTCTCATCTGTAGAACCTATGATTATACCTTTAATGATGATAATTTGAAACTATTCCCATCTACCCTTAAGGATGCAAACTTGTGCTGGTTCATGTGTTTATTTGGGGACATCATCACTACCTGGGCTCAGATGCATCAATCCTTCAATAACAAGTATAGGGACTACTGTAGGTCCAAGGATACCAAAGAAGAAATCTTCAGAATGACCTTGGGGCACGATGAATCCTTGGAAGATTATGAGGAAAGGTTCCAACTTAGATAAAAAAGGGCCAGATGCACCCTCGATCCCGAATCAGTCAAGTTAGTCCTTCTTATAGGGCTTAGGGAAGATATCCTAGAAAACCTAAACATGCTGTCTAAAGGGGACATTTACCAGCTATGGTATGATGATATCAAAAAAAATTTCAAAAATCATTCTAGGGAAACCATAAAGAAGGGTAGGGCTAGTCAAGCTTTGGCCAGTTAATCCTCCTCCAACACCTCCATCAAAATTGAAATTGGGAACATGTTGGAAGACTTTAAGAGTGAGATGTTGCATACCCTTGATCTACAAATGGACACCATGCAAGTCAAGAGGAAGCAAGAGGAAACAATAAGAGACTTAGCTATATTTTTCCCTGGATGCACCATGACGCACCCTAGAAATGAATGTCCATTAAATATTATAGAGGTGGCTCAGTTTGTGATGAGAACCACTCCACAGACAAGTGCCCTTATCTGCCAAGATTGAAAGTTGTGTATCAAGGAACTGAAGGTGTGACTGAACAACTCTACTATATCAACCAAAGGAGGCCTCAAGGACCTCAACCATACCAGTAGGGCATGCAAGGGGTGTCCTATTCACATTACAACCCCAATCAGAATGCATCCATTCCCCCTTGGTGTCCTCCTGCTCATCCTTCATGGTCCACACCTTCTCCCTCGTCTTATGCACCTCAATACCATTCCCAACCTGTCAATCAATCATTTCAACCATATGCTCCCCCAAAACCTCAGTGGAATACCCCATCAAAGGGGTGGAGGCACCCATACAACTAATCTCTAGCCTTACTGCCTCCAACTCCATTTCAACCACAACTCCTTCACCCCGCTCCACCTAAGAAACCTTAGGTGCCTGCTCAGCCAAATATGAACCCAAACAACAAGCAGGCACAATAGGTCTATAGTGGAGAGGCATCCTACCCTACATATGATGTGGAAATTCAAGAAATCAACCTCATGTATAGAAGAGTGCTTCCAGATAACCAACCTCCATCTCCACCTAAGGAGCCTGAAGAGGAAAATGGAGAGAGTGTTCCTCAATCCAATCCACCTCCTTTTCCTAAGAGACTAATCCATCCGAGCCAGCACACCCCAGAAGAGGCTAAACTTCTAGATGAATTAGAAACATTTTGTGTTAAAATCCAACTCCTCCAAGCTATCAAGGGTTTCCCCATCTACAACAAGTTAATGAAGGAGAAATTCTTGAAATATCTTGGGAGGAGAAAGAAAGACAACCCTACCATTAATGTTACTAGACTACTATCTGACTGAACGTTGGGGAGAGTGATTTTATGGAAGTATCTAGACCCTGGAAGTCCTATGGTAGATGTGCACATTGATGGAATCATTGTCCCCCATACCTTGATTGATCTTGGGGCTGCCATCAATGTGATGACTAAGGAGACCATGCTTAAACTAAATCTCCAAGAATAATTAAGGAAGAAAACAACAGTCTTGCAGTGTGCAAATAGATCCATAGTATCTCCTAAGGGAGTTGTTGAGGATGTGATGGTCTCCATTGATTCCTAGGAATACCCCATTGACTTCTTAGTTCTCCAACCTAAGAGCAAAATCAATGGTTATCATCTCATCCTTGGAAGTCCATTGCTAGCCACTGTTGATGCTTACATAAGTTGTAGGGCTGAGAATATGACCATTAAAAAATGGGAATTTGTCCAAAAAATTGGTCTTGTACACTCACCATCTCTAGAGAATGAATTACCCTTATCGTTGGAAGAGGAGAATGAAGATTGTTGGACACCTAATCCTAAAGGGTTAGTGTGGAAGCCGAAAAGACTAAGTAGTCCAAGAGACCTTGGGATCTGAAACCCAAGAGTCACAACATTGTATTATAAATGTACATCTCCTGTTAATAAAAAATGTACTGAATGATTTATCTTTCACATTGTTTGTTGTCCATGTGTGTTTAACATGGTATTGGAGCCGCTTGTTTTTCTGTGGCCTGTTATGTGCACATCAGTCCTGCACCTCTGCCCATAATTCTGTGTCTGAGCTGCTCATACCTGAGCGCTGCCTCTGTCATGCGTTTCATTCTCTGCCCTGACACTACGCCCTCTGCCCTACTGAATGTGCTATACACCTGAGCGTTGAAGCGTTTTTTACCTGAGCGTTGATGAATGCATAGAAGCGTTGTTACTGGTGCGTTTTTTACTGCCTCTCTACGCATGAATACTGGTGCCTGACATGGTGACAGTGAATGGTATTAAACGCTGCCCTCTCTCACGCTGCTGACCTAATTCAAAACGCTGCTCCTCTCTGCCATATGGTATTTTTAATCATTGTCTGCACTCTGCGCTCACTGAGCTAAACATAATTGCCTGACTGCATTCAGGAAACGCTCTCTCTCTGACTCTGTCATTCTGTTGCTACCTCTGTCCTGACATAATCTGCTCTCTGGAATTTCACCAAGAAGCAGGCGAACAATTTCAGCCCTGAAACTGAGCAATTCATTGCTTGAAGGAGACCGTTGGTTGTCTGGGCGACATTCTGAGTCAATGGGTATTGCCTGGACCGATTTTACCTTGCCTAATGCAAATACCATTGTTGCCTAAGTCGATTTGTCTCACCTGTGCGTCGTACGTCCTCGCTCTGGTCGATGTTGTCTCGGACCTTAATAGTCCAGTTCCCTTGATAGGGATTGTGAGAAACTAAAGGATAAACTTTGCGTGGCATTCCCAATCGTGCAGAAGGTGCAGCATTCCCATGTTGCTCATGCACAATCTGAGTGGCATACTTTGAAACGGTTCCATCTGTCTTGGCTTTTACTTCAGGTTTCATGCGCACCTCATTTCCTTCTTGTTTCACTTTCAGTTCACTGATTTCACCATCAAGTGCAGGTGAAACAACTTCACACTTTATGACTATTAATACCCTCTGTGGCTGATTCTGAATGGTGTTGCAAGTGTAATCAATAATACGAATAAGCCCTAGATTTTGTAGCTTCCCAGAGTTTACTTCGCCAGCCATACTCATTGGGAGCATTGCCTTTAGCCTCGTCTTTCCATCGTTGGCAATAAATGTGAATCTAGTGTTGCTGCTCCCTACGGGCTTGAGATCCACGACCTGCACAACTATATCAGATAGCTCCGAGGGCGAAGGATTTGCGATCACAGCATCCAGGGATCCCGGGGTAACCATTTCCTTCGCCATAGTGCTTTGTTTCTTACAATCTGGCACAAAATGGAGCAGGAACAGCGACCGATCGGCAACAGTGCTGCAACAGAATGAACACCATCACCAACATCAACATATAGGTACTCATTTGAAGAACGAAGAGCAGGTTTTGGAACGCGTTGAAGCTTTGATGCGGCGCGAAGCATGGTGGCGATATACCTTCTTCACGTTTTTTGAAAAGGCCGAAGTTCGATTGAGCTGCCAGAATCCTTAGTTGGCTAAGCCCGTGGCGGAATTGTGTTGAGTATGACATTGCATGGCCACGATCCACCCATCGTTGCACCTGTAGATGTTCTGAGCACGACTACATCAGCTCCCCTTTAGCAGTCGAACCAGTCGAGGAGGCATCCTGTTACAGCGAAATTTTGATACGTATCACCATTGGCTCGATTGACCATAACGCAAAGGAAACTGAACAAGAGTGGCGTTATCGGTTGTAACTGAACGCTCAGGTGGAAGTTTCGATCAGCAAGGAGGATGAGCCAGACCGAGTCGGCACTCTGTAGGACTGACCCGTGCGATGCAGCGATTGGATTTTTGGGTGCTGATTGGACGTGTGGGAACCTAGTCACGACTTCCAAGATGTTTATAGGTCTGTAAAGGTGATGAGTTAAATTTGGGATTGATTTTATTTAGGTGGTGGCTATGTTCTTTTTCTCAGCAGTTGAACCTTAATTGACAATTGTAATAATTAATTGTTCAGTTGAAGAGCCGAGAGTGATATGTGAATCCCTTTTACCATTGCTAAGGGTTTACTATCAAAATATTAGAAGATCATTATGTAGCTATTGTGTGTGGCTGCTAAAGTTTATAGATTTGCTGACAGTGGCTTTGCATAAGCGAAGCAGGTTTGGTATTGCATGTACATCTCTAGCCTCTTGCTCAGGTTCTTCATTGATAAACTCAAATTCCTTCTGCTCTGCAATTATTGACTCCTTATGGTATTCAACATTCAGTGCTTTTTCTAGAAGTGATACCCTCTTTCTAACAAACTCAAGGAGCCTCTTTTGTATATCTCTTAATTGGGCAAGAAGACTCTCTGAAGATCCAGCTTGAGGCAGCCGGCTTCTCTTCTCAGTTGCAAATGTTGCAGTTGCTGCTGCCCCAGTTGTGGAACTGTATTTAAAACTCATTATAGTTTCTGTTCCTTGATTCATTTGCTGCACATTTTTCTGTGTCTTTGTACTGTGAATGGGCGTCATTTTTACTCATTGGGTCATAGTTGTAATCAGTGTTTTAAAGGGGTGTAATTTTGATAATGAAGAATATGCCTCGAATTACTGAAATATTAGAGTTCTTAAAAACTCTGATATATTCCTCTAATCATGAAACATTCCAAATCAGCAAAAGATCTCTCTCAGAAATTCAGACATGTTTACAAAATGCACAAGAAAAGATAGAGTTTTTGCAGCTTGAGACAAAACTACAACAAGAAGAATTAAAACAAAGGAGTCATCATTCTGAACCTGTTTCTGTTCAGAACAATGAAGCAGACTCCCATAAACAGCAAGTTAATATTGTTCAAGTTCATTCAGATCCAGTGCCCAATAAAGCAGCAGTTGTACATGCAGATGCAGAAACTAAGTCTGCACTTCCCAAGCCCATCATCAGACCTTGGGAACAGCTTGTCCACAACAAGCACAGAACTGGTCTTGGATATGACAAGGACTTGTCCTTTCATATTCCAGACTATGCCAAGCCCATTCAATTTCAGAGTGCTGGATTCATTCATGACAGTTCACCTGCTTCTCATGCCAGTTCAGCTTCAGCTATTCCAGAATCTGCTCCTCTTCCACAACAACAACAACAACAACAGATTGAGAAATGCCAACACTGTGATCGAGTTGGCCATCTGAAAGATCACTGTTTTGATCTTCATCCATGTAAGCACTGTCATAAAACCAGCCATTCTTCACACAGATGCTTCAGAAACAAACGTCCTGCAAGAACAAAGATTCATCTTGGATGGATCGCTTCTTGGCAATGGGCATCAATAGCCAAGAAGATATTCCAAACACATGTTAGAACTTGTTCCAGAGTATTGAACAGTCTTGCAGTTGAGTTTTCTCCATCTTCTCACCTTGTATCTAACAGGGGGGGAAATGATGGTCATCTACAAGCTTCAAAGTCACATCAAGCGAGCCTGAGCCACAACCTGCCACACCAGTTTCAGAGTTGTAGCCAGAGACAAAGATGCCCCTGAACATGCCTTTAGTTGGCAATCTGGGACACTTCCTCTAGCAGAAGACTCCAGCTTCTTGCCAGTTTTGGAAGAGTTCCAGGAATCGCAGAGTTGTTGGTCATCCTTAAACCATCACAGATTAAGGACACTTCCTCTAGCAGAAGACTCCAGCTTCTTGCCAGTTTTGGAAGAGTTCCAGGAATTGCATTAAGCATTCCAGAGTTGTTGGTTATCCTTAAACCATCACAGGTTGAGACTTCCCTTTTCAGGTTGAAGTTTTACCTTTTATGCGGGGTGAGACCTCCCTTTTATGGTTGAAGGTTTCCCTCTTTAAAACAATAGGATCACTTCCTCTAGCAGAAAACTTCAGTTTCTTGCCAGTTTTGGAAGAGTTCCGGGAACTGCACTAAGCGTTCCAGTGTTGGTGGTCATCCTTAAACCACCGCCCTTTTTTACCAACATTTCATAAAGCACATTCAGCCTAGTGCTGCCATGCATTTTTTGCACATTTTGTATTACAGCTCTCTTCTTGGACTCATACATAACCCTTCGGATTAAGGGGGGGAATGTTGGACACCTAATCCTAAATGGTTAGTGTGGAAGCCGAAAAGACTAAGTAGTCCAAGAGACCTTGGGATCTGAAACCCAAGAGTCACAACATTGTATTATAAATGTACATCTCCTGTTAATAAAAAATGTACTGAATGATTTATCTTTCACATTGTTTGCTGTCCATGTGTGTTTAACAAAGATGAAATATACCATGCCACATATTACCCAATTTGTACCCTAGATGCTATTATGGGGGGGGGGGGACCTGATGAAGACGACCTGATTGATCAAATCCTCTAGAATCATCCCCCCAACACCATGTCTCTTGATGAGTTAGTAAAGAAATCTGAAGATAACCCTTTGACTGATTTGTGCCTAGCTGACTCAAGTCCTACTCATGTCAATATAATAGAATATGGTCTAGCTAAAACATTGAAAATCAACCCCTCTCTCTGCACATGAGGAAAATGAGTTATGTGACATGCTAAGAGAGCATCTGGATGCCTTTGCCTGGAGTTATAAGGAAATTAAGGGAGTGAACCCTTCTATGTATACTCACCACATTTACATCAAGGAAGGCTATGAGCCAATGCACCAACCTCAGAGGAGAATGAACCTAGCCCTCAAAGACATAATTAAGAAGAATTGCATAAGTTGTTGGATGTAGTGTTCATTTACCCCAACTCGGATAGTGAGTGAGTGTCTCCTTTAGTTCTAGTCCCAAAGAAGAATGGAAAATGGAAGATCTGTGTGGACTACAGAGAGTTAAACAAAGCCACTAAAAAGGGCCATTTCCCTCTACCTTTCATTGGTCTTGCAGGGAAGAATTTCTTCTCTTTCTTGGATGGATTCAGTGGTTACAATCAGATCCAGATCAACAAAGAGAACTAAGATAAAACCACCTTCAATTTTCCTTGGGGTACCTTTGCTTATAGGGTCCTTCCATTTGGATTATGTAATGCCCCTGCCACTTTTGAGAGGGCAGTTTTGAGCATCTTTCCAGAGCTAGTCCTTGACTTTGTAGAAATTTATATGGATGATTTCACTCCATATGGGTGTGATTTCCCGGAGGCTATCTCTAACTTGGGGAAAGTATTAAATAAGTTCATTGAAATGAAACTATCCCTTAGTCCTGATAAGTGTGAGTTCTTGATGAATGCAAGGACTTTTGTAGGTCACTCAATATCCCAGGAAGTACTACAAGTGGACCCAAATAAAATTGCTATCATAAAGAGGGTCCCTACTCCTCAGAAGCAGACGTATGCCATAAGTTTCTTGGGATTAGCTGGATACTATAGGAGGTTCATAAATGATTTCAAAAAAGTAGCCTCACCAATGTTTGGAATACTTGCCAAGGACTCTCACTTTTGCTGGTCAGAAAGATGCTAAGAGGCCCTAGAAACCTTAAGGGACAATTTGACTACTGCACCCATACTCCGAGGCCCAACTTGGGCCTTTCCTTTCCACATCCATGCTTATGCCTTTTACAAAGCTATAGGAGCAGCTCTAGGCCATATAGATGACAAGTTGCCTTATGCCATTTACTTCATCAAAAAATCTATCCAAGGCTAAATTGAACTATATTGTGACTGAAAAAGCGCTACTAGCTATTGTCCATTCCTTCAAAAAATTTAGACACTACATCACTAGTTACCAGACCTTTGTACATACTGACCATGCTGCTATCAAATATTTGATGAACAAGCTTGATATGAATTCCCAAATTATTAGATGATTTCTTTTATTACAACACTTTGATCTGACTATCATTGATAAGCCTAGTAGAGAAAATGTAGTTGCAGATTTCTTGTCTAGACTTTCTTTTCCTGCAGGTGAGGAATGAATGCTTGATGATCAGCTACTAGATGAGCATTTGTTTTATATTTCAGTTCTCTCTCCATGGTTTTTTGACATAGCCAACTACCTAGTGGTTGCATAATTCGCTCCAAACCTGTCCTCCAAGGAAAAAAGAAGAATTGTAAGAAAGAACACCCCATTCACTTTGATTGGGGGAAATCTCTTCAAGCTATGCCCATATCAAATTTTGAGGAGATCTGTCAAGGATGAGGAAGTCTTTGAAATCTTTCTAGCCTGTCATGATGGGCCTTGTGGAGGTCACTTTTCAGCCAAGAGGACAACCTTCAAGGTACTGCAAGCTGGCTACTACTGGCCCACTCTCCACTAAGATGCAAGAAGATACACCATCAAAGTGATCAATGCTAAAGGATGGGGAAAAATACTCCCAAGGATGAAATGCCTTTTGCAACCTCAAGTGACTCTTGAGCCATTTGAAAAGTGAGGCATGGATTTCATTGGGCCCATTGATCCACCATTCGGGCAGAAAAAGTACATAATTGTATGCACTGGTTATTTGACAAAGTGGGCTGAGACCAAGGCTGTCAAGGTAGAAACATAAGAGAAAGTGGTTGAGTTCTTAAGGGAGAATATATTCTACAAGTTTGGGTACCTTACAGAACTATTCACTAATCTGGGAGCTCAATTCACATCACACCTGATTTGAGAATTTGTTGAGGCAGCATAAGAGAAAACACAGGAAGTCAATGACTTATCATCCTTAGGCCAATGGAAAAATAGAGGTTAATAACAGAGCATTGGAAGGAATTCTCACCAAGTTTTTGAGCAACAACAAAAAAAATTTGGCATTATAGATTAGTGGAGGCCACTTAGGCCTAATACAACTTGGAAGACAACCACTGGCTTCACCCCTTATGAATTGGTATATGGAAAGAAGGCTCTGCTCTCCATTGAGTTTGAGTACAACACTTTGAAAATGGAAGCACAATTGGATTTTGATGTTACAAAGGCACAGTAGGAGAGGTTGGTCCACCTCAACGGTTTGGGTGAATTTAGGATGCAGGACCTCCTACACACTGAAGTTGTTCAAGTACAGAGAAAGGTTTGGCATGACAAAAACATCAAGGATAACTTTCTTCAAGGATATTGGGCTCTGTTATATGACTACAGGTTCAAGGGCTTTAAAGGAAAATTTATGACCAGGTGGCTGGGCCCAAATCTGATAGAAAATTTCTATGACAATGGGGTTGTACAAATCAAGATTATTGATGAAGAAGGTATCCCCTTGCTTGTCAACAGATACAGATTGAAAGCCTATAAAAGACCTTTGTCAAGGGAGGAGTTCATTAGTATTGAAAATACCAACAAGAAATGATAAAAATAGAATCTAGAATATTCCAATTTTAATTTTTCCTTGAATTAAAATTCGAATTTAGTCTCACCAACTGCTTGAAAAATAATGAACTAATTCATCTTGAGTTAATTAGTTGGAGAAATTCAAGTTAGAAGTCTTTGTGAAGTCATGCAACAGTTATCCCTTAAATTAATGAGATTATCCCTTAATTAAGGAGATAAGATTGAGTTACATTTGAGTTGTAATTAGTTCACTTAGTTTACTGAGTTAAGTCCAGTTAAATTAGTTCCAAACTATTCGAGGAACTAATTGTGAGTTTAGTCAGTTAATGCATGCATGCATCCAATTAGTGTACTCCAGATAACTGAAGATTCTCTCATCAGTAACTCATGCATGTCTATTCTGAGAAAGACCCAGTTGAGATTAAAGACAGGGACAATGTACTATCAGTTGCATGTTTTCTCCTATAAATGAAACTCATGCATGTAGAAGGAACAAGGTTCCTTGAGGATTGCACAATTTTATAGGGTGTGAGATCAATGTGACTGATTAGTGTTACACTTGGTAACAGGAGGATCACCCACAGAGAAGGTTTGTGAGAAGCCTTATTTGCCTGTAAGCATCCAGGAGGATTGTACTAAGAGCTGGCTAGCGATGAGAGCTAAGGCTTTGTATAATTCTGATGTATTTCCACCTTGTATGATAACACAGATAGTATGGTTTTTAGCTGAGGCTTTCCCTTGAGTATTTTCTGTGTTTCATGTGCATTGATTCTTCTTCTGGTTATATGTGTGCAGCTTGATCTTGCTCAAATCTTTAAGCTTCCGCAAGTTTGATAGTAGAAGTAGATTATAGTATTTTTCTTTGGTATATTGCATTATCGAGTTAATCTACAGCCAAATTTTCTACATAGATCTCAGAGATAGATTTGTGGAGAATTTGTAGGAAATTCTACATGGTATCAGAGCTGTGAACATTATACAAAGAGGAGAATTCAAAGTTTGAAGTTCAGGGTTGCAGGTGCAAATCAAATTTTTATCATACTTCAAGGTTGGCCAATGGCGTTCTATGGTTTGAGACTCGAGTATGCCTTGGAAGGCAGCTCGAATTACATAGCATGGAAAGATCGCATGGAGGCTGTATTAGAAGACAACGGCTTGAAGAATTTCATTGATCAAGAAATCCCAAAGCTAGGTTCAACTAATGCACAAGAGTTGGCTGAGTGGAAGAAGTGTGTGGTGAGAGTGAGACAGATCATACTTGAGGGAGTTCGAGACCATATTGTCTCGAGTCTCCATGGGAAGGATACTCCATATTCAATGTGGAAGACACTGAAGGACCTCTACCAGAACAGTAGCGACCAAAGGAAATTGGTGCTCAAGGATAAGCTTCAAAGAATCAAGATGGAGAACTGTGATACTATTTACACATATCTAAACAAGCTCACCACTTGTAGAGATGAGCTTAGCAATGTGGGAATAACTACTGCTGATGGTGATATGGTGAGCCTCGCTCTCCTTAGCCTTCCAAAGAGATGGAATAGCTACCAGGACTTTGTGAATGGAAGGGAGAAACTACCAGATTGGGAACAACTATGGTCAGATCTCATGCTAGAGGGGATCAGGAGGAGCACTTGAGATGGTTCTTCATCCAAGGATGATGATGAAGAAAATCTGGCCTTAGCAAGTAAGGCAAGGTAAGGGAAGGAGAAGGATTCTCATTCCAAATCGAATTCTTCTCATGGAGGGAAGAAGATTAACAAGTCTAAAGTGAGATGCTTTAATTGTCATGAGATGGGTCACTATGCAACTAATTTCCCATTGAAGAAGTCCAAGAAGGGATCCTCAGAAGGATATGAAGGTGAGGCATTGGCCTCTCAGTTCGAAATGGACTTCACCCTCATCGCATGCATGGTGTCATCAATGATGGGTTGTGGTTGGTATCTTAACAATGGAGCTTCATTCCACATGACCGACGATAAAAGTTTATTTAGTACCTTGGAGGAGAAATACCTCAAGATGCGCATAGAGATGGGTGACGATGAAAGTTATAGTGTTTCAGGAGTGGGCACAGTTGCTTTTCAGAGGGAGCATGAAGCTCTTATCACCTTGACAGATGTGAAGTATGTGTCTGGACTAAAGAAGAACTTGGTATCGATCATGATGTTGGAGGAAAAAGGCTACGATGTTGTCTTTAGTAAGGGAAAGGTTTTCCTTAGACACATCACCACGAGACAGGTGAAACAGATCGGTTCATGAGTTAAGAACCTGTATGCACTTGAGGTTAAAGATGCATGCAAAGCCTTGAGGAGCAAGGAAAATGTTAGAGACTTGGTGGTTGAGAGGGAGAGTAAATTACCTCTCAACATGCAGCCCCAGAAGAAGTCTCAGACAATTTTGGAGGAGCCACAATTGGAGATGCTGAGAGGAGACCGAGTGGAGGCATCCACTCATGTAGAGACCTCCAGTAGGGGGAAATTTTGAGCCAAGTGGGCAGAGGGATCACATGCAGCCATACCTCTAGGTGTGAAGTGGGGCGATGTGAAGTGATAGTCCCAAGAAGGCTGAAATTGGGCAGGGTCCATTGAGAGGTTTTATCTCATGGATCGTACCTTGCTACGGGAGCCCAAAGTACATAGTAGCGGGAGGAATCAGTGGGATTGATGCAGTTAGAGATCAAAGTGACAAAGGCTAGAGCAGTCAGATACTGAAGAGCGCAGAGAAGGATTGACAACAGTGCAAAAAGGCTGAGTCAGCAGAAGTGCAGAGTTTTCAGTCGATAGAGGCAATAGCAGTCAAAGACTTTGATGACAGAGGCATCATTCTAATTCAGGTTGGATATTTTTTTTTTTTTTGGAGATTGCTAGAGAAACAACACTCAAGAGAAGTGTTGCATGCAGAACATTCCAAAGGTTCAGGATCGAGATCGAGTTGAATTCATTTCTTGTTGAGAGGGAGTGTTGAAAATAGAAACAAGAAATGATAAAAATAGAATCCAGAATATTCCAATTTTAACTTGTCCTTGAATTAAAATTGAGAATTAAAATTCGAATTAGTCTCACTAGCTGCTTGAAAAATAATTAATTAAATCATCTTGAGTTAATTAGTTGGAGAAATTCAAGTTAGAAGTCTTTGTGAAGTCATGCAATAGTTATCCCTTAAATTAAGGAGATTATCCCTTAATTAAGGAGATGAGATTGAGTTATATTTGAGTTGTAATTAGTTAGCTCAGTTTACTGAGTTAAGTCTAGTTAAATTAATTCCAAACTATTTTAGGAACTAATTGTGAGTTCAGTCAGTTAATGCATGCATGCATCCAACTAGTGAACTCCAGAAAACTGAAGATTCTCTCATCAGTAACTCATGCATGTCTATTCTACGAAAAACCTAGTTGATATTAAAGACAGGGACAATGTACTATCAATTGCATGTTTTCTCCTATAAATGAAACTCATGCATGTAGAAGGAACAAGTTTCCTTGAGGATTGCACAGTTTTACAGGGTGTGAGATCAGTGTGAGTGATCAGTGTTACACTTGGTAACAAGAGGATCACCTAGAGAAACTGCGCAAGGAAATAGGAGGCTTGGAGGGCAGAGGAGAAGGTTTGTGAGAAGCCTTGTTTGCCTGTGAGCATCCAGGAGGATTGTATTGAGAGCTAAGGCTTTGTATAATTATGATGTATTTCCACCTTGTATGATAATATAAATAGTGGGGTTTTTAGCTGAGGCTTTCCCCTGAGTATTTTCTGTGTTTCATGTGCATTGATTCTTCTTCTAGTTATATGTGTTCAGCTTGATTTTGCTTAAATATTTAAGCTTCCGCAAGTTTGATAGTAGAATTAGATTATAGTATTTTTCTTTGGTAAATTTCATTATCGAGTTAATCTACAGTCAGATTTTCTACATAGATCTCAGAGGTATATTTGTGGAGAATTTGCAGTAAATTCTACAATTAGTACCATCAGTAAGGAAGTCACTGTTCTTGGAAGCGTCTCAGCTTCCAGTTCACCAAATTCTTGAAGACCGTTTTTATTTTTGAAAAAAAGAGAAAAAATAATAAAGGTTAAAATAATAAAGGACCTAGTTGAAAACCTCTATGAGGCACCTGACGCCAACTTTTGGGTTGAAAACTTCCTTGAGGTAGCCCAAGAGTGAAAAATGGACAATAAAAAGATCCCTGGGTGAAAACCTCACTTGAGGCGCCTAGGGGAGGAAAACAAGTTGAAAACCTCCTTTGACGCGAACTGTGTGTCTTTCAAAACAAAAACAAAAAACAAAGAGAAAAAGAGAAAAAGAAAAACAAAGTGCCATGGTAGGGACCTCAAACGTGCCCGCTAATAAAATTATGTGATTTTTTCAGCTTTTTAAAGACAACAAAGGACTCAGAGTTCAAGGGACAACAAGCCAAGAATTACACTAGTTCTTCCTCCATTCACTTCACATCTTCCATGCCTACCATGTCTCGATCATCCATCCTCACTTCCAGACATCAAAAACCAATTTTTATACATTTTTCTAGCTCCTACTGGCTTTCCTGTAGTTACTACAGGATGATCATGTAGTTACTACAGGATGTCTTGAAACACTACAGGAAAGGAATCCTGATTGGAAAAATATGATGTAATCCTATTATAGATTGAAAAATAGGACTCTATACCTCACCATCTCTCACCCAACCCAGCGCATAACCATACCCACCTCTCTGTCCAAAAAAAAAAACTAAAAGAAATGACAAAAAAAATACAAAAAAGAGAGTTCAAGGGACATGCCATCATTGGCCTCACTCACCTATCACTCCATATACTTCATTGCCATCTCTCCACTCCTACATCACCACCAAATCCCCCTCCAAGTGAAAAAAAAATGAAGAAAAGGCAACTACATGGTTTCCTGTAGTAACTACAGGATCCCCTATAACAACCTGTGTTATGACAGTAGCAGATTATCTCTGCATTCTCCTTCACCACCCATACAATTAGAGAGATCCAACATCCATTATGGCTCCTATGCAAAGCTCAACAGTAACAACAAAGACCAATCACCTACACACCACAACAAAGTAGACAACTACATCAACAAGAAGAAATCAACAGAAAGATGACCAAGGAAGAGCACTTACCTGAACAACAAAAAGCACATCAAAGTCACCCTCTAGCATGCATCAACCAAGTGAAGGAAGGTACAGGTATGGAACCTCATCCAAACTCTTCCCCAAGTACAATATGATAAAAGTGTTTGAATATAAAAAAGTTCGTTTTTATAAGCTGGAGCTGGCTAGTTACCTTGGCCACCCTCAGCTCGAAGACAAAAAGTAAACTCCCAGACAACATGCTACGTTGCAATGTCACATCAAGGAGCATCTGTCGAAAAGGTGGTCAATTTAATTTGTTTGAGAGTGGGTGATGATTATGAGGGGAGTCTACACGATAACCAATGGTGGGCCAACGGTCCCAATGAGGAAATCCGTACACTGCCAGGCAACACAACGCTCCAAGGAATTGACCATAAATAATAAAAATTACAAACTTTCATGCACCCATTGTTCATTTTGAGATCAGAGAGACCGGGACCACCTTAGAGAGCCATCAAGGAAGAAAACCTATTTTAGCCACCCTATAGGAAACATAACTACAAGAACAACTACAGGAAACACATATAGCTGCATGAAGCATTGGAAATTCACAAAGAATGCTGCAAGGGGGTGCCTAGGGTCCAGTTTTTCAACAATTATCCTATCCATAGCATCATAATGAAAGGTAGGTGGCCCATATCTATTTTGTTTTGACTTGAAAGCTAGGAAAGGGAAAAGAGAAACAAATCTATTTTTTCTAATAATTACAGTGGGCCTGGTGTTTAGACATAATTTTGTGAAGTTAAAGAAAATTGTGTGGGAATAAAAAGAAAAATTGCAGTCCTCCTCCAAAAATTCTAAACTATCAGTCACCCTGGAAAACACTAAAGCTATCCCACAAAACTCCCTACAGTCATCTCATTAGAGAAGAGAAATGACAGGAGGATTCAACAAAAGTGAACCCACAGACACATCCAAGATACTCCTCCATCCCCCTGTGGTAGAAATATTTAGAAGGCATCACTAGTTGGGATTATTTGAGCTGCTCAAAGGGTATGATGGTGATGTAGTTAAGGAATTTTCCACGGCACTGAATCCTCAGGCTAGAACCAGTGCTACTAATGTGGTAAGAGGGTTGTCAATTACAATTATCCCTAAGGTAAATAGCATAATCACTACACTTCCTCAAGGGGTGCAATGGAGAAAGGAGGATATGACTAGCAACACTTTTTCTAAGAAAAACATTTTCTTAAAAGATGAAGAGCCAGTTGAGGACAAAAATGGGATCATAAGGGAGAGCCTTCCCTATTCTTGGAATGAGGTGAGATATCACATTCTCAAATATATTTCTTGTGAAGGGAGGCTCAATATAGTATATGGCTACCAATTTAGACTCCTCCATGAGCTGAGATTTGGAGAGGAGTTACCCATTGACAGAAGATTCAATGTACCCTACTTGCTGCAATCAATAATAGACATGAGCCTAAAGGTACAAGAGGGGAATCATCAAAAATTGACACATCATGGACTCATTAAGCTAATACCAGAGGATGCAGTGAGCTAGTTAAGAATCCCTATTATATGGTCCACCTTTAGAGACTTGGACATAGAGGTCGTAATTGACATCCAAGCCCTTCAATATGATAGGGACCCAACCTCTAGTGGTGAAGAGGAACCAAAAGAAGAAGAAGAATAGGAGGAAGAAGGAAAAGAAGGAGAAGAAGATAAAAGTAAAGAGGAAGAGCAAAAGGAAGATGCAAGCCCCGAGGAAGATACCAAAGAAGGGGAGGAATACCCAAGGCTATCCCCTGAACCCATTGAAAAGGAGGCATCCGCTGCCTTGACTGCCCTAACCATACATCAAGTCAAAAGGGAAAAGACAGAGAAATACTCCCCTCTATTTCAAAACAAGGAGAAGCACAAGGATCAGACAAGGAAGGCCACAAACACCCACTAGGACTCCAATCATAATTGAGGAGTCACCAAAAAAACAAGAAGAGCTAGCTTCCCTAGAAATAAAAGTTGAAGAGGTCACATCAAAACAAGCTACCCCAAAGTATTCCATCACCTATGTTAGGAAACTTGTCACCAGGTCAACATCAATAAAGCAAGACAGGCACCTGTGACCCCATTACAGAGAGGAAAAAAACTTCCATAACATCTTCAGACAGTCTTACAGGAAACTCTGTCAATACTATAGGAAACATAGAAAAAGCTACAAGAAGGACAACAAGGACAAAGGGAAGGCAAGAGAGAAGCAACATAAGTGCAAGAGGGGGAAGCTTCTGCAAAGACATATGAGGGGGAGTTCCAAGAGCTATAGGAGCCTAGACCACATCCAAATCTGAGCTCTTACTACTAATTCATTGAGGGAGGTAGAGTAATACCACAAAAAATTGCCATCCCTCTCTTCTTTGAGCTTGAGAAAAAGAGAGGAAGGACACATCACTGGACAAAAATTGCCAAGTCAAAGAAGGTAGAAGATGTGAGCCATATGGAAGATAAACTCCTAGGGGAGTTGAGTGAGATCTGAGACAAGGAACAAATTTTGAGATCTCAACTACAGGCATAAAACACATGGCTAAGGAGGGATTTGCAGGAAAAAGAGAGCTAATTGGCCACCATGGAAAGCCTCTCCATGGGGGAAATTCAATGCAGGATGCTATCAAGATCATATGCACTATACCTCAAATATCAATGGTTGAAATTTCAGATCAAGGCACTAGAAAAATAGGGGACTATGACTTTCCAAGACTACAGGAAGTTCATTGAACTATTTGACAAGAGCACCCTGGAAGATAAGGCCAAGATATCTGAAGTTTACCTACACAACTTGGCCTTAAAAAATTTGAATGTGTGGGACCCTAATGCAAATTTGGGAGATTTACAACTAATGGCCTTGCATCATGGATGAGTCATGAGGATGCCAGAGCTAAGGAGGTGAAGATAATTTTTGAAAAGGAGGAAAAGGAGCCCCTTTACATCAAAGCAAAATAGATAAATTCAATGGTTGTCATTAGCGCCCACAACATCATCTCCAATGATTCCCAACTTACACCAAGATACCTAGCTACACAAGAATGAACTGGAAAGGACCCCACTGTATAAGAATGCCATGCAGGGACTAAAAATCAATTGGATTGGGTTGAAACTCAGTCCACCCTTGCTGTTGGGTCTGACAGAAGGTAGGAAGGAAGAGGAGGAAAGAAAGTAGTGGGAAGAAATAGAGAAACATGTAGTGTTCTATCCTCAAGAGGAAGCTCCATCAACACAAGCCTGGGATGTCAGAGAGGCCACAAGAGCTATGAGAGATATGGACATAGCCTAAGTTTCTCAGGGGATGAGCAACACCTTCAATAGGGGGTGATGATTAAGTTCATCAATAAGTAAACCATACGGGCCTCAATGCTACTCTTCAACTTATTAAAATTAACTTTTGTCACATTTACTTACATATTTTATTATATTTTTCTTAGTGTGAAGGGTAAAGGTGAGATGTTATGTCATGTGGCCTAATATGCATTAATTGTAGGAATTGGAGCAATTTTTGGCGAATTTAAGTGCAAGAACTCGAAGGTGAAAAGCAAGACGGATTTTAGGAGATTTGGTATCCCTCCTTAACTCCTTAATCATTTGAAGATTCCTCCATTAGATCTCATCAGCTCGGAGTTACAAGCAACCAAGCCAACCGAGTTCATTGGAAGCCAACCTAGTGACAGTTGAAGACAAGTCAATCTCGAGCTTGGGAGCCAAGCCTCCCTAATTTTTATCAATCTGTTGGTAGCCTCGATTTGTATAAATAATAAGGCCAAGGGCCTCATCAAGATTCAATTTTTTGTTGTAGCCAAGAGGCAATTTGGATCTAGGACATTGTCACTGTTACTCTTATGTTATTTTTGAAATTTTGATGATAATGAAAAGGTTTACCTTGATCCAACACTGAGTTGACTAATAGGGCTAAAGATCTTGGGTTAGGGCCCAACCCTAGCAAAACAAGTTCCTCTTTTTGTACATGTATTCTTAGGTTAAAATCATAGTTAGCTGATGAAGTTATTTCTGCTTTGTTTAATTTACAAGTAGTTGGATGATTGTCTAGTCTTGCTTTCATTAGTCGAAGAAGTAGATCAGTGGTACAATAGTGAAAGAGAATACTTTAGAAAATCTTGTGACAATGGCCTCTTCCTTAGATCATGGTTTGAGGGCCCCACTCTCACAACCCAAAAAATAGATTTATATTTTGATCATGGCATAACTTAGGGTTCCTTGTTGAAAAGATTAATGTTTATAATTTCTTGGAAGCACCTGTAGTTGTCATTTCGTTTCTAGAGTTTGTCTTAGTTTAAGAAGGAATTTAATTTCATATATATAGTCATTATCCATCAAGAAATCAGTTTTCTCAAATTCAACTCATCTTTTCCATATTTACATGAAGTTATGCATAAATGAAGAGAAGAACATGTGTTGTTGCGGGAGTTTTTTTATCTACAGGGAGGAAATCATTCCGCCGGCCTCATCTAATCCTTCTCCACCTACTGCCAAGACCTACAAACCACTAATCCAAATTTATGTCTTATAGCCACCAAGGGTAGCCACCTTGAGGAAATCCAACCATCTTGAAGTGTTGAGCTGAGCCTTGGGCACTGTGCACCTTCCCTACACCTTATTCCACCATCATACATCTTCCCATCACTTCATTTTACCTTCCCTACCTTCCTATAGCCCTAAATTAGTTGCCTGTAGAAAACTAGGACATCCTATAGTAAACCAGGACATCCTATAGTAACTACAGGAAACCCTGTAGTAGTCTGTTTTAGCCTGTTTTGAGCAGAAATGTTGATATGAGCATAGGGTAAGCCCTACACTTGACTTCCATGCCCCTCAATGCCATTTTGGACTAGCTTTTCCATGCCTTTATCCCCTGCAAAAGATCAGATTGTTTATCTTAGCATTTACATTTCTAAATTGAAAATCAAAAGACTCTTTTTCTGCAATTTTAACAGAAGATAGCTAGTGCATGCATACATCAGTCATAACAGTGTTAGGATAATTTCCATGCCTACTTAGTCCAAATATCTAGATGATAGAATGCAAGGTTAGATTAATTCTCTTCTGCAAGTAATGTGTGTCAATTCTTAGCTAGATAATTTCATGTCATTTCATAACACTTTCCATTCAACACTTTCATTTTCCTAAAATAGGTAAGCATTTACTTTCTGCATTAAAGATAGCTTTACATTCACTGTCAATAGTCAGACTCCTTCTAGTCAATAGAAGGCTGGTTTGAAAAACCCTAGTGGTCTATTGCCCTAATTGAAAGGTGACAAGTGTAGACTATTGCATCTACTGTGCATATAACGTTGCCACCTCTAAGTTTGTACAAACCCGGGGTTGATAAAGTAAAGTTGGTAGCCTTAGGAGTTGTAGCATCATTGCTACAGTACTAGGGCTCATCACATTACACAGTCTCAGTGCTAAAGCCTCAGTATTGAGCTCTTGAACTATGAAACTGCACAATCACTTGACATCACATCCTTACAGTACTACACATTTTATAATTTCAGTATTCATGCCTAGGCCTTGGCCTCCAAAGTTGTGCAATCATGCCCTCCAGCCAAGCCTAAAATGCACATTGTGCAGTATCAAACCTCAAGCCCAACCCCTGAGCTCCTCAGCTATGCAAATTCATAGTCACCTAGCCTCCTCGACCTTCCAGAACTATGCAGTTGGGTGAAACAATGAAAAACCCCTCAGCCTGACTCACTGACTCCAAAAACTGCAAAATTTGCTTGCCAAATCTAGCCCGAACTACACAATGTGAAATATCAAGGCTCAATATTCACCAATGATTACATGAGCTACGTAATTGTGCAGTCACTAGGCCTCTCCCTCAGCCCGTTACCCGATTCTAGCTCAGTTAGTGGATCATCATCCAACATCTGAGACAAGGGGTTTATTGGACTGACGTCATCTTGTCATGGGTGGATTGTAGATGCAAGTACTCTATCATGCTATGGAAATATGATGAAGAAGGATATGGGGAAGTTGGCCATGCCAAGAGACACTTTATTAGCTGCAAAGACAAGTTGATCAATTAAGAGAAAGCAAAGGGATATAAAATTGATACAACAACTGGAGATCAAGTTCCAATGAAGACTCCTCATCTCTAAGCCATTTGGAGGACATATAAGAAGGTAATGACCCATATTTTAGAAGACATAAAGCAAACAACAACAAATAATGGCTTGACATTTCTATTTCATCATGGATTCCATGTCAGTAGTGTCATGTCATGTCTTGTAATGAGTCGTCATATTCCACATCACTATGGTGGATTATGTAATTATATATTCAAAATGTATTGTAAAGTGGAAGTCCAAAGGACACATGCAAAATATGAAAAGTCATGAAAATTTGAAAATTCATAGGAAGTCAAACAGTCACGAGGGTAGTGAAAGAGTCACAAGGAGGTGAAGCATCACCTCATTGGTTATATATACACCCTCATTATATGAGCAAAGTAATTTTCACCTTGGCTCATCTGACAATGCATTAGAGAGACAAGCTAGTTCTTTTGGGGAGCAAGGAGTGGCTCCAACGCTCCACTATTAGGGCTTGTGGTGTTCACTGTATACATGTGCTTGTGACTTTTACTTAATACTTGAAGCCTGATGGACAATAGGTTTTCATGCATGGATTCTGAATATCTTTAAGACTATCCTGTGAATATTTATGATTCATGTTTACTTTCACCTGTACTAAAGTAGTTTAGCTATTTCAGTTATTTTAGTTTTTATCTAATTTAGAATGTGCGATAATGGTTTCTATAATTTTCGCAACCTTGTGGACTATTCTGGTAGATGTTACACATATCTTTCTTTTTTATAATGGGTGTAATGGCTGCCACATCTTTGTGGACTATTTCGTTGGATGTTAGACAAATATTTTCTGTATGCATGTGTCTTCACTAGGGTGGTACTATTACATCTCCCTTAGAGGTTCACCTTCCTTTCCCTTTGCAGTAGAAGACTTTTGACACATATACAACCGAACTCTCCTTAGACATACTCACTTGCTGATATGAGATTACATTTGCACAACTCTCTTGTGCTAAACTTTGTGGCCAAGGAAAACCTATAAGAATATATTGCATCCATGATGATATCCCAGATCGGGCTTCTATTCCAAATTATGTGAGGTCTAATTGGGACTTCACATCAAGGATACCCTCTTGGTTGATGTATTTCCAACACTGTCAACAAAATGGATCTAGAAGGAGGGCCAAATGACAAGTTGTGCATGTTGAGTCTATTTTAAATCTCTTATCATAAATATCTCATCCTCAAATCATACTCCTAGGTTTTTTTCCAACCTATCCCTTGGTAAAATGTTAATCCCCGATGAGACTCTTTATCACTTGTCTCAATTGAAGTTTAACGGTGAGGATGAAACATCCATAATTGAGCACATTTCTATTTTTCTTAAATTTTGTGAAGGTTATGAAACCAATGATGAATATTTTTCTGGTTTGTCTTTCTTCCTCATCCTTGAATTTCATGTCAATTGATGGTTTCATACCTTACCATCTGTTTCCATCCATTGTTTTCATCATTTCTTCAAGGATCTTTATCAAGCCTTCGACATGTATGATTACCGAGATGTTCTTAAAATAATCATTCAGCTACAAATGAAGCCTAATGAATCAGTTGAGGGTTTCTTTGATCGATTCCTTCACCTTTGTTATGAATTTCCTAAAGAAGACACAGATTGGGATTTATTTAAGCAAAAAATTTGGCATTTGGTTCACATCTCTCTGCACAGTGAATCTGAACCTCCTGATGTTTCTACTTTCCCAACTCTTGTAAATCACGAGACACCTCTAATTTCAGAGGAGGAATCTATGATGTGCTTCCTTGTGATGAAAATAATGCTGGTATATCTTCTAATCAAATTCGTAATCCATATTCTCATTCTTGTTCTGCTTTTCATGACTCAGATTCAATGGAGGAAATCCAAAAATGGATCATGAAGCCCATGGTTAAGACTAACTCCTCCATTCCATAAGATGATGTTACTATTCATAGCTCTAGTCTCAAATCTGATCTGAATTTATGTTATCCTCTATCATCTACATTCCATCTCTTTGTACCATGATCAACCCGATCAATCAGCTCCACTAGCTAGTTTTTCACACTCTCTTCATTTTCGAGTTGTTGGTCCAAATTGAGATCAGATACAAGGAAGTCACATTACACAAGCAAAGGAGCAGGAAGGTGAAGATTCTTTCAATCTTTCTTCTCTTTTTCAAAATCCTCCATGTGAAGATGATGCACTTCCATTCTTGGATGATTTTCAATCTTCTAATTTCAGTAGTGAATCAAACGAAATATATTCTTTCAATCAATCCATAGCCTTGGGAAACAATCATTCTAATGATGATGAATCTGTTGATGTATGCGATAAAAAAACTTCTAGGTGCATCATTTGATCTTTTGGTTTCTCATGAATACTTTATTTTAGATCTAGAATTTGAATCAGTCAAAGAAGGTGTCCTTATCAAAACCTCCTCTTCATCTCACTATCCCTTGTGCTCTACCGTTTGCGATGCATCTACTTGTGACAAAGATACTACATGCTCTCCATGTTCTTCATCTGATGAGTTAACTTCTCAATTGACACAACATGCTGAGATTATCCATTATGAAAATGAAAACAATCCAATCTTTGAGTACTCTTTCCATCCCTCATCATATCTTCTCTTGGATGAAGACAACTCTCCAAACCAACTTACTCATCAATTTTCCCCGATTCTTACATCTTTAGATTTGCGATCAAATGAATCTTTCAACTTGAGTAATCTGGTTGTTGAAGTTGAAAATCTGATAAAGTCAGTGACAAATATGGATGCCATCCGGTGAGCAGTGGTATTATTGAAACCAATGGTAGCAACTATCCTCACACCATGCACAATCTAGTTCAATCTTCAGGATGTGATTTTACAATCATTAAAACTTTCGAGACTTGTCAGGAAGTCGAGGCACTTCAACTTTCGTTGATGGTTATGTCAGGATCTCACGACTCTCGTAAGGCCCCTGAACTAATTCATATCTTGTTTCTCTCACACAATCCTTCTCTTTGCATGGTTTCACTCAATGTAAATATATTTTTGAAAGATGTTTGGTATCTTGGATGTAATCTTTCAAACTTTTGAGATTTGATTTCTGATCGGATTCAAGAATCTTCTTCAGTTTATTCATATTCATGCAAATATCTTGAATCAAACTCGAGTTTGGAATGTGTATCTCTCATAGAGTCATGGAATTGGGAAGTTGATAATTTCAAAGACTATCTTTGACTGAAGGGATCATGCCGATCAGATTCATTTCTTAATAGTCACCTCCTGGTTTTTCTTGCAAATGTTGCATTGCAAACCTTTCCCTTCATCACACATGAATCCTCTTGAGTGATAATGGATGCACGAGTTACCGCATGAATCAAATTCTTCTTCGTTCATTATGTCCTGACTGGTCTCATGTATTTGTGGTGCTGGCGTTCCTTTTAAATTATTTCAATGATTATGATGCTTCTATTGTTTGTCTCCAGTTATAGGAAAATGGTGTGTCACATTCGACATGTGAGGAAGTTGATTATATTGTTCAGAGCATTCGCAGAGCTACTCAAATTAATTTATATTTGTTAATTACAAGCTGGGAATATGATACTTTAATCATCCCATCTAGTCAGATTTTGTCTCTGATGACTGTCATTTAGCTTATCATTTTCCCATCAGCACATCCAATGAAAATTTTCTTACACCCTTTGATCTTTATGGTTTAACATCGCACTATTTAGGTACTTGTCAAGTAGTTGAGGTACTCCCACACTAGTTGATGGTTATGTCAAGTCCTCACTATTTGGACATGCTTGTTGTATATGATCAGATCTATTTATCCTCATAAGATTCTCATCATAACCCCGTGCCTCTAATTGAAAATTCATATTTTCAAATATTTCAAGGTTTTCAAGAGGATTGTCATGAATTTTACGATCCAATCGCTGAATGGTTGGAGTAATATTACTTGGAAAGATTCATCGCAAATAATAAGTTTTGATGTTTCCTCGCACTTGCTAAGGATTTCAGTGTAGATGGAGACACATTAGCGAGAAGCTTTTGAGGTTTGTTCAATGATGGTTCTCATCGAAAAGTTGAGAATGTAAACTGGTTAGAAGTAGGGGCTATGACCTATCTTTCTACTGATATGAAAGACCTTCAAAGTTTTGTGCAAGTTATTCAGGTTCTTATATTTTCTGTTGCACATTACTTTATATCTGTTTTAATTGTTCATATATTTGGGGATGCATGTCGGGAAAAACTATGGTGGCTACATTGGAAATTTCATTATACATGACCATGACCCTGACCTTCTAATTGTTTAGGTTAGGAGTAGGCTTAGTTGCATTCTAGTTTCCCTTTTCTTGGATCCATCCCAAACTTGCTTTTTGTAGTCTTTCTTCATTTTCTAACTTTTGTCTCGTGTTCTATTTTGTCTTTGGTTTTGTTCCATTATTGTGTGCTGTATTTTCTTTTGTTTTGTTTAATAAGAATTTTCGTGAAGGATGTTCCTGTTGGCTCGAAAGGCAATGTGCCAAAATAGAAAAGGACTTTGTGACACTACAACATTTGGCTAACTCTCCATCCTTCTTCCTTGTCTTAGTTACACCTTTTGGTTGATGGCTGACACACTTAATACTTGAATCCTAATGGCCGACACATTTTCATGCATGGATTGTGAATATTTATGATTCATGTTTTTATTTCACCTATACTAAAGTAGTTGAACTATTTCGGTTATTTTAGTTCTTATCTAATTGAGAATGTGCGGTAATGGTTTCTATAACTGTCGCATCTTTATCAACCATTCCGCTGGATGTTAGACAAGTTTTCTTGTTTAAAATGGTTGTAATGACCATCGCATCTTTGTGGACTATTCCGTTGATTGTTAGATGAATATCTTATGTGTGCACGTGTCTCTACTAGGGTGGTACTATTACCTCTCTCCTAGAGTCTCAACTTCCTTTCCCTCTACAATAGAAGAATATTAACACATACAAAAATGAACACTCACTAGGCATACTCACTCGTTGATATGAGATTACCTGTGCACAACTCTCTTGTGTTGAACTTTGTAGCGAAGGAAAACCTATAAGAATATATGGCAGCCGGGTCAATATCCCTGATGGGGATCCTATTCCAAATGGTGTGAGGTCTAATTGGGACTTCACATCGGGGAGACCCCCTTGGTTGATGGATTTCCAGCTCTGCCAATAGACTAGACACCCCATTGCAAAACACTAGGTTATATAGGCAATCTGTTATAGAAGCAAGTGAGGGGAATAAATAATTTCAGTTGTTTCTGGAACATGGTGTTTTTCAACTGAGTACATCATCATGTGTGTCACCCATCATCATTGTGCCAAAGAAGGATGTGACCTGACAACTGTGTATATATTATAGGACATTGAATAAAATCACATTAAAAAGAAAATACCTCCTACCTAAGATAGATGATCTATTGGTCCTGTTACAACAAGTGAAATACTTTACTAAACTAGAATTAAAGTCTACATATCACTGGGCTCGAGTAAGAGAAGAAGATACATGAGAAACCACCTTCAAAACCAAGAAAGGTTTGTATGAGTGGCTAGTCATGCCATTTGTTATTATATATTTGGATGATATAATGGTATACAATGCTACTTTGGAGGAGCACATCTTACATTTGACACAATAATCTTTGGTGTATATGGGGCATGTGATAGGTGGAAGATAGTTAAAAATAAAACTTTCCAAGATGGAGGCCATTAGGAAATGTCCAATGCCTACTAATGTTACTAAGGTTAGGAGTTTCATTGCGGTAGAAAAGCACTTGTGAAAGTTCATAGCCTCGTTTCCAGTGGTAACAGTGCCACTCACTCAATAATAGTAAGGAGCTTCCAATGGGGAAAGGGTCAACAGAGGGCCTTTGAGGAGATAAAGAAGAAGATCAGTTAAACATCAATTATGGAATTTCCAAACTTGCAGTAACACTTTCAAGTAGAGATAGACGTGAGTGGGTATGTTATGGGAGTAGTCTTGATTCAAGGAGGAAAATTTGAAGTATTTAGGGATAGTTCATAACTACTCTACCTACGAGAAGGAGCTCTATGCCCTGGTGCAAGCCGTGAAGAATTGGAAGAACTATCTAATGGAAAAGGAGACAATAATCCACACAAATCACTAACCACTATAGTACTTACAAGCCCAAAGTAAGATAAAACAGACTAGGCATTACAAGCGGATGGGATTTCTACAACAGTTTCATTTCGTGAACAAGGAAAAGAAGGGTATCAAGAACAAGTTGGAAAACATGCTTTCAAGGCCACCCACATAAAATATCAAAACTTTGGGAACTCTAATGCATATGGAGCCATTCACTGATGATGCATACAAAGAGGAATATTCATAGGGTGAGGAATTCAAGGAGGTGTTTCAGCAGTTGCAGAGCCAAAGTCATGTGCATGATGGTGATGACACGGTTGACTACCATCTCCAATATGGGTTAGTCTACAAGTTGGATAATTTATATGTTCCTAAAGGTGAGTGATTTCAACTAATTAGAGAGGATCCCACCTCCAAGGTTGTAGGGAACTTTGGTGTAGGGAAGATAGTGGACAACTTGCAGAGGTATCTGTATGTGCCCAAGATGCAAGAATTGGTAGCTAGGTGCATAAAAGGATGCATTCTTTATTGTACCAGGAAGCCTAGTAACAAGAAACATGGTTTATACCATCCCTTACTTGTACCCACTCATCCCTGGGAAATCATTTCCATGGAATTTGTGGGAGGTTTACCAAAAACCAAGAAGGGACATGACTACCTTTTTGTAATAGTTGATGGGTTCAACAAGATGTGTGTTCTAATGCCCTGTAAAAAAACCATCATAGGGTAAGAAGAATTGGATTTTTTCTTTGGAGAAACCTGGATGCACTTTGGGATACTTAGGAGCATCGGTTCAGAAAAGGACATTATATTTCTTAGTGCATTTTGGACTATATTGTGGGAGAATATGGACACGAATTTGAAGAGGTTTACAACATTCCATCCTTAGAAATATGGGTAGACAAAAGTAGTTAACAAGACTTTGGTGCAACTTTTGAGGGGTTAAAATAATTGTATCCAAAGACTTGGGTTCAAAATATGATATATATACAACACTATTATGATAGAGTAGTCCACACTTCCACTAGTAAGTCCCCATTTGAAACCTGTTTTGGGTATTTTCCACCTTCACCTTTGGATATTGCATATGGGTAGAAAGGAGTGATAAGGGAGGATCTTAAAGGGGAGACCTTGCAGGCTGAAAAAAATGTTGAGAAGATTAAGTAGATACATATATATGTAGAGGAGGCACTGTAGAAGTCACATGAAAAATATAAGGCCATGCATGATCAACACAAAACATAGAAGTCATTCAAGGTGGGAGACAGAGTATGGTTACAGTTGAATAAGGAAAGGCTAAAAAGTCCTGGTAAGAAAGTCAAGGCTCTATGGTATGGTCCTTTTGAAGTATTGGAAAAGGTATGAGATAACACCTATAGACTCAACCTACCCATATACATGTGCATTTACTTAGTTGTGAATGTAGAGAATATGAAACTCTATGTGCCTTCTAAGCTAGATCAGGAAGAGGAATAGGTCCTACCTTCTGTAGAGGATTTGGCACTAGATAGTCAAGCATAGTTGACAAAGGATATATTTTTGTAGAAGAGGTCTAGAACTACAATATTGGGGCAACTGAACTTTGGAAGATCGAGTTGAAAGGACAACTTCCAGGTAAGGTTAAATGGTACTCCTGAGAGAAGGTGGAGGAAAAATTTCCTCACCTCATTTAGTAGAAGCTTTTGGGAACCAAAATTCTCTCAAAATGGTAAGGTGTCATCTAGATTGGATCATTATATTATTTTTCTTCCATATCAATACTTTTAGATTAGAAAAAGTGGTGGAATCATCTCACATGACCATTTTTACCAGCCAGACCCAATTTAGAAAATTGGGGTTTGAAACCTTCAGGGAGCATTTTGAGGCATCAAATGATGTTTTTTTTGTGGGTAAAACTTTGTTGCTTTAGTGAAAAAATTATTTTTCCTATTTTACACATAGATACCTTTCTAATGGCATACAAATCACCTTAATAAGAGTATGTATCCAAAAGTTATTCCACCTAGAAGTTGACCTTCTTGTTTTCACCATAATTTGACGGAATGCCATGTTAGCTACCATAAATCATGGAAAAGGGGATAGCCACATGAATGTGATGAATAATACTTTAGAATATTTCATAGTGTAACTTTGATTCAGAGTTGAGAGAGTCAAGCCTAACCACTGGTAGGCTATCAGGCTGTGATATAACTAGGCCACTAGGAGGAAAAGGGGTTCCATTCTTTATGAATGTACTTGTTCCATAGATAAGTAGAGTAGTCGAGAGGGAAAGGGAGATCACACATAGAGGATTTATGTACTGTAGCAACCCAAGGGCCACATGCCTTACTTCTTTCTACTCACAACCATTTTCCATTCAAAGAAAGAGAGCATAGCAACCTCACCTTCTAGCTGGGTTTTCTCCCGAAAGGGTTCCCAGGTTATATCTTGTGTGAAATTATGGTTTGCGAACTTTTATTTCGCTTTTCTCTATTTTTTCATGCATATGCAATAAACAATAATCTACAAATCCATAGATATAAAATGAAATAAACCATAATAGTGTAGATTTCAAGAATTTTAAGTGTAGTTTTATCATATCTATTGTGACAAATTGTCGAGTGGAATATCCATAATAGTCTATAGATTACTTTGACATATTTTATGTTGAGGATAATGTCACAAAGTTATCATAAAAATATTTAGATGGAAAGCATAATAAAAGTAAAATTGTTGAAAACTAAAAGTGACATTGAGGAAGCCAACGTAATGAAACATTTTAGTCATTTTTTTGGTAATGGATAATTGATTAATCTTCCATAGTTATTGATAGTGTAGGAAAGCAATGTTGTAAAATTCATTATATGGAAAGTGATAATATTTCCACTCTTATTTCTTAAAAAATATATGGTATCTTAATGAATAAGGTGATTTTAGTGGGGAAAACACTCAGAATTGGCATACATTTATTAACTCTTGACATTTTTTGACTAAAAGTCGTTGTTTATTTCCAACCATTAAACAACAATGCACACTTTTGTTTACAATATGTTCCCATTCTAACTCTCCCAATTAACTTTGGCAACAACATGAAACAAGTTAAATATGACCTCGACAAGTATATGAGGTAAGTAAAAGTTTGGGTTGAGTCTAAATGTTCTAAGTTTTGAACCTTTTCACTAGATTTTTGTAGTACATGATTTAAATTGTATTTTTTTATTTATAAATAGATTCAACACTTTTGAACTTTTTCACTAGATTTTTGTAGTACATGATTTAAATTATTATTTTTAACTTATAAATAGATTCAACACTTTGAAAAACCCATAGGGAACTTGGATTGTACAAACTCAACAAATCAAATTTGCAATTCCAACAAAATTTTAGTAGATTTTGAACAAAGTTGATTGAAAAATATGCTTGGAAAAAAGCCAAAACCTAAAACATTAGACTATGTTGATAGTTTACAAGGCATTATAACACACATCTTGTTGAACCTATCAACTTGAATGAATAGGTAGTCATGTCCCTTCATGGTTGTTGGTAAATATCCCACAAAGTCCATGGAAATGCTTTCCCAAGGATGAGTGGGTATAGGTAATTTTGGGTATGTGTTATATTCTTTCCACGAGTAGCTCCAGAAAATGTTATGTTGTGCCAGGCACAACAAGGGGGTCGTAGGGGAAGTGGCACCCCCCTTATCAAGGGGTTTACATGGGGGAATCATACCCATTTTATGGGGTTTGGGGCAACACCCCAATTTTGTTTTATAGGCGGACCCAATAATGGTTGGGAAAACCCAAGGATGGTGGGCATACCTACGCATGGTTTTGTGCATATTTTTTTTGTAGATATGATCAAGGGAACTATGATTATGTTCTAATCCAAGGTTGACGAATTGGAGTTTATGAATGCTTCAGAATGTATATAATGTATTGTAACATTGAAAGGAACATAATGAAAAATCAATTTGGTTTTCCTGGTTTTGGGTTCCATGAGAAAACATCTGTGTATAATTTTTATGTTCTCACCATTGTATATTTTTTTATTTTTTAAGAATCCATTTATAGGTAATTTATGTATGGGTTTAAAACCTATAGGTAAGGGATGATATAGACCCTATTTCCTATTACTAGGTTTGCTAGTACAATAAAGCACACATCCTCTTATGAACCTAGCTACATGTTCTTGCATCTTGGGCAAATACACATACCTTTTCAAGTTGGCCATTATCTTTCCTACACCAAAGTTCCCTACAAAGTTGGAGGTGTGAGCCTCTCTAATCATTTGTAATCACTCACCTTTAAGGACACATAACTTATCCAACCAGTAGAGTAACCCATCCTGGAGATGGTAGTCAATGGTGTTGTCACCATTGTGCACGTGAATATGAATTTGAAACTCCTAAAACACCTCATTGAAGTCCTCATCCTATGAATATGCCTCTTTGTATGCATCATCAGTGAATGGCTCCATGTGCATCATAGTTCCCAAAGTCGTGATATTTGATGTGGGTGGCCTTTAAAGCATGTCATTTAACTTGTTTGTGCCTCCCTTCTTGTACTTGATCACTAAATGAAAATGTTGTAGAAACCCCATCCACTTGTAATGCTTGGTTTGTTGTAGCTTGATATGGACCTACAAGTACTATAATGGTTGGTGATATATGTGGATTACTATATCCTTTCCCATTAGATAGTGCTTCCACCTCTTTACACCTTGCACTAGGTCATAAATCTCCTTGTCATAGGTAGGGTAGTTAAGAACTACCCCATGAAATACTTTGGAGTGGTAGCATACAAACATTCCTCCCTGCATCAAGACCACTACCATAGCATACCCACTTGTATTTGTCTCCACTTTGAATGGATTTTGTAAGTTCACTAATTCCAAAACTGGTGCTTGCCTAATACTCTTCTTTAACTCCTCAAAGGCCCTCTACTGGCCCTATCCCCACTAGAAAATCTTTCCACTTGTTGTTATAGTGTGAAAATTGTGTTGCCCCAACAAACTCATAACCTCATAAACATTGGTAGACATTAGAAATTTCATGATGGCCTCCATCTTGGCAAGATCTATCTTCAACTCTCCTCCACCTATCACAAACCCCATATACACTAAATACCGCTATGGAAATTCGTACTTCTTGGGATTTTATAGTAGATGGTGCTTCTTTAATGTCTTCAACACTTGCATCAAATGTGAGATGTGCTCCTCTTAGGTAACATTGTATACTACTATATTATCCAAATAGAAAATAATAATTGAATCTATAAAAGGGCACCATAGTTGGTGCATTGCACATGCCAAATGACATGACTAACCACTCAAACAAACATTGCCCAATTTTGAAGTTGGTCTTCCAGGTATCTTCTTCTCTAACTCAAACTTGGTGATATTCAGACTTCAAGTCCATATTGGTGAAGTATTTTTCTTGCTGCAACTGATACAACAAATCATTAATCCTAGGTAGGCATACCTGTTCGTGAGCGTGATTTTTTTTCAGTGCCTTGTAATTAATACACATTTTCCAAGTCTCATCCTTTTTTGGCACTATGATGGCTGACCCACATGATGATGTACTCGATCTAATGAAACCATGTTCCAGTAATTGCCACAACATTTTCTTCACCTCACTTGCTTCTATAACATACTGCCTATGGAATCCAATGTTTAGCAATGGGGAGTTCGATAATAGCTAGATCTCGTGCTCGGGTGGTAAAATTTTAGGCTCTTAAAAACAATCCTTGTATGCCTGTAGAAACTCTTATAGTTTCCCTTTCTATTTCTTAGCACACCCCTCCAGGTATGCCTTTACTCTTACTAACTCTTCTACAGGATTATTCTCTCTTAAAAACAATGAAAAATATTCTTGCTAGAATTGATCAATTTCTTGGCATGGTTGCCACTTACCAACAATTTTTTTGTCTTGCCTTTGTGTCCATTGATGGTGAACGATTTTCCATCCTTGATGAGCCATTATTGGTTAGATTTTCACATGAATATTGCACCTTGCATGTACATGTAGGGAGTTTTGAACACCACTCCACATACATCAAGGGGAACTACATCTAGTTATACTTCAATAATAAAATCAACACAGATAGCAAATCTAATTTTGCAATGTTTTGTTACCTTTAACTATGAATCCTTATTTACCCATCCCAATGGATATGATTTTAGATGACCATGAACTTCCAATCCATATTTGTTGACCTGCTTTGTTGCAATGAGATTCACCTACGATGTTGAGTCAAACATAGCATCAGTCTTTGTCTTCTTGACTTGTATCTTTATGCGAAAGAGTTTGCTCATTTTTTTCTCTTCTCATTCTTGAAGGCTACTCAAATTTACCTCCTTATACACGAACATGCAAGAGATATTCTCATCCACTTCCAAGCTACTTTCAACTTGGTTGTTTGAATCAATGGCCATGAGATTTTTATTTATTTATTTATTTTTGCCCCGCATTAAGCTCTACATGCAACTTCTAGCACTTCGCCTCTATATGACCATCAATGTTATAATGGTTTCTGTGGTTGTTGGGATCCTTGTTCATTAATAATGCAAAATATTAAATATTTATTGTTCTATAGAGAAATTAAAGGGGGTGTTAGATTTCAAAATAATAAACTATCTCAACGATGTTCATACTTGATCAAGTGTAACTGAATCTCTTGCAACGGTGATAATAGCATTTAATTTTAAATCTAAATCTGATAATATAAATTACTTAATATATAATATTTAATTTTAAAATCTAAATATATTATATTGATAATCTATAATATTTAATATATAATATCTAAATCTAGCTAATGTAAGCAATATTACTATTAACAGTATAAAGTATTTAATATTTAACTAAAAATATAATTCATTTTTTTTAATTCCAGAAGAAAGAATAAGCAACCACCTGACACATATCAATGGCGTTCAAACTTGATCAAGTCTAATTAATGTTGAAAATGCAACAAGATGATGGATCTTAGTGAAAAGAAGTCGCCTTCACTAAGTGGGACCGCAGGCTATTTTTGGCGCAAAGTCTATTTTTAGACTGTCTATTTTTAGACATATGGATCATGGTCTATGAGTTGCAGGATGTTATTTATGGATGATTGGTCATGTTGGTAAAAATAGATGGACTTCTATTTTTAGACATGTGCGGAGTCTATTTTTAGACTGCCAGTCTAAATATAGAACAGTCGAATATTATTAGCTCCTAATAATATTTGGACTATAAACATTATCTTATCCTCTTGGAGCACTTCAGTTTGAGCTACGGATGTGGCACATGCAACTGCCAGAAGGAAATACGCTTTTATTATGAGTCAGTTGAGCTATTGCATGGTGGACTTCAGTTAGAACTCAAGTGGTTGAGTTTTGGTGGAGTTGATTGTGGAGTTGATGGAGTTGTGTTCAGTTTGACTTGGTTGAACTAGTTGTATTTTAGTCTAACTAAAGAATACACTAGTGATGAGTTGTGTGAATTAAATATTAATTAATTCACTAATTATTAACTCATAAAGCAACTGAAGAATACATCAGTTAACTCAGTGCATGTACAGTTCAGTGGAGACAGGTGTTAGAGGTTGAGATTGCTATCAGTTGTGACTATAGTTGTGCATGAGATCTTGCAAAATCAGTGGGATTGAGTAATGCCAATGAGGATTGCATGGTTCAGCCAAGGAAATACGAGTTTGCTTCAGCCATTCATCATTATTCTCTTGCAGGATTGCGCAGTGGAGGCAGGCAAACAGTGGAGGAGATTTGAGGCATCGGATCTGAGCTAGTTTGTGTGTAACAGGTGGAGATAGTACTGAATACTTGTGAGGAGTATTGTACTATGTATTGTTACATGTTCTCAATCATTATAATATACAGATAGTGTGGGGTTTTCAGCTGTGTGCTTTCCCCGGGTTACATACTGTGTTAATGTGCGCATGCGATTGATGTTTCATTGTTTTTAATGCTGCTAAATTGATGATCAACGTAGAGGAGGTTATGTATTATGCATGTATTCCACAATAGTGTATAATTGGGATAATCTCTGTGAATAAGTGTCATATTATTCAAAATTTCCACATGGTATCGGAGCTGTTGATCATCAGATCTATTATTCAGAAAGTGTTTACATTTTATTTCTTCAGGTAGAGTCTGTAACTAGGTCAGGTAACCTCTGGATTCATCCTTCCTTTGGAAGGTGAGATATCCGGTAAAATCCCATACAACCAATCTCTGTACGAGAAATACTTTGTTCTCACAAATTTTAGATCAGAAGCGGTTGAGTTTTGAGCTAGTGGAATTCGAATTTGCAGCAGTGTTTTCTTGGTGTCAAAGTTGAAATGTCTTTCAACAGATTGCGATTGGAGTATGCTCTTGAAGGTAGCTCGAACTATATTGCATGGAAGGACATGATGGAGGTGGTGTTAGATGACAATGGGTTGAAGGATTTCATAGATGTTGAAGTCCCAAAACCTACTGATGCTGCTGAAGCTGTGGCTTCGCAAAAGAAGACAGCAAAGTGTCGAAGGATTCTGTTGGAGGGCGTGAAGGATCACATTGTATCCAGCCTGCATGGAAAGGCTTCTCCATACTTGATGTGGAAAGAGTTGACAGATCTATTCCAAAGCAAGAGCGACTAGAGGAAGTTGGCGCTCAAGGATAAACTCAGAAACATTAAGTGTGAGAATGGAGACAATATGCCCAAGTATCTCACGAAGTTCACCCAATGTTGGGATGAGCTGGGAAGTGTGGGGGTGACTGTCGATGATGAAGACTTGGTGAGCTTGGCTCTCCTTGGTCTTCCGAAGAGTTGGCATTCCTATCAGGACTCTGTCAATGGTCGGGAGAAATTGCCAGGATGGGAGAGACTTTGGTCAGATCTTGTGCAAGAGGAGATCAGATGGAGCACCAGAGACAGTTCTTCATCCATGCATGATGAAGAAAATTGCGCTTTGGCTGCCACAGAAAAGAAGGGGAAGGAGAAGGGTTCTCAATCCGAATCCAGTTCTTCCAATGATGGGAAGAAGGTTGACAAGTCGAAGGCGATATGCTTTCGTTGTCATGAGTTGGGCCATTATGTTACTAATTGCCCAAAGAAGAAATCCAAGAAGGGATCCGGGGAAGGATCTGAAGGTGAGGCACTTGCTTCACAGTTTGATTTGGACTTCACACTCTTCGCATGCATGGTTTCATCCATGGTGGGAAGTGGTTGGTTTCTTGATAGTGGAGCTTCTTTCCACATGACCGGTGACAAGAGTTTGTTCAATACTTTGGAGGAGAAAGATCTCCAGATACTCATAGCGATGGATAATGATGAGAAGTATAGTGTCTCAGGTGTAGGCACGGTTATTTTTCAGAGGGCGCATGGAGCTTGCCTTACCTTGACCGATGTCAAGTATGTACCAGGACTGAAGAGAAACTTGGTGTCGATCGCGATGCTGGAAGACAGAGGTTGTGATGTAGTCTTCAGTAAGGGAAAGGTTTTCCTTAGACACATCATCACTAGACAGGTGAAGCAGATTGGTTCATGGGTCAAGAACCTGTATGCTCTTGAGGTTCAAGATGCATGCAAAGACTTGAGGAGCGAGGCAACTGATGGAGACTTGGTGGTTGAGAGGGAATGTATATTAACTCTCAACATGCAGAGCCAGAAGAAGTCCCAGACGACTGTGGAGGAGCCACGATTTGTGCAGTAGCTTCAGGAGGTTGTGGAGCAGCCACAACAAGGGAAGCTGAGAGGAGATTGAGTAGAGACATCTACTCATGCAAAGACCTCTAGTAGGGGGAAACTTCGAGCCAGGTGGGCTGAGGGATCACATTCAGCCATACCTCCAGGTAGGAGGTGGGGTGATGTGGATTGATCGTCCCAAGGAGAAGGGGCAAGATCCTTGAGGTACCCAACCTCTTGGATGAGACCTTGCTATAGGATCCCCGATGTGGAGTAGTAGGAACTGATTGATTGGGTAGAGACAGATGCAGATGGAGCGGCAGAGAGAGCGATAGTGTAGGGAATCCCAGGACAGTGCATAGCTAGCAGGTTGCAGCAATGCGAGAGGCACAAGTGTTTTGCATAGTGCTAGGTGGCACAGAAAGGTGTGCAATGGTGTGAGATGCATGGAGATGTTGCAGTAGCACAGATGTCAGAGAGGGAGAACTTATCAACAACATGTAGAGCTTCAACATCAGAGTATGTTCCTAGCCCAACAGAGTGGTCAGTTGGGAGTGTTTTTGTTCCAAGTGTTGTTGGAGCAAGTGGACTGGGCAAATTTGTTGCATGCAAAACATTCCAGAGTTGCAGGATAGTGGTTGCAGATAATCCATATCTTGTTGAGAGGGAGTGTTGAAAATGCAACAAGATGATGGAGCTTAGTGAAAAGAAGTCGCCTTCACTAAGTGGGTCCGCAGGCTATTTTTGGCGCAAAGTCTATTTTTTGACTATGTCTATTTTTAGACATATGGATTATGGTCTATGAGTTGCAGGATGCTATTTATGGATGATTGGTCATGTTGGTAAAAATAAATGGACTTCTATTTTTAGACATATGGGCGGAGTCTATTTTTAGACTGCCAGTCTAAATATAGAATAGTCGAATATTATTATCTCTTAATATTATTTGGACTATAAACATTATCTTATCCTCTTGGAGCACTTCAGTTTGAGCTACGGATGTGGCACATGCAACTGCCAGAAGGAAATACGCTTTTATTATGAGTCAGTTGAGCTATTGCATGGTGGACTTCAGTTAGAACTCAAGTGGTTGAGTTTTGGTGGAGTTGATTATGGAGTTGATGGAGTTGTGTTCAGTTTGACTTGGTTGAACTAGTTGTATTTTAGTCTAACTAAAGAATACACTAGTGAAGAGTTGTGTGAATTAAATATTAATTAATTCACTAATTATTAACTCATAAAGCAACTGAAGAATACATCAGTTAACTCAGTGCATGTACAGTTCAGTGGAGACAGGTGTTAGAGGTTGATATTGCTATTAGTTGTGACTATAGTTGTGCATGAGATCTTGCACAATCAGTGGGATTGAGTAATTCCAATGAGGATTGTGTGGTTCAGCCAAGGAAATACGAGTTTGCTTCAGCCATTCATCATTATTCTCTTTCAGGATTGCGCAGTGGAGGCAGGCAAACAGTGGAGGAGATTTGGGGCATCAGATCTGAGCTAGTTTGTGTGTAACAGGTGGAGATAGTACTGAGTACTTGTGAGGAGTATTGTACTATGTATTGTTACATGTTCTCAATCATTATAATATACAGATAGTGTGGGATTTTCAGTTGTATGCTTTCCCCGGGTTACATACTGTGTTAATGTGCGCATGCGATTGATGTTTCATTGTTTTTAATGCTGCTAAATTGATGATCAACTAGAGGAGGTTATGTAATATGCATGTATTCCGCAATAGTGTATAATCGGGATAATCTCTGTGAATAAGTGTCATATTATTCAAAATTTCTACAATTAAATCTTTAGCAATGGTGATAATAACATTTAATTTGAAAATCTAAATCTATTATATTAATAATATAAAATATAAAATATAAAATATTTGATATATAATATCTAAATCTAGCAAATGTAAACAATATTATTAATAATAATATAAAGTATTTAATATGTAATTAAAAATAAAATTCAATTTTTTTAATCTCAAAGGAATCAACCCACGTGACATGTAACTACTATGCCATGTCCTTTCCATAAACCAGGTCACAACCAGAGGATCTGACCTTAGATCTCTTAGTTTTCACAGATTTCACATTAGTTCAATCACCAATTGAGGTGCCCCTAGGACTATTCAATATTGTTATTATTGATTATACCAAAATATTAGATATTTTATTTTATAAAGAAAAATTAAGATTAAGAGTCATGTTTGAAATATTAAACTCTTTCAAAGATTTTTAGAAATGTTTAAATTTAACCAAATCAAACTTGGTTGAATATCATACAATCTTGATATCAAAATCCCTACTAAATATATCATTTTTCTACAACAAATAAAAATAACAACATAATATTGAAATAACCACTTTAACATACAGAACTTAAAAATGAAAAAAAGGAAAAAAAACAACGAAACAAACAAACAACTATCTTAACAGATTTATCATTGACTCTCAATAATAATAATATGCGATAATAACAGTATTAATAAACATATATATATAAGACATCCCATACTTATTAAAAAAAAACATCAATAACTTGAATTCGAGACACATGTGAGAATAATATAAGTCAGTGTAATTTAAGATATTAATAATCAACCACAACCAACAAACTCAACCTCTCTCCCAATGAAATTCGACTAACTCACTCTGCACCGTGTATTTAAAGAATGTTGTGCATTGTAAATATATCGAAACATAAGCCAGTGGCGAAACATAGCCAGTGGCGATAAATGACATGTTAAGTCTGTTGTGACGAGGGTTAATTTTCTCTCCACCTGTGTTCAATTTCCTGAAATGATAGGTTAAGCCTGTTGTAACGAGGTTAAAGGAGGCTGTCCAAAAAATTACTCTATTAATAATGCAGATTAGATATACTCTTAATGATATAGGAGTCAATAAATTTGACCCTGGGCCTAACCTGCCTCACTCCAAATAAAAAATCTGTTGAACCATCAATCTGTAATTGTTAATTGAATCTTCTTCATCTAAATATATGATTTTGAAACAAAACTTTTTTATATTTAATTTTATTTATAAATTTATTGAAGATGGTTTTCTATTAAATTAACTTCATTAACAACCAAAATATTATATAAACCATTAAATTCAAAAACAAAAAATCATAAATTTCAATTTAAAATATTTAAATATCTTAAATCATAAATTTAAATTTAAAATACCTTAACAAATTCAATGTATACATGTCTTTAGTATCTTTTATTTATTACCACTCTTAAGCTGTAATGGTTGTAACATTACATTACAATTATCGCAAACGTTTATAAACAATCCAATTTCATATTTTCTTCGGAAACATTTTATCATGATTTCATGTGTGTATTTTAAATAAGATTTTTCGTTTGATCAAATTCCTTTTTATCCATATTAAAGTTAAATTTGTATGGTATGTTTTATATATCATACGTTTATTATTTTCATATATATTTTTATATAGGTGGTGTTTTTATGATGAGTTTTTGTTTTTTTGTTTGGTATTTTTTGTCTTTTTTTCCGAGGTAGATTCATCTAATTAAAATTTTTTATTTTTATCTTTCTTCTTTTCAATTTTTTTACCATGTACATTCATCTAATTAAAATTTTCGATTTTTATCTTTCTTTTTTTCAATTTTTTTACCATATTGTACTCTAGAATCATGTAGTTTAGACCCATTAATACTCCTCAACGCCATGATGGTAGAATTCGTCGGCTCTCTGGATAGAAAGGTCTTGCTTTTGGATACCAAATTATCGGGGCACGCAGATCCGATACTCTAGTCATCGACTTGTTTGTATGTGAATCGACTTGTTTGTATGTGAATCGACTTGTTTGTGCGTGAAATTTGATTTATTTATGTTGGAGTTCCAGAAGTATTAGCGGCAACATAGCAAGGCGGGGCCTCGACTATCTATCATGCAAAACTGGTAACCCCATTAAGGATTGTTTGGGTTGCGACTCCGATGGGGAGTAGAACAAACAACGCTTTGTAGATTACAATGTTGGATTCGGTAGGAAATCCATTAGAGGCAAGAATGAGAGCTTTTACGTGGTCATGGTTCCCAACGATTATGATGTGGTGAATCCTCAACTGGGCACCCTGTGTCATGCAGTCATTCAAATAGAACCCCTGTGGATTATTTTCCAGAGAGACATGGTCATCCAGCTCAAGGAGGAGCTGCTCATGAACAGTTACAAGACAACAGACTAAAGAGGTGTGAATGTCCACATTGCGAATGGGCCCTGTATCACCATTCAGAATGTGAGTCACATCATCAACCCTTGCATTCACGTTAGATGAACATAAACCTAATAGTTGCTCCACTTTTTTCTAATGCTAGCTACACTCCCAATGTTCACGTGCAGGTAACGATTGCATATAACCACTTTGCAGAAGATCTTATGCAGAGAATGCCAAGGTAAATATATAAATCCTCCATTATTCACCTCATCATAAACTAGGGGAATATTTGAATATAATTATTCCTAGGAAGCAAAAAACATACGAAATAATAAAGGGTGCCCAGCAACCAGAATTGTAAGATTTGAATCTTGTAAGATCTAGATATGTAATATCTTGGATAGCGTGGATAGTTGTTTTGTTTACCTGTTGTGTAGAGAAGTGGAAGTTGAATGTTTGAAAATTGTAGCATTAGCATCATCCACGAATGCGGCAAAGAAGAGCAATTTGTGGCTCTATAATGTTGTTGAGGTTGATCATTCCCAGGTCTTTCGATGTAGTTGGTGGAGTTCACAGGCAATATTCTAGGAGTACTCTATTCCTTTCCTGTTTTATTTCCCCCGGTCGAATCTCCTTATTTTCCCGCTATGCTCCTAGAGTTTGGACCATAATTGCAACAACTTGTCTAGCGATTTGCTCTCCAAAATTAAGGGTTCTATAGATAAACCTATTACACGACATTTTGTCACCATGACACTTGATTGTTAAAATGGATCTTTCACCATCCATAAACATGTTTCATTACACTCCCGTAGAAGTCAAACAATAAAAAAACCCTTGAAGATGTGAATTTTGGGTAAAATGGCTTTATAACTTCTTTTATATGACCTACGCGCTTTTCCTAGTCAATTTCCACACATTTTCAGTTTCTATCCCTGAAATCTGCGCAAAACTGTGCTTTGTCTTCCACTATAGACCGCACACATAACTCAAAGAAAAGTAAAAATAAAAAGTGAATTCTAGAAGCATTGTTGGGCAAATATAGCCCAACTGAAAGCTTCTAGGTCGTATCTATTCAAGCCATACCCCCCAGATCATGGAGTTAATTCCCTCTCATCAAGGAACCCTGATCCCCCAATTAGAGGATATCGTCCTTCTCTTTTGGATCTGAAACTTCTTCATCTTGGCCTATAAATTAACTACATGCTAGAGGGATTGAAAGGTTCATAAAAGATACACTTATGTTGTTGGATTTAGATTGGAAGGCTTATCATATAAGGAGAGGGTTATAGGCATTTGGGAGGAACCTCATGACATGAAGATAGAGGTTTTAAGGCTCTTCTTTATCTTTGAATTAATACAAATGAATCATTTTTCCAATTGTATTGCCTTACTAAAATGATGAATGATTTATGTCTCTTTTGATATTCATTAATATAATTTCAATTTCTAATCTCCTTGATCATTAGATTAAGATTGTTTGAATTGTTATGTTGCATATGCCTTTGATATTTCTTATGTCTGTGATTGTAGGTCTTTTTGAGCATTGAGAAGCTGCATCAGTATGGAGCAAGGATCTCCATCAAGCAGTTCATTAGGTAAGAGGCTTATTCTCCTACTCTTGTATTTACAATTCAAACGAATTAAGCTTAGGAAAAGAGTTATTCAATTGTTTGTTTGATCTTAGCAAATTTATGATCTTTCAGATCTTATGGTTTGATTGTTTTCTTTTTTATTTTCTTCTTGGACTTCCTAGATCTGTGAAATTTCTGTTCATCAATAGAGCCATATCTGCGCATTTTTGTGCCAGAAACTACGTGCATGTGCACTGGACTATACTACTAGCCTACACAGTTCCTAGAAATTTTTGAAAAAATAGGCTTTCTCTTAGCCAAAGTCTAAATTCTGGTCTCTGAATGTGTCATAATATTTGTTTTGACTGTCGAATACCTTTTTTGAACTTGTTTGAGTGCTTTGGTGAAGTCTTTTTGGAAATAAATCCCTATTGCAAAATTGTTTAGGATTTTGTCTGACTTGTTTGTTGATTGATAAAAAACAAATAGGTTGTTATCGAAATCACTATATTCCTATATTTTTCTATCAAATACACTAGATCCATTATTAATCTTGTTTTTTTGTGATGAAATTCTTTGTTTAATCGCAGATTAGGGTTTCTCAAGAATTAGCATTTTTATGATATCTGCTTCTAGTGTTGCATTGAAAACATAAGTCATTTTTATTCAGTTCTGAAGTTTGATCAAGATTACACTTTAAGCACTGATTTCATAACATTCATTCATGCATTTTCATTTTAAAGGATTTCATTGGGTGTTTTGAATTTGATTTCCTTTGTTCATTGCTCAAAGATGTCTCAATTTCTTAAACAATTTTTGCATGTTTTTGCTTTCATTTTTGCAACAACAAAAAAACCCTCAGTCAGGAGGGGGTGGGGGGGAGGGGCGGGGAGGAAGGTGGATTGTTTCTGAGTGTTAATCACCTTTGAGTGTCATTATTTTTTATCTTTGGAATTTTCACCCAATTTCCTTTACTCACACTTGATTGATTCTTTAGTTGTATTAGTGAAAGGAAATAGTCTTGTTGTTCTTTCGCTTCTTTGGAATCATCTTGTGTTTGTTTTGAAGAGTTCTCTTGCATATATTACATTTGAATGGTTATAATTCTCATTTCATGAACTAAAGTGTGCATAGATTACATTTGCATAGTGTTCACGGAAATTGTGCATAGATTACATTTGCATAGTTTTCAAGCAAATTGTCCATAGATTACATTGCATGGTTTGCAACTTAATGCTTTGAATTGCATTGAAATTAGAAGTGGTACATTATAGAGTTAATATTTTAAAAAAGAACCTCTATCACTTACTCTAGATAGAATTCATCGAAATGAAGAGATTACAAATTTCATATTTTATGCATTAAAGTTTTGAGTCAAGTCATAATACCATCAGTTTCACGTCCATTTACCCTTTGAGTAAATAACAACTTAATAACACAATGTTAATAAAATCAATTAGAATTTTTTATTTTTTAGGTCTCTTACCACCTACAATAGCTTAAGTTGTAGGGCTTTGGAATAGGAAAGTGAGTAAACTTTCCAAAGCTACAAACAAACAATAGAATCTTGTGATAGGGAGATAAATCCAATTATTTCAGTTTTTCTCTAGGAAGCTCTTCTAACACATGAGTTAAGCACGAGATCATGTCAGACCTGGTGAAGTGATCGTACCCACTTCATTGGCTATGATAGAGCGATTTTCACGTGTTATAACAGTGCCAAAATGTACTTGGGGTCAGTTGAAAGTAAACCTCCAATTAACCATGTTGAGGAGCTTTTAAGGGGATTGAGCTTTGTTACTCTGCCCTTGCGTGCATGTCTGATTTACGACTGCCCCCTAGGTATAATTGTTGTAGTTGGTAACCTTAATGACCATAACCCTAGGGCTATTACCTGAGGTGACGACGAAGGGAAGGTCCTGTTGTACCTGGAACAGACATTGACTAGACTCACTTGGACTTTCTGGAGGGTAATCTTCGCTAGAGATGGCATAAGTGAAGTTACTTGCACCAGATTGTTTCATTAAGCATGTTGTCAGTGTAACTGGTTCCACTCGCTCTATCTACAATCACTTTTCACTTTAATTTCTGCGACGTCATATTTCATTACCAACTAGTGATTTGATTGTGAAAATCTTGTTTGCATGGTTTGAATCCTTAGATTTTTTAGTGCGTGTTTAATTGATTGTTTTTACTTTTTACAAAACTTAGGTGTGGATTGTGATTTTTAATTGTTAATATTAAAAATTAAATTTATCTAAGTTGAATCTAATGACGTCAATGCCAGAAGTTACTAATAAATACCTCCCTTTTAATGGGAACCCTAATCCTTTCCCTAATTTTGCAAATGTCGGTCCTCACATGGCTATATTGTCACTTCTCAGATTCATGATAGGTTTACCTGTATGGCTATTCTCAAATTATTTAATTCCAAATACTCCAATTGTACTAGCTCAACTGAGTTTTTCACCTCAACCGAGTTCACCATCTCAACATTACCAATCTATTATTGACCCTTTACGTTCTTCACCCAACATGTCCTCCTCCCTTTCTTCTTATTAGCTTGGTAAAAGCCTTGATGCTAGTAACCAGGTCACTAAGAAGAAGAAGAAGCAAGATAAGAAAGAAGTCAACCAACCAACCATGGTTGTAAGTATTGGTAATGTTGAGGAAACTTCCACAATGCATCGTAAGCCAAAATACCCTTGCAAGCTTTGTAAGGGTGACCACTTCCTTATCAATTGTCCTGGTATTCCTAAGGTCTTGGAAGTATGGTCAAATAATTCTCATTAACTTACTATTGATTCATCAATGAATGATTCTCAGATTCTAGGGAAAAAGGGTAAAGTTAGGTTTCCTTGTAGGTTATGCAAAGGGACTCATCATAGTCACCTTTTCCCTCACATGGATGAAGCCTCAATTATTTTGGAAAAAATTATTGTTTCACAACAACAAATTCCAACTAATTACTGTAAAATTTCTCCCCACCTACCGTTAGTTGACGAAGTGATTGATCTAAATCCAAGTACAGTCAATCCCACTCTTCCATTAGAGAGTGAAACATGTATCACTCAGGTTGATGGACCATTTGTTGATCAAGTGGTCGAATTGATTCCATCTTCGGTCGATCCCACTCTCCCTTTAGAGAGTGAACTTCATACCGCTTAGGTTCTTCATGTTACCTCAGATTCTTCTACACATGGGGGCATTTCATCTGTTGCTTTTAAACTTCATCCAAGTAATGAGGCTATTTATTTTGATTGGAGTAGACTGACATAAGCTCGTCTTCCTTCTTCCACCTCTTTCCAAATCACTGTGAAGGCTTATGGTAAGAATGTACGTCACACAAATTTAGATGAAGGTGCTTCTGTCATTATTTTATCCTCAACTGCTTGGTAAGCTTTGGGTTCCCCTCAGCTTGTGTATGTTACATAGAATCTGTTAGCTTTTAATAGAACCGTTAATGAAACTTTAGGTATCCTTCCTAAGTTACCAACTACCTTGGAAGCTAAGACTATTTGTATTGATCTTATGGTAGTCCAAGGTCCCTTGGATTTCAATTTTTCCTTAGGCGACACTATAACTATGCCATGAAATTTGTCGTATCGACACTCTTTTGCGTGATGTCCTTCCCTCACAATGGAAACATTGTGACGGTTGATCAAATTTCATACATTGATATTGATTCGACTACCAGTCATCCAACACCCCTGAATGTTCCTTATATGGAAGTGGTACCTACCCCGCCATGGGTTAATTATGTGGCAACTTGTCCCATGTTTTTAGTTACCGATGCAAGCGAGCCTCTCATTGTCTGCTCGACTTCTTTTGACTTAGATCTGGTAACTGACGTGGTAAAAAATTCAATGGGGGCATTTGAATACAATTCTCTTATCCCTATTGATCCCCTTGACATGTGTTCCTTTTAGAGAACTGTTCTTCCATCTGATGAAGACCTTTTGGAAGCCATGATCAAGGGGTGTCTATTGACATGTGTTTCTTCCAATTGGAAGCCATGAAATACATTCTATGAGGATGGTTATTTTCCTGTGTAGACCTCATTAAAAAATGAAACAGGTTATATGAGGATAGTTATTTTACTGTGTCAAACTCGTTAAAAAATGAAATAGGTCTCTTAAGGATAATTCTTTTACTGTGTCAACCTCGTTAAAAAATTAAACAGATCCTAATGAGGATAACTCTTTTACTATGTCAACCTCGTTAAAAAATGAAACAGGTTATTATGAACATAGTTCTTTTCATGTGTCAAGCTCGTTAAAAAATGAAACAAATCCTCCCCTATTTGAGTTGAGTATTTAACTAGATCTCATAAATGTTAAGTCAAGTCTTTCATCTGATCTCATAAAAAAACCTTCATTACATCCACCTATTAGTAACTTGTAGTATACTTAGGTGAATGAAATGAATTTTGGGGGGTATGTGCCCTTGCAGTCATTATGTTGGGGGCATGAAAACTTATCTCAAACACAATTTTCTCTGTTTCAAGCTTGTGTAAAAATGAAACTACCCTCAAGCATAGTTTTTCTATGTTTCAAGCTTGTATAAAAATGAAACCTACTTCGAGTCCATTTCAGTTATTATTTTCAAGACTCGTTAAACTCATGAAAATCCAAAGCTTCTTTTGCTATATTTTCAAGCTAGTAAAACACATATGAAAATGTCGAGTTCTTTCTGTCTTTTCCTACTTGTTAATTAAAGTGAAAGTCATTAATATGAGTACTCTTTTATCACTTTTTCAGGCTCTTGAAAATCACAAAAAAAGCCAAACCCTGGAGTCCTCTTTTAGGCCCTTTTCAGACTCTCGAAACATGAAAAGATTGCCAAGTACTTGATTGTTCGAACTCATAAAAGTAAATGAACAACTACCAATTCAATATAAGTTTACCCCTTTTACGGATTGAACCTAGACTATTGACGAAAAAGGTATATGTTGGCTAATCATGGTCAATAGAGTTATCTCCTACATTATTTTATCCTTTTTTGGGCTTGAGGGACTAAATTTACGAAAAAGAACACTATGGAGTTTACTTATGTTTTTCTCCTGACTCCCTAAAACTGAAAAACATCGAGCTTTACTTTCTCCAGGCTCGTTAAAATTTTACGGTAAAAGAGCTAGACGAGTTTCCTTTTTGTGTCTTTTCAAAGTCTTTAAACATGAAAATGACATCTAGTTACCCTTTTACTAGACTCATCAAATCTAAATAGTATAAGATTCGTTAAGCATAACGAGACCGAACCACTCCTTCCTAAGGTTCGTTAAAAATACTTCAGAGGACTGGTCTGAAGGATGAGCTTATATGACAAGCATATGTTATCCTCCTCAAGATTGTGAAAAAAATAAAGAGGTACTTACCAGTAATGGTGGGGGGGGAATTGGGAAAAGGTATTCATTTTTCATTCATTATAAAGGCAGTATGTCACTCTTGAACATGACACTCGATCACACCTATGTCCGGGTCAGGAAATCTATTTTTCTTACAGTTAATCGAACCCTACTGAAAGTATTCAGTTGGTTTTGAGTATTATCGTTGAGTCAAATGCTGCCAAGTTAATTGTCGTGTCACTATGTGTTCAATATAAGTTCAACCTAAATTCATGTTCCTTTGCAAATTTTAGCCTTCAATCATGTCAACCATCCCTAAATGTGTCCTTGCAAATTATTCTTCAAAATTTGACATTGTGCTTCATGTCGTAGGCTCTCCTACAACAGGTCACTCCCTATTGACATCAGCTCATTATCTATGAAGTTGATCTAGAAACCTTCAGTACCTTAAGGCTTGCATGCCTTAATGGCAGGTTTCTCGCTTTAAATGAAAATTTCTCATCATTGACCTTCGATTGAATGATTCTATGAGTGTTCGAATTCAGACTTTTCACACTCTATAGATTGTACTGAGAGTAACTTGAGAGCCATTGTCGTTATTGGTGGTTTCTCTCGCACTTGTTAATGATTCACCTATAGATTGTACTGAGAGTAACTTGAGAGCCATTGTCATTATTGGTGGTTTCTCTCACACTTGTTAACGATTCACATCATTGACTGGTAATCAAGTGGTTTCTACCATGTTCAACTTCGATACATTCACTCGCATGGATAGATTCGTACTACAGATCGAGAGATGGAGATCAAGACCCTGGATCTAGTTTCGTCAGTACATGCTGCGAGGAGTTATATATTCTTGATTATGTAGACAAATTGATAGCTGATGTCTGTGCCCATACTGTGTCTACTATTGATATGATTCTTGATTTTTTCCATACTTGTCCATTGAGTTAGTTTTACTCTAAGTATGGGAATGCCTACCTCAGTGATGATTATATATTGCATTGTAATCTTTGAATGTTTATTGCAGGTTTCCAACCATTGTCTTTGATCTAATATTTGGCATGATAAAGTGCTTCAATCCTTAGAAAACTACTTTTCAGACTTCACACTTTAGGGGGAAATCTATTAGACGTCATTTTTTCACCATGAAATTTGACTGTTAAAATGGATCTCTCACCATCCATAAAATTGTTTCATTACACTCCCTTAGAAGTCAAATAATCAAAAACCCTTGAAGAAGATGTGAATTTCGGGTAAAATTGCTTTATAACTTCTTTTATATGACCTGCGCGCTTTTCCTAGTCAGTTTCTGTGCATTTGTAGTTTCTATCCCTAAAACCTGTGCAAAACTGCACTATGTCTTCCACTATAGACCACACACATAACTCAAAGAAAAGTAAAAATAAAAAGTAAATTCCAGAAGCATTTTTGGACGAATATAGCCCAACTGAAAGATTCTAGGTCATATATATTTGAGTCATACCCCTCAGATCATGGAGCTAATTCCCTCTCATCAAGGAACCTTGATCCCCCAATTAGAGGATCTCATCCTTCTCTTTTGGATATGAAACTTCTTCCTCAAGGCCTATAAATTGACTACAGGCTAGAGGGATTGAGAGGTTTAGAAAATATACACTTATGCTATTGGATTTAGATTGGAAGGCTTATCATCTAAGGAGAGAGTTATAGGCATTTAGGAGGAACCTTATGACATCAAGGCCAAGGTTGTAAGGCTTGCATTTATCCTTGAATTAATACAAATGAATCAATTTTTCTATTGTATTGTCTTACCGAAATGATGATTGATTTATGTCTCTTTTGATATTCATTAAGATAATTTAAATTTATAATCTCCTTGATCATTAGATTAAGATTGTTTGAATTGTTATGTTGTATATGTCTTTGATATTTCTTATGTTTGTGATTGCAGGTCTTTTTGAGCATTGAGAAGTTGCATCAGGACGGAGCATGGATCTCCATCAAGCATTTCACAAATAGGTAAGAGGCTTATTCTCCTACTCTTTTATTTACAATTCAAACGAAGTAAGCTTAGTAAAAGGGCTATTCAATTGTCTTTTTGTCTCCAGTTTCCTTTAGGATCTAGGGAGATCACTCTTGTCAGCAACGAGGATTTATTTGCCTAACAAAACCATGTGTTAATGACATCGCATACATAGAAGGTGAGCGGTTCATGTACGAGATATTTTGTGATGTCCACATTGAAGGAAAGGCATTATAGTTAGCTTCATGCAGTTTGTACATCTGTGTGAGATGAGTACAACCAATATTCAAATTGAGGTATTACAAAATTTCTTTAATACTGGTAATTTTAATTCTCACTGTGTTTGAATTATAGTGGCAAATGCTGATACATGGGATTTACGAAATTAATTTTGAAAAAAGAATGGAGGTTTAGCCTCTTAATTATGGCTGCAATTTGGGAATTGCCCGGGCACCCCCATTTCTTAATTGCAATTCACTGGAATTCATCAAGTATTATATATACTTAATCATAAAAAGAGGGTGCCCAGTTCATTGAGGAAAAATATTTTTCTTGTTTTTTCGCATATTATGTTGCCTCAAAATCATTATTCCACATGTGTACCCGAGCATAGGGGATTTGTGCTATACCGAGGGAACAATGAAAACACTCACTGGGAAATGTATGCAATTGGGGGAGTGCAAATCCCACGATCAACAGTCAAGGCAATAGATTCTTGGCACCTGCAAATCCTTCAGCGAAAGAGGTAACAAAGCAGATAAACAAGGACGTGGATCAATGGAAGGATTGGAACTGGAGGTCAAAAGGAGATATGATGCTCAACAATGCATGTTTCAATACATCAGGGGTAGGGGCATCTTTGACATATTTAAAAGCATCTAGTCTAGAATTCACGTCTGCAACACTTGTTGGCCACTCACCCAGAATGCAGGCCTACTCTCCTTTAAGAAAAGAACTCGTTGCTAACCAAGCTTGTCCACCCATGTTGTGAAATGCGAACTAATTATTACTTTGGCAATTAAGATTTATCTCTCTCATGATTCACATCAACATGTAGCTGGATAGGTGAGACATTTTTTTTGGTGGCGTGATTCCAATTTTGTTCGTGGGAGAATTTTTATTGATTTTAAAAATTCAATATAAATATAATCATGACACATTGTTAAAGGAGATAGACAAACTCATGATTAGAATATTACATATTTTTTTTATTATAATATGACATCAACTTTGACTTATACAGAAACTATCCATACAAAATATAACACGAAGCATTTTGATTAATAAACTGAATATGAGAATTATTGATGGTAAACCACAAAGGAAGGGATATTGATTCAAAGAGGATAATTTCATCGATGTCGATGTCATGGGCTTACCTTTTGGCCATGTTAGCAAAAAAAACATATCTTTTGCATGTCTGAATAAATAAGAGAGAAGGGACAAGCTCTGAATCCTTATTTCAAACACATTTCAAATTTCCCTTACATATTGTGGAGAGAAACTATTTCATATTTTTGATAAATATATATATATTTTTAAATTTTATAATTTATGGGATTGTGCCTATTTTGAAAGAATGTTGTTTTCTTAATATTTAAAGGGGCAATTCAATTCTTTTATTGGATAGGGAATTTGTTAGTTGATTGTATTGCCTAAGAATATGATATAATTAGTACTTTTCAATCTTGATAGGAGCCCTTTTATGTTTTTAGTTATATTTGAGATGAATATCTCTTAGGAGTGATTTCTTCCTTAAACTCTAGAGGAAAATTTGGGAGTCTCCCAAGATAGTTAAATTTTGAATTCCCTTTACTATTTAAGACTGTATTGGAGGCATATCCACTATTGAGGGACATGATTGGTATTTCCTTTGACATGGCAGGTTTAAATCTTAATATTGCTAAAAAAAATATTTCGTCTTTGCACTTTGAGACTATTTAGGCTTCAAACAACATGATATCACTGCTGGGATCATTTTGAAACATAGCAAACCTACAACATAATAACTTCTCTAAGTCCTTGACTTTGAGAAAGCTGCCAACTTTCTAGGACCTCAATGGAGGTAAATCTTTGTATAATATTTACTCTATTAGAAATAAGAGTTTTTATATTTAGTGATTATTTTCTCTAGATGATCTTCCCAAATATTCATTTCCTTCGATGTATCTTTGCACCTTTAGGAGAATTTGCTAGTTTTACATGAAGAAAATTAAATTAATATGAATAAAATTACAGTGTCTTTATTCATTTTATGTGTCTTTTTAAATCATTGTTATGTAATGTTAGCTAAACATTTATCAAAGTTTTATTTTGCTATTATTGCATTTTTTTTCTCTCCCAAGAAATGTCATTACATTTATACATAAACTAAAATAGAAATAAAATATATTTATAATTAAGGTTCATGTGTATATGTAGAAAATAATATATTTTGTTGTATTTAGATGAACAATTTGTCTCTTATAGTTTTTCTCTCCTTATAAATGTGTGAAAATCATATGTTGTGAGAAGGTAGGAAGACGTGAAAATGTATTATTAATCAAAGTTGTAATGTAAAATTGTTTAATATTGTTTCCTTGTGTATCCATTAGATATGAAACTTTAGACCAATTTCAAAACTAGTTTAAGAGGCATAAATTCACTGTAATTACTTGTTTCCTTGTAGATTTTAGTTCCGAAGGAAATGTTGTGGTTTGATGATATAAAGCATATGCCTCCTACTCCACCCATGGGAAGAGGCACCATCTAAGTATGCCCATGAATTGTCCTTATTAATTACTCTACCTTTGAATGATGTGTTGTTTGTCTATCCTGAAATATTGGGGTATACATTTAGAGTGTTTAGTGTCTAAAGATTACATTTTAAAGGTAGTATATTTTTGTCCTTGTTCAACTTTAAATTCCTAACTAACCAAAATCCCCAAACAATGTTTTAAGGGAAGAGATCCAATCTTTATTATATCCTTATTAGCAAACCAAATTCTAAATCCACTTCAATCTTATCTCCTACCTAGATACTTTGATAGCCTGCCATTCTTTCCACATCCTTACAATATTCCTTTGTATAAGGTCACATCATGATGATGGAAGGTCATGACTATATGTACATTCGTTTTTCTTTTTCTTTATAGCATAAACTAGACTAGCCACATCTAATGAAGGTTTCTTTTTGCACTGAGACTCCAACCCTCTATGGTAGAGGTGTTGTAATGTTTAACATTTTTTCTTGGTCAAAATAAAATAAAAATAAAAATAAAATAAAATTATAATTATAATTATCAATAAAACATTTTAACTTGGTCATATTACATAAAACTAAAAATCATAAAATTAATAATTATAATTAGTAATTAAACCATCCTAGATCTATCTTAACTACGAATCTACCAAGCACTAATAGGGATCAAATCTCTTGAGATGAAAACCTCTTTTAGAGTGGAAATAGATTTGATCCCTCTCAGTGCTTGGTAAATCTAGGGTTAAGATGGATCTCGGCTAGTTCTAGTATATCCAAAGTGGGAGCCCTATATTATAAATTTTCTTATGGTACTAGGGATATCAATTTACAAGGTGCACAAAGGAGGACCATTTTGGCTTTAAAAACGCATGGCACCACCCTCATTAAACATATCACATAAGATCAAAAGGCATGGTTTTATGGTTTTGTTTGACTTAGATACCCTATAGACCAATTTTACATTATTCTACACATTAAGGTCACTCCTATGTCTATTTATATTCTCTTATTAATATTTATAAATATTTTTGGAAATATTAAAATTTTTTTATCTTTTAAAAACCTTATTCTAAAGTACACAATAGAGGCAGTTCCCAAACTATATTCACCTTTCTCCAACCCCTAAGGATTATTGCAAACATCATCTCTAGAGCCTCTTTGGGAACTCCTTTAGCCAACATGATTTTGTTAATCTATATATACTTGATTCATCACACAGCATATTCAATAGCATAGTTCCACTCATACCTGGGAAGTTTCAACACTAAAACCTAAAGGGAGATTCCATTATAGTTAGAGAAAGGAAGGTATCACCCCCTTCATGGGAGCCATGTCTATCTATTCTACATGTTTCATTGATTTATCTTTTAAGTAGTAGATATAATGTTTATTGGTTATATTACTCATAAATATTTGTATTAGAAATTGGGGCAAGCCTTCTCTTGTGGGAATTGGACACTAAGTTTGAAAGTCATTTTGAGATGTGGGTCACACTTGGAGGATTATCAAAACTCTTCACTTCCACCCAAAGGAGCTTCATCATTTACAATAATGAATTATGGGTGAGTTTTATTCTTCTATTTCTATTTCTAGAGTTAGACTCTCTAACCCAATAATGAAATTATTTGTTAGTTAAACCTTACCAATTTGTTAGTAAAAGATAATCTAAATCCTAATCAAATTACCTAATCACCTATAGTTGTAGGTTATCACTAAAAATATATTAATGTCATAATTTATACAGTGGTTTATCCTTATTTTTTCATCCTCTTATCTTACCCTAAAATTTCTTGATTGGGCCCTAAATTTAAGTGGTGACTCCATTCTCATATACTCTGTTTTTAATAGATTGTGTGTGTGTGTGTGTCCTTCCATCCTTTACCTCAAATTGTATGCAACTTCCCTCTCTCGAGAAAATACTCCCTTCCTCATTTCTCTCCTATTATTTTCCCTTGGGACTAGGAGTCTTATTCTTGTACTCTTTCCATATCCTTTTTCTCTAGCTCTGTGCATCTCGAGGTCAACAAATTCTATGATAAAAAAGCATGTCCAATTTTCCTCACCCCAATTACATGTTTTATTCTTAGCATACCTCTTAGTAGTCATCAACGTACTCATACAATATTTCTAGCCTAGCCTTTTAACATAGGACATACCATATAAATCCATACTATGTAAACCCACTTAACCATAAATGGTACTCAACACTTCCTCTTAGTATAACACCCTTCCATGTTCCTAACAAGTTTATCATGCATCTTTTCCCTCTCCTATTTAAGAGAAACATACAACTTCTCACCTCATGTAAAACTCGTGACAAGCTCATGCCCTTCATGAAGGAAAAATCCTTGTAAAATATACAAACCTTAAAGACACTCTAAGAAAACCTTTCAATACTTCATGGGTTTACCAAGTTGAACCTTCTTCCTTACTTGAAAGCCCCCGTCCTTAATGGTCACGCGTATCTCTACCTATGTGATGTGAGAAGCATGAAGTGCTCTATATGAAGAAAAATACTCATGCAATTGATCACAAAGACTCTAATTATGGAATTTTTCCTAGCTCAAACAAGTGGTGCAAGTACCATAAACACAATATTCAAAATGAACATGTTTCATATCCTTCAATGAAGTCACTTGTCTTCGTATGTGCAAGGCTCACAATCTCCCATGATCTAAATTCTTACCTCATAATGACACACTACCCATAAGCTAATTCTTAGCCTAAGAATTCCTTAAGATAAATTTCTCCTCCTCAGCTTGTTGAAATTGCATCTTCCCCCCAACCTAAGGCTATAGTGGAATACTTTGCGGCACTCCCTCCATCACAAGAATTGAGTTAGGTACCTCCTAAGTCCCTTTGATACTTCTTACTTATCATATAGGATCTCTCGACATGCCTTCTCATGACTTAGAGATCAAAATGATGTATAGTTTACTTTTAAGACTACCCCATTTCCTCCTTAGAACTCTTCCTACCAACCTTCACTGAAAATGTGTGCCTCCTCTATGTTTTTCTATATTGATTCTTCCCTTTATCCCCCTCTCAAACTTACCTCAATCTACTCAAGAAAACCCATTTTATTCCTTGCATTCATTGTTCCATCTTTGTTTCCTAAAATTTATTGTGGTTGTCTGAGATGATCTTTGCCATATTTAGAAGGACATATTTATATTTTCTTCATTAGAACTACCCTAGCATCATCGCTTCTAATCTTTAACTTTTTGTATTAGATTCATCCCTTCCTTAAGAGTTCTTGTTTCTCTCCCTATGACAACTCAAGACAAACCATTAAGCTTTTTAACATAGGTACCTAACTCATCCAAAAATGTGCATACACTATCATGCCCCACCTTCAAGGAAGTATATGTAGTTTATGTTACTATCATTCTTGTTAATTATATTATAATGAAGTTTCTATCATTATTGTTAGACTCACCCATTCTTTACTTAAATATTAAAGTCATTAAATCACTTACATGGTGATAAAAAATGCTAACAAATAATCTTATAGTTTATTTATAATATCTCTTGCATGGTAGTTAGACTTATTTCTCATATTTTCATCATTTAGATTTGATAGTTTAGATGTGATCTTTATTAAATAGTAACTAAACTGACTTATTCCCTCATCCCAACATTCTTGCTTGATCAATGTTTCTTTCTCATTTATCTTATACCTTCCTTAAATCATACCAATTAATGGGGTACCCACCTTGTGGCTTTGCCTATTAAGAATGTGTTGTCATTGATGTCAAGTTTATGGGTAGAATGTTGAGTGTTCATGATGTTAATGATGTAATTATTACTTTGAGTATCCATTCTCATTACTTGCTATCATGGATGAAGTCTATTTGGGTAGTTTATCTTTGAAGGAATTTTTCCTCCTATTGCATTGTTCAAAATAACATGAAACAGTTAGATAGCCCTTTTTGAGACCTTTCTAATGGTATAATGCACTTTGTCTAACTCCCACAAACTTTGGAGAAAATTGGGTTCAAAGTGGATATGCCAAAATGGGTGACAAAAGAAAAAGTTATGTTGTTGGATCAGGCTAAGTAGGTAGATGGATGACAAGAGGGGGGCTAAGTCCATTCTAAATTTAATGGGGAGGTACCCCCATAATGGAAATCATCATGGTTTATCAACCGACTAAGTGGCAACATGTGATTGGTTGCGCCCCACCCTTTCTCCATATCAAAACCAAGAGCCCCCCCCCCGCCCCCCCCCCCCCATGTGATACCAATGGTTTCTTAGATGAATGCAACATGCAAGATCCTCATAGGATTGACACCAAAAATAAGCTTGCTATAGCATCATTTAGCACTCCTGTAGACTTGATGCTCTTATATGGACTTGGACAACCTTTTCCCATGCAGACTTGATCTTATATTAAAAAAAAATATTTTAAATTCCATACGCGACTCTGCCTACACTAAAATGCGTACATATGTGTGTTTTATAACTCTATACCCGCGTATACTTTTTAAAATATGAAAACATAAAATAATATGTTATTTTTCGACGGGGTTCACAGGTTTTACCAAGAGCCCACCTATAGGAGCCCGTAGCACGACTGAATTTACTAATTTTAGGTGGTATATATACACCCCTTGGGTAGACCTTAAAGACACAAGAGAAGTTTTATTGACATTATACCCATTTTTCTCCCAAATCAAGTTTGATTTTCCCGTGCCTCCTGCACTCCCAGTCTCTATGGAAACCCTGGTTTCCTTTGCAGAGATGTTCATCATCTTTATAGAATCTCCTTGCATTTGTTAGAGAGGTTGTCTTCATGGCTCGAGTTGGACGGATCCAGAGGAAGGCTTCGTCAGTGCTTTGGCTTGGATCAAGTTGTACCTTTCCTGTACCTATTGTTGTTAATCAATAAAGAAGCTCATGTCTTGTTCCTGATATGTTATTGTCTCATGAATAGTAATTTGTATGCTTATATATGATGATCTAACATATCTTTTATGTATGCACATTGAATTATCTATCATGTATATGCTTCTGTGAATTGACTTGCAGGCCTGCTCGTTTTGGAGGAAGCAAAGGGTTTGGACCCTACAAGAACATCATCAAACATAGGACCTCTAGGTATGTTTCCAAGTCCACATTTAGTAATTCATATGTTTGGCATGCTTGCTTGACTGCTCTTTGTTGATTATCTTGTTTTGCTCTATTGAGGTTGTCAACCCTTACCTTAGGGAACTTTTGTCGCAAACAAAATTGGCGACTCCACCGAGGTATACCATCAAGTATTTCCTAGAAGGGTTTTTATTCTTTGATATGGGTTTGGGTCTACTATTTCTGGACTTTTCCAACCTTCTTGACTCTTAAGCAATCTGGTCATTCAGCCTGATCTCTTAGATCAGGGCTATAATTTTATTTTTTCCTAGTTTTCCATTTATACATGTTTTTTTATTGTAGACAATAGCATATATATGTGTTTTCTTCCAAAGAAACTCGCATATACACTAGTTTCTTCAGACACAGTCGTGTATATACACGGTTATGGAGTCACACAGTCGCGTACAAATTTGAAAAATTATATTTTTTCATTTCTGGCTTTCACTGGGGGTTTGAACAAGGTTTCCCTAGACCATATACGATCCATGCACATTCAATGGCATGATAAATGCAAAACATATATTGCATATCTCTATTATCAGTGCAATGAGTACATAAAACAATTCGAGCAACTCAGCAACAAATGTGCTCATTTTGAAAATGCAATCAGTGTGTTGCAAGAGACAATTGCCAAAAAAACAAGAGAATGCTCAAATAATTTGGACTGTGGTAGTAAGAGTCAAAAGCTCAAGGAAAAGTCAGTGAACAAGGACTAAGAGGAATACTAGTGCATGGCTTGCTATGATTCTCCTTTCAAATCAATAGAAATTACTCCTTGCTCTCGGCATTTTACTCCCAATCATATTTAGCTATGTTATGTAAATGTATTTTTCTTCTTCAACAGTTTGGTAGATCTTTTAAGTTAAATAAATCAGGGAAATTAAGAACTTTTGAAGTTGATGTAATAGCTCGAAAGGAAAGATCAAGGATCTTTGTCTCTCCATCTCCCTTGATCGCTTCAACCTTCAGATACTAGGGAGCCCAGCTCCTTTTTATTTTGGAATGAATATAACATACCGAATTTGTTTATATATATATATATAGAAATCTTGTCATGCACTTAAAAAAACACATTCCAATCAAATATCATATGCACTTAAAAAAACACATTCCAATCAAATATCATTTTCCTAAAAAACAAGTGGTCAAAAAAAATGTCAAGATGAAATATATTAACACCAAAGAATAAATTATCGACATCTTTACCAAACATCTACCTATATAGAAAAAAACATATATATTAATTTATATATATATGATTAAAAAAATAATTATCCAAAACAAAACACAAAATATATATGTTAGGAATATATATATATAATTAAACCAAAAATATATATATACATAACTAACCTAACTTTCGGCTTCGTTCGACCATCCCTCTTTCAGGTCATCGCAACACTTATTTACGTTGGCAATTCTATCATCGTACGAAGAAGATTAACAAGATATCAAAACAATCCACGAAAGTAAAGACTCTCCAACCCTATTCAACAAAATTAATTCAATTAATTAAAGGTTAAAGGCCAAGATTTAATATGTTTGAGATATTATATTAATGGTATAAAGCAATTACGTTATACAAAATATAAAAAGGAATACGGTGAAGACGCTTACAAAATCAAAGCATATTTACTAAAGTTATTTTGAAAGTTGGAGGGCATTTATAAAGTAAAATGGTGATTAAGTTATATTTTCATAAAAATCAGAAAATATATATATATATATATATATTAAAGGTAAATATATATATATATATATATATTAAAGGTGAGTTACAGAAAAATTTATATGGAATATATATAAAAAATATTATTTAAAATTTATAATACCAAGTTTAAACTAAAATATTATAGAATTTTATCGGAAAGTAAAATAGAATTTATTAATGAAAAAAAAATGGACTATAATTTGGAAATGAAGGAAGATTCCCCTGTAAAAGTATTCTAATCGTAGATTATAGATTATTTACATTAAAGGGGTGTATCTAAGGGAAAGATATTAGTATTGCTATTAGTACAAGCACAAAAAATAATTACATCAATATTAATTTGACAAATCAACTTTAGTTCTAGAGCCAAATATAGGCGAATTAAAATGTATTTTTTAGCGAAAACGAGCATGAAATTAGCGATTTACAAGTGACAGTTGATCATTATGAGTACTTATCTCAAATCCATGTCGTAACTATGATTGACAGAGAGATTGAGATAATTCTCAATCGACCTTGGTTTAAGGAATTAGGTACGTTCATGTTAAACACAAAAGAAAAAGTCTTGATGTTCCCTTACAAGAAGAAGATAGTCACATTTCAAGACATGACAACGAAATCAAAATTGATAATGTCTTTCATCAAAATACCTTAAGGATATTTTGAAACTAATGTTTCAAGAGAATCCAAAAACAATATCAAAGAATAAAAAAGAGCTTGAAGAAATCATATCTAACAAAAACAAGGAAAATTCATGTTTGAAGGAACATATTCAAAAACTACTTGCACAAATAAGAAAATGTAAAGCTAAGAAACACATGTTAGAACAAGAAAAATAAATTTCTAAAAAGAAACTCGATGAAAGTTTATCAGAAAAATAAGAGGATCATTTATGCTTAAAGAACCTTAACCAAAGCTTATTAGAAAAAATTAAATGTTTAAAAGATGAGAAGCTTGAATACCAAAATAAAGTTGACTAAGAAAATGAGGAATTCTTACGTCTCATAAACCTTAATCAAAGTCTACTCACTCAAATTAAGAAACTTAAGGATGATAAGAAATCATTGAAATCCAAATTAGAAGAACTTATCATGAAAGAAGTGTCGAAGTCTTCAGTCCAAGTTGAAGAAAGAGGAACGAATACCGATCTAGTCAACATCACAACTCAAGAAGTTAACCAATTAATTGAAGTAAAAACATATTCAAATGTTGTAGTTCAGATGATGAAAATTCCAAGTGAAGATTCTATAACCAACTCAACTACATCAGTACCTAAAGTTGGGAAATTACCACACACATGTTAAAGGAAGGTCAAACAAGAACAACTCCTTATCTACATCCGAATCACAAGAATATACGTCTCAATCATTCAACGAATCTATTGCATTCAGAACATGAACAACAAAATTATGTTCCGAAGAAATCTGAAGTTTGCACAATTCAATCTAGTGATAACAATTTATCACAAGTTTCCAGTAATCGCAATATTCCACAGAGGATTGATCTAGGATGGTCAGATCCATTCTCAGATCACTCCAAGGATCCTTTCATCATGTATCAACAAAGATGACAACTCAAAGATATGTGAAAGATGCAAATACATCTCAAAACAAAGGAATAGATGACACGCTTTGCCAGCAATAAGCTTTAAGGACAAAACATTTTTAAGAGGAAGGCAACGTTATGAATAAAATATATATAAACAAATAATATAAATAATAATAGACATAAATAATAATTAATTAACTAATAGTTAGTATTGAAGAGGCATGTTCTAAGGACATGACCATTTGTGAAGAGGTGTATGCCTATGTTATATAAGCAGGCCCTCACCCTCATTTGCAATCAACATCTCACTAGTATATATATATATATATATATATATATATATATATATATATATATATATATACACACACACACTTTTCCTACAATGGATGCCTTTGTCTTTGAAGTATTTTGAAGATTATTGCAATATATGAACTTTGTTCGTAACATAATATCTTTGAAAGAATTTGGGAGTGATTTCTCCTTTATATCAGTAAAGAAAACACTAACTCAAGGGGAGCATCCTTTTGCTATTAATGTCAAAGGGGGAGAGAATGCAAACATGAGTAGTTGACAAGAAGTATGGAGAGAATATAAACAGGGGGAACAACTATCGAAAGAAGTAGATATCAAAGTATTTCCATCAATAACAAAGGGGGAGATTGTTGAAAATTATTGTTATTAATGTTAGATGTTGTCCAAATGAAAGAGAAAGTTACATAGTCAAATAACACAATTCGAGACCTTTCCAACGATATATGGCACACCTTCTGGAAATATTGGTTTTGGATTTTTGATGCCCTATTTGGATACCCTATCTTTGAATGAAATTTTACTTCAATTACTAAGCCCAAAATGGAGCATAATATTTACGATTGGAAAGCTTATTCTGATACCTTTCAATAATATATGGAACTCCCTGTAACTATTCATGGTTGAGGAGAAAATATTTTCTGAATAATCATTATGCATTCTGCTAGTTGCACAAGTTTTCCCAGCTAGTGGACAAGTTGGCCCTACTATAGGGGTCAAACACACTATAAATAGGCATGAAAAGGATAATTTATACTCATCGCTTAAGCAAGTTCAATTTTTTTTAGTGAGGAAGAGGAGTAGATATGAGGTTCAAACCCCATGAACCATTAAGTTGAAGTGGAGTTGAGTTGGATATTTTTTTGGCACAAGTCTTCAGAAGGTTTTTTGTTCTATTTCTATATTGGTTTGAGGCCAATTTGTAGTCCTAGTTAGATGCCAAGTTGAAGTCCTGATCAAAGGACAAATTATGGACATGTTTCGGTCAAAGGCCAAGCTTTGTTGGGGACCAAGTTGCAGTCCTTGTGGAGGTAAAATTCTAGTTTGATTTGGGGACATGTTACTAGAAGGGTGAACCTTATTTTGAACAAGTTCTAAGCCTAAATACTATCTCTTGAACAGAAAATTAAAAAAAAAATTGTAAATTGGTGTTTACTAAGGATTGGTGTCCTCATCTTCTTGACAGGTTATAGCCTGCAATTTTTGTAAGTTGGTGTTTACAGAGATTGGTGTCCACGCAAGTGATTATAATAAACTGAATATTGCTTAAAAATAATTTAAGTGTCTCTTCTTCAAATTTAGATTTCCAATTTAACCTCTATGATCATGCTTAGTGTTGATAATTGATTATGTGATCAGATTTCAGTTTTGAGACTAACAAATTGAAAAATTATTGAAAGTAACAGAATATTGATTCGCATCCCCTCTCAGTATTTCCAACGTCTCTTGTGTCCAACTCTTTGACCACACGCACATTTGATTTGAAATTTACCTCATGTCCTTGGTCACACATCTAACTAACACTTAAAAGGTTATGTTTAAGAGTGTCTACATACAACACATTTTGAGCCTTGGTCTTTCCCTTTTCCAAGACAATTGTCCCTTTACCCATTATTCTTGTTGGTGCATTATTACCAAAGGTGACATTTCCACCTATGTCTTCATTGAAAGATATAAATCTACTTTTGTCACTTGTCATGTGTTTTGAACATCCACTATCAATGTGTCATGTTTCCCTGATTGTTGGCATATAAAACAAATCCACACTTTTCTAGATGTATAGTCTTCTTTTCCCAAATTTTGAAAAATCTTCCTTTCTGTATGGTTGATAGGAAGACAACAACTTTCTTCCGCATTCAGCAGCTTTATGCCTAAAGTTGTTACAAATGGAACATTCAATTTCATCCATAAGTGGAGAAGATGCATTGTTAAATGATTTTATAGTTCTTTTCATTTCATACAAATTTGGCTTAACCTTTGAATTTCTAGTCCTCGTAGCTTTGTATGCTATGCAATGTACTGCTTTATGACAAAAATTATGACATATAAAACAATGACCATAGAAAATGTATGGGTACTTAGGAGTGAAAATCTTCTCAAGAGGATTGGTCCTTGGTTGTTGATTGGATAAAACTACGATCTTTGTTGATTTCTTAATCCTCAATTACTTGTGTGACTTGGCTTAATCTGTTTCTATTGATCATGGCTTCCTTTGCTAATATTGTTAGGTTGGCTATTTATTCCCTTAAGTACATTTCATAGCTTTTTGAATCCTCAGATTTTGATGCTTTGGGGCTTGAATCTCCTTTGACTTGTTCTGGTGTTTTCTTGTACCTGAGTCCTATTTTAATTAATGGAGGTCATTGAGTGTTGATAATATTATCTAAAGTTTATGATCTATTTACAAATTTTAAATTCAAATCCAACAATGTCCTAGTATTCTTGAGGTATGTTCTCAAAAGATACAATTTATGATTCTGATTTATCACAATATCTCTCCTTTTCTTGTAATTGCTTCATTAAAACTTCCTCCACTCATTTGGCTTCTTTAAATTGGGTTCTTAATAGAACCATTTCTTCACTTGCATTATTCTCTTCTTCTTTGTAAGCTTGGATCTCTTCTTTTCTGTTTTTTGTTTATTCTTCTGAGCCTATCTATTTCCTCCAATGCACTTAGAAGTTCACTTTCCATGTCAACAATTGCTTCACATTCTTTTAAATCAGTTTTCTCTAAACGGGTGTTTGATTTTTAAGTGCCATAAGGAGCTTCTCATCAAGGTTTGTGTCAAATTCATAATCTACTTCATGTTCTAATGAATTGTAACTGTCTTCTTGTGAATAGAAACTTTTCCTTTTAGAAAACTTCTTCTTGATATTTTTCTTAGATGTTTTCTTTCCTTTTTCTTCTTTTTTAGCATTATTATTTTCTCTATAAGGACATTTGGAAGCAAAATTCCCTATTCTACCACATTGAAAACATTTGAATGGTAACATACCTTTATATTTTCCAATGCCCTTTTGTAGTCTTCTAACAAAATTTGCTTCCTCTTCATCTGAAATGTGGCTAGAAAATTCTTGGTCTTGATATTGTTGACTTGCTTGATACATTAAAAGCAACTTCTCTAAGTTTTGGTTGCTCCTTTTTCATTCTCATCTCATAGGCTATAAGTATTCCATGAAGCTTCTCCATGGTTAGCTGATCTTATTCATGCATTTTTTCTATTGTTTAGACTTTGGCATCAAATCTAGGAGTAAGTGATCTCAACACCTTTTGGACTACTATAGCATCATGAGTTTTATCACCTAATCCGTTGATAATGTTTACAACCTCATCCATTCTGAGAAATAAACTACTGTGCTTTCCTCATTTAATTTTTAGGTTTTCATATTGTATCTTGTAGGTCTGTAGTTTTGCATTTTTTACTTTGGTGTCCCCCTCATAATTGTTTACAAGTTTATCCCACATTTCCTTACTTTTCGTTAGTCTAATTTAGGGATCTAAATTAGGACATGAATTTTATATCAATCTAGTGTTTGCAAACTTTGAAGCACACTATAGTATGTAATATGAGTTTGTTATATTGGTTGTCACTTTTAAGTCAAAATTAGCAACTAAATTTAGGAAGCATGAAACATAACTATTAATCTATTCAAATAAGATTTAAATTAAATCAATCTAACTTTACTTAAGAATACTTCGGACTAGGAATATATTGGGATTTCTCACACAAATCCAAGTTATCTACACAATCATATTCGAAATGCCAAGATTTTACTCAATTTTTAGGAAAATAAAGATGATCAAAGGGGGTTTCAATCAATTAGGCTAATTAATGCACTAGGTCCTTCCTTTCTAATGGAAGTAAGTGGACACTCCAGTAGTCTTTTAATCAACTCAGTTAATGTAGATCCAATACTAGTTACAAGGATGAGAATGCATTACGACCTTCCCTATCTATGAAAATGAAGATGAGTGGTCACTTTTAGTATTCTACTCATCCATTTAGCTATCATGTTCTTAAATCATCATTCTATTATCGGAAAGCGATAAATGAAAGAAAGGAACTATGGTGTTTGAAAGATTCAAGGAAAAAAGGAAAAGTCCTCCAAAGGTTGGGTCCTTTCTCTCCTAGCAAATTGGTGAATGACACTCTTGGTGCCTTGGTTACTTTGACCAATTAGGATGATTTTTCAAACAACAACTGACATATGATAATAAAAAATCAGAAATGACACTGAAATTTATGGCTATTGGCATCAATACAAATTCAATGATGCAATGGAATAACCATGTAGCGTATGTAGTTTATCAAATGCAACTATGATATCTATGATATTCAAACCATAAAATATCAAGACAATGGAACCAAAATATATCTAAGCTAATCAAATCTAAGTATATTTAATCAATATAAATTAAATAACTAGTTTCTAATCCAAGTTTTAAATATCTAGGAATTAGTAACTAGTCACTGGTAGCTAGTATCTAGATATCATTTTTGGGATTCAACTGCGTTAAGTAAGTCATTCAAACGTATGACCATTTCCATGAGAGGTAGTCGTAACTGACTAATTTCTCATGATTTTTGAATAGTTCACTTAGCACTCATTGCATCGGGTGATGCTCACAGGGGTGAAGAAGTGGGATTGAAACCAGTGAAATGTGGAGAACGAATCACATAGCATCAATCATCACTTCCGGGGCTTGCACCCGGTAACCAGGACTTCCCAGGAGGTCACCCATCCCAGAACTCCTCTGGCTCAAGCGCGCTTAACTGTGGAGTTTTCCCCACAATCAAGCCCACTTAGCTTGCTACCCCATTTGCAAAACCTTAGCAAGTATTGTGCCTCATGAACCATTCAAGTAGAGATCCCTTGACTCTTTTTTGAATTTTAAGTATGGGGGATTTACGCAGTGCATTATATTAGATATCATTTTTGGGATTCAACTGCGTTAAGTAAGTCATTCAAACGTATGACCATTTCCATGAGAGGTAGTCGTAACTGACTAATTTCTCATGATTTTTGAATAGTTCACTTAGCACTCATTGCATCGGGTGATGCTCACAGGGGTGAAGAAGTGGGATTGAAACCAGTGAAATGTGGAGAACGAATCACATAGCATCAATCATCACTTCCGGGGCTTGCACCCGGTAACCAGGACTTCCCAGGAGGTCACCCATCCCAGAACTCCTCTGGCTCAAGCGCGCTTAACTGTGGAGTTTTCCCTGTGAGCATCACCCGATGCAATGAGTGTTAAGTGAACTATTCAAAAATCATGAGAAATTAGTCAGTTACGACTACCTCTCATGGAAATGGTCATACGTTTGAATGACTTACTTAACGCAGTTGAATCCCAAAAATGATATCTAATATAATGCACTGCGTAAATCCCCCATACTTAAAATTCAAAAAAGCTAGTATCTAACTAATATTTATCATAATATTCACTCAAATCCTTCAATTAATAACTAATTCATGATATTTAGATACATTTATACTTCAACAAGTGATATATTTCATTGAGGCAAAATTAAACGAGTATGGCTACTTATGCAAGACTAAAAGAATATCACTGTTATACTAATTACTTTACTAAATAGCTCGCTGATAAAACTTTGTTGAAACAACGTTTATAGCTTTGAAAAATAGCTTTTAAGACTATCTACACGTCCAAGAAGCCAATTTATAACTTGATTCAAATATGAATGTACATGGATGTAAATAATGAATATAGGCATGAAAATATGATGAAAACCAGCATAAATCAACAAGTATTTACCAGGATATTTGCACAAGAAGAACAAAGTTTACTAGCTCAAGATACAGGGGTCCTCCATGGCTCAAGCAAGCACACAAACTTAAAACCAGAAGTTAAAACTTCAACAACATCTCATTAAATAATGAAAACAACTATCAATAGGTCTATAACTTAACTTTAAACTCTCAGGTCAAAATATGAGTCTTCAATTAAATAAAATATATCATGTGTTTTGGCAAGCCAAGTTTCTTGCCTTTATAAGTAGAATTTTAACAAAATATGCATAAATCATGTTCAAAATTGATTGCAAACTTTTATAAGAGAAATGTTTGATCCTAGTCTCCTTGTTGGTTTCTTAGGATGTGGATCTAGTCTTCAAAACTCAAATCTAGGAATTTTTAGCAATTTGTTCTATGTTTAGCTGCCAAAGAGCCCACATTGACCGCACGTTGATCAGGCATCTTGGGGTAGTTTTAGCTCGAATGAATAGGTACTTCACCATTTTGGTATATCTATGAGAAAAAGCCATGTCTTCACTTTTACCCAGCTTATCTGTAAATATGACAACGAATGATGAATTGGAAAATCTACTAAAATATGCAATTTCCTTTCACAATACATTTAATTACAATAATTTTCAAAAAATTGAAATTCAATGAAAATACATTAAAAAAATATTACTATGGGAAAAATATAGGAAAATATCATCATAAATGACAAAAAGAGGTGCAATTAAAGGTAACGGAAGGAAAAAAAACATAACAATATTTTTGGCCAAAAAGAGGATTGACATTCCCCCAAGCTAAAGGTGAAGTATGCACTCATATTGTTCCAACTGTCATAAACTACATCAATTTTTTTTGGCTTCTTACAAGAGGAGATCCACATTATCCTTAGGGGACTGTGATGCCTTCCCTTCTATTTTTGATTTCCTCATAAGTAGCTTAACCTTCAAATTGTTATTTTCAACCTTGAGGACTTTCTTCTTCTCATACCATTTATATGTTTGGATAGAAATCATATTGTCTTCCTCATGTAGCCTTTTGTTTTCTTCTTGCATGATTTGATTTTCCTTGAGTAGTGAAAGATTGTGCTTTGTAAACAACTCATTATGTGACTTAAGATATCTTTCCAAGACTTGCATTTCTTGCCCAACATTTTTTAATTTCTTGTCAGATCCTCTTTTTCTTTTTCTCAAGAGCATGTTGTTGAGGAGATAGTGAGGGTACATAGGGTATTTAAACTTGTTTTGATGAATGATTTCTGATCATTTCCTTTATCTCTTCCTTTGTGGCCATATACTCATCATCCTCATCAACATATGTGTATTCCTAAGGCAATTTTCCTTTATCTGCGATCCGTTGTTCTTCTTTTCTTTAGTTTCTAATGACTCAATATTTAAACCATTGTTTTGATCTAGGTTTTTTGAACACGGATTATTCTCGAATTTCTTTTAAAACTGACAAATTATACTCATAAATTATCAATTTAGGGCAATAAATCATTTTTGGGGATTTGAGTCATTGGTTTCTCAAGAGAAATTTAACCAACACCCTACAGGCAACAAAATTTGGGAAAAAATCATTCTTTTGAGCTCTAATTCCAACTATTGAGAAGTAATTTGATTTTTGATTTGGAATAAATCATTTTGCAAACCCTAATTTTGATTGGTGAGAAGAGAATTTGGTTTACGATTAGGCACAAATCATTCGTGAGAGATGAATGGTTTCCTAAGTGATCAATATAGTTTGTTCTTATTGACACCTAATCATAGGGATTGGGCAAACAACTCTAAATAGTGTAAATAAATAATAAGAGAAAATGGAGAGTCATCGAGAGATAAAGCTCAACAGTCACTCCCTCATGTATATAACTATGAACAACCTAAATGAGTAAGCATAATCTCATTTGAGGAGTTACCTCCTGGCCTAACATGGTATCAGAGCCATCACCATTCTTTGGCTTCCCTCTCTGCCTTGTAACTCCCAGCCTGTCATATCTGCCATTATTCTATCTGTCCTCTGGCCAAATTACTACTCTACTTTGAATTAATTGACTGTTGTATTATTATGGTTAGTGCACTCTGACATTCCTGCTTTGTCACTATGGTCTGCCTCCTCCCACTGCGCATACCATTCCACTGGCTATACGTTGGCGCCGACCCACTTGGCTTGGCCCTTTTCCTTCCCTTTGTACATGCATGCCCGCCTGCGCGCAGAGACCTCTGAAATATTCACCTCCTCTCGCACGCACTCTTCTCACGGTCTTATTACTCGACAATTTCGTCATTGAAGGTTGTCTGCCCAACTCATACTTTCGCTTCTTCTTCCCTCCAGTCACATGTTTCTTGTGAAGTGAACCCCGTGAGATACCCATGGTTTCAGAATCGACCGAAAAATCTGCAGATCAGAGACTGTGCGTTGAATGAGAGAGCAACGATGGGGAGACTAGTATCAACATTAAGAGAGTAGCGATGGGGAGACTGGTATTAGCATTAAGAGAGCAGCATTGAATGAGAGAGCAACGATGTGCACTGAAACAATGAATGATCGTTGCCTCCTTCAAAGATGGGAACACGATGTTCAAATTTCCTAAACACGCTGTTTGGAATTTGGTATTTGTGCAATCACATTGTTTGGCATTTGGTATTTCTCCCTCACACTGTTTGGCATTTGGTATTTGTGCAGTCATATAATTTAACGCATACAAAAACACAGCCTTCTTTTTCTGCTCTCTCCCCACCCGTAGCCATACCCGATAACTTTGCCTTCACATGAATCGGCTCCCCCATATGGTGACTCACACTCTGCACTTGAAGTTGTTCAACTCATGATTAAATTGTTCAACCTTGAATTACAAAATGATGATCCTCTTGCTCTTGCATTAGAAGTAAAATCTATTATGCATGATATCAAAATCACTAATGTTGAACTGGACATTCCTTTGATAGCGTTTGTCAAGGCACTTTATCCCACTTACTCAAATTATCTTGAGTCATTGCAAGCAAATGGAAACCTTAAAGAAATTACCTTTGACTCCCTTGTGAAAAATTTTGCTAAAAGAGAGAAAGTTTTTGAGAAGAAGGCAGCTCCTCAGTGTTCTGAAGAGATTGTGTCTTGCACATAGAGAGAACAATCTTGCTCAAGATTCTTCCAGAGGAAGAGGTGGTTGAATAGGAAGAGGAAGAAGAAATTGTTAAGTTATGGTATGTTCTATGCTTATAACAGTTTACTTCTTTTTCTTATTATATTCCACCGATTAGCAATCACATGTACATAAAGTAAAGTGTAGATAGAACATTAAACGATCGACAGAAAACAAGCCAAGACAAGAGACACAAGATGTGGCGGCTAGCCAGGGACAAACCCCACAATGTGTGGGGAAACCCTTTGATCAAATCTTCTTTTATCTTCAATAATTCAGCAGAGAGAAATAGTACAATAAATCTGATTCATATCAGCAATAGCAAACCCTAGATCAGTAGCATCAGCATTAGCGGCTTCATTATCAAACTAGGGCAGACCATATCTCACAAACCGACAGTCAGATTGACTTCATTCCACCACCAAAAGTTTCGGCTTCCAGATGAGGTTCAGATGAACCTACAACGTAGTTCAGATGAGGAGATCTTCTAGGCCACGCAAGTCAATCTTTACTTCTGCAGTTGCAGCTTCAGTTTCAGCAGTTTCCGTCTTCAAACTAGGGCAGTCGATATCTTGCAAACCGTTCGTCGGATTGACTTCATTCCACCACCAAAAGTTGTGGCTTTCAAAGGAGATTCATATGAACCTACAGTGCAGTTCCAAAGAGGAGATCTTCTAGGCCACACAAGTCAATCTTTACTTCTGCAGTTGCAGCTTCAGTTTCAGTAGTTTCCGGCTTCAAACTAGGGCAGTCGATATCTTGCAAACCGTTTGTCGGATTGACTTCACTCCACCACCAAAAGTTGCGCCTTTCAAAGGAGATTCAGATGAACCTACAGCGCAGTTCCAAAGAGGAGATCTTCTAGGCCACGCAATTCAATCTTTACTTCTGCAGTTGCAGCTTCAAATTCAACAGCTTCCAGCTTCACATGTGAGAGAGAGAGAGACCCATTTCAGCGCAGTAGAGAAGAGACTCATATCTGCGCAGTAGAGAGAGAGAGAGATGTGATGAGATGAGTGAGTCCAAATGAGGAAAAGTCCTCTTATATTTATACACAACGTTGGTGGGTGAATAGATGCGACTGTTGGGCTTTTGAGCCTACATGAGTTGTAGGTCGGCTTGATAATAATTCCATAATCAAAATAAATTCATATCTCCATGAATACTTATCGGAATCGGATGATCTTTATATCAATCCTACACCTCTCGACGAGAGGAATCTAATAAAAATATTATCAGCCATGAATAAGATGACCCACATGAAGTTTTGCCCTGGTTGCCAATTTTAACACTCCCTCTCAACCATGGAGAACTTCATCTGCAATCTGTCTATCGGTCGTTACTATTCATCCATCAAATGCACTGCCCTGTACAGCCTGACCCTTGCCTTGCTCTGCTCTATTCTGCCTGTTCTGCTTTGTCTTGTTCTGCCTGCACTGATCTGTACTATTTTGCTATGTTCTGCTCTGCTCTTGCATTGTTCTGTTCTTCTCTGCTTTTGTCCGAATTATGAAGAAGAAGAAATGATCGAGGATGTATCATACTGACTCAAAGTCAGTCTCAGAGTATGTACCTCTGGTCCCAGACCAGTCTCAACCAACCCAAAGTCAGTGTCATAGTGAGTACAACTCCAATGGTCCCAGACCAATATCATCCTCCACTGACTCAAAGTCAGTCTTAGAGTATGTACCACTGATCCCAGACTAGTCTCAACCGACCCGAAGTCAGCGTCATAGTATGGTACAACTCCTACCACTGGTCCCAGACCAGTATCATTGATCCCAGATCAATGGAGGTCATCCTAGTGTAGGGAGTACGGTAGTTACAACGATGCGTCCATCGGTACTACTATGGTCCCTAACTTCATTTCCCTGCTCATTGATCAGATGAGAGGTACTTCCCATGAGTCCCAGACTGCATGGGTAGGATGCCTCGACAGGAGAACTAATCAATCCTGTCCTCACAGGAGAACACATCAATCCTGCTACAATTGCCATGGAGAACACATCAATCCAGGCCTCACAAGAGAACACATCAATCCTGCTACAATTGCCATGGAGAACACATCAATCCTGGTACAATCGCCGTGGAGAACACATCAATCCAGGCTGCCATGGAGAACACATCAATCCAGGCCTCATAGGAGAACTAATCATCCTGCTACACAGGAGAGCGAATCATCCTGTTCCACATGAGAGCGAATCATCTTGTCCCACAAGAGAGCGAATCATCTTGTTCCAGTGTGCACCACCAGGGGAGGGTGAGTCACCCTGTGGTCATATGTTGCTCCAGTAGGAACCGCAAGCCCTTAGAGCTCCCAGAGCTCAATGTATGCAACATGCAGGACCCTTGTACAAAGGTTTCTTGCCGACTCCAAGTCGTTTGGGAAAATCACAGATTAGATCTTTCCTTGGGGCTTTGACAAGGTGTATCAACCTGTACATCATCTTAATGTGATGGAGCTTCCTTGCTCATCGACTTACCATATCCCAGATGATGTCTATCTGCTGGAGCAAATGACGAATACGGGATTCCTCAATAATCGAATCCCACCTCTGGTTGTTACAAAGAATCACAGTGGTATCTGTTAACACCCAGGTTGTTCCCTATGACTCCCAAGGGAATACGGCCGGGGTAACCACTAACCAATCTTTGGGTTACAGTTCCTAGCCTAACTGCAACCAGAGAGGGCTCTCTCTTTATGATTTGTCTCTGTTATGATGGTGTTTTAGGCTAGCTATTATGCTCAGGTTTTGGTTTATGTTTTGGTTGAAGGATTCTCTTTCAAGTCTTATGATATAGTGTTTAGATAGTATAATACCATTGGGCAATGGAGTCTGGAGTTGTGAAGTGATCTGATACGCTGGATTGGTGGTGTTCAAACTGCAGGGCCTATTGTGTATTTTAGACAGACAAAATTAGATCAAATGGTGATGTATGTCAACCAACAGAAAGCAATTAAGAATTTTCTATTAAGTTGGTGGGGTGAAGGTGAGCACACTGCACAGGAGCAAAACTTGAATTCCTGTGACAAAGGTCACTGTGAAAGATGTATTCTGAAAGTGCAGCAATTAAGAATTACACTTATCTAGATTACAGCTGAAGAAAACATTCATAAACAACACAGATTGAACTCAGGGTACTCAGTGAATAAATCCCGAAAGCTATTCTTTTTCCTTGTTGCTTAGTATTGAAATCAGATAACAAATATGGATTTTAACAAAACAACTAATTAACAGAGAGAGATACAGAGACTTATTGTATGGTGAAATACACAGGGATCCAGCAGTTATCAACAGACACCAAAACGCATCCAACACCTCAGTAATCCGAGAAATTCCATTGCTTTCTCTATTAACTTCTGAAAGGATTATAGCATAAGAACTTCTTCAGGAGAAATCAACAACAACCCTTGCAATCTTATGCGAAGGGGACTTTATAGGAATGCGTATACAAAATATCTCAGGCATTGAGTCATCCGAGAGAGAAAATATCTTCATTACTACGTTCAGAAAGTAGGCAAGGAGTTATTACAATTTTGAATGCAGCGTAAATGCTCTTTATGTCTGTCAGAGGATTGTTTTGACTTTTGAGAGTCACTGAGTCGGTTGCATTACTCTATTTTAATTCTGGAAATACGCATTTACTTTTGGCTGCGCAGTGCATTCTCGGGTTTGCCAGCTGTGGTCTTCTATTTCTGCTTTGTTGGCCGCTACATCCGCTGAGTTGGCTCAGCTTTGATTTATGCTGCATGCTGACTTTGCTGAACCGTGTTTTTTATAAAAATTTGTAAAAAACAGAAATTGGTGAATGCCTTACTGATTACAAAATTCTCTGTATTGCATCTGTCCACCATTCCTGTGTAGGGATCTGATGCCTGAGGATGGCCTCCATTGTCTCTTCTGCTTCTGTATATTTGAAAAAAAATTGGACCACATCAAACAAGTGATTAATTTCATTCATTATAAAAAATAGATTTTCTATCTTACTATAGAAAACCTGCCCTGTAATAGGCCATGTGTCTTCTGAAGTGTTGGCCCTCTCATTGATCTGTGCTGAGGCAAAAACATTTACTCTTTTAGCATACTGTTCATGGGTGAATAATTTCCCTCCGCTGTTCAGTAAGCTAGGGAGTCCTCTACTCTGTAATACCTGAAATTTCTCCATGAACCTATTCACCTCTGTCTGCATATCCTGGGTTCTTCTGTCCAATGTCTGTACCAGATTTCTAAGAGTAAGAACCCTCTTGATCATTTGAATAGTCTCAGTTCTATTTGTGATTCCAATGGTGGCTAACTGAGAACTTGTTTTGTGGTTAAGCACATTGATCATTCTTGTAGCAACTTCAGGCATATTTCCTAATAAGGCTCTTGATGTTCGGATTTCCTTCTGTGCCTTTGGGATGAGCTCTAGTTGCTCATGGATTGTCTCAATATATGGCCATTGGTTGGTGATGGATTGGCCAATATTGGACCATACTATTGCTCTGATCTCAGATATGATTTTATCTAGCTTGAGCTCATTCTCAAGCTCCTTGATCCTATCTTTAAGGGCTTTGATTTCCTTGCCCTTTTCTGCCACCTCTCTTTTTGTCTTATCATGCCTTTCATTGACCTTGTCCAGCTTTTCTCTGGTTTCATGCAGCTCTGTCATCTGAGCTTCCAAGATTTGTATTTCTTTCATTAATTTCTGCATGTCTAGGCTCTGTGCCTGTTCTGTACTTGTAGGTGCTGCTGAAGTGGATGTAGCTGTTTTTTCAGTTTGTTGAGGTGGAGGCACAGTGGTAGGAGCAGCGTCCTCAAGATTGATGACTTGAGGAGGAGGCTGAGAAGTCTGATCCTCTTGTCTTTGCTTTAGTGCTTCTTGTAAGGCCGCTTGAGTAGCCTCAGACTCTCCTAATTTCTCTTGTGTCTGCAGGAGCTGCTTATATATAGATATTAGCAGATCAGTGGCATCCTTTTCCATCCTTTGTTGGGCTACCTCATCTGTTTGGGGGTGAATGGTAGCTGGGAGTTTGACTTTCTTCCTTAATGCAGCCATGTCAGCATCCCTTAGTTTCAAGATCTCCTGTATCCCTTTGATGTCATTGGGGTTATGCCCAATTTCCACGATGATGTCCTCTAGGGATCTTATCCTGTTGTCTTTGGCCTGAGATGAAGCCCTTTCCAATTCTAGTTGAGAGGCTATAGCATTGAGGCTGCTTGTTAATTTCTAATTCTCCAACGTTTTGTCTGCCAAGGAGGCATACACCATTTCGCCAGTTTGCTTGTGCAGCTCAATTTTATCCATTGGGTGGATGTCCTTGGCCAGGACCTCTAGATTAGTCCTGAGATAATCTGCAGTAGATTGTGGCTGGAGTGCGGTGGGTATGAAGTGACTCATAGTCAACTTGCCTTCGTCCACATCAAAGGCAGCCATTAATCTTTGTTGGTTGGAGGGAGCCATTTTCAACAAATGGTTATATAATTTGATTTTCATGGGTTCACTCCTTCTTTTGATGTCTATAAACTGCTGTTTGATGCCTACCTCTCCTTCCCTCTGCTGGCTGGAGGAAGTGACTTCCCCTCCCATGATTCTGTCTTGTTCTTGGTGGAAGGAACTGACCGAGGCTTCCCTGCTGGGTGGGCCCATACCCATTGCTTGTCTAATTGCCGCATCATCCTCTGAGAAGTCATTTAATCTCTGTCTCTTCTCCCCTTGGTTGATGGATGAAGTCATGGGTGTTTCTCTATCCCTTTTTCTACTTAGGTCCTCCTTCTGTGGAGTTTGAAGGACCGAAGCATCAGTAATGTTTTCAGGCCTTGAGTGTTCTACATTTTGGGCCTGCTGCTCAGTGGTAGTTGGGGCATCTACCACTCTTTCTTGCTGTAAGGGCTGCTGTGTTTCAGGTTGCCCTTCTCCTTGCTGCTGTTGCTGTTTTTGTTGTTGCTGCTACTCTGCCTGTTCTTTCTCTCGCTGCTCTGGCTCTATCTCCATCACCTGTTCTTTTCCCTTCTCTGATATATTTCCAGCAACTCTTGTAGCTTGCTGTTGGGCGGTTGAAGAGGATGCTGCTGCTCCAATTTGTGTGCTCGGCAGTGAGCTGACCTGTGAATAAAACTCAAGGTCAGCCATTTTCTTTAGGTTTCTTAGAGCTCTTTGATTAAGCTCTTCTTGAGTAACAGCTTCTTCTAAAGTCCCTCTCCTCCATTTGCTTTGATTGGCATGTTTTTCTATGTGAGGAAGGCTGCAATGATCATAAGCAGACAATTTGTATTTAAGCCTCCTCATGGTAATGAAGTTATTAGGGTCGTAAGGTTTCCATAGGAAGCTGTATTTGAGACCAAGGCCCCCAAGTATTCTATCTGCTTCCTTCCACCCTTCCTCCCTTTCGTTATAGAGGAAATGGCCAAGTTGACTTTTGACCTTTAGCTGTGCCTTCTTACCTTTGCCTGAAAAGTGGAACATATCCACAAAGCCAAACTGCCTGAAGTATTCTAAGGCAAGTAGTCTCATAGGCACAAATCTGGGTAGTCTAAATGGGGGCAACTCACACCCATATATTCTGATGACGGTGTGGTGTTGGTAGAAGTACCAATCCCCAATACTGTATGCTTTTGATAAATGCAGGAGTCTTTGCATCTCATCTGTCAATCTGGGAGGAGGTGAGCCCAAAAGTAGAGTCATGGCTGGATGAATGAAGTGATCAATGAACTCACAGTAGGTGTATGGAGAATAGAAATTGAGGTGGAAAGCAGATGTCCAGTACACCACCGATCTCAAATTTCCCTGTGCATCTTCTCTTTTCATTGGGAAGGAGAACTTCTCATGCTGGAAGTATAGAAGCAAATGATATATGTAGGAAGTGTATTTAAATACCCTATCTCTTGATAGGTTCATCAACTGCTCATGCATCTTGTCTGAGATGTATGTGGCATAGTCATAGCAGACTGGTTTTCTTCCTGGAGAAAACATGAGCATTATGTGCATAACCGTTTCATCCACATATTCCACTGAATCATATCCCAGGATGGGACTGATCATGTCAACAAGGTCCAGGCCCAATTGGTTGAGGTAGACAGAGTTGATGGGAGGAGTTTGTACAGTGTCAGCTTTGATGAATAACTGGTTAAGCTTTGTAATCTGGGCCTCTGTTATTCTGGCTCCCCCTATTATCAAATCAGCTAGTGATAGAGGGACCAACTTCTTATTTGTTTTGAACTGCAGCATCTCCCTGATGGCTTCAGGGGTAATGAGAAACAGAATTGCGCCTGAAGAATCAAGCACTGCCCTCTGGGATGCATCATAATACTCAGCACATAGGTGGATGAGTTCTGGGAATTGGTTGACCTGTGGTAGCTTGAAGATTGGGAGAGAGGAATCCCAAATTCCCAAGATGTCTGTCCCATTCTGATGTTGGATTTTAATTTCATTTAGTATTTGGAGATGAAACCTGCTCCTGCTTAGCATTTCTTCTGATATGTTATAGTCTAAGTCAGCTAATGCTTTCCAGCCCAATGCTCTGTGAGGGGCATTCAGAGGAGCTACATTGAGGGCTATGGGAGCCACAGGGGGATCCATGGTTCTTCTTAGGATTCTGTTTTTCAAGGACTGGTGTTACTATGCAGAGTAACACAAACAGCGCTTTTTCTGAGGAAAATGAGAATTTCTGAGGACAAAGAGTGAATGGGAAAGGTCGTAGCGATTGAAATGCTGCTTTTGAACCAGTGGGTGAGTAGCAGAGTTGAACAACGTATGTGTTATGGTAAATTTGGTTTTTGCAGGCAACTGGTTCACGATTGCGCGAACCAGTGAGAAAATTGCGTTCAGTTTGCCCAATGTGGCCTTGTAAACATGTAATGGCAGCACTGGTATGGTATTAGTGTTGGTTCAGTGGAGTTTAATGGTGATTTTAGCATTTCAAGGTCTGTTCATAGGCTTATAAGCGGAATTCAGCGAAAATGGACTTGCAGAGTGAAAATGAGTAATACCTGTGGAATCTGGTCGGTTAAAACTCGCTAATGCTTGAAGGATGGACACTCTGGCGGTCTGGAAGCCTTTTCAACGGGCTGGTGCAGGCTTGAACGTGAAATTACATGCAGAGCAACAATGCGGCTTTCTCCAAAAAAATAGCAAAAACGCGACTTTTTGGCTCAAATATAGATTTTGGTGATTTTGGCGCGCTTTTGTGCTGACGTCAGCATGACGTCATAGGTGGGGTCAGGTTCGGATGACGTTAGCAGGACGTCATCCAGCCAGGTGGCGGGTTCTGGTTGGTCCACGGGGATGGTGAGGTGGCAGGACAGGTCGGCCAATGGATGAGCGGAGGGATGACGCGACGGCATGACTGGCGGTGAAGGGGCGATGACGTGGGGATGATGTAATGCAGGCGGAAATGAAAAAACCGGAAACCGCGGCGGTTTCATATCGCACCGCCTATGGTACGGTGGCGGTAAATGTCAGTAGTACCTCCGATGAGCCGTGGAGGGGACGCGTGGCTGCCACATGACGTAGCCAAAATACGGCCATCGGACGATATCCTTCGTACAGCAGATGTGCTCCGATGCCGCGATGGCCGTCGGATCTGGAGGGGCATGATCTAACGGCTGTCGGAACTTTGATGTGATTGGGGGACAGGACAGATAAGGATCGGACGCCGGAAAGGGTCCGATGTGTCCAGAGTCGTCGGATCTAGAGTCGTTTGATCGGACGGTCATCAGGAAGGTTAAGTGATAGATGGGTACGGGGAGCGGCGAAGTTTATTTTAATAATATTTCTGGGGATCTGTGCACGGGCGGGGAACTTCGGTAAAGTGGGTTTTTTGCGAATTTTAGTGAAATGAACCCGCCCTTTAGACTTAGGATAAAAAGGAAAAAAGGTTGGTTTTTCATGATTTTTAGCCATTTTGAAGCGGGTAAGGGTAGAAACTAGGCTTTTAGGGGGGTTTTTCATGTGCAAATGGGGGTCAAAAAATGAGGAAATGAATTTGCAGAGGAAAAGGGAGATTTAGCTTAGGTTTATCAAGATGACCAGGTGTCATCTGATCCCTGACATGGGACTATATGGCTATAATGCCAAGGGGGAGGGATATTTATACAAAATTTGGGGTTTATACACCATGGTGTTAGTAATATTAGGGAAAAGGTGATATAAGGGATCTATATAATAGAGTTAGTGTTAGCATGGATGATGGAAGTGAATGGGGGGAAAAACACTAAGTTCATTTGAAACTTACTTAGTTTAGGGAGTAGATCAAAATGAAAAGATTTTTAGACAAGAAATGTGGCTTTGGATGAACAAGAATCATTATGAAACCATGATCTTCCTCCCTGAATCTCAGCTCATAGAGGGATGTTAGCAAATGAAAAAGAAAGGGGGAAGGAGGGAGGTTAGTTATGGTCCTTGCTGTAACTTGATGAATATGCACACCTTGTCACTTGATAGACTTTGCCTTGGTAATCATAGTCAACATATCTGCAATGGTAAAGATAGCCTTTTTCTGCAACCACCACTACTTACCCAGCTATTTGCCTAGCATCTTTTTATTTCTTCTTGGAGGGTGCACTTGGACTTGCAGACCCTTACTTGCCTTTTCTTTTCTTTGGCTTTTTCTTTTATTTTTTCTATCTACTTCTAACCTTATTGCTTCCAAGGTCCCAGATTGAGCAGTTGGGAGCCTTATTTTCTCTACCTATGCTATTTGTCTGCCAAGATTAAACAGTTTGGACAGACTTCTCTCTCTAGTCTACAACTGTAAATTTAAACCATGGAATGATCCAGATTAAGCTGTTGAATCATCCATCAAAATTTGAAACTCATACCAAGCTATAAGCATAGATTGGGTTCTCTTGGAAATATGTGATCTTTGAATCATCAAAGCAGAACAAATTTGGACCTTCCATAGCCAATCATGAAATATGAAACCTATTGGTATAGGTATCTAACAGTGGCTCCACATGGGGATGGTGTTTCTTTTGAAAGACCAAGAACAGCAGGTCAGATTGCCTTGCTCCATTGCTGCCCATATCATCCTTGAAGTTTGCTGCTTTGAAGTGCCAAATTTTGTGCTTCCCTTCTTGGTAGACCTCTGATTCTATTTACCTTTTGCTGGTTAGTCAATAACTTGGAAAACTGCATTTTTACAATCTAAACAGAAAATAATATGTACATCTGCATATATACAAGGGAACCTCAAGTTGCACTCACGGGAAATAGTCAAAATAATGCTTCAGCATCCTACCATTGACAGGACCTTCATCCAAGTCAGCTTCAGTTAGACTTTTAAGGAAGTAAGTGTTGTTACCTTTTACTGCTTGGACAGCAAATGGTCCTCTCCATAAGGAATCAAATTTTCCATGTTTTCCTTTCTCTTCTCTTCTTGCATCCCACTTGAGGACTTTATCACCAATATTGAAATTTTCTGCTTTGGTTCTCCTGTCAAAGGCCTTCTTTAATTTTTCTTGTAACCCTTGAACTCTGCTGAAAACCTGATCTCTAGTTTGCTGCAGACATATGATTTGATTTATCCTTCTTTGCATATCATTTGGTTCGGCTTGGTTTTCTTGAAGAAGCTTCATAACAGGCACTCCTATTGATGAGGGAAATTTGGCTTCTAGTCCATAAACCAACTCATATGGGCTGGTCCCAATTGATCTTTTGGTTGTTAGTCTATCTGCCCATAAGGCATTGACTAGTTTCTTGTGCCAATTCTTTTTGTTTTCTTCCAGCACCTTTTTTATGATATTCACCAGGCTCTTGTTAGATGATTCAGCTAGGCCATTTCCTTGGGGATAGTATGCAGTAGAGTGTCCCAAAGTAATATGATATTTGTGGCAGAAGTTCACCATTTTCTTGGATCTGAAAGCAGCAACATTGTCTGTTATTATTTTGTCAGGACAGCCAAACCTAGCCAGTATGGTGTTCTCCAAAAACTGAATGATTACTGAGTCATTTGCTTGTCTGCATGGGGCAGCTTCAATCCATTTGGTGAAGTAGTCTGTGGCTGTCAGGATCCATCTATGTTGGCCTGAAGATGAGGGATGAATTTCCCCAATGAAATCCAAGCCCCATTGTTGAAAAGGTCTCTCTGTTGCAATGGGTCTTAGGGGAAGTGGCAGCAACTGTCTTTTGCCCTCAAACACTTGGCATTTATGACATGATGTTGTGAATTTCTTGACATCAGAGAACATGGTGGGCCAGTAGTAACCAGCCCTCAGTATTTTGTCCACAATGGATTTCCAGTACAAATGTCCACCACAGTCTCCTGCATGAAAATCTTGCATGATATTGTTAGTTTCATTTTCCATTAAACAGTGCAGCAATATACCTTCATGGTTTTTCCAAAGTAAATTTCCATCCATCACACAAAATCTAGATGTTTTCATTTTTAAGAACCTACACTTAGTTCTGGACAGTCCTGGGGGAGCACACAGGTTTTGTAACACATAACAGATGTCGGAGTACCAAGGGGATTGTTCAAAGGCTACATTGATCTTTGGAGTCGCCAGCTCTGTTTCACTGTCCAGCTGATTGATATCTAGGGCTTGGAAATTTGCTTCTGTCATTAACTTGGCCAGACCTTGCCCTTTTATTAGCTTTGTAGGTTTTATTTCGATGTCAAATTCTAGTATGTTTGCAATCCATTTTCCTCTTCTGCCCTCTAGGTTTTCTTGAGTGAGTATGTCTTTTACAATAGGACTTGGCACATATGCTATGACATGGGAATAAAGGATATAAATCCTAAAATCCTTAATTGCTTTGACCAAAGCATAAGCTTTCTTTTCCATGATTTGGTATTTCAGAGGTGCATCTCTAAGGGCTTTACTAAAGAAAGCAATTGGTTTCTCATTTCCTTGGTCATCTTTTTGCAGCAAAACAACAGCAATAGTATGCTGAGAGGCGAAAGAGAAAATGATAAAGTCTCTGTCAAACTGAGGATTAGTTAACACTGGGGTTTGAGTCAAGGCCAATTTTATACCTTCAAAGGCTTGATTTGCTTCAACAGTCCACTTTACTTTTGAATCCTTTTTTAACATGTTGTTTAATGATCTGATTAATTCTGCTAAGTTTGGGATAAACCTTCTTAAGAAATTGATTTTTCCTAAGAATCCCTGCAACTCCTTGACATTCCTTGGGTGGGGCATTTGTAGGATAGCTTGTATCCTATCTGGGTCAATTCTTATGCCATCTTTTGAGATAATGTGTCCTAAGAGTTTACCTTCTTCCAAGCCAAACAATGATTTCTTGGGATTTAAGGAAATGCCATATTTCCTGCATGTTAGGAAAATCTGTCTCAAATGTTTTAGATGTTCTTGGTCAGATTTTGAAAAGGGTGTAAGATCATCTAAGTAAATGACTAGGAAGTCATGAATCTCTTTTGCAAAAGCAATATCCATTGCTCTTTGAAATGTTGCCCCTGCATTTTTCAATCCAAAGGGCATTTTTACATATTTGAAAGTTCCCCATGGGGTTGTGAATGCAGTTTTGTCTTGGTCATCAGGGTGTACCAAGATTTGATTAAAGCCTGAGAATCCATCAAGCAATGACATCCTTGAAGCCCCCACCACTCTTTGGAGAATGTGATCCATTTTGGGTAAGGGGTAGTTATCTTTGAGTGATACTTGATTTAGATTCCTTAAGTCTACACAAAGTCTAATCTCACCAATTTTCTTTCTTGTAGGGACTAAATTTGAAATCCACTCAGAGAATCTGATTGGTGCTATGATGCCAGCTTTGAACATTTTCTGCAATTCCTTTTCAATGGAAGGAAGGAGTATAGGATTGATCCTTCTCAACTTCTGCTTGAATGGTTTTTGATTAGGCTTGAGGGGAATGGTATGCTGGATGACAGAAGTATCATAGGACTTTAGATCCTCATAACCCCATGCAAAGACATCTTGGAACTCTTTAAAGAGGTCAATGTACTTGGGTTTTTGATCAGGGGGCAAAGAAGCAGACAACTTTATTATTTTGGGCTTGTCAATGGTACCAATATTGCATTCTTCAATGGCTGCATCTAATGGTTGCATTTTTGGCTTCCTAGGGATGTCATTTGAATCAAAAATGTCCTCTAGCGGGGTAAGGCCTGTTGGAAGGAAATTGTCTTTGAGTTCTATGATTTCAGCTTCAGCGCTGGTTACCTCTTCACGGTCAATTTGGTGAATTTGCTGAATGTTTTCGTTGTTGAAAATGGTTGGATTCAGTAATTGTTTTGCTGTTCTAGGTGATATTGGATGAACCATTTGTTGAAACAGTATTTGTGATTGACTTGCTCTGTCAAGCATTTGTGATTGACTTGCTAACTCAAGTATTTGTGATTGACTTGCTCTGTCAGTGTCAATATTTAATCCTGCAAACTCTTATTGTAAGGTTAAAAAATTGTTTATTTGCATATCATCCTCAAATACTTGCCATTCTTTGACATTGTTTGGAATGGAGGGTGTGTACTTGACCTCGGTTGTGAAGCAGTTGTTGGGTTCCAGTGGAAATTTGAAGGTGCTGGCAAATGTTGCCAAACTGTGTGCATGGAGATTGTGGCTCCTTGAAATTTTTGTGATAAGGAACTCAGAGAAAGTGTTCAATATTTCAATTACAGCGGACCTGTAAGACCTCAACCTTTTGTCATCGGTGACAAAACTTCCTTTCACTTGTTGAATCACTAGATTAGAATCTCCCATGATCGAAACCGTAGGAGCTTGTAATGCCTTTACTAGCTTGAGACCTAGTAACAGAGCTTCATACTCTGCCATGTTATTAGTGCATCTAAAGTTTAATCTATAAGCTCTGCCTTCTGCATGGGTTTTCTCTTTGTTATGTATCCAAACTCCAACTCCTGCCCCTAACTTGTTGACTGAGCCATCAAATTCTAGGACCCACAGGATATCTTGCTTGACAGGAGATTTAAAGATCTGTTCATGGGATGGCAATGTAAGCAGGAGTTGGGGTTTCTTCTCTAGCTTGTCTTCTAGGACAGTTTCATCACTTGATTGAAAATCTTTGACAACTAGAGGAGGGGCAGTGTCTAGTGCTTGACTGATCAATGTTTTATGGGTGGTACTTCCTTGATTAATGTTTTGTTCTTGCATGAGTGTTTTGGTCCTAATATCATTGTTTGAGAGGCTTGCGCTGTCATTGAAGAGAATGAACGAATCTATGTCTGAATGGACAGCATATACAGGAAAATTTTGAGGCTTTTCCTCACTGCTGACCATGTATTTCATGAGTGTTTCTCTGTAGAGTCTTTTTGGTTGCCCAAAGACAGAGATGGTGGCATATGACATATCTAATTGCAGGGAGCCTTGGAGTTTAGCTCCCCATGATCTTGATAACAGCATCCCATATTTAGGTGGGATATCAGCGACTACAACATCCATTAGAATGGTTTTGTTAGGGTATTGAACCAGGGACACACATAAATCTTTTATTAGACCTAAACACTTGACTTGGCTGGAGTCAAAGGAAAACAGGTCCTTGTATGGTCTTGTTATATCCAAATTCAATCTTTCCATGAACGCTTTTGGCATGAGGTTGTGAGAGGCACCTGAGTCAAACATCGCATTATGCAGTATTTTGTCATGAATATGCAAGCTGACATAAAAAGGTAATATCCCTGTGACAACTATTTTTCCATCTACCTCTGGGCCAAACAGTAATTCCGGAGTGTCATCTAACACATTTACATCATCTTTGCTATTAGTGAGTTGAAGGGATTTCTTAATCTGTTGCTTATAGATGTCATGCTTGGCTAGCTCTGAGAGGGGAATTGCTATCTTTAGCTTGCCAATCTCTGTGCCTAGGTCAAAAGGTTTATCAGCTTGGGTTTTGGAGTTATGGATAGTAGCCCTTTCTTTGCTCATTAAATCTTCTTGTTGGTTTTCATCTTGACTTTGAGACCTGCCCCTTTCACTCATGTCTTGAGGGGTAATATTTAAATCAGGGTGAGAGGACGACGTTGCCATAGGCTGATGTAGTGGTGACAATAGTTTGGTGACCTCTTCAACCACTACTTCTTCTGTAGGCAAGTTTGTTTTGTCATTAGGTTCTGAGACTATGGTTCCTTTAGACTGCTGTTTATCCTTTATCTTTTCAGGCTGATTTACATTTACAGTCCTACTCCTTAGCTTGTACTGTTTATGGACTTCATAGACAGCACTATCATATCCTTGTTTAAAATCAAAGGATTCTCCTGATTTAGTTTGGAATATTTTGATTTCATGATCCTCTTGTGTTAAGAAAACTTGGCTTTTACCATCTAGACCCATTAGATTAATCTCAGGATCTTCATTGAGTTCATTAGATGTGGAAGTTTCTGCATAATTTTCTTGGAAAGGGGGTCTAATGTCTTGGTCAGCACTTGTCTTACCCATGTTTTGGTTTTGAGTTCTCCTAAAATTCGGATTTCTAGGAGGGTTGTTTTGTGGTGCTTCCCATGATGACTTTCTTTCAACCGATTCCACTCTTTCACCCAATCTCTTCATGCTATTTAGTATTGCATCCAGCTTTTGATCAAAGCCCGAGGGTTCTTCTTTGAAGGCAGTCCTTTTTTCCAACTTTGCCCTGTTTCTTTTGGCAATTAGGTTAGCTTCCACTGTGACAGCAACCCTTTGAGCTTCTTCAAGGGTTGGAGGATCTCTTTCCTTCAACTGATAGGCCATATCAGGGTCAAAACCATCAGGGAATTTATATAGGGCTAAATCAGGAGGGGGCCTTAAGTTCTGTGGGATAGCATTATATACATTGTTAAACCTAGCACAATATTCCAAAACTGTCTCTTGGGGACCTCTCTTAATAGTGTCATATTCACCAAGTACGTGGAGAGGATCTTTCCTCTTCTCCCATCTGTCAGTAAAAGCTTCGTAAAGCTGATCAGGAGTTGTAATGGAGTTTGCATTCAGGGATCTGAACCAAGTTCTAACATCCCCAGTTAAGCTTTGAACAAAAATTCTCATTCTGACACTGTCATCATCTATTTCATAGGTCTCAAAGTGGTCTTGCATCTTCTTAGCATGCTGGATAGCTGTTAGAGAGCCATTGGAGTCAAAATATGAGATTTTGCTTTGATAATCTTGAGGTAAATCTGCAGCATTAGCTGGTATCTGCATAGGTGCATACCTGTTAGCCATATTTATGGGATTTAGAGGGTTGATAGGAACAAACGGGACAACAGGGATCACTGGTATAACAAGGTTAATGGGATGAGTGGCTAGTGGGAAACTGGTTAAAGGAGTATGTGCAGTGGATGAAGGTGAAAGAGGAGGACTTTGAGATGTTGATGGTGAACTAGGAGAACCTGGGACAGACCTAAAGAGGACTTTAAGTGGAGTAGAAAGGTTAGGAAAATCTTCAACTGAGGTCAAAATAGCAGGCTGGTCCTACTTTTGTTGCTTCCTGATGTTTTTTCGGATGGTATTTGGATTATCAACAACGATGGGTGGATTAGGGTCAGGATTTGCCCTAGTGTACCTTGGGTTTTTCTTGGGAGCCAGTTTCTAACTGCTTTTCAGGACTCTTATAGGAAGTTTTTATATATGCACGGACTAGATGAAGATTTTGGAATGGCTATATATGTTTCAAAGCTAAGATGAAGATATCACTGTGGTACAGAAACAGTTCTAAGGCCTCTTGGCTGGTTTCAGGCTTGATGGTAGCTTTGGAAGACAAATAGTAATTGAAAAATCCTAAGAAGTCCCCAGTGGAGTCGCCAATTATGTTAACACCCAGGTTGTTCCCTATGACTCCCAAGGGAATACGACCGGGGTAACCACTAACCAATCTTTGGGTTACAGTTCCTAGCCTAACTGCAACCAGAGAGGGCTCTCTCTTTATGATTTGTCCCTGTTATGATGGTGTTTTAGGCTAGCTATTATGCTCAGGTTTTGGTTTATGTTTTGGTTGAAGGATTCTCTTTCAAGTCTTATGATATAGTGTTTAGATAGTATAATACCATTGGGCAATGGAGTCTGGAGTTGTGAAGTGATCTGATACGCTGGATTGGTGGTGTTCAAACTGCAGGGCCTATTGTGTATTTTAGACAGACAAAATTAGATCAAATGGTGATGTATGTCAACCAACAGAAAGCAATTAAGAATTTTCTATTAAGTTGGTGGGGTGAAGGTGAGCACACTGCACAGGAGCAAAACTTGAATTCCTGTGACAAAGGTCACTATGAAAGATGTATTCTGAAAGTGCAGCAATTAAGAATTACACTTATCTAGATTACAGCTGAAGAAAACATTCATAAACAACACAGATTGAACTCAGGGTACTCAGTGAATAAATCCTGAAAGCTATTCTTTTTCCTTGTTGCTTAGTATTGAAATCAGATAACAAATATGGATTTTAACAAAACAACTAATTAACAGAGAGAGATACAGAGACTTATTGTATGGTGAAATACACAGGGATCCAGCAGTTATCAACAGACACCAAAACGCATCCAACACCTCAGTAATCCAAGAAATTCCATTGCTTTCTCTATTAACTTCTGAAAGGATTACAGCATAAGAACTTCTTCAGGAGAAATCAACAACAACCCTTGCAATCTTATGCGAAGGGGACTTTATAGGAATGTGTATACAAAATATCTCAGGCATTGAGTCATCTGAGAGAGAAAATATCTTCATTACTACGTTCAGAAAGTAGGCAAGGAGTTATTACAATTTTGAATGCAGCGTAAATGCTCTTTATGTCTGTCAGAGGATTGTTTTGACTTTTGAGAGTCACTGAGTCGGTTGCATTACTCTGTTTTAATTCTGGAAATACGCATTTACTTTTGGCTGCGCAGTGCATTCTCGGGTTTGCCAGCTGTGGTCTTCTATTTCTGCTTTGTTGGCCGCTACATCCGCTGAGTTGGCTCAGCTTTGATTTATGCTGCATGCTGACTTTGCTGAACCGTGCTTTTTATAAAAATTTGTAAAAAATAGAAATTGGTGAATGCCTTACTGATTACAAAATTCTCTGTATTGCATCTGTCCACCATTCCTGTGTAGGGAGCTGATGCCTGAGGATGGCCTCCATTGTCTCTTCTGCTTCTGTATATTTGAAAAAAATTTGGACCACATCAAACAAGTGATTAATTTCATTCATTATAAAAAATAGATTTTCTATCTTACTATAGAAAACCTGCCCTGTAATAGGCCCTGTGTCTTTTGAAGTGCTGGCCCTCTCATTGATCTGTGCTGAGGCAAAAACATTTACTCTTTTAGCATACTGTTCATGGGTGAATAATTTCCCTCCGCTGTTCAGTAAGCTAGGGAGTCCTCTACTCTGTAATACCTGAAATTTCTCCATGAACCTATTCACCTCTGTCTGCATATCCTGGGTTCTTCTGTCCAATGTCTGTACCAGATTTCTAAGAGTAAGAACCCTCTTGATCATTTGAATAGTCTCAGTTCTATTTGTGATTCCAATGGTGGCTAACTGAGAACTTGTTTTGTGGTTAAGCACATTGATCATTCTTGTAGCAACTTCAGGCATATTTCCTAATAAGGCTCTTGATGTTCGGATTTCCTTCTGTGCCTTTGGGATGAGCTCTAGTTGCTCATGGATTGTCTCAATATATGGCCATTGGTTGGTGATGGATTGGCCAATATTGGACCATACTATTGCTCTGATCTCAGATATGATTTTATCTAGCTTGAGCTCATTCTCAAGCTCCTTGATCCTATCTTTAAGGGCTTTGATTTCCTTGCCCTTTTCTGCCACCTCTCTTTTTGTCTTATCATGCCTTTCATTGACCTTGTCCAGCTTTTCTCTGGTTTCATGCAGCTCTGTCATCTGAGCTTCCAAGATTTGTATTTCTTTCATTAATTTCTGCATGTCTAGGCTCTGTGCCTGTTCTGTACTTGTAGGTGCTGCTGAAGTGGATGTAGCTGTTTGTTCAGTTTGTTGAGGTGGAGGCACAGTGGTAGGAGTAGCGTCCTCAAGATTGATGACTTGAGGAGGAGGCTGAGAAGTCTGATCCTCTTGTCTTTGCTTTAGTGCTTCTTGTAAGGCCGCTTGAGTAGCCTCAGACTCTCCTAATTTCTCTTGTGTCTGCAGGAGCTGCTTATATATAGATATTAGCAGATCAGTGGCATCCTTTTCCATCCTTTGTTGGGCTACCTCATCTGTTTTGGGGTGAATGGTAGCTGGGAGTTTGACTTTCTTCCTTAATGCAGCCATGTCAGCATCCCTTAGTTTCAAGATCTCCTGTATCCCTTTGATGTCATTGGGGTTATGCCCAATTTCCACGATGATGTCCTCTAGGGATCTTATCCTGTTGTCTTTGGCCTGAGATGAAGCCCTTTCCAATTCTAGTTGAGAGGCTATAGCATTGAGGCTGCTTGTTAATTTCTAATTCTCCAACGTTTTGTCTGCCAAGGAGGCATACACCATTTCGCCAGTTTGCTTGTGCAGCTCAATTTTATCCATTGGGTGGATGTCCTTGGCCAGGACCTCTAGATTAGTCCTGAGATAATCTGCAGTAGATGGTGGCTGGAGTGCGGTGGGTATGAAGTGACTCATAGTCAACTTGCCTTCGTCCACATCAAAGGCAGCCATTAATCTTTGTTGGTTGGAGGGAGCCATTTTCAACAAATGGTTATATAATTTGATTTTCATGGGTTCACTCCTTCTTTTGATGTCTATAAACTGCTGTTTGATGCCTACCTCTCCTTCCCTCTGCTGGCTGGAGGAAGTGACTTCCCCTCCCATGATTCTGTCTTGTTCTTGGTGGAAGGAACTGACCGAGGCTTCCCTGCTGGGTGGGCCCATACCCATTGCTTGTCTAATTGCCGCATCATCCTCTGAGAAGTCATTTAATCTCTGTCTCTTCTCCCCTTGGTTGATGGATGAAGTCATGGGTGTTTCTCTGTCCCTTTTTCTACTTAGGTCCTCCTTCTGTGGAGTTTGAAGGACCGAGGCATCAGTAATGTTTTCAGGCCTTGAGTGTTCTACATTTTGGGCCTGCTGCTCAGTGGTAGTTGGGGCATCTACCACTCTTTCTTGCTGTAAGGGCTGCTGTGTTTCAGGTTGCCCTTCTCCTTGCTGCTGTTGTTGTTTTTGTTGTTGCTGCTGCTCTGCCTGTTCTTTCTCTCGCTGCTCTGGCTCTATCTCCATCACCTGTTCTTTTCCCTTCTCTGATATATTTCCAGCAACTCTTGTAGCTTGTTGTTGGGCGGTTAAAGAGGATGCTGCTGCTCCAATTTGTGTGCTCGGCAGTGAGCTGACCTGTGAATAAAACTCAAGGTCAGCCATTTTCTTTAGGTTTCTTAGAGCTCTTTGATTAAGCTCTTCTTGAGTAACAGCTTCTTCTAAAGTCCCTCTCCTCCATTTGCTTTGATTGGCATGTTTTTCTATGTGAGGAAGGCTGCAATGATCATAAGCAGACAATTTGTATTTAAGCCTCCTCATGGTAATGAAGTTATTAGGGTCGTAAGGTTTCCATAGGAAGCTGTATTTGAGACCAAGGCCCCCAAGTATTCTATCTCCTTCCTTCCACCCTTCCTCCCTTTCGTTATAGAGGAAATGGCCAAGTTGACTTTTGACCTTTAGCTGTGCCTTCTTACCTTTGCCTGAAAAGTGGAACATATCCACAAAGCCAAACTGCCTGAAGTATTCTAAGGCAAGTAGTCTCATAGGCACAAATCTGGGTAGTCTAAATGGGGGCAACTCACACCCATATATTCTGATGATGGTGTGGTGTTGGTAGAAGTACCAATCCCCAATACTGTATGCTTTTGATAAATGCAGGAGTCTTTGCATTTCATCTGTCAATCTGGGAGGAGGTGAGCCCAAAAGTAGAGTCATGGCTGGATGAATGAAGTGATCAATGAACTCACAGTAGGTGTATGGAGAATAGAAATTGAGGTGGAAAGCAAATGTCCAGTACACCACCGATCTCAAATTTCCCTGTGCATCTTCTCTTTTCATTGGGAAGGAGAACTTCTCATGCTGGAAGTATAGAAGCAAATGATATATGTAGGAAGTGTATTTAAATACCCTATCTCTTGATAGGTTCATCAACTGCTCATGCATCTTGTCTGAGATGTATGTGGCATAGTCATAGCAGACTGGTTTTCTTCCTGGAGAAAACATGAGCATTATGTGCATAACCGTTTCATCCACATATTCCACTGAATCATATCCCAGGATGGGACTGATCATGTCAACAAGGTCCAGGCCCAATTGGTTGAGGTAGACAGAGTTGATGGGAGGAGTTTGTACAGTGTCAGCTTTGATGAATAACTGGTTAAGCTTTGTAATCTGGGCCTCTGTTATTCTGGCTCCCCCTATTATCAAATCAGCTAGTGATAGAGGGACCAACTTCTTATTTGTTTTGAACTGCAGCATCTCCCTGATGGCTTCAAGGGTAATGAGAAACAGAATTGCGCCTGAAGAATCAAGCACTGCCCTCTGGGATGCATCATAATACTCAGCACATAGGTGGATGAGTTCTGGGAATTGGTTGACCTGTGGTAGCTTGAAGATTGGGAGAGAGGAATCCCAAATTCCCAAGATGTCTGTCCCATTCTGATGTTGGATTTTAATTTCATTTAGTATTTGGAGATGAAACCTGCTCCTGCTTAGCATTTCTTCTGATATGTTATAGTCTAAGTCAGCTAATGCTTTCCAGCCCAATGCTCTGTGAGGGGCATTCAGAGGAGCTACATTGAGGGCTATAGGAGCCACAGGGGGATCCATGGTTCTTCTTAGGATTCTGTTTTTCAAGGACTGGTGTTACTATGCAGAGTAACACAAACAGCGCTTTTTCTGAGGAAAATGAGAATTTTTGAGGACAAAGAGTGAATGGGAAAGGTTGTAGCGATTGAAATGCTGCTTTTGAACCAGTGGGTGAGTAGCAAAGTTGAACAACGTATGTGTTATGGTAAATTTGGTTTTTTGCAGGCAACTGGCTTCACGATTGCGCGAACCAGTGAGAAAATTGCGTTCAGTTTGCCCAATGTGGCCTTGTAAACATGTAATGGCAGCACTGGTATGGTATTAGTGTTGGTTCAGTGGAGTTTAATGGTGATTTTAGCACTTCAAGGTCTGTTCATAGGCTTATAAGCGGAATTCAGCGAAAATGGACTTGCAGAGTGAAAATGAGTAATACCTGTGGAATCTGGTCGGTTAAAACTCGCTAATGCTTGAAGGATGGACACTCTGGCGGTCTGGAAGCCTTTTCAACGGGCTGGTGCAGGCTTGAACGTGAAATTACATGCAGAGCAACAATGCGGCTTTCTCCAAAAAAATAGCAAAAACGCGACTTTTTGGCTCAAATATAGATTTTGGTGATTTTGGCGCGCTTTTGTGCTGACGTCATAGGTGGGGTCAGGGTCGGATGACGTTAGCAGGACGTCATCCAGCCAGGTGGCGGGTTCTGGTTGGTCCACGGGGATGGTGAGGTGGCAGGACAGGTCGGCCAATGGATGAGCGGAGGGATGACGCGACGGCATGACTGGCGGTGAAGGGGCGATGACGTGGGGATGATGTAATGCAGGCGGAAATGAAAAAACCGGAAACCGCGGCGGTTTCATATCGCACCGCCTATGGTACGGTGGCGGTAAATGTCAGTAGTACCTCCGATGAGCCGTGGAGGGGACGCGTGGCTGCCGCATGACGTAGCCAAAATACGGCCATCGGACGATATCCTTCGTACAGCAGATGTGCTCCGATGCCGCGATGGCCGTCGGATCTGGAGGGGCATGATCTAACGGCTGTCGGAACTTTGATGTGATTGGGGGATAGGACAGATAAGGATCGGACGCCAGAAAGGGTCCGATGTGTCCAGAGCCGTCGGATCTAGAGTCGTTTGATCGGACGGTCATCAGGAAGGTTAAGTGATAGATGGGTACGGGGAGCGGCAGAGTTTATTTTAATAATATTTCTGGGGATCTGTGCACGGGCGGGGAACTTCGGTAAAGTGGGTTTTTTGCGAATTTTAGTGAAATGAACCCGCCCTTTAGACTTAGGATAAAAAGGAAAAAAGGTTGGTTTTTCATGATTTTTAGCCATTTTGAAGCGGGTAAGGGTAGAAACTAGGCTTTTAGGGGGGTTTTTCATGTGCAAATGGGGGTCAAAAAATGAGGAAATGAATTTGCAGAGGAAAAGGGAGATTTAGCTTAGGTTTATCAAGATGACTAGGTGTCATCTGATCCCTGACATGGGACTATATGGCTATAATGCCAAGGGGGAGGGATATTTATACAAAATTTGGGGTTTATACACCATGGTGTTAGTAATATTAGGGAAAAGGTGATATAAGGGATCTATATAATAGAGTTAGTGTTAGCATGGATGATGGAAGTGAATGGGGGGAAAAACACTAAGTTCATTTGAAACTTACTTAGTTTAGGGAGTAGATCAAAATGAAAAGATTTTTAGACAAGAAATGTGGCTTTGGATGAACAAGAATCATTATGAAACCATGATCTTCCTCCCTGAATCTCAGCTCATAGAGGGATGTTAGCAAATGAAAAAGAAAGGGGGAAGGAGGGAGGTTAGTTATGGTCCTTGCTGTAACTTGATGAATATGCACACCTTGTCACTTGATAGACTTTGCCTTGGTAATCATAGTCAACATATCTGCAATGGTAAAGATAGCCTTTTTCTGCAACCACCACTACTTACCCAGCTATTTGCCTAGCATCTTTTTATTTCTTCTTGGAGGGTGCACTTGGACTTGCAGACCCTTACTTGCCTTTTCTTTTCTTTGGCTTTTTCTTTTATTTTTTCTATCTACTTCTAACCTTATTGCTTCCAAGGTCCCAGATTGAGCAGTTGGGAGCCTTATTTTCTCTACCTATGCTATTTGTCTGCCAAGATTAAACAGTTTGGACAGACTTCTCTCTCTAGTCTACAACTGTAAATTTAAACCATGGAATGATCCAGATTAAGCTGTTGAATCATCCATCAAAATTTGAAACTCATACCAAGCTATAAGCATAGATTGGGTTCTCTTGGAAATATGTGATCTTTGAGTCATCAAAGCAGAACAAATTTGGACCTTCCATAGCCAATCATGAAATATGAAACCTATTGGTATAGGTATCTAACAGTATCCAATGTAAATCCAAACAGCTCACTGAAGAGCTTTTGCAACCAGACTGCCTCACACAAGGTTATGCTAGCAACAATATATCCTGCTTCGGCGGTGCTCAAAGCCACCGACTTCTGCTTCCTGCTCATCCAGGATATCGAAGCAGATCCCAAGGTGAAACAGTACCCAGAAGTGCTCTTACGGTCCACCACACTGCCTGCCCAATCAACATCAATATATCCAAGTAGTCTCACATCTCCGGCAGTGTATCTTAATCCATGAGAGATTTGTGTCCTGAAGACATCTCAGAAGATTCCTGGCATCAATCCAGTGAGGCTCAACCAAATATGAGCTCACAATGCTAACTGCAAAACATATGTTCGGACGGAGGTTCACCAAGAACATCATTGCGAATGAGTTTTTGAGACTTAGAGGCATTTCCCAAGTCTGGTCCGACATCACTACCATATAACTTCTAAACGTTAAGAACCTCGAGGTAGTCACAGGCTTGCAGTCCATCATACTGAATCTTTCCAACATATTTTCCTTGAGATAGGAAAATTTCCCTTGGCTTCTGCCACACTTCAAGTCCTTGGTCCTTCATTTCAAATTCAGAAGCCATCTCCCTCTTACATTTGTGAATGAGAGGGTTTGCACCTGTTAGAAAGAGGTCATCCACATATAACACCAGTATGAGAGGCTTGTCATCTTCAACCTTAAAGTAAAGGTTAGGATCAACTTTACTCCTAGTGAATCCCAGCTTCATCAAGTATCTATCAATCCTCTCATACCATGCTCGGGGTGCTTGCTTCAGCCCATAGAGAGCCTTCTTCAACCTGCATACATGAGATTTTCAATCATAAATCTCAAATCCTCCAGGTTGCTCCACATAGACCTCTTCTTTGATAGAACCATGCAAGAACGCAGTCTTAACATCCATCTGATGTAGGTTCCATCCTTGTGAAGCCACAAGGGCTATGATTAAGCGGATGGTCGTATATCTGGCAACAGGTGCAAATATCATAGTCTATACCTTCCTTTTGGGAGAAACCTCGAGCAACAAAACGAGCCTTATACTTTTCCGTGCTTCCATCTGCTGCATGCTTTATCTTGTAAATCCATTTTGAAGTAACAACAGTCTTGTCCTGGGGTCTGGGAACTACTTCCCAAACATCATTCTTTATGATAGACTCATATTCTTCAGTCATAGCATCCTTACATACTTGATGCTTGACAGCATCTGAGAATGACGAAGGCTCATTTTGTATGATCGTGCTCATGATGGTCAGGTATCCTTGATACCTATTAGGTTTCTTACTTTCACGAAAGGTTCCTCGGGGTGTAGCATGTCCTTCAGCATCATCAAGTAACCCCTTAAGCCATGAAGGCCTCTTCCTAGAAGAGGAAGGCTCACTTGGAGGAGGATCAATCGGATCCATGGGTTCTTCTACATCAGGCATTGATTCATCATCCTTTTCTTTCGGTTCCCTGGTGTCAGCTTCTTAAGAGCTACTCAAAGTCAACAGATTGTCCACCTTACTGAGAGCCATATCTTTGTCAAAGGTGACATCATGACTAATCATGACTTCCCTTTGACCGGTGGTGAACATTTCTTCAGGAGTTTAGGAATCCAATGCTTGATGAGGGCATCAATTTTGTACATATACGACGGTGATTGTAGTTTCAGCCCATAGAAACTTTGGAAGTCTTTGATCATGTAGCATGGCCCGGACAACGTCCATCATTGTGTGGTTCTTCCTTCCTGCCACACCATTCTGCTCAAGAGTATGTGGTGTAGTAGTCTCCCTCTTAATGCCAACCTCAGATATGCCTGAGTGAACCAACTGTAATACATCGGAGGTCTTGCTTTGGCTTGAGGGGAACGGTCCCCTTTTGAGCTTTCCTTCGACACATCCCGAACATACACCTTCTTTCTCTACTTGGAATTCAGGCATCCCTGTTACCATCTGTCTTACATCGGGTATAGCTTTGTAATGAAGGTGGGCAAACCTCCGATGCCAAAGTTCGGACTGAAGCGTTGTGTCACAAGACATGACACCTAGCGGACTTCCATCGACCTGATATGATGAATCAACACTAAACCCAAGAGTAAAGGCATTTCCATATACATACCTTACCATTGCTTAAGGTTACCTTGTAGCCTTTGTCTTCCATTGCCGAGATGGACACTAGGTTCTTTTTGAGGTCAGGTGCATTTAATACATCCTGGACTTTCTAGCCTTCTTGAATGGTTGTCCTCTTTCTCGATCCCCAGCTCTCCTCTTACCTTTGCTGTTGAATTTGTCATTCCTTTGATTTTACATCAGAGGGATTTTGATCATTGTCCCGATGTGAGTCCTTTCTATCAGGGCACTCCCTTGCATAGTGACCTGCTTTATCGCAGATGTAACATCATCCTTTTCTTCCACCCTTAGGTCCAGCCTTTCCTTTTGATTTAGACCCAGAATTATTTCTTTTTTTAGCATGAGAAGAAAAAGCAACAAGAAATGCTTGTTGAGAGTGCAACAAGATGATGGAGCTTAGTGAAAAGAGTCGCCTTCACTAAGTGGGCCCGTAGGCTATTTTTGGCGCAAGTCTATTTTTAGACTATGTCTATTTTTAGACATATGGATCATGTCTATGGATTGCAGGTTGTTGTTTATGGATGATTGGTCAAGTTGGGAAAAATAGATGGACTTCTATTTTTGATGAAAGTGTGAGTGATCACAGTGTGAGTGATCAAAGTCTATTTTTAGACTGGCTGTCAAAAATAGAAATGTCAAATATTATTGTCTCATAATAATATTTGGACTATAAACTTGATCTTATTCTCTTGGAGCACTTCAGTTTGAGCTATAGAGGTGGCACATGCAGCTGTTAGAAGGAAATACGCTTTTCTTATGAGTCAGTTGAGTTGTTGCATGCATGACTTCAGTTAGAACTCAATCAGTTGAGTTTGGTGGAGTTGATTGTGGAGTTGATGGAGTTGTGTTCAGTTTGACTTGGTTAAACTAGTTGTAGTTAGTCTAACTACAGATAGACTAATGATGAGTTGTTAAACTAATTATTAACTCATGATGCAACTAATGAATACATCAGTTAACTCAGTTGCATGTCAGTGCATGTTCAATTCAACAGGGACAGGTGGTAGAGAATCAGATTGCTAGCACCAGATCTTGCACAATCAAGGGATTGAGTATGCCAATGAGTTTGCTCACGTATTTTCCCAGTATTGTAGCCTTTGCTCACGTCCAACAAAGTGTGAGTGACTATTTTGAGGTGAAATACGAGTTTGGTGAGCCATTCTCATCAGTTCTTGAGCAGGTATTGAGCAGTGGAGGCAGGAAAGCAGTGGAATAGATTTGGAGATCAGATCTGAGCTATATTGTGTGTAACAGGTGGAGCTGGTACTGGATTGCTTGTGATAAGCATTGTACTTTGTAATGTTACATGATTCAATCAATATAATATACAGATAGTTGGGGTTTTTAGCGAGATGCTTTCCCTGGGATACATATTGTGTTTATGAGTTTGATTGATGCTTCTATGTGTGCCTGTGAATGTTTCTGCTTCTGTAAATTGATGATCAACATAGAGGAGATTATGTATTATACATGTTCCACTTATAATTGTATGATCATGATAATCTCTGTGAATATGTGTTAAATTATTCAAAATTTCTACATGGTATCGGAGCTGCTTGATTTGTAGAAGAGATTTTTACAGGATATCAAGCGAGGATTGATCATCAGATCTACTATTCAGGAAGTGTTTACATTCTATTTCTTCACGCAGAGTCTGTAATCGAGCCAGGTAGCCTCTGGATTCATCCTTCCTTTGGAAGGTGAGATATCCAGTGAATGCCCATACAGTCAATCTCTGTACAAGAAATATTGTGTTCTCACGAATTCTAGATCGGAAGCGGTTGAGTTTTGAGCTGGTGGAATTCGAATTTAATTCCAAAGCAAGAGATAAAACTCAAAAACATTCAGTGTGAGAATGCAGACAGTATGCCCCAATATCTCACGATGTTCACCCAATGCCGGGATGAGCTGGGAAGTGTGGGGGTGACTGTCGGATGAGGATGGTGAGTCTAGCACTCCTTGACCTTCCTAAGAGTTGGCATAGCTACCAGGACTCGGTGAATGGAAGGGAGAAACTGCCTTGGGAACGACTATGGTCAGATTTGATGCAGGAGGAGATTAGACGGAGCACCAGAGACGGTTCTTCATACATGCAGGATGAGGAGAACTGTGCCTTAGCGAGTAAGGTGAAGAAGGGGAAGGAGAAGGTTTCTCTTTCCGAATCTTGTTCTTCCAATGATGGGAAGAAGGTTGACAAGTTGAAGGTGAGATGCTTTCGTTGTCATGAGGAGGGTTCACGGGTCAAGAACCTGTATGCTCTTGAGGTTCAAGATGCATGCAAAGCCTTGAGCAGCGAGGCAATTGATGGAGACTTGGTGGTTGAGAGGGAAGGTATGTTACCTTTCAACATGCAGAGCTAGAAGAAGTCTCAGACAATTGTGGAGGAGCCACGATTGGTGCAGCAGCTTCAGGAGGTTGTGGAGGAGCCACAACAGGGGAAGCTGAGAGGAGATCGAGTAGAGACATCTACTCATCCAGAGACCTCCAGTAGGGGGAAACTTCGAGCCAGGTGGGCTGAGGGATCACATGCAGCCATACCTCCAGGTAGGAGGTGGGGTGATGTGGATTGATCGTCCCAAGGAGGAGGGGCAGGATCCTTGAGGTACCCAACCTCTTGGATGAGACCTTGCTACGGGAGCCCCAGATGTGTAGTAGCAGGAACTGACTGATTGGGTAGAGACAGATGCGGATGGAGCAGCAGAGAGAGCGACAGTGCAGGGAATCCCAGGACAGCGCATAGCTAGCAGGCTGCAGCAATGCGAGAGGCACAAGTGTTTTGCACAGTGCTAGGTGGCACAGAGAGGTGTGCAATGGTGCGAGATGCATGGAGATGTTGCAGTAGCGCAGATGTCAGAGAGGGAGCACTCGTCAGCAGCAAGTAGAGCTTCAGCATCAGAGGATGTTTCTAGCCCAACAGGGAGGTCAGTTGGGAGGTGCAGTGCAGATGCAATGCTGGGAGATAGAACCAGCAGCAGCACGGATGCAGTCAGAGATCAAAGTGACAGAGGCTAGAGCAGTCAGATACTGAAGAGCATAGAGATGCAGAGTTTCAGTCGACAGAGGCAATAGCAGTCAGAGACTTTGATGACAGAGCAAGTGGATCGGCCAGATGTGTTGCATGGAGAACATTCCAGAGTTACAGGATCGGGTTTGAGAGGAAGCCTTTCTTGTTGAGAGGGAGTGTTGAAAAGTGTGCAACAAGAAATGCTTGTTGAGAGTGCAACAAGATGATGGAGCTTAGTGAAAAGAGTCGCCTTCACTAAGTGGGCCCGTAGGCTATTTTTGGCGCAAGTCTATTTTTAGACTATGTCTATTTTTAGACATATGGATCATGTCTATGGATTGCAGGTTGTTGTTTATGGATAATTGGTCAAGTTGGGAAAAATAGATGGACTTCTATTTTTGATGAAAGTGTGAGTGATCACAGTGTGAGTGATCAAAGTCTATTTTTAGACTGGCTGTCAAAACTAGAAAAGTCAAATATTATTGTCTCATAATAATATTTGGACTATAAACTTGATCTTATTCTCTTGGAGCACTTCAGTTTGAGCTACAGAGGTGGCACATGCAGTTGTCAGAAGGAAATACGCTTTTCTTATGAGTCAGTTGAGTTGTTGCATGCATGACTTCAGTTAGAACTCAATCAGTTGAGTTTGGTGGAGTTGATTGTGGAGTTGATGGAGTTGTGTTCAGTTTGACTTGGTTAAACTAGTTGTAGTTAGTCTAACTACAGATATACTAATGATGAGTTGTTAAACTAATTATTAACTCATGATGCGACTAATGAATACATCAGTTAACTCAGTTGCATGTCAGTGCATGTTCAGTTCAATAGGGACAGGTGGTAGAGAATCAGATTGCTATCAGTTGTGACTATAGTTGTGCACCAGATCTTGCACAATCAAGGGATTGAGTATGCCAATGAGTTTGCTCACCTATTTTCCCAGTATTGTAGCCTTTGCTCACGTCCAACAAAGTGTGAGTGACTATTTTGAGGTGAAATACGAGTTTGGTGAGCCATTTTCATCAGTTCTTGAGCAGGTATTGAGCAGTGGAGGCAGGCAAGCAGTGGAATAGATTTGGAGATCAGATCTGAGCTATATTGTGTGTAACAGGTGGAGCTGGTACTGGATTGCTTGTGATAATCATTGTACTTTGTAATGTTACATGATTCAATCAATATAATATACAGATAGTTGGGGTTTTTAGCGAGATGCTTTCCCCGGGATACATACTGTGTTTATGAGTTTGATTGATGCTTCTATGTGCGCCTGTGAATGTTTCTGCTTCTGTAAATTGATGATCAACGTAGAGGAGATTATGTATTATACATGTTCCGCTTATAATTGTATGATCATGATAATCTCTGTGAATATGTGTTAAATTATTCAAAATTTCTACAGACACAAGATGTGGCGGCTAGCCAGGGACAAACCCCACAATGTGTGGGGAAACCCTTTGATCAAATCTTCTTTTATCTTCAATAATTCAGCAGAGAGAAATAGTACAATAAATCTGATTCATATCAGCAGTAGCAAACCCTAGATCAGTAGCATCATCATTAGCGGCTTCATTATCAAACTAGGGCAGACCATATCTCACAAACCGACAGTCGGATTGACTTAGTCGGATTGACTTCATTCCACCACCAAAAGTTTCGGCTTCCATAGGAGGTTCAGATGAACCTACAGCGTAGTTCAGATCAGGAGATCTTCTAGGCCACTCAAGTCAATCTTTACTTCTGCAGTTGCAGCTTCAGTTTCAGCAGTTTTCGGCTTCAAACTAGGGCAATCGATATCTTGCAAACCGTTCGTCGAATTGACTTCATTCCACCACCAAAAGTTGTGGCTTTCAAAGGAGATTCATATGAACCTACAGTGCAGTTCCAAAGAGGAGATCTTCTAGGCCACGCAAGTCAATCTTTACTTCTGCAGTTGCAGCTTCAGTTTCAGCAGTTTCTGGCTTCAAACTAGGGCAGTCGATATCTTTCAAACCGTTCGTCGTATTGACTTCATTCCAGCACCAAAAGTTGCGGCTTTCAAAGGATATTCAGATGAACCTACAGCGCAGTTCCAAAGAGGAGATCTTCTAGGCCACACAAGTCAATCTTTACTTCTGCAGTTGCAGCTTCAAATTCAACAGCTTCCGGCTTCACATGTGTGAGAGAGAGAGACCCATTTCAGCGCAGTAGAGAAGAGACTCATATCTGCGCAGTAGAGAGAGAGAGATGTGATGAGATGAGTGAGTCCAAATGAGGAAAAGTCTTCTTATATTTATACACAACGTTGGTCGGTGAATAGATGCGACTGTTGGGATTCTGAGCCTACATGAGTTGTAGGTCGGCTTGATAATAATTCCATAATCAAAATAAATTCATATCTCCATGAATACTTATCGGAATCGGATCATATTTATATCAATCCTACACCTCTCGATGAGAGGAATCTAATAAAAATATTATCAGCCATGAATAAGATGACCCACATGAATTTTTGCCCTGGTTTCCAATTTTAACAGAAATTTCAGAGGCAGGGGGGGCAGACACTCTCAAGGAGAAAAGTCAGATTTGCATTGCATACGTTGCAAAAGAGATGGATCACATGATGCATCCACATGCAAGTTGCCTTGGGACAGAATTGAGCAGGAAAGAAACCAACCCAAAGGTAAAACTAATGAAAAGGAGAAAGATAAAGCACCTGAATCCGCTCACTATGTTGTGGCACACTGTAATATTGGAGTAAATGAAGACTTATTGTTAAGTTATGGTATGTTCTATGCTTATAACAATTTATGCCTTTTTATTATTATATTCCACAGATTAGCAATCACATGTACATAAAGTAAAGTGCAGATAGAACATTAAATGATCGATAGAAAACAAGCCAAGACAAGAGACACAAGATGTGGCGGCTAGCCAGGGACAAACCCCACAATGTGTGGGGAAACCATTTGATCAAATCTTCTCTTATCTTCAATAATTCAGCAGAGAGAAATAGTACAATAAATCTCATTCATATCAGCAGTAGCAAACCCTAGATCAGCAGCATCAGCATTAGCGGTTTCATTATCAAACTAGGGCAGACGATATCTCACAAACCGGCCGTCGGATTGACTTAATTCCACCACCAAAGTTGCGGCTTCTAGAGGAGGTTCAGATGAACCTACAACGCAGTTCAGATGAGGAGATCTTCTAGGCCATGCAAGTCAATCTTTGCTTCTACAGTTGCAGCTTCAGTTTCAGTGGTTTCTGGCTTCAAACTAGGGCAGTCGATATCTTGCAAACCATTCGTTGGATTGACTTCACTCCATCACCAAAAGTTGCGGCTTCCAAAGGAGGTTCAGATGAACCTACAGTGCAGTTCAAATGAGGAGATCTTCTAGGCCACGCAGTTCAATCTTTACTTCTGTAGTTGCAGCTTCAATTTCAGCAGTTTCCGGCTTCAAACTAGGGCAGTCGATATCTTGCAAACCGTTCGTCGGATTGACTTCATTCAACCATAAAAAGTTCCAGATTTCAGAGGAGATCCAGACGGACCTATAGCGTAGTTCCAAAGATGAGATCTTCTAGGCCACGCAGTTCAATCTTTGGATCTGCAGTTGCAGCTTCAGGTTCAACAGCTTCCAGCTTCACATGTGTGAGAGAGAGACCCATTTCTGCGCAGTAGAGAAGAGACTCATTTCTGCGCAGTAGAGAGAGAGAGATGTGATGAGAAGAGTGAGTGAAAATGAGGAAAATTCCTCTTATATTTATACACAACATTGGTATTTGAATAGATGTGACTGTTGGGCTTATGAGCCTACATGAGTTGTAGGTCGGCTTGATAATAATTCCATAATCAAAATAAATTCATATCTCCATGAATACTTATCGGAATCGGATGATCTTTATATCAATCCTACACTTCTCAACGAGAGGAATCTAATAAAAATATTATCAGCCATGAATAAGATGACCAACATGAAGTTTTGCCCTGGTTTCCAATTTTAACACTCCCTCTCAACCAGGGAGAACTTCATCTGCAATCTGTCTATCGGTCGTTACTATTCATCCATCAAATGCATTGCCCTGTACATCCTGACCCTTGCCCTGCTCTGCTCTATTCTGCCTGATCTGCTTTGTCTTGTTTTTCCCTATATTGATCGGTATTGTTTTACTCTGTTCTGCTCTGCTCTTGCATTGTTATGTTCTACTCTGCTTTTGTCTGAATTATGAAGAAGAAGAAATGATCGAGGATGTATCATACTAACTCAAATTCAGTCTCAGAATATGTACAACTGGTCCCAGACCAGTCTCAACCAACCCGAAATCAGCGTCATAGTGAGTACAACTCCACTGGTCCTAGACCAGTATCATCCTCCACTTACTCAAAGTCAATCTCAGAGTGCATACCACTAGTCCCAGACCAGTCTCAGTCGACCCGAAGTCAGCTTCATAGTAAGTACCACTCCTACCACTGGTCCCAGAATAGTATCGCAGTCTCAGAGAGTGTACCACTGGTCCCAGACCAGTCTCAACTGACGCGAAGTCAGCATCATAGTATGTACCACTCTCACTGGTCCTAGACCAATTCTGCACTGACACGAAGTCAATCTCGGAGTATGTACCACTGGTCCCATACCAGTCTCAACCGACCCGAAGTCAGCATCATAGTATGGTACAACTCCTACCACTGGTCCCAGACCAGTATCATTGATCCTAGATCAATGGAGGTCATCCTAGCGTAGGGAGTACGATAGATACAACGATGCGTCCATTGGTACTGCTATGGTCCCTAACTTCATTTCCCTGCTCATTGATCAGATGAGAGGTACTTCCCATGAGTCCCAGACTGCATGGGTAGGATGCCTCAACAAGAGAACTAATCAATCCTGTCCTCACAGGAGAACACATCAATCCTGCTACAATCGCCATGGAGAACACATCAATCCAGGCGCCATGGAGAACACATCAATCCAGGCCTCACAGGAGAACACATCAATCCTGTTACAATCGCCATGGAGAACACATCAATCCAGGCCTCATAGGAGAACACATCAATCCTGCTACACAAGAGTGCGAATCATCCTGTTCCACAAGAGAGCGAATCATCTTGTCCCATAAGAGAGCGAGTCATCTTGTTCCAGTGCGCACCACCAGGGGAGGGTGAGTCACCCTGTGATCGTATGTTACTCTAGTAAGAACCGCAAGCCCTCAGAGATCCCAGAGCTCAATGTATGCAACATGCAGGACCCTTGTACAAGGGTTTCTTGACAACTCCAAGTCGTTTGGGAAAATCACAAATTAGATCTTTCCTCAGGGCTTTGACAAGGTGTATCGACCTATACATCATCTTAATGCGATGGAGCCTCCTTGCTCATCGACTTACCATATCCCAGATGATGTCTATCTACTGGAGCAATCAACAAATATGGGATTCCTCAATAATCAAATCCCACCTCTAGTTGTTACAGAGAATCACAATGGTATGTGTTCAAACAGCTCACTGAAGAGCTTCCCCAACCACGCAGCTTCATACGAGATCATACTCGTAGATATGTATCCGGTCTCGGTGGTGCTTATGGCAACTGACTTATGCTTCCTGCTCATCCATTATATCGAAGCAGAACCCAAAGAGAAACAACACTAAAAAGTGCTCCAGTGATCCTCCACACTACCTGCCTAATCAACATTCGAATAATCATGCAGTTTCATATTTCCAGTAGTGTATCTCAATCCATTAGTAATTGTGGTGTAGTAGTCTCCCTCTTAATGCTAGCCTCAGATATGCCTGAGTGAACCAACTGTAATATATCGGAGGTCTTGCTTTGGCTTGAGGGGAATGGTCCCCTTTTGAGCTTTCCTTCAGCGCATCCTGGATATACACCTTCTTTCTCTACTTGGAATTCGGGCATCCCTGTTACCATCTGTCTTACATCGAGTAGAGCTTTGTAATGAAGGTGGGAAAACCTCCGATGCCAAAGTTCGGACTGAAGAGTTTTGTCACAAGACATGACACCTAGCGGACTTCCATCGACCTGATATAATGAATCAACACTAAACCCAAGAGTAAAGGCATCTTTAACATTATTTTTCCATATACATACCTTGCCATTGTTGAAGGTTACCTTGTAGCCTTTGTCTTCCATTGCCGAGATGGACACTAGGTTATTTTTTGAGGTAAAGTGCATTTAATACATCCTGGACTTTCTAGCCTTATTGAATGGTTGTCCTCTTCCTCGATCCCCAGCTCTCCTCTTACCTTTGCTGTTGAATTTGTCATTCCTTTGATTTGCCATCAGAGGGATTTTGATCATCGTCCTGGTGTGATTCCTTTCTATTAGGGCACTCCCTTGCATAGTGACCTGCTTTATTGCAGATGTAACATCGTCCTTTTCTTCCACCCTTAGGTCCAGCCTTTCATTTTGATTTAGTCCCGGAATTATTTATTTTCTTAGCATGAGAAGAAAAGGCAGTAGGAGGACCTTTAGGCATGGGCATTTCTTGCTCTTCTTCCCTTGTTTCTTATTGAATGCATCTAGCCATTAATTCCTCGAAACCAGGAATTACATTATAGTTCAGAAGAGTAGTCCTGAACACATACCATTCGGATGGTAATCCTCCAAGAGTCATGAGTGCCATTTCCCAGTCTATCGTAGATTTCCTTGGAGGTGTCCAGTTCAGAGATGTAGGCCACCAAGTGCTTGTCGATAGAGTCCTGGATGATCTTCTATTTTGACTTCTTCGGTTTTCCATTTGTTCCATGCAGCAGCGGATGCATTTGATGGAGGCTCAACAATATTGCCTCTTACATGGTCCAGCACTCCTGGATCTTCTAGGGTTAGATCGATAGACATCTTCCATGTGTGATAGTCATCTTTCTCATGGAGCTTGTCTTCGGCAGGAAAGAGTGTTGAGGACCCCATAGTTCTTTTAGGATAGCCTTGCCAATCTTCTCTTCGGTGATTGCTCTTGCTCTTGCTCGGGCTTTGTCTTCACCTCAGCTCTGATACCATGTTAAGTTATGGTATGTTCTATGCTTATAACAGTTTACTTCTTTTTCTTATTATATTCCACAGATTAGCAATCACATGTACATAAAGTAAAGTGCGGATAGAACATTAAACAATCGACAGAAAACAAGCCAAGACAAGAGATACAAGATGTGGCGGCTAGCCAGGCACAAACCCCACAATGTGTGGGGAAACCCTTTGATCAAATCTTCTTTTATCTTCAATAATTCAGCAGAGAGAAATAGTACAATAAATATGATTCATATCAGTAGTAGCAAACCTTAGATCAGCAGCATCAGCATTAGCAGTTTCATTATCAAACTAGGGCAGACGATATCTCACAAACCGACCGTCAAATTGACTTCATTCCACCACCAAAAGTTGTGGCTTCCAGAGGAGGTTTAGATGAACCTATAGCGCAGTTCAGATGAGGAGATATTCTAGGCCACATAGTTCAATCTTTTCTTCTGCAGTTGCAACTTCAGTTTCAGCAGTTTTTGGCTTCAAACTAGGGCAGTTGATATCTTGCAAACCATTCGTCGGATTGACTTCATTCCACCACAAAAAGTTGCGGCTTCTAGAGGAGGTTTAGATGAACCTACAACACAGCTCAGATGAGGAGATCTTCTAGGCCACGTAGGTCAATTTTTACTTCTGCAGTTGCAGCTTCAGTTTCAGCAGTTTCCGGCTTCAAACTAGGGCAGTCGATATCTTGCAAACCGTTCATCAGATTGACTTCATTCCACCACCAAAAGTTCCGGCTTTCAGAGGTGATCCAGATGGACCTACGACATAGTTCCAAAGAGGAGATCTTCTAGGCCATGCAGGTCAATCTTTGGATCTGCAGTTGCAGCTTCAGGTTCAACAACTTCCGACTTCACATGTGTGAGAGGGAGACCCATTTCTGCGCAGTAGAGAAGAGACTCATTTTTGCGCAGTAGAGAGAGATATGTGATGAGAAGAGTGAGTGGAAATGAGGAAAATTCCTCTTATATTTATACACAACGTTGGTGTTTGAATAGATGCGACTGTTGGGCTTCTGAGCCTACATGAGTTGTAGGTCGGCTTGATAATAATTCCATAATCAAAATAAGTTCATATATCCATGAATACTTATCGGAATCAGATGATATTTATATAAATACTACACCTCTCGACGAGAGGAATCTAATAAAAATATTTTCAGCCATGAATAAGATGACCCACATGAAGTTTTTCCCTGGTTTCCAATTTTAACACCTATTTAATGCTTCACTTGCTTCTTGGAAAAATGATTGGTTGCTTGATTCAGGAGCAACTTGCCACATGACCTTTAGAAGATATTTTTTTGAAGAATTTACTGACAATGTTGATGGAACAGTATACTTTGCAGACAAATCAAAACTCAAGCCATCAGGGCTTGGCACAATGAGGCTTAAATTGCCTGGTCCTCCAGAATTTCTTCCCATCATGTTTTATATCTCCCACAGCTGAGGACAAACTTGATGTCCTTGGTCCACATCCGCCAACAAGGACACTCCATACATATGTTTGATGGCAAGGTTGAGGTGAGAAAAGCATCAGATCACTCACTTGTCATGACGAGGATAGAAGAATAAAGGCTTCTCAAACTGCAAGGTACCTCTACTCGTGCACAAAATTTCTCATACAATTCTCATTATGAAGAAGGTACATTTCCATCAAGTTTATTATGGCATGCTAGATTTGGACACTTGAATTATGACAGCCTCCGCTTGTTGAAGAAAAATGGTGTTACTGGTTTGCCTACAATTCCTAGGAAAATTAAGTAATGTGATGCTTGCATTCTAGGAAAGCATAGCAAACAGTCTTTTCATGATTCACATTCCAGAGCACATAGAAAACTTGAACTCATTCATTCAGATTTATGTGGTCCAATGCTTGTTACTTCTCCAAATGGAAATAAATATATGATGACATTTATTGATGACTACACCAAAATGTGTTGGGTTTATTTATTAAAGAACAAATCTGATGCTTTTCAAACATTCAATAACTTTCATACATGGATTGAAAATTATGCACAATCTCATATTGGCTCTATTTGCACTGATAATGGAAAATAATACACTTCAAATTATTTTGAAAACTATCTTCGCCAACATGGGATCAACATCAAACAATTGTGCCTTATAATCCCCAACAGAATGGAGTAGCTGAAAGAATGAATAGGACAATCTTAAATATGGTGCGCTCCATGATGTTTTTCAAGAATGTAAAATTGATATTTTGGGCTGATGCAGTTCTATGTGTTGTATATGTAAAGAACAGATGTCCATCTAATGCTATTAGAAACAAAACTCCTTATGAAATGTGGTATGGGCACATTCCTTCGATAAAGCATCTCAGGGTCTTTGGTTCCACATGTTATGCCTTGATACCAAAGGTACATAGAAACAAACTTGGTGCAAGGAGTCGTAAGTGTATCTTCCTGGGGTATTCAAACACCTCCAAAGTATATCGTCTCTATGATGAAGTCAACAAAAAGTTTGTTGTATCTAGAAATGTAATCTTTCTTGAATCATCCAAAGCTAACAATGTTGTTGAGTGGCAACTTGATCGCTTGGATAGATTCGCAAATGCCAAATCATTTCAAGAATTTGATAATCAGATTCCACATCTTGAAGGGGGGATTCCTATACTAGATCAACATGTGGAATCTTCTTCTAAAGAACTCTCTCCCCCGCATGAAACTCCAACAACTGATGATACTTTGAGCGATGTGATTGATAGAATTGGGAGACTCAATCTTGATTTAGTCCCAACTCAATCAACTGAGTAGTCTGGACCATCTCAGAAAGATCCCCCAAAGTCGCTGACAAAGACACTTGAAAGTGTTCATCTTGATGAGGTTGGAAAGATAGGAACTAGAAATTCAACTCGGCAAAATGGAGCTGATGTAGATGACTTTGATTCACCTGTTGATATGGATGTTTCTTATGATTTTGAATTGAATTTGTCTACAAATTTTGAACCAACTTCCTTCAAAGAAACCACTTCTTATGATGAATGGAAAGAAGCAATGCAAAAGGAGTATGATGCCTTGATAAATAATGGCACTTGGAAGCTGGTTGATCCTCCATTGGGAACCAAACCAACTCGCTGCAAGTGGGTCTACAAGAAAAAGTATAAAGCTTATGGCTCACTTGACAAGCACAAAGCTAGGCTTGTGGCAAAAGGTTTTGCACAGAAGGAAGGAGTTGATTATGAGGAGACTTTTGCCCCCACAACAAAATGGGATACCATCCAAACACTCTTTGCCTTAGCAGCTCAGAATGGTCGGAAAGTCCATCAAATGGATGTAAAAACTGCTTTCTTTAATGGAGATCTAAAAGAGAATGTTTTTATGTCCCAACCTGAAGGATTTGTTGTGAAAGGACATGAACATAAAGTATGCAAACTTGTGAAATTCTTGTATGGCCTCAAACAAGCACTGCGACCCTAGTATGAAAAACTAACTGAGCATCTTCTGAAACTCGATTTCAAACATTATGATATTGATGATGCAACTTTGTTTGTCAAAAAAGTTGGCAAAACAGTTGTATATCTTGTGGTATATGTAGATGATTTTTTGAGGATAGGGAACAATGAGAGATACATTGCATCCATAAAGAAGGAATTGAGGAAAGGTTTTGAAATGACTGATTTGGGCTATGTTCATTACTATCTTGGTATTGAAGTAACTCAACATCTGAAGTCCATATTCCTTTCTCAAAAGAAGTACATTGGAGATCTGTTGAATAGGTTTGAAATGGCTTAATGCAATCCTCTGACTACTCCAATGGAACAAAACTTAAAACTCACATCCATTGAAGTAAAAGAATTTGAGGATGCAACAAAGTATAGACAACTTGTAGGAAGTCTCAACTCCCTGACTACTACCAGACCAAACTTTTTGTTTGTTGTTGGAATCCTCTCCAGGTTTATGCAAAAGCCTTGTGAGGGACATTGGTCTTCTACAAAAAGAGTTCTAAAGTACTTGAAGGGAACTCAAGAATTTGAACTCAAGTATACACAGGTGGGTGACTTCAACTTGATTGGATACTCTGATTCAGACTTCGATGGAGGCAAAGGTATCTACTTCTGGTTATGCTATGAGTCTTGGATCAGGAGCTGTCTCTTGGAGATCACGCAAACAATGAGTTCTAGCAGATTCCACAACAGAGGTAGAATATGTGGCAACAGCTGAGGCAACAAAAGAAATTGTGGCTCAAGAAAATTCTAGAATATTTGCAGGTAAAACAAGTACATTCGACTCTACTCATGATTGATAATACCTCAGCAATAAAGTTGTCCAAGAAGCCAAAGTTACGTGATCAAACGAAGCACATCAATACAAATTATCTTCTGATTTGACATCATGTTGAGGCCAAAACAATCCATCTTTTCCATTGTTCCACTAATGAGCAGATTGCAGACATCTTCACCAAAGTGCTTGGAAGAGAAAAGCTTGAAAGATTCAGAACGATGCTTGGACTCACCAACATCCTTTCAGATTAAGGGGGGTAATGTTGACACCTAATCATAGGGATTGGGTGAACAACTGTAAATAGTGTAAATAAATAATAAGAGAAAATGGAGATTCATTGGGAGATGAAACTCAACAGTCACTCCCTCATGTATATAACTATGAACAACCTAAATGAATAAGCATAATCTCATTTGAGGAGTTACCTCTTGGCCTGAGAGTTCTTGCCATCAAATTTCTTAAACTATCATTTTGTTGGCTTGCAAAACTACGATTTCTCCTCCGGCGTACATATGGAAACAAAATTCAAATTATTAATGTATTTTCCAAGTTGGCTCTGATATATGTTGTAAGCAGAGGGTTTTGTAGCAATTAATTACCTCTATACTCCAGTAGATAATTTGATGGATGTCCTTGTAGCCCATTTCGTAACCAATTTCCTCATAAAAACATTGAACGTATATGTTGTGGGGTTTTGTTATTACGTTTCACACCTAAATCATATGTTTCTTCGAGTTAGACGTCATTTTAAATGGCAAGAAAATAAGACTTTTGACCTCTATGTATGAAATTTATGAGTTAAAAATGTACACATTCTCATACCGTTTATGGACAATGCAACTAGACTTTCCCAATGTATTTCCTCTATCTTGATTTCAAATATTTTTGTTGACTAACATGAAACGTATTAAGGTTTGATATGTTTCAAACAAAACCTTCTCTCATGACAAAGCATGTGACTGAGTTCCCTTGTATGTTCTTCAAAACAAAATTCTTTATAATTCTACAATATATATTATCTTTTTGTGCTGACATTGAAATGTTAGATTTCATGGTGTTTCTTCCACGCATTTGACAAAGAATTTGTTACCTCTTGTGACCATAAAATATATAATTGTAAAGACTTTGTTTGCAACCTTAATCTCTCAAACATAACAAAATATATGCTAGGGGTTCAATACTTACTCAGTTTTCTCTCAAATGAGAACCAATTCGAACTTCAAACAATCACCTTGATACCAGATCTCTCGTATCTTTAAGACACAGAGTATAACATATGTTTTGACACTTAGGCTTTCAAAGACATTGTAGTTTTCAAAGATAAAGTATAGTATTCCTCCTTTGAGTGAAGCTCATTTTCCTAGCTTCAATGCTATGAAAGGTGTTATTCTAGCATAATAAAACTTGTCCTTTTAAACTTGTAGTATGTAATAGCTCCTCAACAACTTATTATAACACCATTTCATCACCATTTCTTGTGTCATTATTACGCTGAGTGTTGTCTCTTAACTTTTGTTTAATGATTGGCGAAGAAGAAGACATTGAGTATATCCAATTATGAGTGAATATTTTTGTTGAACCACGACTGTATGCAAATTTCCAACCAATGAGTAACATTAAACTAAATTTGTGTATAGCTCACCCTTTCCTATTCAATTTCATACTTACTAAAATCCCCAATAAATTTGGGTTTTCAATTGGGATTTCCAGGGTAAAAAACCATGTCTTATTTGTTGCCTAAACTTTGTGATTGAGAACATTGTTTTGTAGGTCTTTGATGTTGATATTTGTAGCTTGGGAGGTACTCCAAACCCTAGGCTAGTGGGTTTTGGAGGAATTTGCATCACAAGGGAACTTGTGGGCAAATAACCCAAGCATGGCGGTTTTGCACCCAAAGGACCTGGGTCAAAACTAAGTTGAATTTTATTGGTTTGACTGATGGAGGTGATAGAGGACCTCTAGAGGAACTAGGGGTAGCAAAAATCATCGAAATATGAGGTTTGGAAATGGAGATATGAATTTATTTGTATGTTGGTGGGTTTGGACATGAAAAGGTCAAGTCAGATAGGGTAATGAACAACCCTCTTGACAAGTTTGTTGGCACCCTAGAAGAGCATATAAATATGAGGTGAAGTTGGAGGCAATTAACACATCAAAAGTGCAAGCACATCAAGGATCTCTCTCTAAATAGACAACAAAGTCTAAGGCAACCTAGCGAGGCAAGGAGGACGAGTTGGGGATTGTTTTGGTGTAGATCTCTTGGAGGAATAGGGCCACAATTTCAGAGGTGAGTAGGGTTGGTTTTGTGGACAATTTGTAGTGTTTTTGTCGTTTGTTCTGGGCCACATATATTCTGTGTATTGTAGAGGTGAGTTGACCCTTGTTTGGAGGGTCGAGAAGCCCAGTAAAGGCCTAAACTCCATGTGGCAATCACAAGATGCATAGCATTTTTGTTAAGGAGAATAGAGGGTGGCCTCTCTTAGAATAAGGTTCGAATTCCTTGTTGTTTAGAACAACATACCTGTAGGGTGTTTTGTGGGGGATCCCAAGACTAAGAAGGTGTGTTGGAAGGGCTAGAAGTGTTAACAACTTAGGAAGGTTGGATGGAAAAGGGAACCACAATTTTGGAGCAGAGTTTTAGGGCTATTGTTGTGCCCTAGAAAAAGGTCAAAGTTGCACAAGAGTCAAGTACAAGAGGACCAACAACGAGCTGGAGACATAGGTATGTATATCCTCTTGTTTATGTTGAGTTGCTAGTGGATGAGGTCTAGATTGGACATTTTGGTTGGAACATCCTAAGAGCAAATTACATCAGCAGTTGCACATGTGTCATGTCAAGAAGAGCAGCAGGAGGTTACAGGACAGGTTTGGTCATCTTCTTGAGTTGATGTAAGTTGCTAGTGGATGTTGTCCTAGTGTAGGAAGGTGGTGGAGAAACCAAAAGAGAAGGAGTTAGGAAGGTTCCAGTGGCTTTCTCCAAGCCCTAAGTGCAGGTCATTGAAGGACAAATGAGTTACTTGAAGAGACAGAACTAGGTGAGCTCAAGAGTAATTCTTGAAGGACAAAGAAAGGAGGTCAAGGGAGTAGATCACATCAAGCCCAAGTTCATTGTTGGAGAAGGACATCTTGCAATGATAGATGGAATCCCTCCATGCCCTAAGTGTGTCTTCATCAGGTAACACAGGAAGACACTACTGGGAAGCAAGTCCCTAAGAGTTGTGTCCTTGAAGGACTAAGGAGTGACTAGCTGGAAAGAAGTCCCAAAGGAGTTAAGGAGTAGCAGTGAGCAGTTGAGAGTTGTTCACAAACGAAGTTGTGAATAACTTGTCAAGAGTCTCTATGTGTTGATGCGTTGAAGGACTAATGATCAACTAGAGAGTAGTTAGAGTCGTGTTTAGTGACCTAGTGGAGTTGGTTCATTAATAGAGGCAAAGAGGTGTTGTTGCAGATCGAAAGCCAAAGGATCGAGCATGTGTGTCCAAGGTACAACCGAGAAAAGTTTCCAGAGCGCACTACATCAACGAGACAGTCAATGTATCTTGTTCGAGCAGTTGGTTGTCATAGTTGTTGACACAAAGTCTCAGTTGTAGTCTTGTATGAGTGGATATATGAGGGCCATTATCCTTGCTATGGGAGACCTAGACAATTATATTACAGTTTGTTAATATACAAAGTTGGGTTGTTTAAAAATTGTAAAAAGTTGTCTATATTGTGCACGTGTTGTTTATTGTTGTTTATATTTCGTTGTGCAAAGTAGTTTGTTGCGGTATATTGGATTGGTAGTGTCAGTGATTCTAAAACCCTAACCTAGATTCCAGTGACGTGGAAAAACAACATTTGGTTAATCTTAAATCACATGTTTGTCAATAGAAGATAATACTTGTGCATTAATTTTTATAATTTAATTGAGTTATATGGTGTAAAGCAATGGCTTGTTTACTATGTAATCCACTTCTTTAGTGCTCTAATGCAAATTGATGTAATGGAATTTTTTGGAACCATTGAGTATCCATAGCACATTTTCATTGTCAACTAGATCCACTAGAAGCCATAGGTTTAGCATAGATAAATTATCCATCACTTTGCTCTTTCGTTATCTTAATGTCGATTGGAATTAATACTCATTTACTCTTGATTTAATTATAAAAAAAAAAAAAAAAAATGCTTCATGAGAGAGAACCATTTCCCAACTGGTGGAGGAAGAATCAATTTCTAGGTAGTGTGATCTATATCAAAAGAATGAAATAAACTTCCCTCCAATTTCTTTACTAAACGAAGCCAACCAACAAGTGAAAGAAGTTGATTGAGTGGGAAACAATTCACTTTGTTAAGTGAAATCAATCAGTGATTGAAGACATCCCTCCAAAAGATAAAGAGATCAACCTAATAAAGGAATCAACCTTCTAGAAGAAGAGAAAATGATTTAGCTCAAAATGACCTTTTGGTAATCCAAACAATTCATGATATAAGGAAGAAATTCAACCTAGCTACTGATCCTAAGTAGTCAACTTGCAACACAAAACAAAGAATTTGACACTACCAATAATCAATCTTCTCAAGTTCCACTAAAATCAACTTGGCAAATCAAATTGCCAATAAAATAAATTTCTTCTTGCCTAGGTATTGAGACCCATTACATTGGCTGAGATAAGAAGTCTTCAAACAAAGGAAAATGGATGGGGATTCCAACATGTTTGTAATCTAAAGTAAATCTCTAATGGAGTGTACTAGAACCTATTGGAATTCCATAGGAGAATCTAAGAACTCAGAACAATATGGGATTAGATCAACTAAAAGGAGAGAGTCATATCAACCTCTAGCTATTTGGAATGCATAACAAGGGAGAAATTGCTTAAGCGAAACCAACTTGGAGAGATAAGGATAAGAAAAAGGTAAAAGGGTGTTGGATTCACATCACTACTCCAAATACTCATGACTAAATAAAGAATAATAATAGAGTTTGTAGAGAACCCATTTTTATTTTTGTAATAAGATTATTAAACACGCCTAAAATTTAATTTTATTCCACATAGTATCCATGTTTTTGAAACACATAGAACATAGTCCTACCATTTATGAATTATATAGCATCAAAATTCATTAGAGATCTTGAAGTAGTTTCCATTCAAAAATCTTTGAAGAGGGAGAAGCTAAAAGAGTTGAGAGACCTGAACAAAAACCTTCAGGAGGAAAGTTAGTATTGGAGGAAGAAAGTGGATCACTTGGAAAAGAATTTCCTAAACACCATGACTCCTCCTACGCTATGAGGGGAAAAAACAAATAAAAAAATATTTCAACCCTTGCAATTGCGGGATAAATTCACATAGTAGGATAATGGTCAAGAGGACAAATTCACCAAAATGACTACTCAACTATACTAAGATTTGTTAGATATTTAAGAATCAATGGCGAAGCTACAAGCAACTATCCAACAAATAGAAGCAAACCCACATTCCAATGCCACTACTGATGCTAACACCATGAGCAAGACAACTCTAGTAAGCTCACTTTCCTTAGAATTTTGTCAAGAGAATTTTGGTGAATTTGAAAAGCATACTAGAGGCATTGGTTTGGAATTGTTAAGGTAGATGGGCTATGAAGGACAAAAGCTAGGAAAGTGAAGACAAGGTATCCTAAGCTCTAATATATTTGAATTGAGGAATAAGCATGGAGGCCCAAGTTTTGGTGGAAGAGAGGAAAATTCTATGAACACCAAGACCACATTTATGAAGAAAAAAAACATGGCAGAGTTAGCTTACTCAGTAGAAGACAAAGTAGTAGTTGTTCAGGAAATAATGTTGCTAAGATGAGCAAAAAGGTATATTTTAAGTAATGGAAAGGTTGAACGACGCTAACAACAAAATAAGAGAGATAAAAAGGTTAATAATTTAGCAACTTGCATTATAAAACAAAACTAAATTGATACAAAACAAAACAAATATAAAAATGCAGTGAGTATACCTTAATTAACAATGGTAAGGAAAACATGCCTTTATGAGACACCAAGAAGAAGTGGCCAATGGTGAGCTCATTCTCCTTCTTATTAGGAGGGTCCTTGATCCTTTATGGGCTCTCTCTCTCAAATAGGGGCAAATGGCTCCCAAGAATGAATTTTCCAGCATAACACTACTTATGAACTCCAATTGACTCTTTGAATGCATAAACATGGCCTCATTATATAACAGAGATTCAATACCAAGAATCATATAGATTCACGCATCGAAGGCATACTAATTCGATCCCAAAAGCTTGAGTTTACTTGAGTGAACTAATGCTTTTATCGGGATGTTTAGTCTCCAAAGGCACATTGAATTTAAGATTTTTTTAAACTCTCACATGAACTATCGTGGATGGTTTTTTCCAAGATGGACAAAGTTGATTTTGTGTACTTTTTCTATGTAAATTGCATGGGATATTTGATGAAAACCCATGCAATTATACAAAATCTAAATGTTTCGTGGTTTTGGGAAATTCCTTTCATAGATATATTAATGACATGGTGCATTTCCTTAGTGATGATGACTTCAATAATCGCATGTATGACAATGAGCATGATGATGACTTCAGCAATAAATTGTATGATAGTGAGTGTGATGATGACTTCAACAATCACATGTATGACAATCAACATGATGATGTCTTCAACGATCGCCTGTATGACAGTGAGCGATTTGTAAATGATAACAATAGCCCTTTGATGTGTGAGGTTAGGATAAAATGTATATCCAAAATGCACCATCATTTGCATAACAATCTATGAACTAATACTGTGAAGAGAGAGAGCACGTGAAGAATCCCAAGGTCAATCCAAAGAGAATGATAGGAACCCACATGCAAAAAGCGTGTTGGAAAATTTGTCATTGATGTCAAAGGGTGAATGGGCCAGCATAAGTTTGATTATTTGTGTGCACAAATCAAGTGAATTTGGTTGCAACGACCTCCTAATTTGGTATCCCTTGTCAAGACATTTGTTTTTATAGGTGGCACATTTTGTGGGTCCTCTAGGTTGGAGAGATATTAATTTTTAAATATTGATACGCCAAATGAATGGGTTTTGCACCAGATCATGCCACATTATGTTTATGGTTTTAATCCTTTATGCCAACCCTTAGAAGAAGGTCAAAATTATAGTAAGATTGACTAAAATACATGTGTCCCAATCAACACGAAACATCATATGAGAGTCAAAAAAATATATTTTTTGAGTATCCTAAGTCTCCTATAAACAGGTCAACTCTCCTCTTTCAAGTCGGCTCCAAATAAAGGTGTCTTTTCAAAATATAATTACTAGATTTATTCAAGTCAACTCTATTATAGGCGTGTCTCTTCAAAGGGTCATGCCGGCCCCATTATAGGCTTGTTAAACCATTATTTATAGCCCTAACCGTGGGCAAATATGGGCAAGCAAATTCAGTGATCTAGAGAAGTATTTAATCTAAGGAATCTGAATTGGCGTAAGACCTTGTGCTTTGCTGAATACCTAAAGAAGAAGGTCAAGTTACTAGAGTGTCTTTCGTTGGATCTTTTTTGAGGAGTTCTGAGCTTAAAACGACCTTAATTTCTATGAAGAACTCACTATGTTTTATGGGCTAATCAAGGGATATTCAGGTCTGAGAAGTCACGGTTTAGAGACATGTTTTGCGGCTTGTCTTCGACCTTGTTTAAAGTCTATTCTAACTCGAGCTCTTTGTGAATACTTTTGGATTTTTTGTAGTTTCCCGAAGTGTTGAAAATGAAACAAGAAAATCCTAATTTAATTTTGTCCTTGAATTAAATTAGGAATAAAATTGTAATTCCACATCACAAGACAACGTTTACGAGTTAACTCAGTTAATTTGATTTAGTTGTTTCAGTTAATTCGAGTTGAGGGTCTAACTTAAGTCATGTAGAGTGTCTCCTACTTTATAGGAGCCCTGATTGAGTTTATTTTGAGTTTTAATTAATTAATTTAGTTTAATTGAGTTAAAGTCAGTGAAACTAGTTCCAAATGATGGAGGAACTAGTAGGAGGTCAGACATTGGGGTGTTGCTTCATGTGTTCAACCAATTAACTGATGATTCACTCATAGATAACTTATGCATGTTAGATGTGAGAGTTACCCAGTTGAGATTGGAGTTCAGGGACAATGTACTATCAATTGTATAATTATCTGAATTGTACAAGTGGTGCATGCGATCAGAGGAAGGCCTATGAGAATTTCTCAATTCCAATTGAGGAATTTCAATAATTAATAGGGGCTTATTCCCAAGGAAACAACACAAGGAAATAGGGACTTGGGCAAGCATAACTTTGGTTAAGTATTGGCCTGGGCTTGTTTAGGAAGCAGTGAGACAGATATAGATAGTGCGAGGTTGCTCGGGCTTGAGCAAAGCATTGTAATCTTCTCATATTCTTTTACTAATGCAATATACAGATAGCAGGGGTTTTTAGTTGTGGCATTCCCTGGGAAATCATTGTGTAATGTGTTGATTGAATTCTTTCTCTTGTATGCCTCAGGATTTCGCGATCGTTTAATTGTTTCTGCTAATGAGTATAGTAGATTCAAGTCTATTGTTTTAGTAAATTGCAATTATCAGTTTGAATCTACAAGGAATTTCTGCATGGTATCAAAGCAGAAATCACTCTAGAAGAGGAGAATACGAGTTTGTCTTTTGCAGGTGAAATCGAATTTGCAATATCATTCTTTAGAGCCAACAAGTTGTTGTTCCACGGATTAAGACTCAAATATGCCCTTGAGGGTAGTACACACTATATTGCTCAGAAGGACATGATGGAGGAAGTGTTGGAAGATAATGAGCTAAAGGAATTCATAGACATTGATATTCCTAAGCCTCCAACAACAGATGCTCAAGATCTGGTAGAGTGGAAGAAATGTGTTGCAAAGGCGAGAAGGATCATACTAAAAGGAGTTCAAGATCATATTGTATCGAACCTCCACGGGAAAGAGACTCCATATATAATGTGGAAGGCCTTGACAAACATGTTTCAGAACAACAGTGACCACGGGAAGCTGGCACTGAAGGACAAGCTCAGGGAAATCAAGATGGAGAAGGGCGACACAATACCAAAGTACTTGAACAAGTTCATCCAATGTCGAGATGAGCTTGGAAGTGTTGGTGTTACAGTTGTTAAAGATGATCTAGTCAACCTAGCACTTGTAGGCCTTCCCAAGACCTGGCACAACTACCAACATTCAATAAATGGGAGGAGAAGCTACCAAAGTGGGAGTGTTTGTGGTCCAACTTGGTGCAAGAAGAGATTCGATGGAACACCAGAGATGTATCCTCATCCAAGCATGATGATGAGGCTAATTGTGCCTTAGCTGGAAAGGCGAAGAAAGGGAAAAGGAAGTCATCCCATTCCAAATCATATTCCAGTCAGGGCGATAAGAAGAAGGACTTGTCGAAGATTAAATGTTTTCCCTATCATGATTTAGGACACTATGCCATGAAGTGTCTGCATAAGAAGGTCGGTGGCAAGAAGCCCTCAGGAGGAGAAACATGTGAAGCTCTTGCTTCACAATTCGAGTTGGATTTCACCCTCATTGCTTGAATGGTGACATCGGTGATGGCTAGTGTGTGGTATCTGGATAGTGGAGCCTCATTCCATATGACCAACAACAAAGAAATCTTCAGTGACTTGGAGGAGAAGGACTTCCAGATGCACATCGAAATGGGAGATGATGGAAGGTATAGCACGACCTGCATCAGTACTGTTACTTTTCAGAGGGAGTTTGGTTCTCCTCTCACATTAAAAGATGTCATTTATGGTTTGGGTCTGAGGAGGGCGTTTTAGTTGTTATGTTGGAGGACCATGGCTACGATGTGATATTTAGTAAAGGAAAGGCTTTCCTTCACCACATAGCCTCGGGACAAGTAAAGCAGATCAGGGTTCGGGGGAAGAACCTCTACAAATTGGATGTAGAAGATTGTTTTGTCTTTAGCACAAAAGTAGAGGTGCAGAGTCGAGACATCGATGAATTGTGGCATAGAAGATTGGGTCACTTGCACCATGGATCTTTGAAGATCATGCAAAATATTTCTACAGGACTTCCCAAGGGTACACTAGAGCAGAGAGATACATGCAAAGGGTGTACATTGGGGAAGTACACCAAAGCCACCTTTCATGATAAGGACAGTCGAGCGTAAGCGATCCTTGAAAGAGTTCACTCAGATGTGTGTGGACCATTCTCGACAACCTCCACAACCAAGCACAAGTATTATGTAATATTTGTAGATGATTTCTCACGTAAGTGCTGGATTTTCTTCATGCAAAAGAAAGATCAAACGTTCTCTAAATTTTGTGAATTTAAAGCACTTTTTGAGAAAGACACTGGAAGGAAAGTCAAGGCTCTTAGGAGAGATAATGGTGGAGAATGTGTCAAATGAATTCAAGAACTTATGTGCATCAGAAGGCATTCGACGAGAGTTAATAACACCCCATAACCCACAACAGAGTGGGGTCGCTGAAAGGAAGCACAAAAGTATTATGGGAGTTTCACGGGAAATGTTACATGATCATGGCCTACCATTACACCTGTGTGCTGAAGCATGCAACAAAGTTGTATATGTGTAGAACAGGAGTCCTCATCAGATTCGCAGGATGAGTACATCAGAAGAAGCTTTTTCAGGGAAGAAACCAGATGTGGCACACTTCAGGGTCTTTGGTTCAACAATTTATTGTCATGTTGCCAGGAAAAAGCTAAAGGCAACAACTGAGTTGGGCATATTTGTGGGGTACATTGATACACCTCACAACTATCGGGTGTACCTGCCATATCACAAGATGATAATGGTTCGTAGAGATGTGAAGTTCGATGAAGAGAAGGCCCTGAGATGTTCCCTTCAGAGGGAGCTTCAGTTGCATGCAGATGAGGAGATTTTAGCTCCAAAAGAAGAACCTTCAGATGATGTGGAACAACCACATGCAGAGGAGCAGAGAGTGAAAGCACCCACTCATGCAAAGACTTCAAGAGATGGAAGGAAGCGTACCAAAGTGATTGACAGATTGATACATGATGCTAGAGAGAATGTGGGAGCACCCACATCATAGCATAGACAGAGGAGGTCACCAGATCAGTACACTAACTACATGGCTCTGATGAGCGAAAGTGTAGAGATTGAGTCATCCTAATTCGAGGAAGCAGTGCAAAAACCAGTATGGGTTGATGTCGTGGTAGAGTATGACTCCATTATCAGAAACAATGTTTGAAAGGTGGTCCCAAGACTAGCAGATAAGTCAGTGGTGAGTTCCAGATGGCTTTACAAGGTAAAGCGAGCAACAAATGGGAGTGTGGAGAAACACAAGGCCAAATTTGTGGCCAGAGGGTTCTTTCAGGTAATGGAATTGATTACAAGGAGACCTTTTTTCTATTATAAAGGCACTCTTCAATTAGATCTATTCTAGCACTTTCAGCGCAGATAGGATGGAAGATACATTAGATGGATGTGAAGAAAACATTCCTCAACGGAGTGATTGATGAAGAGGTGTACATTGAGCAGTAGGAAGGATTTTAGACCTTTAACAGAGAGTCGCATGTGTGCAGACTCAAGCGAGCATTGTATGGATTGAAACAAGCACCTTGTGCTTGGTACACCAGGATTGACAACTATTTCACCAAGTTGGGCTTCACCAAAAGTGAAGCAGATGCAAACCTTTACCATATTGTGGTTGAAGGTAAATTGTTGATTATAGTATTACATGTCGATGATTTAATTCTAACAAGTGATGAGAAGCTGGTAAAATCTTGCAAGAGAATTTTAGATGAAAGACATGGGGCTCATGCATTATTTCCTTGGTATGGAAGTATGGCAAGGAGATGAGGAACTGTTTGCCTCTCAGGGCAAGTATGCCAACGAGATACTGAAGAAGTTCCACATGGAGAGCAACAAACCCATGGAGATTCCTCTAGCAGGAAATTGGAGGAAAGAATATGCTACTTCAGGTGAAGTAGTGGAGGCTACTATTTACAAGAAGCTTGTGGGTTCACTTATGTATTTGGTGAACACACGACCAAACATGTGTTTTGCAGTTAACCAACTTAGTCAAGCCATGGTTAAGCCAACCAAAATTTATTGGAAGGCAGCTAAACATGTGTTGAGATACCTCAGAGGCACCACTCAGTTTGGTCTTTGGTACAAACGAACAAAGGGAGTGAAGTTGCAAGGCTTCACAGATGTAGATTGGGCAGGGATTCCATCTAACAAGAAAAGCACATTAGGAGGAATCTTCAGTATTGGGCCAGCAGCAGTTTCTTCGTACAACATGAAACAAAGATCAGTTGCGCTCAGTTCAACAAAAGCAAAGTACATGGCTGCTAGTCAAGCAGCTTGTGAGGCTATCTAGATGAGGAAGATCCTTGTTGGGTTATTTGGTCAACAGATGGATCCTACAGTGATTTACTGTGACAATCAGAGTTGTATCAAACTCTTCGAGAATCCAGTTTTTCATGATTGGTCCAAGCATATCGACATCCGGTATCACCATCTACGAGATTGTGTTCAGAGGAGAATCATGTTGCTAGAGTACATTCCTACAGAGGAGCAGGATGCAAACATCTTGACTAAGGCACTGTCAAGAGGAAAATTTGAGTTTCATAGAGCTAGGATTGGGGTATCTGATAATCCATTTATTAGATATCATTTTGGGATTTAACTGCATTATGTAAGTCATTCATCTATGACCATTTCCATTAGAGGGAGTCATAACTCACTAATTTCTCATGATTTTTTAATAGTCCACTTAGCACTCATTACATCGGGTGATGCTCACAGGGGTGAATAAGTGGGATTGAAACTAGTGAAATGAATCACATAGCGTCAATCATCACTTCCGAGGCTTGCACCCAGTAACCGGGACTTCCCAGGAGGTCACCCATCCCAGACCGCCTCTAGCTCAAGCACACTTAACTGTGGAGTTTTCCCCACAATCAAGCCCACTTAGCTTGCTACCCCATTTGCAAAACCTTAGCAAGTATTTTACCTCATGAACCATTCAAGTAGAGTTCCCTTCACTCTTTTGAACTAAGTATTGGGGTTTTCGCAGTGCATTATATTAGATATCATTTTGGGATTCAACTGCGTTATGTAATTCATTTATCTATGACCATTTCCATGAGAGGTAGTCGTAAATGACTAATTTCTCATGATTTTTGAATAGTCCACTTAGCACCCATTGCATCGGGTGATGCTCACAGGGGTGAAGAAGTGGGATTGAAACTAGTGAAATGAATCACATAGCATCAATCATCACTTCCGGGGCTTGCACCCAGTAACCAGGACTTCTCGGGAGGTCACCCATCCCAAATCATCTCTGGCTCAAGTGTGCTTAACTGTGGAGTTTTACCCACAATCAAGCCCACTTAGATTGCTAATCCCTTTGTTGTTGAGAGGGAGTGTTGAAAATGCATTAAGAAAATCCTAATTTAATTTTGTCCTTGAATTAAACTAGGAATAAAATTATAACTCCACATCACAAGACAACTTGTATGAGTTAAATAAATTAATTTGACTTAGTTGGCTCAGTTAATTTGAGTTGAGGGTCTAACTTGAGTCATGTAGAGTGTCTCTTACTTTATAGGAGCCTTGGTTGAGTTATTTTGAGTTGTAATTAATTAATTCAGTTTAACTGAGTAAAGTCAACTCAGTTCAACTAGTTCCATCTGATGGAGGAATAAGTAGGAGGTCAGACATTGGGGTGTTGCTTCATGTGTTCAACCAGTTAACTGGTGATTCATTCATAAATAACTCATGCATGTCATATCTGAGAGTTACCTAGTTGAGATTGGAGTTCAGGGACAATGTACTATCAATTGTATAATCATCTGAATTATACAGGTGGTGCATGTAGTCATAGGAAGGCATATGAGGATTGAGCAATTCCAATTGAGGAATTTCCCTAATTAATAGCGGCTAATTCCCAAGGAAACAGTGCAAGGAAATAGGGACTTAGTCAAGAAGAAATTTGGTTAAGTATTGGTCTAGGCTTGTCTAGGAAGCAGTGAGACAGATAAAGATAGTGCAGAGGTTGCTTAGGCTTTAGAAAAGCATTGTAATCTTTCATATTTTCTCACAAATGAAATATACATGTAGCAGGGGGTTTTAGCTGTGACTTTCCCCGGGAAATCATTGTGTAATGTGTTGATTTAATTCTCTCTTGTATGCTTCGTGATTTCGTGATCGTTTAATTGTTTCTATTGATGACTAGAGTAGATTCAAGTCTATTGTTTTAGTAAATTACAATTAGTTGTTTGAATCTACAAGGAATTTCTACACTAAGGCCCTAATTTGGGTTTTCCTGAGCTCTGTTTCGTGCCCCACCCCCACACATTCACGCAAGGCCTCCTATGCGGTTGTCATACAGGGCAAATTTCGGACCCCTTTATTCAAATTATATCTCTGTTCAAGTTCAGATCCTAAGGCATTTGTACAATTCCCCTTTTCAGCGTGTCCTTCTGCGGATATTTCAGGATGTTTTAAGGCAAATCCAATGCTATTTCAAGGTTATAACAAAGCTATATTGAATGTTAGTCTGACGCAGAATTGTTGAAGAATCTAGGGCAGACATAAATTAGAATGATTCTTCATTACATGATAACAATTTGTGAAGTATTTATACAATTTTGTCTTAGCTAGATGTTTCTTTCATTATTATAGTGTGTATGTTAGGTTCATCAAATTGCTATCAAAACAAAAGAGACAAGAACACAAATATTTTCCTTTCTACCAGGGCCAAAACCTCTCCCTCTTGGAGAGGAAAACCCACGTAAAGTTCTTCTTATAGGATTCCATTAACGAATACCAAGACCAAGAACCTTGACACATTCTGCCTCTCCAAGACTAAGACATCAATCCTTCAATGTTGCATTATTGAGACCCTTATTGTTTCTACATTATTACTGCATCATGACTGCTCTAGAGATTACCATCGATGTAATCTCTATACCTTCATCAAGAACATGATCTTCAAGTACAAGATCATATCTTGTGTCTGCACCTTGTTATCATCATTGTATCAAGGTTGTGATCATCATGGTTATTACTGCTCCTAGTAGCACGTCAAGACTGCATCATACTAGATCTGAATATTGTCTCCTTTTACATGTATGCCAAGGATCTCTTGATCATCACCGAAACTTATTTCGTCATCAGAGTTATGCCAAGACTGTAATATATATATATAGGAGATTGAGACAGAATATAACATAATCTTCTTTGATCTGAGAGGGTAGATCTATCATTGTTCTTCATTGTGCCTGCTGCTACAGGAATGCCACCGAGGTTTATATGCCAAGACAATACTGTACCCTCGTCCGAGCTCTTCTCTACTTCAAGTCATAGGTATGCCGAGAGTGTATTTTGCCCAGAACTTTGGTCAACATCGCGTCCTCATCACACCTTCGAGATCTCTATGCCGAGATTGTCTATTTGGTGACCTTGTTGCTCCATCAATCTAAGATCCAGCTTGACTGCACCTTATACCCATCCGAGGTGCAGTCAAGCCTTTAGACAAGGAGGCCTTAATTCAATGCAGATCTACTGCTCCTTAATGCAAAAAATTCAGAGAGAGATAATGCAAGATCTATTGCGGATCCTTGTACCCATGTTCAAACGAAGATTCAGAGATAAAACCCAAGTTCAGTTCACTTCAACTGCGGATACCTTATGCTTTGACTGCGCCTCCTTCACCCGAAATTTCAGAGAGGCAAAATGCGAAGTTCTTATCTGTGTTCAGAGGATACCTTCATGGGGTATTTATAGTGGTGAGCAACCTATATTGAGCCGACATGAGTATGAACGGATGTGTCTATTCCTTGAGCCGACATGACTTATATTTATTCATTTTAATTCATATTTGGAGCCGACATGAAGACCTCTTCGTTGTTTTCGCTTGCGGACTTCTTGAAGGATTATGCTTGGTCTTTGGAGGGTCTTTTTCACAACTTTGTAGACTTGAATACATTTACATAAACTCATAAAGAGTTTTGATACATATGACATGACTATTTTAACATATAAATAAATCCTAAAGACATCAGGAAGAAGTCTTTCACCTGGTGACACTTCTTTCTCATGAAACCCATGTAGCAAGGCATGCAAAAATAATTTATTTCCTTTTATTACATCGTTTACAAAAATCATGTCATTATGAAGACCGAACCTAGTTACATTTTCTTCAGCACTCCCTCTTAACTAGGGAGGTATTCATAATGGTACTTGGTCATTCTTAATCTGAAGAATTTCTCATAAGAAGAATCAGATTTGTAATCCATCTGTTATAGCATCATTTCAACCAACATTGTTTCCATTTAGCAAGACCTTGACTAAAAGCTCCATCTCTCTCTTATATCAGAGCACAATGTTGAAGAGACCAATCAATGATAGACACACATCATCATTGTCTCTCTTAGGGTCATACCCGCCCGGGTGTTCTCCGAGTATGCCCTACTAGGACTATTCTCATCTTGGGTTCCCAGTGCTTGAGAATATTGGTCCTCTTGCCCACTCTTGTCTTGGATGCCCTACCACATCCTCAAAGTGTGTCGAATGATAGATGATTACACAATCCTCCATTCTTTCTTCCAAACTGAAGACAAGAATGTCGTGTCTAACTCTGCCTCTTAACCAGGGACGAGTTCCAAGTTTCTCTTTCCTCGGAAACTTACTCAAGTTCCTTAAATCATAGGAACCTCCCAGAGCTCCCTCTCACCCAGGGACTCTATCATCAGTGCTATATAGGGTCTTCTAGTTAACTGATGATCCGAGACTTTGATGTCATCAATTTCTTCACATATAAGGTTCAACCATCCACCACTTTCCTCCATCATATCATTCCTTCTTTCCTGGAAAGTATCCTCCTTGGCTTTACATCTGGGGTTTCCTTCATAAGCTCATTTGTCTTCACTTTCCTTCAACAGTGATTACTCTGGGTCACAAGGTACATAGTTGTGACATCCTTCACAACTCTTCTTACCTTGGCCCTACACACATACCCAGAATTTTCCAAGAGGTCAGACACCAATAACAAATCACATATATTACCTTTTGGTGATGGCCTTTTACCAGTGACATCTTTTTGTAGGTATCAACATCCTGCATACATATCGACATATCTCCCAACGATATTAGTTCTCAAGGATCTTCATCTTTCCAGTCTTCCATTAGAGTCTTCACATCTTTCTGGGAGATTTCTTAGTCAAGTCTTCATGATCCTCAGGATGTTGATTGCCTTCATCATGGTTGCATGTTTCACGATCTCTTCCATTCTTAGGTCTTTCATTCCCAGGAGCTCTCAGAGTTCTTCAATTCTAATCAACTACCTCATACTTCATTATGAGAACATATTATGTTGAATTCATCTAGTTTGACTTATGTCTTTTTGCATCCTTTCAGAGGAGGAGATCCTTTCCCTTTTGATCATGCTCGATATATTTTACCTACAAACATATATCATGGCATTACAATATCAAATACAAATACAAGTATACATACCTCATTTTTCCTTCAGGCTACTTTTAGCAGCTTTCTTGATTGAACGGATCTTCAATCCCTTGATTTGCTTCATCATGTCATCAATCCTTCATCTCATGATTTCCATAAGTTGGAAATCCTGATGAAATTCTTGTTGCCTTCTCAGAATAGGGGATCCTCCACTGAGAGACTCTTCAGAATCTAGTATATCCCCATCTGGAAAATGTTCCCTTTGACCTAGATGACTTCTTCATTTCCTTCAATGTACAATGAGATTCCCAAGAGCTATATCCTTTATGATTCATACAAGCTCTTGTTTTCATGATGCCATGATGCATCTCCTTACAATCATCATATCTGTAAGGACTTCTGATAGGATTCTTTTGAGAGGGACACCATCTCATTCATAGTGGATATCTATTATCCCCTCTTTCCCTGATCCCTTTCGTCAGCTTCTTCCCTCCTTCCGGCAATATGAGCTCCTCTTCCATAGTACTATTTTGTCTTGTCAAGCTTCCTGCACATATTTGAGTCCTATCGACTTGTCTTTCTCTATCTGACATAGAGACCATAAACTGTTGATCGATGTAACCTTCTTGTTCATGGACATTTGTTACTTTGCTTATCAATATCAATATCGATTTTATTTTCTCATCATTTTCCCAGATCTCCTAACTGAGATCTCATGAAGATATTTCTTCATTCTTCTTTATCTTATGTCTCCTTTCTTACCATATAGAACCTTAAGAGTTCTCATGGCTTCAAAGGAGACCTTGATGTACGAACTTCACTTCTTTACAGGATTCTGTCAATCCTACTGCAAGAACTTTTGATGACCCATCTAACCCATAGATCTTCTTGCAATGATGAAGACAATGAACCAAACTTGATTATAGAATGAAAAGATGCTTACTTGAGATGTGAAGATGAGATTTTCACCTTGATCATGTTGGCCTCCGAATAGGATCCTTTTTGAAGCTTATCTTCAAGCCTTCAAAATAATTGACTTGAATATCTTATCCTTGCAGCATCGACTTGAGGTTGCGCGCCATGATGTAGAGATCCATCAATTAGTGTTATTATGGTTGTGGCATCAAACACCTTCATTCTACATCGAGTACTATCCATACAACTCATGATGTAAATGATCTGCTTCTTTGAGTAGGAATCTGAGTTGTTCTTTATTGAAAGGATATGCCATGGTGTGGATTGTGGGAGTCGCCAAGGCTGCCGCTATGCATCTTGAGATCTGACTATTTCATCCTCTGATTGATATCTTTCAAAACCCTTTGCAGTAGACCTGATTATATAGACTACCCCTTAGATCTAGGTCTTGTTCTTTGATTATAGATCCTTCAGCTAATTTGATGCCTTGACCTCTGAATGTCTCTTTTTTGCCCCTTTCCTTGACTGTTGAACCAATTCCCTCTTATACCATGTTGAGGAATCTAGGGCAGACATAAATGAGAATGATTATTCGATACATGATAACAATTTGTGAAGTATTTATACAGTTTGTCTTAGCTAGATGTTTCTTTCATTATTATAGTGTGTATGTTAGCTTCATCAAACTGCTATCAAAACGAAAGAGACAAGAACACAAATATTTGGCTTCCTGCCATGGCCAAAACCTCTCCCTCTTGGAGAGGAAAACCCACGAAAAATTCTTCTTATAGAGATTCCATTGACGAATACCAAGACCAAGACCCTTGACACATTCTGCCTCTCCAAGACCAAGACATCAATCCTTCACTGCTGCATTATTGAGACCCTTACTATTTCTGCATTATTGTTGCATCATGACTGTTCTAGAGATTACCATCGATGTAATCTCTATACCTTCATCGAGAACATGATCTTTAAGTACAAGATCATATCTTGTGTTTGCACCTTGTTATCATCATTGTATCAATGTTGTGATCATCATGGTTATTACTGCTCCTAGTAGCACGTCAAGACTGCATCATACTAGATCTGAATACTATCTCCTTTCACAGGTATGCCAAGGATCTCTTGATCATCATCAAAACTTATTTCGTCATCAGAGTTATGCCAAGACTGTGATATATATATATATATAGGAGATTGAGACAACATCTAACATAATCTTCTTTGAGCCTATTGTATCTCTGGGATGATAATGGTCAGCTATCATGCCAGGGCATATAAGATAATTGTTTTGGGGGTTTTGTTTTAATTTGGAGGACCAATGTAGGAAACAGATTTAAAACAGTGAGGCCTAACCTTTTGAATAATATTAATATCTAAAAAGAGGGTTGCTATTAAGATTCACACAGTGATATAGCTTGCATAGTGGTGAGCAGAAATAGAGGTAGTATGCCTATCACAGTTGATCCAGGTGGATCTCTAGACACCAGTGGCATGGAAAAGGTTCAAAATTCAAAGTGGTGGAAAGATGATGAACTTGACATTAGATCGAAAAATGCTCGTCGCCCTGATTCCAACGGTGCGAACAACACTCCACCGAGTCCAGATGAAGGAGATAGAGGCAGGCAAAGTTGGATTGACTTTTTGATGATTGTGCAGGATTAATGAAGGCACAATTTGGACTTTTTCCGGCGGGCGGAATCCGGCTAACTCTGACCAGATTCCAGGCAAAATCGTTGCCTAGTTAAAACAACTCCTTCAGTCAAAAATCGAATTTCCAAAAATGCACATTTTGTTTTATTTCAACAAAAATATATATATAAAAAGGGGTGGCGGGGCCCAACCCGTACCACATATATATATGATATAATTATGGAGGGGCGGGCCACGACCCCCGGCCCCTCCCTACATCCCATAGAACCACCATTAAACAAAGCGCTGAAATTGGATGGGCCGACCCTTGGGGCGCGGACCCAGCCTCAACCACCAGCCACTTAAATAGCACCAACTAACCGGCAGGAGGTAGGTACGGGGGGGGTGCGGGCCGCCCAAGGCGAGCCCAGCCCAGCCCATAGTTTAAAAAAAGGATTTCATTATGTAAAAAAAGGGAGGAGGCGGGGTTTGACTACCTGACCTCCTCCACAATATTTGGATCCATAACCACTGCACCACAACAAATCTATTGAGAAATCCGCCACCTATTTCAATGCGCCCAGGGGGAGGAGGCAGTGCACATAGTTCGAGGCAGAATTTTGCAGGAGGGCCGAATTTCCACTTTGTCAGATTTTGACAAATTTTATATGGTTTCAGCATTTCTCGACGCCACGAACGCAATGGCGCTATTCATTTCTCCATCAGAGTTCTACATTTTTCGGCCATTTTTCAGTATGGAGGTATAAAAATCCTTTTTTGTAACTGATGCTTATAATCTTCTTTCTCATGCCACTTAATGAATGAAGGCCTCCCCATTAATTGAGCAGGGCTCGGAGACGTAGTCCAAGTCGGACGAACTTCATTATCAAGTCTTGTTGTCTTCTTTCATGTTTTATGTGTTTCTCCTCTTCTCTCATGTGCACATTAAGTTTTCTATGTTAAGCTACAATTTATGCATGTAATTCTTTAACACATCTATAAGCAAAAGATCTTGGATCAAGTGGTACCAGAGCAGGTCTTTTTAGATGTGAATTGCATGTTTGTATGCTAACAAGAAACAAGCTCCGAAGAGGCGAAGGGAAACTAAAGTCTTTCGATCCTGAAGCAGGGCGTGCACATCGAAAGAGAAACATGGTAGATGAAGAGGCTCGTCATGAAGAGGAGCGCAATTTCCGCAAAACCTTCTATACAATGGCAAAAAATGTCGGTCAGTTGCTTTCAAGGCTGGAGAAAGCAAAAGAGAGAAATCTAGAAGAACAAGGTTCAGTGCATGGAAATGGTGAAGAAGAACCCCCTCCTCCTTCCACAAGTGAAAGTTCTTCTTCCTCTCATCACCATCATCATAGAAATCCAAGGGATGCATCTAAGAAACCTTTCTTTAAATTAGATGTCAAATTTGATCTTCCCATGTTTAACAGTGAAAGTAATGCAGAAAAGCTTAATAACTGGATTAGGCAGATTGAAATCTACTGCAGGATTCAACAGATCAAAGAGGACGAGGCAAAGATTCAGCTGGCCTCTCTTTGGTTGAGTAGCATGGCTCTTGTTTGGTGGGAGAGAAAATTGCGAAGCAGTAAGAGTGTGTGTAATCTTCTTTCCTCATGGCCTAATTTCATTTCTGCATTAAAGGAACAATTATGTCCCTTGGGTTATAAACAAGAAGCCTTAATGGATTGGCAATGCTTAAGGCAAGGCAAAGGTCAGGATGTTCAAAGCTTTACAGAGGAATTTAGAAAACAGGCACTTAATTTGGGCATTGCACTTGACTCACCTGAAGTAGTAACTAAGTATATTGCATCATTACATAGTTACGTTAGACATTCATTATTATTGTTTGAACCAACCACTATTGACTTGGCCAGTGTAAAGGCCATTCATCTTGAGAACAGGGGCGAAAATGAAAAAGATGATCATTTCAAGAAACCACCTTTCAAACCTCCGAATGGCAAACCCAAAGTGAAAGGAAAAGGAAAGGAGAAGAGGACGACATTAACCAAGAAAGATGAAGGAGAATGACCTGCATTCACTGCAAAAAGGAAGGTCATGACGACGATCATTGTTGGAAACAGTACCCGGAAAAGAGACCAGAGAAGTATGGAGGAAAAGGCAAGCAGAAGACAGTGGCAATTGTGCAGCAAGACCTTGGATTCGGTTCCAGAGATGAATCATTGATCACAACAGCAGGAACAAAAGGTACTCTTACACCTCATGTTAATTATGAATCACATGAAGGCACTAGTTCAATAGATGAGTCTCTTCCTAATGAACGAAAGAGAATTGAGCTATTTCATATTAGATTTATCATAAATCATACAAAAGTGGAAACTTTATTTGATACCGAATCCCAAGCAAACTTAATTTCAGAGTCCTTGCTAAAGGGGATAGGCTTAGAAACCAAACCACATCCAAAACCTTACCCACTTGGATGGATACATGATAAAGCAAAACTGAATGTAACTAAGCAGTGTAAGGTTAAATTTGTGATCGCTTCTAAGTTAGTGGATGAGGTAAAACTTGATGTGATACCATTGGATATCTGTGGCATGGTGTTAGGGAGTCCATATCCATATGGTAGAAAGGCAATCTTCTTCCGTCATGAAAACAATAATCACAAACGATGGGATAGAATATATTGTAAGGGGTAGAATATATTGTAAGGGCTCATCAAACTAAAATCAACGCCAGCCTTGTAAGTGCAGGGCAAATGAAGAGGTTGGTGAATTCCAGTAAGGGTTGCATGCTTATGGTTGTAAGGGGGAAAGATGCAGAATTATCCGATGCTTTCTAGGGTTGTGATCATATGCATAAAAAGAAATTATGTGAATTAATTTCTAACTATGATGAGATGTTTCAGGAACCAAGGGGATTACCTCCGAAGAGGGAAATCCAACATGAGATCCATTTGCAGCATGATGCTCCTTTACCAAATATTTGCATGTACAGGATGTCGACCATTGAGGTGGAGGAGATCAAAAAAAGGTGCAAGAACTATTGAACCAAGGGGTCATCAAATCGAGCACTTCTCCATGCAGCTCACCGATTGTCTTAGTGCCGAAGAAAGATGGCACATGGAGGATGTGCGTAGATTATTGAGCACTAAACAAAATCACAGTGAAAAATCGTTACCCTCTTTCCCGCATTGATGACTTACTAGATCAGTTAAAGAGTGCTATATATTTCACCAAATTGGATTTGCGTAGTGGTTATCACCAAGTTCGAATTGCAGAGCAGGATGTGTGGAAAACCGCCTTCAAGACCAAACAGGGGTTGTTTGAATGGATGGTGATGCCATTCGGACTTTGCAACGCTCCAATCACTTTCATGAGGGTCATGAATGATCTCTTTAGGCCTTTCATTGATGAATTTGTTCTTGTATATCTAAATGATATTCTTATCTTTAGTAAAAGTTGGAATGAACATGTATGCCATGTGAAGAAAGTGCTTGATGTATTGAAAAATGAAAAATTCTATGTAAAATTGTCAAAGTGTGAGTTTGGGAATTCCTCTTTGGTTTACCTAGATCATATTGTTGGTCATGGTCAGCTAAAAATTAATCCTTCTAAAGTTGAAGCAATTGTAAATTGGCCTAAGCCTACTAGTGTAACAGAGGTTCGCAGCTTTTTGGGTGCAGTCCAGTATTGGAGGAGATTTATTGCCAATTTCTCTATTATTGCAACACCTTTACACACATTAACAAGTGTAAAGCAAGTCTTTCAATGGGGAGGAAAGCAGCAGAAGTCCTTTGAAACTTTGAAAGAAAATATCAGCACTGCACCGGTCTTGGCCTTACCAGATCTCCAACAGCCATTCGAGATCAAAACAGACACCAGCGGATATGCCATGGGAGTTGTACTGATGCAGCAAAAGAAGCCGATATGTTACCATTCAGAGAAATTCTCTCAGGCTGTGATAAACTATCCCACTTATGACAAAGAATTATATGCCTTGGTCCAGAGTGTGAAAAAGTGGAAACACTACCTGATAGGCAAGGAGACCATCATCCATACAGATCATCAACCCTTGCAGTATCTTCAGTCACAAACCAAGTTGCAGCAATCTCGTCATTTCAGGTGGATGGGTTTTCTTAGCAATTTCATATGGTAATAAAGTATAAGAAGGGCACTAGCAACAAAGTGGCCAATATGCTATCTCGCCCTCCTATTTCTGCTTTTGTCTGGTCATTTTGGTAGTGAAAAAACTTTGTGTCATGTACAAAGATTTTGTTTTTGGCCTCATATGAAGAACATTGTGACTCGCTATGTAAAGGGATGTGTGATGTGTTCTATTTCAAAGCCATCTAATCGAAAACTCGGGCTCTACACACCACTCTCTATTCTGAGTCGTCCATAGGAAAGTGTGTCGATGGATTTTGTAGGAGGTTTGCCTTTATCTAGGAAAAGTCGTGACTATTTGTATGTCGTCATTGACCGTTTTAGTAAGATGTGTATTTTAATGCCTTGTAAAAAGCAGATCACTGCAGAGCACACTGCTTATCTTTTCTTTCAGCATGTTTGGGTCCATTTTGGGTTGCCCACATCGATTGTGTCAGATTGGGACTCTCACTTTCTGGGAGAGTTTTGGACCAACTTGTGGAAGATGATGGACACCAAGTTGAAAAGAAGCACAACATTTCATCCATAGGCTAACAGATAGACAGAGGTTGTCAAACGCACCATGGTACACTTGTTGGGAGGCTATTGTGGGAACATCCTAAGTTGTGGGATGAACATCTTCCATATGTGCAGCATTCCTACAACCAAGCAGTGCACTCATCTATGCATTGTTCACCATTTGAGACATGTTTTGGCTACCTGCCAAAAGACCCTTTTGGTATGGTCTATGGAAGGGAAGATGACTGCAGTGGACGTGATGACAGGGACAAAGCGCAACGGTTCATTCAGTAGATCTAGTTGATTCACCAAGCAATACAGGATCAATTGGAGAAAATTCAAGCCCGGTACAAGGCTCAACATGAAAAACACCGAGTCGACCATCAATTTCAAGTGGGCGACAAAGTGTGGTTCCATATCAGTAAGGACAAGATGAAGGGAGAAGGGAAGAAGTTGCGACCAATCCGGTATGGTCCATTCACCATCTTGGGGAAGATTGGAACAATGCCTTTCGTCTCGATTTGCCGATATATATGCAAATGTACTCCGTAGTGAATGTGGAAAACTTAAGCTGTATGAACCACCATTGATTATGGACACCGAAGAGGTGGGCACAGTTCCTACAGTTGATGACTTTGCACCAGAGTATCTCAATGAGTTATCTGAAGACATCATCTTTGACAGAAGAACCAGGACTTCACGACGGGGAGATATGGAATACCTTCGAGTTGGTTTCAAGGGGATGCACCCTACCAAGGCAAAATCGCTGGAAAAAGAAAGAGTGAGAGAACAATTCCCTCACTTTCCAATTGACTGATAAATCTTTTGGTGGTCCAAAAGCTCCTCAATGGGGAGGATTGATCCAAGTGGATCTCCAGACACTAGTGGCATGGAAAAGGCTCAAAATTCAAAGTGGCAAAAAGATGATGAACTTGACATCAGATCGAAGTGCTCGTCGCCCTGATTCCAACGGTGTGAACGACACTCCAATCTGAGTCCGGATGAAGGAGATAGAGGCAGTCAAAGTTGGGTTGACTTTTTTATGACTGGGCAGGATTAATGAAGGCACAATTTGGACTTTTTCCGACAGACAAAATCCAACCAACTCCGGCCAGATTCCGGGCGAAATCGTTGCCTGGTTAAAACAAATCCTTCGGTCAAAAACCGAATTTCCAAAAATGCACACTTTGTTTTATTTCAACAAAAAATAATATATAAAAAGGGGGTGGCGAGCCACCAACCCCGCCACCCCAGCCCGTACCACATATATATATGATATAATTACGGAGGGGCAAACCACGACCCCCGGCCCCTCCCCACATCCCATGGAACCACCATTAAACGGAGCGCTGAAGTTGGGTGGGCTGCCCTTGGGGTGCGGACCCAACCCATTCAATACAAATAACAACCATTAAGGTGGGCCGACCCTTGGGGCGCGGACCCAACCTCAACCACCAGCCACTTAAAACAGCACCAACGAAGGTAGGTACGGGGGGGGTGGGCCGCCCAAGGCGGGCCTAGCCCAACCCATAGTTTAAAAAAAGGATTTTGTTATGTAAAAAAAGGGAGGAGGCGGGGTTTGACTGCCCGACCTCCTCCATAATATTTGGATCCATAACCGCTGCACCACAACAGATTTATTGAGAAATATGCCACCTATTTGTTATCTAAACGCAACTTATCAGTGCGCCCAAGGGGAGGAGGCAGTGCACGCAGTTCGAGGCAAAATTTTGCAAGAGGGTCGAATTTCCACTTTATCAGATTTTGACAAATTTTATATGGTTTCAACATTTCTCGACGCCACGAACGCAATGGCACTGTCCGTCTCTCCATCAGAGTTCTGCATTTTTCGGCCATTTTCCAATATGGAGGTATAAAACTCCTTTTTTGTAACTGATGCTTGTACTCTTCTTTCTCATGCCACTTAATGAATGAAGGCCTCCCCATTGATCGAGCAGGGCCCAGAGACGTAGTCCAATTCGGACGAACTTCGTTATCAATTCTTGTTGTCTTCTTTCATGTTTTATGTGTTTCTCCTCTTCTCTCATGTGCACATTAAGTTTTCTATGCTAAGCTACAATTTATGCATGTAATTCTTTAACACATCTATAAGCAAAAGATCTTGGATCAACAGTCTTCAAATTGAAGATTAAATAATCATAAGTAAGAAATCCTTTAAACTATGTTTAGAAGGTTTAACAAAATATACTTAAGCTTACAATAGATGCTAATGATATTACGATTTAGAGGGAATTAATAAAACAAACAATTTATGTAATTCATTCTCTTTATAAATGATCACTTCAGAAGCTTATAAGAATAATTGAAACACAATTACTCCTACCTGGTTATCTTTGTAAAACATAAGAACATGAAGAAAACACTGTGAAATAAAACTGGAAAAACTTACAAAAAAACGAAATTGTATGAATCAGAATTCAGAATCCATTTGCTTTTGTATTAATGATTCAAAAAAGTCAAGTACATTCAATACTTAGAAATGCTTCTTCAAGGGTGCAACCCTTAATAACTTGTGAAAGTGAGTTATTTATACAATCTGAGAACTAAGAAAATATCTTAAGTTGTTTTACAAAAATAGATAATTAAAAAATCAGGAATATAAACTGCTAGCCGATCTGGCACTATTTTGGTGTTGAGCTATTTGATGACTGTTGCTGAAAAAATTGAAAACTGTTGAACTTGTGATGACTGTTCCGGTAAAGGATGAATGTTGTTTGATCACCCTCTAGTCAAATAATCAGTAAATACTTCCCAACTTTTCTTATCTAGGATAGATATCTTGGTTACCCTTCTGTAAATTTCATCCATCTCTGTATGCTTTGTGAAAGTGGGTTTTACTGGAAATATATGCCTAATTTCATCTAAAATGAAGAAGGTGTCCCTGAGTGCATTTAGCACCACTCTTGGTGTTGCTACGCCTCTTATGTTCGAAACTGAAGTTGCATTGGTGCCTACCTTTGTAAGCTTTCGAACATAATCCTCAATAGGCATTAATTTGTCATTAATCACAAGCATAGAGGGCGAACCCTCGCTGGTCAAGGGTTCAATTCTACTAAAAAATAGCTAAACTATTGTACTCACACTGCTGCACTTTTCTTCCAACTGGAGGATGAGGTTCTTCTTGGTGATGATCTTCTTTACTTCCAGTATAGTTGATGTCCTGTCATTTATCCATAAGTCTTCAAGCTCATAGTTGTCTTTAGAATTGAGGAACTTGCTTATATCAGAAGCAATTTCTAGCATATCCTCAAGTTGTTTAGAAATAGTTTCAATAGCTTGTTGAGCTTTCTCCAAGAGGTCTTTTTGATTAAATACTATCTTGATATAGGGCCAGATATCCTTAATTGCTTTAGTAATTTCTTCCCACATAATTTCTCTTGCCAAACCCAATTTGTTTCCAATGTAAGATTCTTTGAGTTCCCTCTACAATGTTTCAATCTGACCTTTTGTTCTCTGCAACTCAGCTGCATGTGAAGTGTCTACAACTGTTTTCATATGTTGTAACTCCTTGAGTTCATTCTGCAACTTCTTGATTTATCCTGTCTAAATAGATAGGTTCTGAACAGCTTCAGCAAGTTGTTCAGCTCCTTCTGCTGCACCTGTAATTGATGTTGTCGCTGAAGTAGAAACCCTGGCTAAAGGGATTGCTGCAAGGGGTACTATATCCATTGGAGTGTGAGCTCTTTTGACAACTTCCTCTTTCTCCTTGACCAATTTCTCCATCTGCTCTTCCATCTGTTTTATTTGCAGATTATGTTCCATGATGAGCTTCATCATGTCAAACTTCTGAATTTTAGTTTCTTCAATCTCTTTAGCCATTGGGTCCTCAGAAGCTGGCAATTTGCGCTACTTCCTTAATGCTGAAAGCTCAGCATTTTTCTTCTTCACAAGTTCTTCTGCAACATTAATGTTGAAGGGATCATAGGATTCATGGCGTTTCCTGACAAATTCAGGTGCTCTGTGTATCTGAGGAAAAATGTAGTGGGGAAGGAGGGAGTCCCAAAGTCCTATTTCATCAGTGTGATCAATTAATTGATCTTCCATCCAGCAGTAAATTTCATATAAATCAAATTGAGAAGAAGTCTCAATGACTTTACAATCCCTATCGACCAAGGGGTATGGTGGAAGTCAACCTATGGATGTACAAGAGGATTTGGGATTTCTGCAACTTCTTTCCCCTTATGAGGCATTTTATCAAATGAATTTGCAGACTGAAAATGATAGAAATGATAAAATTGGTTTGAAACAAAGTGATCACAGTAAAAACAGTATGACTGAAAAAGAGACAAGTGGACCTGGATGTTGGCTTTCTTCTGAACAGGACAAAATAACTGCTTAATTGTCGTACCGTCTTTGAGCTGTAAGGAGGCAAACTGTGAGTGAGCAATTTGGTTATAGAAATGAACTATGTAACCATTTTCATGGAGGAATAGGGCTTTTAATGGAAAAATTGGAGCGAAGCTGTTGAATGAACAGTTAAATATGCATTAATTATCCAACGGGATTAATTAACGAGTCTTTGGGACATAAATTCACGGGAGATGGTGAATTGAATGAACAACGAATATGCGGCAGTTGATTGGATGGAAGAAGTGACGTGGATGGCGACATGGAGCGACAGTAGACGGTCACATGTAAACCACGTTCAGGAGTAGCTTGAGGTGGTAAGTCATTTCGGGATTTTAAGTCCCGAAAGACTAAAATGAGGCTAAGGTGGTTTAAGGTGGCGGTTTCGAAAACTGCCCACTTCGGACCCCCACCCCCCCCCCGGCAGATAAAGTTCGGATGGCAAATGAGGGTCGCGGAGGGACGTGGGCCGTTGGATCTCGGGGGAGCATGCGGGATGAAAGGTAAGGTGGAAGGGATTTAACATGTGAGGCGGAAGTGATGGTGGGGTCACAATTATGGCGGATGTAACAGCTTGGTGTTATGGCAAATGAATGTTTGAAGTTAGGATATCGCAAAATAGATTGGTACTTAGAATCCATAGTTAATTCAAAATGCAACATTGTATGTAAGAATTATCCAGTGTTACAACTTAGGATAAAACACTTTCATGCTCCAATTATTTCTTATATGCCTACCTACCCTTTATACTCCTAATATTTTCATTTATTCATCCGAGTGCATTTAGGCTAGCAACTCAATATTTCATTTTAATGACTAATCTACCTCTATCCCTTATTTCCTCCATTGGCTCAGACTAAACTGTTGAGCCAATTTTATTTGCTACCTATTAACAAAAATTTAAATCAAATCCAATCATGATTAATCCAATTGTACATTTTAATCATGATTGGATTTGATTTAGGGCATAATCATGATTGGATTTGATTTAGGGCATCTATTCTATCATTTTATTTGATATGGACTCATTCATAAAAATATCCCTAACATTTTTTATTTAATATTCTTTTTGTCGATATCCTAACTTAACATTTTTTGAAATATATTCTCATTTTTTGACTAATTGATACTAACTAACCAAAAACAAAAAATGCTACAACAAAGCCAAGAGAGTAGATCAATCATTGTTTTTCATTGTGTCTGGGCTGCTACAGGAATGCCACCGAGGTTTATATGCCAATACAATACTGTACCCTCATCCGAGCTCTTCTCTACTTCAAGTCATAGGTATGCTGAGAGTGTATTTTGCCCGGAACTTTGGTCAACACTGAGTCCTCATCACACCTCCGAGATCTGGTCACGATTGTACCTCAGAGACATCTCTATGTCGACACTGTCTGTTTGGTGACCTTGCTGCTCCATCAATCTGGGATCCAACTTGACTGCACCTTATACCCATTCGAGGTGCAGTCAAGCCTTTAGACAAGGAGGCCTTAATTCAATGCGTATCTACTGCTCCTTAATGCAAAAAATTCAAAGAGAGATAATGCGAGATCTATCATCTTTGATTGTGGATCCCTGTACCCATGTTCACAGGAAGATTCAGAGATAAAACCCAAGTTCAGTTCACTTCAACTGCAAATACCTTATGCTTTGACTATGGCTCCTTCACCCGAAATTTCAGAGGGGAAAAATGTGAAGTTCTTATCTGCCTTTGGAGGATACCTTGACGGGGTATTTATAGTGGTGAGCAACCTATATTGAGCCAACATGAGTATGAACGAACGTGTCTATTCCTTGAGCCGACATGACTTATATTTATTCATTTTAATTCATATTTGGAGCCGACATTAAGACCACTTCGTTGTTTTCGCTTGCAAACTTATTGAAGGATTAGGCTTGGTCTTTGGAGGGCTTTTTCACAACTTTGTAGACTTGAATACATTTACATAAACTCATAAAGAGTTTCTATACATATGACATGACTCTTTTGACATATAAAAAAATCCTAAAGACATCAAGAAGAATGCTTTCACCTAGTGACACTTCTTGCTCATGAAACCCATGTAGCAAGGCATACAAAAATAATTTATTTCCTTTTATTACATCATTTACAAAGATCATGTCATTATGAAGAACGAACCTAGTTACATTTTCTTCAACAAGAATGAGAGTTGCTTTGATGGCAAAACAAATCTTTGTTTAGGGTCAATTTGAAGTTTGTGTTTTGAAGCAAATCTTGGGAGAAGACTTGTGGTAGATCAATAACGATCTGAAGCAAACCTTGAGATGTGATTTGTAGCAGACCTTAAATTTTGTAGCAAACCTCTTATGGAGCATACTCTAACACTTGTTCAAGCAAGTTTTTGGAGCAATCCTTGAAGTCTTAAGGAACCCTTGTTGAAGCAAAGATTGATGGATGTTTTGATAAGTCTTGAAGCAAACCTCTAGAAAAGTTGTGGAGTAGATTTTTGAGCTAACTTTGAAGAACTTGTGAGGCAAAATCAAGGGCAGAGTAAGGGCACCTTCTTGATGATCTGAGGTATGCATTTCTATTGTTGAATTACCTATAGTATGAGTTAATGCAGCAAGCAAGTTGGACATGACAGAAGGGAAGTGTTGGAGTTGAATATAACCAAGGTATGAATGTTGTTGTAATTGGGTCATTGTCCTTGGTACAGGAGCCCAAGAAGTCTTTATTTTATCTTTTATTCTATAGGGTGGCAGGGTGGTGCTAGGAAAGGAAGTTGTAGCTTCCTCTAGGAGGTTGTCATCTCCTTCCAGTGGGCATTAGTAAATCTTGGGGTTGTAGCCCTTCTAGTTGTAGATGGAAAATCCATAAGTTGTAGCTTCCCTTGTAATATAAATATATTGTTCATATATATCTCGTGTTTCTAAATCTCCAATCCTAAGAAATTGTGTATCTAGCCAAAATCCTTCATTTCAATCTCCGAGGCCAACACCCTCAAACACAGAAGCAAGTCTTTCTGTGGTAGTCCTGGTTGCTCCCTCTATCACAAAAGAAAAACCTCTTGCCATTGTTTATCCCTCTATCACATAAGCAAGTCCTTCTACTACTACTCCTCCCTTTGTCACATGAGCAAGTCCTTCTGCTATCTGACATGGTCCTCTCAAAGAAGGCATACTACTCATAGAGACCTTCTGTCCTTGAGCATCTTGACAATCTCAACTCATGACATCCTCTAGGAAGCTTGCTCCTTCCACTGTTCCTGATGGTATGCTCCCACAGAACTAAATCTCTTCATGTAATTTGGCACGGTCTTGGATGTTTGTACAATTTCTCCCTCTTGAACACTAATCACTCTTGTTTGGTCTATGCTCGAGCCCTTTATACAAGAACCTATCCATCAGAGACTACAGCGAAAATATCCTTGTAGTCCACTCCCTTTTAATGGGATAACCTTATTGCCACAAACTTTGCTTTGTTCTTCCCGATGCTACTAGAATCATTGCCTTGGCATCCTTCACAAAGTACCTAGAAACCTTATTCAGGAGGCTATGGAAGAAACAATTATGACTAAGCACAAAATGCAAAGACAAGAGGCTAACCAATGAATACAAATAATAATAGTAATCATGGGAGAAACATATGAATTACTTATCTTTTGAATAAAATGTTGAGAGTTGTAGGAAATTGTCAAATCCATCTTGATCCTTGGCTCCTTGTAGAAATTAATGAAGTCCATCTGCAATATCATCAAGTTTGGATTCCTTTTCCTTCTTCTGAGGTGGATGCTCACCCTTGTCCTCAACATCAACTGCTAATGCATGTTGCTTTCCTATCTAGCATGATTTGTAAGGGCGAGGGTTTCATCATCTACGGATTAGGCTTAGCAAGCCATTCATTGAGTTATCCAGCCACACCAAAGGCTCAACACCAAGCTAGTATCAACACCAAGTCTACCCTTGGATCTACCACTTACATTCCACATGTTATCAACGAGATAAAACAAGTATGCATTACACAACTCCAATTGCATCCAACATTTCAAGTCTTTCTCTAGGGATTACTTCACACAAACCCCAAGTCTTCCAACCCTTGTACCAGGTTGTCCTTTGCCTCCAATGCTCACACAAAAATCAACTCCTTTTGATCACTGTCAACTTGTTCACAGACAGGCTTCTCCTTTAGCCACCTGTACTATGCCAACATCAATCACCTTGCTATCATATTTCCCTTCTCAGCCCTTCCTTTCTTGTTGTCCACCACAGCCACCTTCTACTAGCTTTACCTTGGGTCTAAGGATGTGCTACACAAAATCAATAAAGGAAAATGTTCACTGAAGGATAATAAGGGAGTAGAGTTTGTAGAAAATGAGCTACAACATTCTCTTTAAGGTCCTTAGAAGGCTCATGCAGAAAAGAAGCAGAGGATGGTTTTGATTGATATCCATGTTGCTTAAACTGAACATGCTCAATTAACAAAGAGTTCCCACTAAGACCTTTATCATTGGAAGCTGAGACTGGTTGACTTTCATTTTGTTCGGGCTTGACATGTTCGATGGGTAAAGATCCCTAGCTTTGACCTCCGTCACTTGGAGTTGACTGCCTTAACATGTTCAATGGAAAAAGACTTGCTACTCAGACCTTCATCAGCTGGAGTTAAATCTAATTGTCTTTCATTTTCTTCAAGCTTAACATGATCAGTGAAAAGAGTTCCCCGCTTGAATCCTTATCATTAGAGAACTTCATTTGATTCTCATAGTGTTTGAGCTTAATATGTTCAAGCCCTCCTCAGAAGGCTTTCGGATTGATCTGGGGCCCTCAGCCTTCTTCTAGGGCTACGACCTAGACAGATATTTTCCTTGTAGCATTTTCCACCTCAGTTTCCCTTTAAAACTTTTCAGAGACTTTGGTTTAGTCCTCTTCTTGTCTGTTATGGTTCCTTTAGGGCTTGTTCTCTCACAAATGACTTTAATGGCTGCTCTTTTATCAAGGCTCTGATACCATGTTGAATTTTCTACAAAGATGCACAATAGAAACCAATCTTCTGATCTGGTAATTACTACCTAATGATATTCAATTAATTTATCTCATGCCACTGATATTATTGAGCAACTATACACTAAAAATCTCAACAGTAATGCAGTGAAAAAAGTAAGATCATAAAGAGACAGCCATGCACAATAGAGACAACAAATTTACACTAGGAAACCCAAACTTGGGAGAAAACCCAGAAACTTTTCTTCTAGGAGAAATTATTCTTCAGCAAGGTTTACAATTCAAAAAATTGTCTAGAAATCTGTGCCAAAATCCAAGTATAAAAAATGATCTATATTGTCAGGAGGACGAGCAGATATGGTATGTTGAAGTCAAGTTGTAAGTGGGTCTATAGTGGCTGCACAGGGTAATTCATGGTGGAATTGTGAAGGATCATAGTGTAGAATACTATGATACATGGGGATGCCTATGATCAGTGATGATCATGTAGGCATGGGTGACTCAATGTGGATGCTTTGAACCAAGGGTGAGTAGGACTGTTACCCAAAAAACAAGTAAAGATAAAAAATGGCAAAATTTGCTTCAAGGAAAAATATTTTGTACAATTACTAATGAATGAAGAATAATTGGATTGAAAGGACAAACATAAAGACAGGTCCCCCATTTATCAAATGGCTGCTCACCCTTGAGAGGGCAGTAATGGTAGAAAAATGTGGGAAGGAGCCCCATGGCTAAGTCTTCATGAAGTATGGAGAACTGGAATGCAGATGATCTGCTAATATTGGGGAATGAGAGGCCAATGAAGATGCTGGAATGCATTCAACAGAACGAACCAATACCAATGAAACACTATCTGTTGACATCCCTGAGCTTATTAAAGATGATAGAAACCTTAACCCTCACAGTAAACCAAAGAGTTGTCAAAAACCTGTGATTGCAAAATCTGAAAAATGACATTACAGTTGTTGTAGTTTATAAACCAGACGCAATCAGATTCAAACTGCTTCATATTTCTTTTGACATACTAAGTGTATTTTTGGCCTTTATCATGTGTAGCATGGCTACTATATACAATCGTTCAAATTTCATATTACAAGCACAAATAAGCAACCAAATAACCAGGTAATCCGGGTAACCAAACAGCAATTTGAGAAAACTCTTCTTTTGATTGCTGTTGCCAATGCATGTGAACGGCAGCCATAATGGAGACAATGGATATATCCAGCAGCTGAGATATGGGACCATTTTAGGCATCATCTTACTGCAAATATTATAACAAAATCAATTTTGAAGCTCAGGTCAAGATGTTTACCCATGTAGCAACACATGAAAAAAATCATAACACTATAAAAAAGCTATATATGCACTTCTTGCTATTATATTTATCCAGCTTGCATATCAGAAGAGTTAAAAGGGGAACAGGCCACATTAATGTATTGCTTTTTAAAGAAATCTGCTCTTTACATTACCTCTCAAAGCTTCTCTATGACTGCAACTTTGTGCTCATCATCTGATCTTCCCTGGAGATGACTAAGAGTTCTCTAAACTCTTCCATCCATTCCATCAAGCACACCAGACCAAATACCCTTTAAAGGTGGTAGTTGGGCTACAAATGCATTCCATGGAGGGTAACCAACTCCACTCCCTCGGACACGTCCATCCATACGCAGAGAGATGTATCTTAAGATCAAAGTTTTCATCTTGTTAGAAAACTAAAACTACTCATAAATAGGAAGATGCCACAATTTGTAGGATCTTCATTGGAGAAATGTTTAATTATAAATGTTGAATGGACACTTACACAGGCTGATCTTCGGCAACATTTGCCAATGACTTTTGTTCATTCAGCCACCTGCCAAAACCAAAAAAAATAGGATACAGCAGGTCACATTTTGTTTCGACCAAGAAGATAAATAAGTGAAATTACCTATGCCCATACATCTTAACTCAATAGATCTTCTTACTTTGACCATTCCGAAGTATAAATGGGAGTCAACCTCCATAGGCTTTTTCTTCTACTAATAGAACGTAGTCGTTCATCATCATTTTCGTCAGTTGAATTAGAATCTACATTTAAGGCCTGTAAGTTGGGTACCAAACCATCAGTGGCAAAATAGACCACCCTCACTCCTCGATCCAATAAATCCTTGGTGAAAGGATCACTCATTCTAAAGGCAGCTTCAATGAAGGCAGCAGGTCCAGCAACTATAATGAGACGGGCAAATCCTCTTAACTTGCTGATAGGAACTACCTCCTTCCCATTCACCTCTAACTTCAGATTAGCAAGGGTTTCTTCCCTTGAGAGCTTTGCTAGTTGTGCATTCTGAGCCTTCAGTTCCCTTGTGTAGAGAAAGGCGAACAAGGCAACTGCAGTCAAGTCAATACCCAACCCCTTGAGGACCTCTGGAGCTAGATCTGCATTTGGAGCATTTCTCAGTGCAGCAATCAAGCGAGTTATGGAAATCAGGCCTCCAAGACCACCACTTGCTATAAATGCAAGATAGAAAAACATCCTGACAGTCCGGAATGGAGAAAGGACTTCATTTCTTATCTTTGCTGCTGTACTGAAGAAAAGAATAAATTCAATGTCAGAATAAACCAAAGATTGGTGAATGAACTATGTGAGCTTGATCAAATCAATGTCAGAATAAACCAAAGAATGGTGAAAGAACCATGTGAGCTCAATCAAATCAGCTATGCAATAGGTGACATAAGCATGTAGAGTCTAGACTCTAGACCCACTACAATATTGCAAGAGGGTCAGAACTAGACAAACTTTCCCTTAGAATGGACATTACATCATGGCTTATCAAAAACTAAAGGTACAAATGAGAACGCAGGGAGCAATACTGGTAGCTAAATGGATTGTAAGAGCCATATGGTGGAATGTGCTGTGGTGGGCTCCTGTATGGCATCATATCCAAACAAATACAAATGTTGCAACCAATTAAAGACATTTCAGTATGTGTAACATTTATTAGTGGAGCAAAGGGCTTGGAAATCTCATGATCAAGAGTGCCCAAGAGGATATGGCAGCCTAGGCAGGTAATCACAGAGGGGCTTCACAGGGATATCCAAGGACCTCACAGTGGTTGGGACTTAGCATCAAGATTGATATGGACAAATCACCTGGATTCCAGGCAGATAAGCCTAACCCTTTTCTATCCAAGCAAAATAATGGCAAAAGAAGTTTTCAATGTTCACTCCTGGGGGGATTTGTGGGCCAAGGACTTGAGCAGGTGGATTTGGAGAGAAATCAATCCACAAAGGTAGCAGAGAATAGAAAAAATGCCTTTATAGCAGTCTGTAAAATCATACCTGAAGCCAATTTTTGCAACAGGAGCTTGGATGTGTAAGGACCAATCTTTTAAGACTGGAAGTGGTAATACAAAAAACCTTTTTTTTTATTATAGAACCAAAGAGTTTTATGATAGCACTCCCCCATGCTTCTCTATGACAGATGAACTCAATAGAAGGCAGTTCAGAATTCCCATGTCAGGTGAGCTAGGAGATCGCAAGGCATCTCGAAAGCACATGACGCATCAAAGCTAGAGCTGTCAGACAGCTGTGAATAACAACCTATCAGTTAACGATAGGCTACAACATACAGACTTTACATATGGTAGTTGTGAACCTTGCAGTGTAACCTGAATTTCTAGATTGGGTTGTAGCAGAATATCAGTCTCTGTTTATAACTTTATTGCCCCTCTCCGGCGGAAGGCAGCCATCTTTGGGGACAAGCAGATGATTCAACATGCAGGAAGAATTACATGGCAACACAAGTTTCAGCTAGGATAGGTATGTTCAGGAAAGATGGCGACTCTCCTGAAGTTGGAGCCGAGGCAGGCATGGTCACCCTCCTCGCTCATGAGGATGATAATACCCCTACTTTGGCTGGAAAAGTATAATAATATAATGTTTCTTCTGTTACACATTAAATAAATATAAGATGCAATTTTTCAAAAACAAAGAGCTAGTTCTGGTGTTCAATTATGACAGCTTGAGTAGCATTTTATTTTTATTGTTGATGATTAATAGTAAATCACTGAAATGTATCACGAAGAGCATAGAAGAATATTTTGAAATGAGCTCGACTAATCTGACCATAACAGCAGAAGATGCAAACAAAATGCTAAATTAAGAAATATGGTAACAACCCGAATAGAATTTCCTTGAAGTTTTCATGTCATAACAACATTTTTTTATGTTTATTGATGTTGTTTTCTTACTATTTTATGTTAAACTTATTTTTTAAGTATATATATATAGGCAAACCTCATCTGAACCTCATTAAAATACTGGAACTCGAATTGGACATAATTATTGTTGAACCCAAACCATGTGACTTAAATGGCCACTACAAGAACTGTGAATGGTGGTGGACTCACAAATCAGAGATTCCAGTTTTAAGCCAGGGTTATTAGTGAATTGTTATGTTTGATGATTTACAATTAAACGGTGTTGTCACCTAGATATACATATATCCACCTCATCAAAGGTCGTATCCTATGACTATAACCATGCATAAATACATTCTTTATTTACTTTATTGATGTTCTTGGCATCACAACCTTAATTGCATCCAGTTTAATCCATGTTATAAACTAGTTGATTACTACCAAAAAGCAACATCAAGTTGCAGATAGCAACATGACTCAAATGATAAGCTCATTTGTTTTTTACTATCCATCCTTAAGTATTGGTTAAGGATATACCTGCATGTGAGGTGTCTGACAAGAACCTACTCTCCCCAGTTGCTAACACCCATTTTATTGAGACTAAAATCTAGATGTCAGCTTGAAAGCCTTATATCTAGAACCTCAGCCATAATGAAAAAAAAATCTAATCATGTTGTCATTTGTCACATATGTATGTTTCATGACTAAGACGTATCATGGAAAACACAGCATAACCTAAGGTTTGCCAAAGTACTTTTTATTTAACCTTGACAACGTAGCTTAGTCATAAATCACTTTAATCAGATCTACGTGCAAAACTAGAAAAACAAGGTGATCATTGTGCTGATTCAAATTTCAGATATGCAAAATTCCAACAAATGCATGACAGAAATATATGTCTGGCTGTAAGAGAAGCTGAAAAAATCTTATTGCAGGTTAGATTCTATTTACAAATATAATACAATGCTCTCACCCAATTGCCTTTATTTTAGAAATTGCAAGTATAAATACACTCTCAACTAGTCAAAGTCACACTATTTGGGTCAGCTCCCAAATATGCATGACCAAGGTAGCACGAAGCGGGAGCATTTTTGAGAAGCAAAGCATTGGGAGCACCATTTTCAAAAAATCCTCAGAAGCGAAGCATCCTAGAAACATCTATCACACACACACATTCAAAAAAAACATCTAGAATGCCAAATTAGTTGAAAAATATACGAAAACATGCATATTTGTACATAAATCATGGCATCCATAGTACATTAATGATTAATTATTTGAGCATCAACCATCTACACTCTAGATTCTATCAATTACAAACAAACATACAAATTTTATTATTTTCAAGTCATATAATAGAAAGTAGACCATTGACTTATGGAATAGGTTATCTGGCCACCGTCAACAATAACATGACCATATACTTATGTTTTGCAAAATAGGACATCTATACACCAAAATATGAAGACCCAAAGGTCCAAAACAATAAATTGATCTAGATGCTAAACACCTCTCCACAAAAGAAGTGTTCAACAATTGTGAAAGCACCCAGGCTGCCAAATGTTGTAGCTGTGGTGTAGCACCACTCCTTGACAAACAATGCTCCACCATCGCTTATATTAGGGTCCTCATCATCAGTTTCATCCTTCATTCTTTTCCTCTTGTCTAGCCTTTGTCATTACCTTGATTATATAGAGACATCAGTCGACACTGCCCAATTTTGATCAAGCTGCCTAATCCAAGCCTTAAAATATGGTAGAAAAAGATTAGCATACATGATCAATGATTTTGGTTTGAGTGAAGGGTGCATTTTTGCTAAGGCCGTGACAAAGGAGTTCAACAATCAACACCACCAACACTAGGGTACATATAGGACTTGGTGTGATTAAATGTGAATCACATACCCTAATATATGATAGAATCTAATGAATGTTGCAATCCTATTAATCCTAAAATCTTGAAAATTGTTAAGTCTATTGAACTTTGAATGGGATATGAGACTCTATATTCTCCATATGAATTCCAATGATGTTGGAACCACTCCCAAAAATCTTGAAACAATTAATGGTAACGTTAAAAATTTAAGTAAAAGGATAATAGGGAGTTTCCAAGAAGTGTCTAGGGAGCTTCCAAAGAGGGTCTATTACCCACTACCAATGGGTGATCCCATAGGAGAATTTTTCTCCTAGATTTGTCTTCAGCTGTCAGCCAACGACCGCTAACAGCCACTAGTGTAGCAGATATATTGTGCCAATTAATCTCTGCTCCCTGAGCCAGTCATATGTCCCCTCGCCCATCTATCGAGAGAGTATGTTTGAAGGTGGGCCATTCATCCCTAAAGGTATGTTTTTCATTGTGAAATCGAGTGCTTATGCTTGTTTTTCCTTGGGCACTAATGGGTATGGATTATTGGGTGACTTGGAAGAAGGAAGGGTTTTGATTGTAGTCTTGTTCCCTCACCTTAAATGGGGGGTTAATCCTCAATCCTAGTCCCATGGGATCTCCCCTATTGGCTTATAGCTTCAATATCGAAAACCCTGATTTTGGTAGTGTAGTCCCCTTTTCCCATTTCACATTTTTCACTCCCCTCCACACATTACATGCCCTATTTCATCATCTTCCCTCTCTAGGTTCACATGACCAATGGGTCTAGAAGACTCTGGTACACCCCCTACCCTTTGTCCACATGTTTGGGTCGGGCTTGGAAATGTTTCTCCGGAGGTTGATGCAGCTAAAAAAAAGATGAAAGCATATCATGGCCACAAATGGAAGAAAAAGAATATAACAAAATGCAAAAGATGGCCAAGACATTAAAAAATAACACATGGGAAAGAGCCAAACATGAGCTCTACCCCTTCATTATGGCCATCACCCTGGTTCCTAGGGCCCCATGAGTGCCCCCACATCATTGAGAAACCCATGCACGTACCAACCCCTAGTGGGGGATGAACTGCCCCACCTTAAGGTGGGTAATAACTGCTTATATCATACACAAGATGCTCTTATCTCCTGAAGTCCTCAGTAGTAATAATTAAAAAAATCAAGAAAAGGAAAAAGGCAAATAATGAAGGGTGGAAAAACAAAGGTCGGGGTAACTCATGTACCACGATTGCTCCCTCATACATCTATACACCCAAGTGTGTGGACATCCCTCATCATTACCACCCTTGAACCCATGGCATTTGGCCTTGAGACCCCTATGTCCCAGTCCACCTCATCATTGTCCACATGACCCCTGTCACTTGAAGGATGTACCTTGGACATGTCTTTCCCTTTAGGAGGTGGAAACACCTAATAGGGTTGTTTATTAGCCACTCCTACCTAGGGAGGTAACAATATTACATGCTCAAAGCCCCAAATTTGGAAGGGAAGCCCATTATGAAGTCTCATTTGTGCCCTTGATTAACAAGCTTGGTTCACTTAGATGCACTAATGAATTATTGTACCTGATGGTGAGGAGACGCATTGGATCTTATATGTAATTGGCAAGTGGTTTCATCATGGGCCGGGCAACTTAATTGGGGCCCAAGCCCACCAAAGGATCATATTGACATTTGTAGAGGATGCGTTGAGAGTCATGGGACTTCATCTTGCGTATTAGCATCATTCCACACCATAGGCACCTTCAGTAGTTTGTTCATTGCCCCACATTATCTGCGAGCTGGTGCACTTGGAACAACGTGACCCAGCCGGCTTAGCATGAACAGGGCAGTTGATCCAAGGCCCAAAGGAGGTTTGTCTCACTCTTGAGACATGAGAGGGCAAGCACCATCATCAGAGCCCTCATTTGGAGCAGTCTACAAGCTTATCTTTCATCAGGAAACCCATGAGACTAGCAGTTGTTCACCAAGACCACCTTGGAGCACCACATGATGACTTACATAAAAATTTAGGGGGTTATCCCCTTGTCCATCATTCATGGAGGCCTCTCTCTCATCATGGCACCTAGAGGACTCAATAAGGCCCTCCAACGTCCCTTCTTCATCATGTCATCATTTTAACTCACTTATGGATGGCTTCTTCATAACTTTTGATGGCTACTTCGTTGGCTTGTAACCAAGACTTGTTATTAGCACATTATTTTATAATTTTTGGGGCTAATTAGGCTAAATCAAACTCGGAGAGACTCATATAAATAAGAGATGAGTCTCATTTGTGAGAAATCATCATCATCACTTCGATCTTTCTCTTGTAAAAAATTTCGCACTTTTTCTCTTGGATGCTAGTGGAGACTCTTTGATGCATTTCGATATCTTTGGAAGCTAAAATTTCGATTTTTTTTGGAGCTACTTCATGATTTTTGAATGGATATATCAATTTATCATCTTGTAAGTGATTTTTGTTGAATATTTTTTTTTGTTCTAACGTCTAGTGTATGGAATTGTTACAACTAGTAAATACTCTTATGCCCTAATTCGTTGAATATTATTTTGGATAGCTATTTGGTTGGTAATTGCATCTATTACTCATTGCATGACAATTGATGAATGTTCCTAGTGGATACGATTTTCATTTTCTTCCATGAATCTTCATAAACCTTGGGTGGGTAAATGTTAAAGATTTGTTGCTAAGGCATCATTCTTTTGTTGATTTGTGGTAGCATCAGATGTGCTCTAGCCACGAAATTTGGTGGAGAGGTTGGGGCACATGAGATCTCCAATACCCAGAGAGGGTTTGGGCAGATTCTAAACAGTTCAGGAGATATTAAAGTAATTAATATTTTTAATGGAGTCCCTAAGTCTAAACTTGGGGAAATTAAAATATTAATGTGGATTAATATAAACTGTGTTAGAATGGTCCAAAATACATGGATCAAGCCAGATCTAATCTTAGCCGTTGATTAGGGACTTAATCTCGGCCATTGATATGTGAACGAGAAAAGTATAAGAGGAGGCTTGAGGGTCACTTGGAGAACACACTAGATGATCAGTAATTCTATTCTCTAGAGCGGGTTTGCTAAGATAGATAGAATCAGTGATCGGAGTTGCAGCTGAGGGGCATTGAGTACAGAGATACAGAGAGGTAGAGATAGTGTCGGGAGATCAGCGCAGGAGCTAGAGAGAGTGACGCAGTAGCAGCTAGGGCTCATGCAAGGCCACGCAAAGGTAGCCAGGAGCTGCTCAGTGCTTCAGAGAGGCCATCGTTGCTAACGCAGAGGGCTAGAAGGCTGACGCAGGGCCTCCTGAGGCTAACGCAGACCCATTCAGGGTGACGCAGGGCCAATGCTAGGCAGAGAGAGGCTGACGCAGTCCAGAAAGGCTAATGCTGGGGTTTCTGGGGTAGATTGGAGCTGAGGAGTTGCGGAAGGTTTATCTGGGTTTCAGCTGGGACATTTGTCTCAGACTGAGAGGTACTACTACCAAGGAAATTCTCTGTTGGGTAAGCCGGATTTGGCACCCAGATTGTACTCTGAAATTTCTTAATAACAAATACAAAGGCAGAAAGGCGAATGAATGGGCTATTACACAGTAAGAAACAAAAGAACGTAATAGTGTACAGGAACCGTTGGATCAGTCAAATCAACGTACGAGATTGTGTGCAATAGACGGCTAAGATTAAGTCACGCAAGATAAAGTCAAGAAGATGAATGGCAGAGATTAAAACCACGTGCAGGATAGTGGAGCGGTCTTCGTAGGCGGTAAGCAGTATCTTGCACGCCCTCAAAGCGGTAAAGGGTATTCTATAATTTCACGCGATTAGACTAAGTGAATGACACGTAGCACGAGAAAACTACTTTTCTCGCACAGGCTCAACCTATTATCGTTCGCGCAAGAATCTGCGCGAGATTGCGTGATAGTTGTTCGATTGAATGAGTCACATCGACAATGGAGAACCAGAAATAGTGATGTCGATGTTGGTGAAAGGAGCATGTGAACCACTGAACCTCCATAAAGCACCAATTGATCAGGTAACATCAAAGATGAGGATTGAACCCATACAACTATGGAATTAATATGTCTATGTTGCATAGATATTGAAGGGATTTTAGGTAAGAATTCCTTCAATCGAGATTTGATATCATAAATTGATATGTTTTTGTGATTTGAATGATTTATGTGAATAATATTCCACTTAGCGTGGTAAAGGCATGAAGCCTTAGTCATATAAAATTTGCTTAATATGTTAAAAGCATTCATATGGAATAAAATGCTATGTCAAATGTGTTGTTTATGAACTAATAACTAAGGAAATTCAAGACTTATGATCCTATTGCAAGAATAAAATGCCATGTGAGATAGTCATGTATAAATCCATAGTGGTGTTGGATATAGAAAGGCTATAGTGTTGCACAAGTGTCCAATGGTCTCCCTACTTTTGTTGGTGTCCCAAACTGTAACCTTCTTTCCAACACTACGAACACCTTTAGAGGGGAAGATTTTCCCGAGGGATTGCAAAGCAAAGAAAAGAAATGTCTTGTAGTATGCCTGAGGGGCTATTTAGCAAAGGTTTTGCGCTGGGCTAAAGAGGAATGTGACTAGATGGTTGAGCAGGTATTGGGGAAGTAATTGGATGATGTGTCAAAGTATTGGCTAGACCTTCCAATTCATCATGGTGGAATACAGGACATAAGAATATAGTCGCATCGAGAGGTGCACTACAACCCAATATGGGGAAGATGTTGTAGTGGCCCATAAAACGACGTGTTAAATCAAACAATAATAATAAAACATAATGTTGGCTCAATCAAAAAAATAATAAAGATGATAAATTGATTCAATTCAATTTGTTATATGAAAATTTGTTTTTATTAATAAAATTACACACAATATTTTCAATAAAAAAATCATAATATGCATACCTTAAAATAAATTTAAATAATAATGATAAACATGAGATCTCTAAAACCCAGAAATCGTTTCTGGAAATTCCACTTAGAAATGACTTAATTAGATTATTAGTCAATTTTTAAATATTTCCTAAGTCTAAACTTAGGGAATATGACTAATGAATTAGAATTAATTAAGTTATGGTGTGAATGTTCTAGAAAGTTGAAACTCACACAAATCAACTTCAAGTTAATCCTAGCCATCGATTAAGATATAATTTTGGATGTTGAAGTCTCAACAGAGGATTATAAGAAGTCAATGGGGCTTGGAAAAATCACTTGTGCAGTTCGATTTCATTAGCAGATCGATTTCCTCAGTAGCATCATTCAGTTGCCGAAGAGAGAGCCAGAGAAATCGAAGCAGTGAGAGAGGGGCAAGGGCAATGAATCCAGAGGAAGGATTCCAATTCCGGTGAGTGCATTTGCAGAGAGGCAGAGAAGCCATAGTGAGGCTGACGCAGAGCAGCGCAATAGCCTCTAGAGGCAAAGACGAATTGCTGGGGAGAGGCAAAGTTTCAGCGCCAGAAGCTGGGCAGAGGTTCCAAAGGCCAGGAGAGAGATTTTCCCAGACAACAGTTGATCATACAACTTGAGGAGTTGTTCTGAGATGAGTGCAAGAACAACTGCATTAGGGTAACGTAGTGACTGCACAGAGCTAGTTTAGACGACTCAATTTGAGCTGAGGTCAGTGCCCAGATTTGCCTGTTGAGTGAGGGGATTTCCTCACTAGATTTTTCTTGCCAGTTTTTCTTTGTAGTATTGTCAGTTTCGGCAACCAATTGTACTCATATTATTTCATTGTTGCATAATAATTAAAACCCTCAACTAATACACCGATTTTCCTGAGTTGGGTTTTTCCGAGGACATTGGTCCAAAAAATAACTATGTTATTTTGTGTGTGTGTGCTAGTATTTCTTCCAGTGTTTATTTCTTCCGTAGTTTATTTGTGTAGGTTGTAGCGTGATTGATTCAATATTTGTTGTAGTACATAGTAAATAAATTGTTAAAAATTAATTTAACAATTAGGAGAATTATTTCCAGTCGGTGCAATAGGAATCGGGTTTCCGATTTTTCACATGGTATCAAAGCACATATGATTGGCCAAAGAGCTCAGTAGCGAAGGAAGAGGGAGTTTCGTTGTTCATTGAGGGGCAATAGATCAAAATGCCAGAAGTAGCGCAGTCACCTTGGCCAAGAGGTCAAATTTCTTGAGGAGAATCGATTTTTCTGAGAGGGACAGAAAAATTCGACTTTCCAGATTGAGGAATTTTAGAGGCAGAGGGAGCAGCCCAGTATTTTCACAAAGCAGATCTCTAGCTGGACGCAGTAGTTTTGCAACAGTTTGCTAGAGCAAAGCTAGCGTCGAGTGGAAGAAGAGCACACACTGAGGGAAAATTCTCCTCAGGGAATTTCTAGTCTCAAGAAGTTCAATTTCCCTTGCAAATCAGCGGTCGTTGTGTGTAGAGTTTCTCACTCCAAAAGGGAGTGTGAATAGCTGAGAAGCATCTGAGCATAAGGGAAGAGAAGATTTTCAACATTGTTTGAGATGGCCACTACTGGACTTCGAGATCAGGACAGGTTGGATGGTGCTTCCAACTATGTCATCTGGAAGGCAAGGGTGTGCTTCCTTCTGAATGAATATGGCCTGAAACCATTCATAGATGTAGTGGTAGCTATCCCCACGAATGCAGATCAACTGAAGGAGTACAAAAAAAAGATGGCGCGGGCAAAGAGGTTTATCTTTGATGGTGTTCGGGATCACATTGTTTCTCACATAGCTGGCAACGATACTGCCAAGGAGATGTGGGATACACTTTCCACACTGTACCAGGGCACTTCCAAGCAGTGGAAGATGTACTTAGAGGAGAAGCTGAGATGCACCAGGATGCAGAAAGGGGAACGCATAGACCCCTTCCTCACCAGGATTCAGGAGATCCGAGACCAGCGGTCAGCTGTTGGGGCAACGCCTCAACCCACAGAGCTAGTGCGATTGGCACTAAACAGTGTCTCCGAAGAGTGTAAGGTATTCGTCCAAAGCATTTTGGGCAGAGAAAACTTGCCAAGGTGGGACAAGATGTGGGTCGATTTGCAGCAAGAGGAGTTGAGATGAGACTTAGTGAAGAACTCCATCAGTGGCAGCAGCAGCGGATGGAAGCAGGTGAAGGAGGAGGAGAATGTGGCCCTCGCATCAAAGGGTCCTGGTCAGGGACATGGGGAGTAGCAAAAGAGGAAGAAGGACCTGTCAAAGGTCAAGTGCTTCAAATGTGGTGAGCTTGGTCACTACAGCACCCAGTGTCCTCTCAGGAAGAAGGACAAGGAGGAGAAGCAGGCAGCCTCAGCAGAGATCGATAGGTTGTCCTCCAGGCTGGCGGAAGACTTCTCCATGTTCGTTGACATACCCCAAGGAGTGAAGTGGGGAGACTTGGTGTTGTAGCCCCAAAGTGCTACAAACGGGTAGGATTCTTGAAGAGGTCCACCTCTTGAATCAATACCTTGCTACGGGGGCCCATAGTTTTCAGTAGCAAGATGGATTAGTGGCAGATGATGCAGTCAGATGTCAGAATAGTAGATGCAGAGTCTAGTAGCAGTCGGATGCTGAGAAGCGCAGTGCAGAGTTGGCAATAGTGCAGGTGGCACAGAGTAGAGTCAGCAACAGCCCAGATGCCTCAGTGACAATGTTGGAAATAATACTAAGAGGGGGGTGACTCAGTATTATCAGATCAATTATTTTATTTCCTAAACAGAATTATATACGCTACTTCAATGAAGTGAACTAGCGTGTACACGCAACTGTGCTTAAAGAAACCAGCGTATATGCAGAGAACTTGTGATTTAGACAGTTTATCATGTGTTGAGCTTAAACTAGTATATCAGAGATTTATTAGACAGTGCAGCAAAAGCAGAATAAAGCATCACACATAAGAAACACACATGAATACCAAGATTTAAGGTGGAAACCTAATGTGGATCAAAACCAGCTGCTGTTGTTGTCTCTGTCTTCATTTAATAATAAGAAAATCAGTTTACAACATTGTACTGGTGCAGACTCATACCAGTACGCAGGCTTCTACCTGCAGAAGGTTACAACCTTCTCTCGTTCTCCAGCTTCTACTGGAAGGGAGCTACAACCCCCTAGCTCTTGTACTAGCGGATATGTTTACTAGTACGTAGGCACCGACCTACAGAAGGCTACGACCTTCTTTCTTTCTCCAGGGACCACATTTCATAAATTTTCAGACTGGATGCTCCTAGTACACAATAATACACATGAAGGCCTTGTTTCATCCATTTTCATACTGGGCCCGTCAACAACATTGAAGCTTAGAATCAATCATCATTGCAATACAACCATCAACTACATTTGCATTAACCAATCACTGAAACTCAATCATCACTCTCTGAATCAAATAAACTCAATCAATCACTGACAACCTCTGACACAACTGAATCAACCATTCATTCATACATAATCAACTTCAACAAATCCACTGGAACAGATAGATCACTATAACCAGTACACAGATCTGAACCCAGAATACTGCATCATCATTCAGAACCAGTTGTAACCTCAAAAACATGCATCAGAGTGTATACGCAACTTGGAACAGTCGAACCAGCGTGTATACGCAACTTCATCAAAGCGAACCAGCGTATAGATCTGCAAATACTTACTTATAACTTCGCTGCACTTCCCGACTTTAGACATACCCAGATCATCAAATATAAAGGGTAAAATATGTGTTAGCAATCAGATCTATCCCATCAGATCACATAATGATTAGTCATTATGATCCTGATCCATCATTAGATCTCATCCATCATCACTGAAGCAAATCACAATCTATCAATTTGAACACTGTCGCCAGAATGCAGTCACCAGAACATAAAGCAAAACCCAGAACTCTGCATCAACAACCAGAACCAACTGTAACTTCAAACATCATAGTTCATAAGGTATATGCTACTTTGATGTGTCAAACCAGCGTGTATACGCGCTTTTACCAAAGCGAAACAGCATACATGAATGCTAACTTAAAACTTCACAGACATTCCAGACTTCAGTCATACCCAGATCATATCATTTACAGAATAAAACATGCATCAGTATTCAGATCTAGATTGTCCATGATCAAACCACATAATGATAATACGTTTAAGGCTTTGTGGTCCCGATCCATCAACCATCATCAACCACAAGGGTGCATCCTTAGATTAGATCAAGCAACGCATCAGAAGCTCATAACTTGCATATATGATCTAACACTTCAGAAGATATTCAATACTTGCACACCTTTGCCTATTGATCTTCTCCTCCTTATATAGTTTTGGGCCTTTCTCAATACCTTGGACCAAAACGACTTAGGACCAATACCTTAGACCAAATACCTAGGGTCAATACCTCGGACCAAATACCTTGGATCAAAATACCTTGGACCAAATACGTCGGACCAAAAACTTATTTTTCCAACATGTACGCGCTTTTCCTCTTGTGAAAGTGCGTGTATACGTTATATGCTCCTTTTGTTCTGTTAACCCGCGTGTATACGCTGCTTGGACAAAGTGAACCAGCGTATACCTTTCTTCTTCAATCTTGGAGTCTGATTTGTAATCCTTAACCTGTTGCACTATGAACTGTCCATCTGAGTGTGTTGCCATCAAAGACAACACCTGTATCATAATGCCAACAATCTCCCCCTTTGGACTTGATGGCAATAATAACACCAATACATTCTCCCCCTTTGACATCAAGGGCAAAGGGCGGACCAAGATATTCTTTCCCCTATGTTGTTCATGCTCCCCCTGAGTACATGCTGAATTCTCTGATTGAGCTCCCCTTTGTACATGCTAAGATGCACTGAAACCGTCCATGCTCCCCCTAAGCACAAGCAGAGTCTGCAAAAATATTCTCCAAAAGAATAACATGACTCTATAACTCAACTAAGTGAGTATGATCTTCCTATCACCAATGACTCATACATACATTCATCTCCCAACCAAGTGGGGATATACCAAATTTGACTCATCCACCCAACCAAGTGGGGATATACCAATTGTTTATACATGACAGAAATATAATTACATCATCCATCTTATGCAAAGTGGGGATACAAATTACATCATTTGTCCAATAGGACTCATTCAAATGTATGAGAAGACATATCACATCCTAGACTTTTACATGACTTAAGCAACAAAAGGTATAAATATCTGAAGCCATAGCTGGACTCAGCAACCATAATGCCAACAATGCAGAATGCGAGTGAAGGTTAATGCTCCCCCTGAACCTGTGCTACCTGTGCATTGTTAACAAGTCAATGATCAAGGCATCTTTGTCAGTTAGATAAAAATTAATGAACAGAGCATATCAATAGACTGTGATCATCAACATCAGACAAAGCACCCATATCAGAGCCTGCCCCACTGTTTTTCTTGTCTGAAAACATATACGCTCCTTGTCCCACAGAAACCCGCATGTGTATGCGACTCGACTTCATGAAACACACGTATAATAACCTTTCTCTGAAAAAATTAGATTTAACAGCAGGATGATGCAGCAACTACTCCCAACTTTTGTCTGAGATATTCAAATGTTTCTCTGGGCAGTGGTTTAGCGAATATATCAGCAACTTGTTCTTTGAAGGGAACATACTCCAATTCGACTTTTTGTTCAAGCACTTGTTCATGTAGAAAATGGTATTTGATGGGTATGTGCTTGGTCTTGGAGTGCATGACTGGATTCTTTGAAATACCAATGGCACTTGTATTATCACATAGAATGGAGATGGGTGGAGTATATGTGATCTGAATGTCTTGCAAGGTTTGCATCATCCAAAGTAGTTGTGCAACAAGATGCAGCAGCCGCATATTCTGCTTCAACTGTAGATAAAGCAATTGAACTTTGTTTCTTGCTGAACCAAGACACTAACCTGGAACCCATATAGAATGCACCACCACTAGTGCTTTTTCTGTCATCAACACTTCCTGTCCAATTTGCATTTGTATGTGCATGAAGAGTAAGATCTGCATCTTTACGATACCATAAACCAAAGTCCTGAGTTCCTTGAAGATATTTGAAAATTCTTTTGACTGCCTGAAGGTGTGATTCCTTTGGATTTGCTTGGAATCTTCCAACTATTCCTATTGCATGCGTGATGTCAGGTCGGGTACCTGTTAGATAAAGCAGACTGCCAATCATGGATCTGTAAGTTGGTTGATGCACTGTTGTTGATTCATCGTTTGAGCTGAGACTGCATCCTGTTGCCATTGGGGTACATACAGGTTTAGAATCTTCCATTCCGTACCTTTTCAAGATCTGACTGAGATATTTGGTTTGTGAAAAAAAATACCATCTTTATTTTGTTGAACTTGTAGACCAAGAAAATGGGTAAGTTCACCAAGCAAGGACATTTCAAATTCTTGCTGCATTACTGAAGCAAAATTTTGTCTCATGGATTCTTCATTGCTACCAAAAATGATATCATCAACATAAACAATGATAATTAGCAATTTATCAGTTTCAATCTTTGTATATAGATTGTTATCTGTTGAACCTTTTGTAAAACCTTGTTGGTGTAGATATTTGTCAAGGCGGTAATACCAGGCCCTTGGAGCCTGTTTCAGACCATAGAGGGCCTTTTTGAGTCTGCATACAAGTTTTGCATCATTTCCAAGAATGAATCCTTCTGGCTGTTCAATATAAACTTCTTCTTCTAAATCTCCATTCAAGAAGGCTGATTTCACATCCATTTGGTGTACTTTGAATTTTTGAAAGCTAGAAAGAGCAAGAAACATCCTTATGGCTTCAAGTCTGGCAACAGGTGCAAAAGTTTCTTCAAAATCTATACCTTCTTGTTGAGCATACCCTTTACAAACAAGTCTGGCCTTGTTTCTAATGACTTCTCCATTTTCATTTAGCTTGTTTTTGAATATCCATTTAGTTCCTATAATATTTTTATCATGAGGTCTAGGAACTAATTCCCAAGTATCATTTTTTTCAATTTGCTCAAGTTCTTCATCCATGGCCTTGACCCAACATTCATCTTTGCATGCTTCTTTTACATTTTGAGGTTCGGTGGAGGATAGTAATGCTAGATAGCTTGAGGTCCCTATAATATTTCTTCTTGTCTATACACCTACCTCTTTTTCCCCTAATATTTGAGTTTCTGGATGATTTTTCTGAACATACTTGGACGGAGTCTTTTCTTCTACCATTATCTCTTCTTCCGATGCTTCATTGGTTTCTTCTTCAATATGATTTTGACTTGATGTGGGAAAATAATCTCCATCTTCTTCATTGTCATAATCTTCTGTTGATTTTATCTGTTTTGGATTTTTGCATGCTTCATCAACTACAACATCAATGCTTTCAACAATTTTTCCAAGTCTTTTATTATAACATTTATATCCTTTACTTCTTGAAGAATAACCAAAAAGAATACCTTCATCTGCTCTGGGTTCAAACTTACCAAGTTTTTCATCAATCCTTTTGATGTAACATTTGCTCCCAAAAACTTTAAAGTATTTTACAGTAGGAGTCTTACCATACCAAAGTTCTTGTGGAGTTTGAGTGTTGTTTACCCGAACATTTGTTTGGTTGAGAATAGTTACGACAGCGAATGCAGCTTCACCCCAGAAGGTTGCAGGAGTTCCAAATTCATCTAGCATAGCTCGAGCCATTTGTTGAACTGTTCTGTTCATTTTTTCAACCACTCCATTTTGCTGAGTCCTTGCAGTGGAGAATTGCCTTTTTATTCCATGTTGTTCACAAAAGTCAAAGAATTCATCCGAGGTAAATTCCCCTCCTCGATCAGATCTGAGGCATTTGATTTTTCGATTTGATTCATTTTCAACCAAAGCTTTGAAGTCTTGGAACTTTTCAAAGACTTCATCTTTGTGCTTGAGCAGAGCTATCCAACACATTCTGGAAAAATCATCAACGAACAAAATAAAGTATTCTTCTCCACGAGGTGACTTTTTCCTTGATGGTCCACATAAATCAATATGGACAAGTTCAAGAGGCTTACTAGCTGACCCTTCCATTTCCATGAAGTGAACTCTGATTTGCTTGCCAATTTGACACGGTTTGCATATTGTATTTTCTGGGATGCTGATATCTGGAAGATCACGAACAGCCTTGAATCTGCATGCTTTCTTATTTGAGAAAATCTTAGATGTCCCAATCTTCTATGCCACAGCCAGTTTTCATCATTTTTGCTTAGATAGCACTGTTGTTGTCCTCCCTTGAGTATGTATAAGTTGTTTCGAGTTCTTGTACCTTTGATCACAGTCTCTCTTGTATCAAGCTCACGAACAACACATCCGTTTGATCGAAACACCACTTCATTTCCTTGATCACACATTTGACTGACACTCAACAGGTTATGCTTTAAACTGTCTACATACATAACATTTCCAGCTTTAACCTTTTCTTTCAAGAAAACAGAGCCTTTACCTTTTATGACAGCAGGAGTTTCGTTTCCAAATGAGACATTCTTTTCCTTTTCTAAGGCATTATATGAGTGAAGTTTTTCTTTGTCACCTGTCATGTGTTTTGAGCATCCACTATCGATGTACCACTGATTTTCTTGTCCTTCTGCATACAAGGCTATACCACATCTTTCTGTTTGAGATTCTTTCCTTCTCCATATCTTGGGATTTAATGGAGTTTGCTCCTTTTGAGATGATTGCCGAAATTTGCTCCTGCATTCAGATTCTTCATGACCAAAGTTGTTATAGATTGAGCATTCTATTTCATTTTCAAGAAGAGAAAAGTTATTATAGGAACTTTTCTTGATCCCTGTTACATTCCTTTGATTTCGTGCTTCTCTAGTCATGATGGTTTTGTAAGCAACACATTGAGCAGCTTTGTGTCCAAAATTATGACATGAAAAACATTGCCCATTAAAGAAGTTCCTGCGACTATCGAATCTATTGACCTGGTGATTGTAGTTTCTATTGATATTCATCTTTGGAGCAAATTGAGTATGATTTACCTGAGGTTGGTTGTGGCTTCTCTTCATCTTTGAAGTAAATTACCTGGTGATTTGCTTTATGCCTTTGTTGACGATTGTCATACTGTTCACTGGTCTTTGCTGCATCAAGATAGCTTTTGGTGGAGGTTGATGGCTTCTATGATTGAGATGCTTCTTCAGTATATCCAAGACCTATCTTTATCAGAGAAACTCTGAACTTTGATAATTTCATTTAAAGTTTTTGATCCTTTAGCAAATCTAAGATTGAGAGATTTCGTTTTCTCAAGATCCTTTCTTAGACCCACAATTTCACATTCTAGTTTTTCATTGTGTTTTTCTTTTTCAGCAAGTTGGTATGTTAAGGTATCTATAATCATATTCTTTTCTTCTAAACAGATTTTGAGTTTAGATATTTCTTCATGAAGGTCTTCCTCTTCTAAAGCATCCCAAAAATTATCATTGTCATAAGCCATGAGAAGTCTGTAATCTTGTCCAGTTTCATCTTCATCACTATTAGATAAACCATCACTATCTTCATGAGTATAGTAACTCCTTTTATTCACAACTTGTTTTCTATTCCCTTTTGCATATTCCTTTCCTTTTTCAAATTTATCTTTATGAGGACATCTGGCAGCATAATGACCGACTCTGCCACAAGAAAAGCATTTGAAGGGTAACTTACCTCTAAACCTTCCAGAACCCCGTTGAAGCTTTTTGACAAAGTTTACCTCATCTTCTTCTTCTAAAATATGTCTTGATTCATTGTGTTCTTCCTTTCCTTTTGTTGAAGCTTTGAATGCGGCTTCTCTCATATCTGATGGTCCTCCTTTTCTCATCTCAAAGGCAGTTAAGATTCCGTGAAGCTGCGTCATAGTGATATTCTGCAGATCCTGTTTTTCTTCTATGGCAGACACTTTGGATTCAAATTTAGCAGACAAGGATCTCAAAACTTTCTCAACTAAGGTAACTTCCTTAATTTCTTCACCCAGATTCTTCATACAATTGACAACCTCATCTATTCGTAGTAAGTAACTAACTATGCTTTCATCACTATGCATCTTAAGAGTTTCATACTGAATTCTGAGAGTTTGAAACTTAGCATGTTTTACCTGAGAGTCCCCTTCGTAGCTCAGAACGATTTTGTCCCATATTTCTTTGGCTAATTTGAGCTGCACGACTGCCGTATCTGTAGGAATTGCTGTTGGAAATGTATATCCTCCTTCCACAATTTCCCAGACATCCGTTCCAAGCGATTGTAAATAGGCTGTGGTTCTTATTTTCCAATAAACAAAGTTGCTCCCATCGAAGATTGGCGGTTTGATGGATCCCATGCTTTCTTGATTAGTCATGTTGATGGATCTCCCTTCAAGCGATCAAGCTTCTTTTGAAGGACGTACTCTGATACCAATTGTTGGAAATAATACTAAAAGGGGGGTGAATCAGTATTATCAGATCAATTATTTTATTTCCCAAATAGATTTATATACGCTACTTCAATGAAGCGAACTAGCATGTACACGTGACTGTGCTTAAAGAAACCAACCTATATGCAGAGAACTTGTGATTTAAACAGCTTATCATGTGTTGAGCTTAAACCAATATATCAGAGATTTCTTAGATAGTGCAGTAAAAGCAGAATAAAGCATCACACATAAGCAACACACACGAACACCAAGATTTAAGGTGGAAATCCAATGTGAGTGAAAACCACCTGCTGTTGTCGTCTTTGTCTTCTTTTACTAATAAGAAAATATGTTTACAACATTGTACTGGTGCAAACTCATACCAGTACACAGGGTTCTACCTACAGAAGGTTACAACCTTCTCTCATTCTCCAACTTCTACTGGAAGGGAGCTACAACCCCCTAGCTCTTATACTAGTGGATATGTTTACTAGTGCGTAGGCGCCGACCTACAGAAGGCTACGACCTTCTTTCTTTCTCCAGAGAGCACGTTTCATAAATTTTCAGACTGGATGCTCCTAGTACACAACAATGCACATGAAGGCCTTGTTTCATCCATTTTCATACTGGGCCCATCAACAACATTGAAGCTTAGAATCAATCATCATTGCAATACAACCATCAACTACATCTGCATTAACCAATCACTGAAACTCAATCATCACTCTCTGAATCAACCAAACTCAATCAATCACTGACAACCTCTGACACAACTGAATCAACCATTCATTCATACTTAATCAACTTCAACAAATCCACTAGAACAAATAGATAATTGTAACCAGTACACAGATCTGAACCTAGAATACTGCATCATCATTCAGAACCAGTTGTAACCTCAAAAACATGCATCAGAGTGTATACGCAACTTGGAACAGTCGAACCAGCGTGTATACGCAACTTCATCAAAGCAAACCAGCGTATAGATCTGCAAATACTTACTTATAACTTCGCTGCACTTCCTGACTTCAAACATACCCATATCATCAAATATAAAGGATAAAACATGTGTTAACAATCAGATCACATAATGATTAGTCATTATGATCCTGATCCATCATTAGATCTCATCCATCATCACTGAAGCAAATCACAATCAATCAATCTGAACACTGTCACCAGAATGCAGTCACCAGAACATAAAGCAAAACCCAAAACTCTGCATCAACAACCAGAACCAACTATAACTTCAAACATCATAGTTCATAAGGTATACGCTACTTCGATGTGTCGAACCAGCATGTATACGCGCTTTTACCAAAGCGAAACAGCGTACATATCTACAAATGCTAACTTAAAACTTCACAGACATTCCAAACTTCAGTCATACCCAGATCATATCATTTACAGAATAAAACATGTGTCAGTATTCATATCTAGATTGTCCATGATCAAACCACATAATGATAATACATTTAAGGCTTTATGATCCCGATCCATCAACCATCATCAACCACAAGGGTGCATCCTTAGATCAGATCAAGCAATGCATCAAAAGCTCATAACTTGCATATATGATCTAACACTTCAGAAGATATTCAATACTTGCACGCCTTTGGCTTATTGATCTTCTCCTCCTTATATAGTTTTGGGCCTTTCTCAATACCTTGGACCAAAACCACTTAGGACCAATACCTTAGACCAATTACCTAGGGTCAATACCTCGAACCAAATACCTTGGACCAATACCTTGGATCAAAATACCTTGGACCAAATACCTCGGACCAAAAACTTAGTTTTCCAAAATGTGCGCGCTCTTCCTCTTGTGAAAGTGCGTGTATACGTTATACGCTCCTTTTGTTCTGTTAACCCGCGTGTATACGCTGCTTGGACAAAGTGAACTAACGTATACATTTCTTTCTTCAATCTTGGAGTCTAATTTGTAATCCTTAACCTGCTGCACTGTGAACTGTCATCTGAGTGAGTTGCCATCAAGGACAACACCTGTATCATAATGCCAACAGACAACACAGATACTAGCAGCAGTCAGAGACTCGGGTGATAGATGCATCATACTAATCACAGTTGATTCAGTACTTAGGATGTTTTTTAGTTGCAGATGTTGCAGTTGCAACAGCAACAGATGAAGAGGGAGTTGCAGTGCAGATGCAGTATTGATAGCAAGGTCAGCAACAGTACAGATGAAACAGATATCAGAGTTACGCAGTAATTGGTGGGCAGCAGCAGCGTAATAGGAGATGATGCAGAGACAGGTTGTTGCTACAGGAGGCAGCAACACTAGAACGCATTCCTCGCTAAGAGGGAGTGCTAGTTTTTGTAGCATAGGATGTGTTCTAGCCTTGAAATTTTGTGGAGAGGCTAGAATACATGAGATCTCCAAAAACCACAAATCGTTTCTAGAAATTCCTCCCAGAAATGACTTAATTGGATTATTAGTCAGTTTTTAAATATTTCCTAAGTTTAAACTGAGGGAATATGACTAATTAATCAGAATTAATTAAGTTATATTGTGAATGTTATAGAAACTCGCACGGATCGACTTCAAGTTAATCATAGCCATCGATTAATATCTAATCTTAAATGTTGAAGTCTCAACAGAAGATTATAAGAAGAAGTCGATGGGGCTTGGAGAAATCAATTGTGTAGTTCGATTCCATTAGCAAATCGATTTCCTGAGTAGCAACATTCAGTTGTTGGAGAGAGAGCCAAAGAAATTGGAGCAGTGAGAAAGGGCCAGGGACAATGAAGCCGGAGGAAGGATTCCAATTCCGGTGAGTGCACTTTCAAAGAGGCAGAGAAGCCACAGTGAGGCTAAAGCAAAGCAGTGGAATAGCCTCTAGAGGCAAAGTCAAATTGCTGGGGAGAAGCAAAGTTTCAGTGCCAAAAGTTGGGCAAAGGCTCCAGAGGCGAAGAGAGACATTTTCCCAGGCAGCAACTGATCAAATGGCTTGAGAAGAAGTTGTTCCGAGCTGAGGGCAAGAACAACTACGTTAGGGTGACGCAGTGACTGCACAGAGCCAATTTGGACGGCTCAATTTGAGCTGAGGTCAGAGCCGGGATTTCCCTGTGGAGTGAGGAGATTTCCTCACTAGATTTTTCTTGCCAGTTTTTCTCTATAGGATTGCCAGTTTCAACATCCAATTGTACTCATATTATTTCACTGCTGCATAATAATTAAAACCCTCAACTGCTGCACCGATTTTCCCAAGTTGGGTTTTTCCGGGGACATTGGTCCAAAAAATAACTGTGTTATTTTATGTGTGTGTGCTAGTATTTCTTCCAGTGTTTATTTCCTCCGTAGTTTATTTGTGTATGTTGCAGTGTGATTGATTCAGTATTTGTTGTAGTACACAGTAAATAAATTGTTAAAAATTAATTTAACAATTTGGAAAATTATTTCCAGTTGCCGTAATAAGAATCAGGTTTCCGATTTTTCACAATTAGAAACAAGAATATTTCTATATATAGATGTGAAATATATATAAAATATAAAAAATAAAATTCGTTTTCCATAAAAATTAAAATAGCAATTCATATTCGTAACCATTATATTTCAGAGCTTCATATTTAAATTTAATTAATAAGCATATAAAATCTCTCTCCCTCTCCCTCTCTCTCTCTCTCTCCCTCTCTCTCTATATATATATAATCCATGCTACGCATATACATTAAAAAAATAAATTATAAAAATTATAAAACATGTTAAAGAAAAATGCCAAGCGCATATAAATGTAATTATATGTATTATCGGGGTTTTAATAAAATTAAAAATAAGAACAATTTTATATATAGAGATGTGAAATTTATATAAATATAAATAATATTATTACGAACCAACATAAATGCATCTTAACTCCAAATCTACTGAGCAGCGAGAAGAATCGAATCTCTAGGTGCAAACATTTCCTTAAGTTTTTACTCAAAAAGAGGTTTGCATCTTGAGAAATTTGATCCCTCTCTGGACTTGGTAGATCCAAGTTAAGATGGATCTATGTTGGTATTCTTGAATCAATGCAAGGATGCATTGAGTAGATGTGCATAAATAAATTATCTAAGAGTGCAAGTTGTAATTATGCACCCATACATGTTGCCTTGTATACTTGAATGCACTATTTGAATGCATTTTGTGAATACATGCTTATGTTATGTTTCATTGCAATTGATATGATTATAGCTGAAATGATGGAATTATTGATAAGCTCATGATTTTTCTAGATCATTTCAGCTGTTGTTGTGATGTTGCAAGAAAAGAATAGTATGCCACAATAGTCATATTTGGGTGGACTACATGAAATCTTTGTCAGGAAAACAAAGTTACAGAAAATGATGACTGTTGAAAGATGGATAGCCTATGAAGGGAGTTATGGAAAATGATGACACTGGAACCCTTTGATTACCACAAGTTCTTAATTGATGAGAGGCTACCAATGGATGCCTAGCAGTAAGTTGGCGCTCTTCTTGCACATGAAAATTTCATCAAGATGGATCAACCGAGAGACTATTTAGTAAAGAAGGAGATGCTTAAACCCAGAAGGGTGAGTGCAGCAAAGAACGAGCAACTTAAATGAATCCGTTGTGTGAGATTCATGTAAAATGATGGCCAAAATCAACGTGTGTTGGAAAGGAGAACGAGATGAAATTTTGATTGTAGGAAGCAAAGAATATACCTACAAATAAGTATTGGGCTAAAATTAGATACTTATTTTGTATCATGAATATACATGATTACATTGTATAGCTGAAAATTTCTTGTGAAGGGAATAGCTATTGTATAAAAATGCTATAACGAGCCTATTTTTCTTAATAATTGATGTAGATACATGCTAATATGCTAAGACCAAAGAAGTTATCAAGATAGTAAAATCCAATGCAGGTGTATTGTGCCAAGCTAACCAATAGCTATACAAATTTGCAAAGAAATGGATGGAATTATAGATGCAACAGAAGATTGAAGAAGCAACATGGGAGCAAATTATAATGCAAAAAGCATATCTGTACTTGTTTTGACATTTTGATATTAAAAAAAAAACAAATTGTTAATGTATATAATGGTGATGTGCACTGAGAAAGGTGCAAATCTAGGAGGCAGAGAATGTAATAAACCAATGTTGATCCCCGATTCAATATTGTATCATGTGCATGAATAATGGCTATCAACTGACAAATGCAATTTGCAACCAAACATTGAATATTAATAAATACATCACCAACTGCAAAAGAGAAGAACAAAAGAATGGGAGCTATGACTCCCCAAGAGAGGAAAGACAAGGGAGCTTAAGTAGGCTAAGAAAAAGACCTTAGTAACTGATTTAACCAAAAGTGTTTGTAACCTTAATTATGTCCTTTGATTATTTGCTAATTGTTATTTAATTAATCATTGGGAATCAGTGCATGAAGGAGATAAGTGGCCCCTTCATGCCATGCAGCTAAAAGCCTTACCCTTTTGCCCATGCAAACAAACTATGGTTTGAGTTGAAGTTCAAAGGTTGGGTATCGTTCCAATTATAAGAGAGCTGAAACTATCAGAAATTGGAATTTACCCGACAAACTATCCTTTGTTTGGGGAAATTGGGAGGATTATCCTTGAGTGAACCACCATGAGAATGTTGTAAATGAATTATGGAAAACCTACCGTGATGAATGAAGTAAGAATTGTGGTTGTGTAGAATGATAATAGTTGTCATTGAGGAAATTCGCTATAGAAGATAATTCCCGAGAATTCCAACAGTGAGATTTCCTAGTCAGCCAATGTTGAAAATCCTGGAGGGATGTGTGAATTGGGATAGCCTAAGGGATCACTTAATAGAGAAGGGAATTTCATTCCTTGGGTTGTGTAGGCTGATGGGCAAGAGGGTTGTGGATTGGGAATAGTTGCAAGTGTAAAAATGACTGTGAGCTTAGCAATTGAGCTATGAGAAGAGAAATTAGAGGCAACCATAGGAAGAGAGTGCCCTTGTGGATTCATAGCTTCAATTCAAGGGAAGCCTCTGTTGCAAAGAGAACTGGTGAAGTAGGGAACCTATGGTTGGAATGTCCTTCTTCAACATCCAATTGATGGACAATTTCCGAACAGCTAAGTACTATAGATTTTATTATTGATGTGTCGAAGTTTAATGCTATTGTTGCTGTGTATGAAAATTATGCAATTATATTCTCAATGATAAAAGGATGGAAGTTAGCTTTGGCTCAAGAGGGCATTCCTGTCTGTCTAGGATATATTTGTATGCAAATTTAAGGCTTTTACAGTGATATATTATAATGAAGAGGACATAATTCTGCTTCTATCATGTAATTTAATTTCTAGCAATGTCAATTTGTCATAAATGGCATTATGGGTATCTAAGCAGAGGCTAGAATCATGGAGGAAATGTATTTACTTTTCTGAAGAAGTTCTGGTTATGTATACTATTACAACTTCCATGTTTCAATCGTTATTGTCCAATGTATGTACTATGAACAGAAAATATGTTTTATATGTTGATATGGCTCATCATACTCACGGGTATTGAATTATTTTGTTGCGGGCATTGTATATTCCACTACCGAGTTTCATTCGCCTATCAATTCCATGTTAAAATGTTGATGTCAGCTTAATTAGATGGCCATGGATTCTTAATCCAATCTTCCTTGTCCCTTGACCAATCATCCACTGCATTCTTCATTGAAGATAATCTAAAATGTTCAAACAGGGTGATGTGTTGATCTGAGGGGTGTTAGTTTCCATAGCATCAGATGTGTTCTAGCCACGAAATTTGGTGGAGATGCTAGAATGCATGAGATCTCCAAAACCCAGAAATTGTTTCTGGAAATTCCACCTAGAGATGACCTAATTAGATTATTAACCAATTTTTTTAATGTTTCCTAAATTGAAACTTAGGAAAACTGGTTAATTAATCAGAATTAATTAAGTCAAGGTGAGAATAATCTAGAAACTCACACGGATCGATCCAGAAATGATCTAAGCCATCGATTAAAATTTACGATTTAATCTTGGTCGTTGGAGTCCCAACAAGAAGATAAAGGAAGGGATCGATGTGGTGATGGAGAACACACTTGAGTAGTTCGATTTCCTTGGCAGATCAATTTCCAGAGAGAAGCAGTAGTTGCCGAAGCGCTAGAGAGCTAGAGATCGAAGTAGAGACAGTGATCCTGAAGTTTTCCAGATCCGGAGAGGCAGCAGCAAAGAGGTCAAAGTTATTCCCAGTGAGGCAGTGTAGAGGACTGCGCAGTTGCTTCAGAAGAGCAATTCGATTTAGCTGGAGGAAAAATCGTTTTCAGTTCCAGAGATCAGACAAAAGTTCCAAAGTGTTGGAGAAGCGATTTCCTCAACAGAGACAGGCAGAATGACTTCATCAGAGGCAGTTCAGAGGCTAAACGTCATTGGGCCTGCGCAAGCACTGCGTAGCGGCTGACACAGAGGCGGCTGACACAGAGGGTCCAGAAAGACAAGTTTCTAAAGGAAGTAGTGTTGGGGTTGCTTGTGGAAGAAGGGTAATTCCCTTACATGATTTTGGCCAGATTTTCTTGTTGTTTGGATTGTCAGTTGGGCATCCATAGATTGTACTCAGATTTCATTGCTGCATAATAATAAAACCCTCATCTGTTGCACCGGTTTTCCCAAGTTGGGTTTTTCCGGGGACATTTGTCCAAAAATAATGGTGTCATTTTATGTGTGTGTGTGTGTGCTAGATTTTCTCAGTTTCCAGCGCTATTATTTTCCACAGTTTATTTGTGAAAATTGTAGTGGAGAATTATCCATTGTTTGTATAGGAAAATAAATTGTTAAATTAAATTAACAATTAGAACAATATTTTTCAGTTGCTGCAATAGATGAAATTTTCACATGGTATTAGAGCGTGAGTGATCAACCGGGAAGATTAGAAGCGAAGGAAAGAATTTCGCTACTCAAAGGGAGCAACAGGCTGAAATTCTTAAAGGCAGCGCAGTGCTCAGATAGGCAAGATGAATTGTTGGGGTAGGAATTCGATTTTCAGTTGCAGAAAAGTCGAGTTGCTTAGGTTAGTGATTCCAACAATCAAAAGGAGCAACAACAACTCAAATTTTCGCTGAGCAAATTCCTTGGTTGGACGCAGAGGGTTTTGCAGTAGCAGAACTAGCATCGGGTGGAAGAGAAAAGAAAGAACAATAGAGGGAAAATTTCTTTCAGGGAACTTCGAGTCTCAGAAGTTTGATTTTTCCAAGAGATTGGCAACAACAGCTAGCAGATTTGCGCATTTTAGAAGGGAGTGCGAGTAGTAGAGCAATAGCCAGGCAGATGGAAAGAGGGAATTTTCGACAAATTCAGAGATGGCCACAGCAAGGCTTAGAGATCAAGATAGGTTGGATGGAACTTCCAACTATGTCATCTGGAAGGCTAGGATGCCCTTCATTCTAGATGAATATGGCCTGAAAGCCTACTTAGATAATGTGGTGGAAGTTCCCCAGGATGCAAATCAACTCAAAGAATACAAGAAGGAGATGGCAAGGGCGAAGCAGTTGATCTTGGATGGAGTCTGAGACCATATAGTCTCACATCTGGCAGATAAAGGTACAACCAGAGAGATGTGGGTAGCTCTCTCCATGCTATATCAAGGTACTTCTGAGCAACGAAAGATGTTCCTGGAAGAAAAGCTGAGATGCATAAGGATGCAGAAGGGAGAAGGCATAGATCCCTTCCTCACCAAGATTCAGGAGGTCTGAAATCAGCTTGCAGTTGTTGGGGCAGCGCCTCAACCATCAGAGCTAGTGCGATTGGCACTAAACAATGTCTCGGAGGATTGGCAAGTGTTTTTCCAAAGTATATTAGGAAGAGACACTTTGCCAAGATGGGACAAGATGTGTCAGATTTGTAGCAGGAAGAGTTGAGGCGAGCTTTGTTAAAGAGCTCCATCAGCAGTAAGAGCAGTAGCAGATTGAAGAATGTGAAGGAGGAGGAGAATGTGGCCCTTGCATCTAAGGGTCTTAGTCATGAGCAAGGGGAACAGAAGAAGAAGAAGAATGACCTATCCAAGGTCAAGTGCTTTAGGTGTGGCGATTTTGGCCAGTACAATACCCAGTGTCCTCTCAAGAAGAAGGACAAGCAGGAGAAGCAGAACCAGGCAACAACACATGCTAAGATAGATAGGTTGTCCTCCAGGTTGGAGGAAGATTTTGCAATGTTCGCAGATATACCTCCAGGAGTGAGGTGGGGTGATTTGGTGTTGTAGCCCAAAGAGCTGCAAAGATTGGGCAGGGTCCTCGAGGAGTTCACCTCATGGATCATTACCTGGCTACGGGGGCCCACAGTACTCAGTAACAGGATGGATCAGTGGCAGTTGATGCAGTCAGTACCAGAGTGACAGTTGCAGACTAGTAGCAATCAGATGCTAAGGAGCGCAGTGCAGTGTTAACAGTAGAGCAGGTGGCTCAGTGCAGAGTTGGCAGCAGCACAGAGTCTTCAGTGACAGTGCAGATGCTAGTAGCAGTTAGAGACTCGGGAGACAAATGCATCATACTGAACACAGATGATTCAATATTTTGGATGCTTCTCAGTTGCAGTAGTTGCAGTTGCAACAACAACAAATGAGAGGTAGTTGTAATGCAAATGCAGAGTTGGCCGCAGTATGGCAGTGTCAGCAGCAGCACAGATGCAGCATCAGAGTTGCACAGTGGTTCGTGGGCAGTATGGCTAGACATCAACAATGTGACAAGAGGTGATACAGAGACAGTGTTGTGGAAAGAGGTGCAGCACTAGAGAGAACATAGTCCTCGGTAAAAGGGAGTGTTATTTTCTGTAGCATCAGATGTGTTCTAGCCACGAAATTTGGTGGAGAGGCTAGAATGCATGAGATCTCCAAAACTCAGAAATTGTTTCTGGAAATTCCACCTAGAGATGACTTAATTAGATTATTAACCAAATTTTTTAATGTTTCCTAAATCTAAACTTAGGAAAACTGGTTAATTAATCAAACTTAATTAAGTCAAGGTGAGAATAGTCTAGAAACTCATACGGATCGATCCAAAAATGATCTCAGTTATCAATTAAGATTTAATCTTGGTTGTTGGAGTCCCAATAGGAAGATATACGAAGAGATCGATGTGGTGATGGAGAACACACTTGAACAGTTCAATTTCCTTGGCAGATCGATTTCCAAAGAGCAGTAGTTGTTGCTGGAGAGCCAGAGATCGAAGAAGAGACAGTGAGGGGCAGAGGCAATGATCCGGAGGAAGTTTTCCAGATCAAGGGAGGTAGCAACAAGGAGGCTGAGTTATTCGTAGTGAGGCAGCATAGAGGACTGCGCAATTGCTTCAGAAAAGCAATTTGATTTAGCTAGAGGAAAAATCGTTTTCAGTTCCAGAAGCCAGACAGAGGTTCCAAAGTGTTGAAGAAGTGATTTCCTCAGCAAAGATAAGTAGAACAACTTCATCAGAGGCAGTTCATAGGCTAGATGTCATAGGGCATGCACGAGCACTGCGCAGAGGCTGACACAGAGGGTCCAGTAGGGGGATTTTTCTGAAGGAAGTTGTGCTGGGGTTGCTTGTGGAAGAAGGGTAATTCCCTTACATAATTTTGGCCGGATTTTCTTGCTATTTGGATTGTCAGTTGGGCATACATAGATTGTAATCAGATTTCATTGCTGCATAATTATAAAACCCTCATCTGTTGCACTGGTTTTCCCAAGTTGGGTTTTTCCGGGGACATTTGTCCAAAAAAAATGGTGTCATTTTTAAGTGTGTGTGCTAGATTTTCTCATATTCCAGCGCTATTATTTTCTGCAGTTTATTTGTGAAAATTGCAGTAGAGAATTATTCGTTGTTTGTATGGGCAAATAAGTTGTTAAATTAAATTAACAATTAGAAGAATAATTTCCAGTTGCTGCAATAGATGAAATTTTCACATGGGGCAAGGCAAATGCTTTAAAGGTCATCAATTTGTTATTGGAGCTTTGAGCGATGTCTCTCATATGAAATGGAAATTGTGGAGAATGTCACGTGGCCTTTGGTTACTGATACAACCGTCATCCATGTTTCTAATACTTGGTTGGTGAAGGACTATGGTGAGTAGTCAACCATGGCCCTAAAGCACTCTACTTCCGAAAGGTTTATCAATTCCTCTATACTTTAAGATGTGCGGTAAGGTGTAAGGGTATATGTGCTAATTCAAAACCCATCCTTTTAGCCATTCGTCGGCAAATATCCAATAACAGCAAACCAATCTAAATCATTAACTGTTCATTGATGGCACTGGAACAGCAAAACTGGACTTCGGTTATATCATTCAAATCGTCTGTCAATGAAATCACAAACTACATCCCGTTAACAAACTATACAGAGAAAGACTGTTGTGTGCTGTTTTCCAACCAACATATCCCTAAATCAATTATAGGTTTCGTAATTCAGATTGCTGTATGGGGAGGGCTTTGTTCCAATCACTAAAACAATTATATAAATTCAACTCACAAGCACCATTTCTAACCACAGTTCGCTGTACATGTATAAACAAACAGAAATATCCAAATCGAAATGCACTAATATGCATATACAGCTGTCAATTCTCCTGTTCACATTTATTTGCAGATGGGGTGTCAAACAACACCAATGAACAAACCATACAAAAAGGATTGCTGTGTGTGGATTAGTGCAATGCATGAAACATGAAGATGTATTCAAGCCAATATTTAATCATTGCTCTCTAATTTCTCAACAGAATCATAAGGAATAAACAACAAATGCAAATCGAATTGCTAAAGGGATGAATGGTTCAGTGGGAGCACTCACACTCATTAAACACAAGGAACAGCATTCAAATAGCAACTATTAACACGCACACCTAAGTCACATGACAGAGCGGCACCAGACACACATGACACATGGATACAAGTATTTAACACATGACACACCAACCTCTGGAATAGGATATGGCAGAGACGGCATGTTGAGCTCATATTGAGTATATTGTTGTAATGGTTTTAAGCCTTGTTGTTGTATGGCCTTGAGCCCTGAAGAATATATTATCCTTGTCTGCAACTTGGAGGGTGGGGTGCTTGTTTTAGATATATATATATATATATATATATATAAAATACAAAAATGAAATATAAACATAAAGATCCATCCTTTTAGAAATTAGAACATTGACAAAACATTGATACGACTAGTTACTACATCGAAGATGATAAAATACATAAAAAATTAGAATATTCAATAAACGCATAAAATAGAGGTTTAGAAGTTGGAAGTTGGAACCATAAACTGTAGTTTTCCCAATGAGTTATTTGATGTCATCAAAAATCAAAATGTATTACATAGACACTAAATCAGAACCACTAAGTACCTGAACCCAGCATGATTAGTGCCCTCTGTTGCTACTATTCTTTGAATCATCCATGGCCACAACTTGGAGGGACTAGAGGGCCACTGGATGTGGATCCCAATGCATTGGTAACATGTTGCAAACTAAATCTTTATGGTGTTGGATTTTCTTGGATGAGGACCTCACTCAAGCACAAGTTGTGGAACTTAAAACAATCTAGAGAATAGGTTATGGCAGCACAGCAGGTAGGGAAGTGGGTAGTTATCAGGTATCTTCGGGCAGTCATTCGGGACTCCTTCCCACCTGGGTGGGAACCCGAATTGGAGGTTCCAAATGATGGGCCCGCTTGGGGAGACGACAGGGTACAGGCATCTCTATCCATTGTTGGAATGGCAATGGATATTTCTGGTCATCGTTGGGACTTTTGTATGATGCTCTCGAATCAGCGAACATCCTCTTCGTGACCGAGACTCATGCAAGCCCTGTTCGACCTCTCCCAGATATCGCAGGTTACCATTGGTTCTCAGTTTGCAGGTAGGAGACGAGGAGCTCAAGAGGGGTCAGAGGATCAGGTGGAGTTGCTTGTTTGACTAGTGACTCACTCCGGAACAGGGTATCCTTGGCAGTCGAAGATGAGTTTTCCAAGTTTATGTGGATTCAAATTAGCATCGAAGTCTCTCCTCCGAAATACATCTACATTGCAGTTTGTTACTTTCCCCTAGCCTCTTCACCATTTTCCATCCATAATGGCTCAAATGGGGACCCCTTTATAGACTTGTACACTTAGTCACCAGGTTCGGCGAACAAAATCGTTGAAGTTCGAAATTGGCCGAATTTAAAAGGAAAACGAATTTAATCGTTCGAGTTCGCCGAATTTTATGGCGAACTCAAACTTAATCACGAACTCGAATTTTTTGGTGAATAAAATCATTGAGGTTCGTTTGGAGTTCGAAAAAATTCGTTTAGGGTTCGAAAAAATTCGTTGAAGTTCATTTTTTACGCCCGTTTTACCAAATCAACTGCAGTCTGCGGGTTTCATTGTTCGTCGGGTTAAACGATAGTTTCACTGTTTGCAACTTTGCGCGGGTTTCATTGTTCAGAGGGTTTCATTGTTCGCAACTTCGCCGAAGGGTTTCATTGTCTGCAGTCCAGTCTACAAGTCATTGTTGGGAAAGTTTCTGCCGGGAGTCTTGACTGATACATTACACCGAGCGGCCGACGGCGACACGTCTCGACTGAGTTTTGTTCCCAAGTAAGTGATCCGAGCCTAATTTCTTTGTCACAAGTCTGAGACAAATGATCCGAGCTGATTGTCTTTAATAATAATAAGTGATACAAACAGACTGTCCTCCAATCCAAGCTGAGCTTAAGTTTTAACTCCAACAAGTCTGAGTTCTGGTTTGTCTGGAAGACTGCCACAAATCCAAATCTTACACCTGACCGAGTTGCTACAGGAGTATAGAACGAGGTTTAAACTTTAGGCTTCACAATAGTTCAAGGTGTTAGTTTACAACTTACAGATCCAAGGTCAATTTTTCAGTAATCCGAAGCTCCTTTAGCAAGAAGGTTGCCTAGTCCTGTAGGCTGTCAGTGTTCAACTCAGGGTGGATGTAGGCTTACAATTTTTTATTTTTTTTAAACCAATGCATGAAATTACATTTCAATGAAATATGCTTCATATGAGAGCAAGATTGATGGTTTTGATTTCATAAAGCCTTGTCTTAAGACGCATAATAAATAATGTTTAATTTGTAAGACGTAGAAGAGCTTCCTCCTGCCTACTGTAATGGTTTTCTCTTCTGCCTTCCAGCCATTTTATTCTGCCTACCCGCCTGCCATTTTAAAGGGATGGATAATGCCTTTCTTTTAATCCTCCAGTTTTAGTCCATTCATTGTGAATTCAAATTGAGCTTTGTCAATATTTGTCCAACCAGGGGAGATAGTTCCTTGTCTTAGACATTGCTTCTTATTACAACATTGGTTGCAATGGCCGAATGAGGTGTTATTTCACCCCCTGTCGGACTCCAAAATGGCTGAGTTTAAGTTAATTCATTGTAACTTGTCACTGATCCGAGAGAGCTGACCCAACAGATCTTTTCCAAACAGTGTTCAAGTCTTCCACGACAGGTGGTTGTTTTATACAAGATTGAAGAGAGTCACAACTTAAAAATTAGATTGAAAATTTTCAACCTCTTACACAGTCATGAATCCTTAATCGAAAGAGTCAAAGACCAAACTGGCGTCTTACTGTCCTTATGAGAAGGTAAGCTTGCTGGTTATGTCACATGTGAAAGACAATTTTAAACTAGAGTTCAGATTTCTATGGGAAGTTCTAAGTTCTAATTCATGAAATACATTGTGAAGTGAAATTTCCTGTAGAATCTGCAAAGGCAGCAGCATATTCCATCAATAATTAAAGCATAGTAATTTACTAATTTCCACAATAGGAGAATTCCTAAGGATTTTTAACAGAAACTACATTTTGTTTGCAAGATCTTTAAATTTTGCTGTAATATCAATTGCTGCTATAGAAAAGAACATTCTCAATAGTGAAACAATCTTTACTAATGGGAGTCCACAGATTGGTTGTTAATGAACCAAGTTTTAGATGAACAAACTTTCATTTCCTTCTTGCAAGTTGCAACTTGCAATCATCAACATAGAAAACACAACCCAGGTCCCAAACATCAGCTCAATACTTCCTTAACTGACCTCTGGTCCTCTGCCCAAGGGAAGGCTGTCAGCTGATTCCCATTCTCGTCTTCCTGCTCAGCACTGTATCCAGATTCCAGACATACTGTTGAATTCAACTCCACATTGATACATGCTAAAAACAGTTAGATCTGAAGTGTATGGCCTGTTATGAAAATTCTGAACTGTTTTTAGTTAATTGATTGAATTTTTTTGAACTGTTTTTAGTTAATTGACTGAATTTTAACTATAAACAGTTAGGGTCATTAAATCTTTTAGATTTGAAGTGTATGGCCTGTGTAAGAAAAAAAAAACTACAGCAGTACAGCCTGCTCTTTTCTGCCTGTTTTGAATCACTCTTCCTTTTTCTAACTAATGAAAATGTAATTTCAAAAAAAATTGCAGACATTTCAGACTTCAAGCCTTCACCAGTTTTCAACAATCAGAGGTTCAGAACCTTCAAATTTCAATGGCACCCCCAAAATCAACTGTTGTAGCTTGGAATTTTGTCCAAAAAGATGGTTATAATCTTTCATGTCAGCAGTGTGGACATAATTTCATTGGCACTTTAACTAGAGCAATGGATCACCTTCTCGGTATTAGCAATGGAAGTGGAGGTGGTGTTGAAGCCTACACTAAGATCACCAATGAACAAAAAGCCACAATGCAGAAAGACCATTCCAATTCACAAATGCAAAAGGAGAAAAGGGTAAATAAGAGGCAGCGAATTGAGAGGGAGATTGCCATGTCTTCCTCCACCATTAATTCAGTTTCAAACATTGGTGGATCAAGTTCTACTCAAGCAAAAACAGGTGGAACCAAAACATTAAATCAATTCTGGAAACCTGTGGAGATACGGGAAGTTGATGATGCTATTGCAGAATATTTTTATGCATGTGCAATTCCCTTTAATGTGGCAAGGAGTCCATATTTTAAAAATGTAATTAAAAATGCCATTGATTTTGGAAAGGGCTATGTTCCTCCCAGATCTGAAGCTTTAAGGACAACTTTGCTAAAGAGAGCAAAAGACAGAGTGACAGGAAAGTTCGCTGATATTAAAGAGTCTTGGAAGCTTACAGGATGCACAATTTTGAGTGATGGTTGGTCAGATTTGTGTCATCGCCCATTGATCAATGTGCTTGTTTATTGTCCTCAAGGGGTACTTTTCTTGAAGGCAATAAATGCAATGGATCGAGTGAAGACATCAGAATTTATTTTTGGAATTTTGGATGAAGCGATTCAAGAGGTTGGGGTGGAAAATGTTGTCCATGTTGTTACAAATAATGCATCAAATTGTGTTGATGCAGGGAAGCTGCTTATGGAAAAGTATAATCAGATTTATTGGACTCCTTGTGCAACTCACTGCTTGGATTTGATGTTGCATGACTTAGCCAAATTTCCTTGGGTCAATGAGACAATCCGAAGAGCCAAAACAATTTCAAACTTCATCATCAACCATCGTCTCACTTTGAGCATATACAAAAAGAATGCATCAAAAGAGTTGTTGAGGCCTTGTGATACAAGGTTTGCCACTTTTTATATTACTCTGAAAAGAGTTGTTGAGGAAAAAGCGAGCCTAAGAGCTGTTTTTTGCAACACTGAGTGGGAGAGATCTACCCTCTCAAAAGAAACTAAGGGGAAAAATGTTGAACAAATAGTGCTCAATAATGGCTTTTGGGAAAATGCAAACAAGGTTTTAAAAATTTGTGGCCCAATTGTTAATGTGCTCCACATGGTTGATGGTGACAAACCTTGTATGGGTTTTGTTTATGAAAGCATTGATCGTTGCAAAGAGACCATTGCAACTGCTTTTAATAATGTGGAAGCTGATTACAAGGAGATATGGGATTTAATTGATCATAGATGGAAGATGATGCATAGTCCATTACATGCAGCAGCATGCTATTTGGACCCTAGATTGTTTGGGTTACCAAGACATAGGGATGAAGAAATCATGAATGGACTTATCCAGTCTATTGAGAAGCTAAATCCAGATCCAAATATTGCAGGTTTGATCAGAAGTCAGTTGAGGGCATACAGGTTAGAAGAAGGGTTATTTGGAACACAATCAGCAAAGTATGATAGGAGCAAAAGTGATCCAGCAGTATGGTGGGAATTTTATGGTTTAGGGGCACTAGAATTGCAAAATTTTGCAATTCGTATCTTAAGCCAGGGAACAAGTGCGTCAACATGTGAAAGGAATTGGAGTTCCTTTGACCACATTCATTCCAAAAAAAGAAATAGATTGTTATCTGGAAGATTAGAAGATCTTGTTTATGTTCGTAGTAACTTGCAGTTGGCATTGAAGAATATGGCTAAAGAGTCATCCAATTCTTCTACTCCGTGGATCGATCCTGTTCCAAATGCAACAATGGATGACGTTGATTTGTACATTGATAGTGACATAAACACTGACAGGGAATTCACTGATGAATCTGATGCTGAAGCATCTAGAGGATTCACAACTCATATTGCTCTTGATGACATAGAACTTTTTGATATAACAAGTGGGCAACAGGAACATCAAGAATAAAACTTGTGTTCTTGTTTTAGATTTCTAGTTTACTTTTTGCATGAACAATTTTCTAAAACTGCCAAGCTACTTTAAAGTTTAAACTTTCGAGTTTATATATAATTATATTTTGATATATTGAAGAACGAATTGCTCTCATTATTGGCTCACTTCATGGTTTACTGCTCACTGTCATAAACGAAAAGAGGTCTGAAAACATATCAGAGGCTTAAGTTTATTTCCACTGTTTGCTTGCTTCAATCTAACCTGAAAAGGAGTGGTGATTTTAGGACTGTTTTCAGCACCTGGTATTAAAGTTGACTGCTGTCATAAATGATAAAGGTTCTTGGCATGGGTTAATGTTCAATTTAGTTGTTTTATGATTTCATACCAAGAATACTATTATACTACATTCATATGAAAATTCTGAACTGTTTTAGTTAATTCACTGAATTTTTCTGAACTGTTTTTAGTTAATTGACTGAATTTGAGCCACTATATTTGCAGAGATTCTTTATGCATTTTCTGAGTTTGTACTTCAGAGTTTTGTAGTGATCTTTTGTCTCCTAGGCCATGGGCATTTTTAACTGTACTCTTTCTTTTTGAAGGCTGAATATCATTGGAAATCTGAAGCATATAATTTGGAGGAGAATTACAATAAAGACATTAAAGGCTTGAAAATGACCAAAATTGATCACACATAATTTATAAAATTTAATAGATTTTCTAGCCTCTGTTCTCTTGCTAAGCCAAAAATTTATTTGAATTTGACTTTAAATTGATTATATATATATATATATATATATATATATATATATATACATTTTTTTCGAATTTTATGTCGAACTTTATCGACAAAATTTTAGTTGTCGAACTTTATTCGAATTTCATGGTCGCCGAACTCGAACTCGAACACGAACCTGGTGACTTAGCTTGTACATCGGCATCACCCAGTACTCTGTTGTTGGGGAAGTCATCCTCCTAGGTGACTTCAATGCTCGTACTAGAGATCTCCAAATCCCTCTCCACGATCGATCAGAGGATGTGTTTTGTACCCAAGGGATAGATCCAGATTCAGTTGGGCTTCACCGGATGTCAAATGATGCTTTGGGGTCCACTACAGTTTATGGTAAGCATCTATTACAGTTGGGGGAATCACAGGAGTTGTTAATTTTAAATGGTCTCCCTTGTTTCCCAGACTCCCGCTTTTTCACATGTCGGCCATATGGCGAGGGTGTGAGTGTAGTTGATTATGTCCTCGCTAGCCAAAACTTGCTCCCTTTTATTTGCCATCTCTCGATCTCCCCCATCCCCCTTGTTGATCATGCACTTCTTTCCTTCTCTGTCAGGTTTGACCCTCCCCTTCCACCCCATCCTTCCCCTCAAGACCCACCCCAAACCACCTTTCGATTTGACGAAGGCGACCCTGACATCTTCTCCTCTACCCTACGCAAGATGCTTCCATCAAAGACACAGTTCTCCTTGCTTGATTATGCTTCCACTAAATACACTCGTCTTTCATCTACCATTTGGGAAGCAGCGCTCAAATCCTTCCCTCACTCCACTCGTTCCACTTCCATCTCCCGAAAATTTGGATCTTGTCCCATGAACAAATGGTATGATGATGAATGCAAGACTCTACATAGAGAACTTCGATATGCTTTCACCCACTCTCAACCCTTCTACCTTGACCTCAAAGCTTCTTACCATCGCCTCCTTCGTCACAAGAAACGACTCTTTGTCTCTCATAGAAGACGAGAACTTTCTGCTCTCCTTGTCCACTCCCCTAAACAATTCTGGCATACCATCCTTCCCCGACGCTCCCCTCTTCCATCTGACCTCGACCCTACATCCATGTTCTCTCACACTTCCAACCTTTACGATATTCCGAGGAAGGGAAAATTCATGATACCTCCCCACCCCCTTCCTGTTACCTATTCTCAGACAAAGATATTAGAGAGGCCATTTGGGTGATGAAAAACAGCAAAGCAGCCGATGAGGAAGGCTACCAAGCAGAGTTCTTTAAACATGGTTTCTGTGCTTTGGTTAGCTACTTGGCTGCTCTCTTCAACCATGTAGTCCGTGAAGGTTTTCCACCGGCATGGTCACACCACATCATCCATCCGATCCACAAATCAGGGCCTAGCTCAAATCCCAATAACTACAGAACGATCATGATGGGCCACACGTTCTCAAAGTTGTATGCTATTGTTCTACATAGGAAGCTCTCCAGTGACCTTGAGCAAGGACAACTCAAAGCTATGGGACAGGCAGGTTTTCGACCAGCTCATCAGAGCATCAACCAGATCTTCACCCTCCGTGTTGTGATTGAGGAGGCACGACATCGCTCTTCGAAAGTCTATTGTTGTTTCGTAGATTTTCGGAAAGCTTTTGACTCTGTTCTGAGGGAAGCCTTACTCCAGAGACTCAGAGATATTGGCATCTCGACGACCCTATTGACAGTTATTACGCGCCTATATGAGTCTGTCCTTGGTCGTCTTCGCATGGCTCATGGGATGTATGATTTCATCCGAAGCACTATTGTGGTTAAACAGGGCGGTCCATTGTCCCCTACCCTGCTTGGGATATATATTGATGAGTTGGAGGCTTTTCTACACAAGCATATCCAGGACACTGATGGTTGCCTTCTTCACCAGGTCCTGATATCTATTCTACTCTTTGCTGACGACATGGTCCTCCTCTCCTCATCTCGAGAAGGATTACAGAGGCAGCTGGATGCCTTAGCTTTGTTGAAGGAAATGTAAATAGGTTCGGTCTTCATAAATGTACTTTTGATATTTGTATTTATTCAAGAAAAGAAATATTATTTTTATAATATATGTCAATGAGTTTCTTGCTCATTGAAATAGGTCTAGCACATGTCAAAGTGCTATAGGGGAGTCAAATGGTCAAAAGAAAATGATGAAGACCTTAAGGGCATGTTACTCCATGTATATGTTTGTATAAGAGTCAAAGAATAACCCTCCAAGCAAAGTCAAGTCTCCTCCAAAGCAAAGACACCACCAAAGAAGCCATCCGAAGCAAAGGTAGCAAGTCGGCCTACAAACAATCTTCAAGTCAGCCTTCTAGTCGGCCTAAAAGGAGGGACAATCTTCTATATATAGAGGTTGTCCACTCCACTATAACATCACTCGTATTCCTCTGAAATCAACAAGCAAGTAAGACGAATCTAAGGTGAAGAAAAAGCGAAGAAGTGAAGCCTCTAATGCAACGAAATAAGGGAAAGTATATCCGAAGGTTGTAGGTTGTTTTTCTAGGGTAAATACAGTCACACGTGCGAAAAGATGAAGGACAGTCTGCGGTCATATCAACAGTAAGATCATAGTCATATAACTTCGTTGGTTGAGCAATCTAAATAGGCCTATAAGACCCCTCACTCAAGCGAAGAAGGAAGAGGTCAACAACACAAGGAAAACAGTCACGCATGCAAAGGTAAGGAGGTTGTCTTGTTGTCATAACAGCCCTCCCATTATAGTCATACAAGTTCATTGGTTGGTGAAGAGAAGGAAGGGATCATCATAAGGAAAGGGTCTCATCAAGGTATCTCTTCTAGAGCAAGTGCAACAAGATCTAACAATAACTGAAAGGAGGACGAAGTGCCAGGAAACAAAGTGCCAGAAGAAGGAAGTTTCGGGGAACAAAGTACAGAAAAGAGGAAGGACTTGACTTGTGCTTGGAGGACATTCTAGTCAAGGGTATCAATAAGAAGCTTCAATAAGAAAAACTTACTAAAGGGTTTTCCTTTCAAGAGAAGAGAGGTTTTGGCCCTGGCAGAGAGCCAACATCTTATGTTTTTGTTCTTATTTTTTTGTAGCAGTTTGATGAAGTACACACACATGCATTAAAAAGAAGAAGAAGAAGATTAAGCTAACAAGAAAAAGTAAAAAGACTCCACAAATTGTTATCAAGTCAAGAAGAATCACACTACATAGAATTGCCCTAGATTCTTCAACATGGTATCGGAGCTAAGGTGACACATCAAGGAAAGGGCATCTCAAGAACACTCATAAGGTGACTCATCAAGGAAGGACATCTACAAAGTTGAAGCATCAAGCCAAGAAGTCTCAATCACTTCAAGGACAAGAAGGCCTACCATCTATCATTCATCAAGGAAGACTACAAAGCAAGAAGAAGAGCCTTACATAAAGGCACCTACAAAGAAGAACAAATCAAAGAGGGACCTACATCATCTACAAGTCATCAAGCAAATCTCATCATCAAGCAAGTCCACTTGGAGAAGGCAACTTGAAGAACATCAAGATCCTAGGAAGGCAAGCCATCAAGTCTTCAAGGAGAAAGCAAATCCACTACATCTAAAAATCTATCAAGTATATGTCCCCTTTTGAATATACATTAATGTCTTTTTGCAAGGAAAGCAACAAATTGGTAGGTACCAATAACTTTCTTGCATGGAAGAAGAGGACTGACTTACTTCTCAAAGAGAATGAACTCCTAGAACACATCAAAGGGAATGTCACTATTCCTGCAAAGGGACAAACTCAAGCCTTAGCCAAGTATAATAGGGATGAGACAAGGGCTCAAAGGATTCTAATAGAATCCATCAAAGACTCTCTCATTCCTTATGTATTCAAATTTGAAACATCAAAAGAAATCTATGATAAACTAGTAGAGCTATTATCGATAACCACAGCTGGAGAAGTGATATCTCTAAGAAATGAACTATACAAGATGAAGATATCAAAGGAAGGAATAGCTCCCTACTTCATTAAGACCTTTGAGATAAGGAATCAACTTCAAGAGCTAGGGGAAGTCATGTCTGACAAATAAATGACAATTGTAGTACTCAATGCTCTACCTGAGGATTGGGGCAACTTCACATCAAGCATATATGCAGAGAAGGAAGCTACCACATTAAGTGAAATGTGGTCTCTATGCAAAACAAAGGAAACCAGACTCAAAGCCAAGGAAGATGTGGGATCAAAGGAGAAAGCATTTGCTACCATGGCCAAGAGAAAGGGAAAATTTGGCAAATTTGGTCCACGAAGAACAAACAATAAAGATATGTCCAAAATCCAATGCTATGGATGCCAAGAATATGGACACTACAAAAGGAATTGTCCTAAACTAAAGAAGGACAACAACAACAAAAGAAAAAGGGAAGAAGCTCACATGACTCAAGAGGTGAAAGAAGAAGAAAAGAAGCAAAAGAAGGAAGATCCTCTGGATCTCTACTATGACTAAGTCAAACTCTTTACTTAAAGTCTTCTTTCAAAGTTTTGAGTAGGATAGGAGCATGTAGGAATAGAATAAAATTGCATAGCTAGAAACATCTTCTAGAATCTAGCAGCATGAAGTACATAGAGTTCTAGATACTCATGTAGAAAGAGCATTTATAAATGAGAACAAAATGCATGGTTAGAAATATCTTCTAGAATATAGGAGCATGGTAGATATAGCTCAAGATATTCATGTAGAAGGAGCATACCTAGAATAGGACCTCATCCACAATGAAAGAAAATTGATCATGATTAAGAATCTTAGAAGACATCCATCATCAAAAGGAAAGAAACATTTGCAGGGTAAGGGTCTTCAAGATCCTATGATGGAATCTTCAAAAGAAGATTCATGAATAAGAAGCAGATGTTTCATTGGGAGTCCCATTCATGGGATTCAAGAAAAGGATGATATGCAGGCAAGCTAAGATGGAGCAAGAAGGGCCATATCAAGGACAACCAAATGAAGCCAAAATGATCAAAGGAGAATCAAGATGAGGTATGTATGCATCAAAGTTTAGTCATGTTATCATATGTACATTATTGAGTCATGGGAATAGTTCTATGACATGATCAAGTATGAAAGAATCTCTTTCACCAATAACATGCTCGAAGGCATGTACTACAATGCAATGAAGGTCAACAAAAGGAAATACTCACATAAGGAGTATAAGATTGTTGACTAGGAAGCAAGAAGGAATGTTGACTAGTCCTAGAAACTAGCAATGAAGAAGTGCTCCCTCAAGAAGTAGAAGGTAGTTGACCAATCTATCCAAGAAGAAGCAAATGAAGAAAGAGATCAAACATGTGAAGAACACCATGATCACCAAGAATCACTATCTGACAAGATACTTTGAAGATATCTCTTGAAAGAAGGCAAGACAACTTTGACAAAGGAAGGAAAGACCCTTGACACCTATGAAGGCCTTGGAGATACAAAAGGTGCAGATAATTGATTCTACTCTACAAAGATGTCATGATGAAGAAAGCCATCCAGCAAAACTTAATGTTGAAGCAATAACAGGATGAAGTCATGAAGGGCTACTCGACCGAAGCATGGGAACAAGCAAGTTCAACAAAGCATCCATGAGAAGAGTATTCTGAAGCATGGACAAGATGAAAAAGGAGTAGCCAGATGACAAGAGATCCTGATATATGACAAGAAGACCACTTTCCACAAAGGAAGCAATGACATGACAAACCAGGAAGGAAAGTGATCGATGGATGGTGCCCTACCAAAAGGAAGTTCGAACCAAGACTTCATGACATCGAAGGAAAGAAGAAGATCAAGCAGCTGAAGGACCCACGAAGAAGAAGTTGTTGATGAATGGACAAGTCCCTAGCTAAGAGGGAGTTATAACAAGTTCCCAATTACAAAGGAACTTGGACAAGTACCTTGTCAGAGGATACTTGGGCATGTCTTCCTCAATTGAGAGGAAGAGATAGACACAACATTCTTGTCTTCACTTGGGAAGAAAGAATGGGAGGATTGGGTAATCATCTGGCATTCGATACTCTTTGAGGATGTGTAGGGCATCCAAGACAAGAGTAGGCAAGCGGATCGATATAATTGAGGGTTGGGAACCCAAGACAAGAATAGTCCTAGAAGGTCATGCTCAGTGAACACCCGGGTGGGTATGTACCTTGAGAGACAATGACTAAGGTGTCTATAAGTCATTGGTCTCGCCAACATTGTGTTCTGATCTATTGAGAGAAAGAGCTATCAGTCAAGGCCTTGTTGTGGAATCAATGTTGGTTACTATGATGCTATAACAGATGGATTGCCAATCTGGTTTCTCTTATGAGAATTCTTCAAGATTAAAACTAACCAAACACCTTGTAATGTTGTATGAATACCTCCCTAGTTAAGAGGGAGTGTTGAAGGAAATGTAACTAGGTTCGGTCTTCATAAATGTACTTTTGATATTTGTATTTATTCAAGAAAAGAAATATTATTTTTATAATATATGTCAATGTGTTTCTTGCTCATTGAAATAGGTCTAGCACATGTTAAAGTGCTATAGGTGAGTCAAACGGTCAAAAGAAAATGATGAAGACCTTAAGGGCATGTTACTCCATGTACATGTTTGTATAAGAGTCAAAGAATAACCCTCCAAACAAATTCAAGTCTCCTCCAAAGCAAAGACACCATCAAAGAAGCCATCCGAAGCAAAGGTAGCAAGTCGGCCTACAAACAGTCTTCAAGTCGGCCTTTTAGTCGGCCTAAAAGGAGGGACAGTCCTCTATATATAGAGGTTTTCCACTCCACTATAAAGTCACTCATATTCCTCTGAAATCAACGGAAAGTAAGACGAATCTAAGGTGAAGAAAAAGTGAAGAAGAGAAGCCTCTAGTGCAGCGAAGTAAGGGAAAGTATAGGCGAAGGTTGTAGGCTGTTTTTCTAGGGTAAATACAGTCACACGTGCGAGAAGATGAAGGATAGTCTGCGGTCATATCAGCAGTAAGATCACAGTCACATAACTTCTTTGATTGAGCAATCTAAATAAGCCTATAAGACCCCTCACTCAAGCGAAGAAGAAACTCTCTCAAGCGAAGAAGGAAGAGGTCAACAACACAAGGAAAACAGTCACACGTGCGAAGCTAAGGAGGTTGCCTCTGTTGTCATAACTATGAAAATTTCTGAATCTACACATCAGAAATCCTACTGCAATCATTGGTTTATCATCTCCTACTTGTTCTTTACATTCAACAAGTTATTTAATAATTTAAACAGCGATGAAAACATTATTGCATACTACACATACATACAGATCATGAACTGAAATGAGACAATCACACAAGGGACACCATTATTTTTGGACAATTGTCCCCGAAAAAACCCAATTCGGGAAAACAGGGGCAGCATGTAGAGGGTTTGTATTATAAAGTAGATTTCTGAATACAACTAGGGTGCCCAATCCGACTCACCCAACAGAGAATAAACCTGGCAAAAGTACCTCTATCCGGAGATAGATATTTTGACAATTCCAGCAACTGGATGATCAAACCCCACAAATGACAATGTTGTTCCCAATGCTAGGCAGCGATGGCTGCTCCAAGCTCTATGCTGGAACTGCGTCACCCTTCCAGTGAGCCTCCCTTGCTCAGAAGTCGATATGTTGAACTGCTGTTCTCTCTGCCCCACACAAAACCCCAGTGCTGCCTCTAAGGGACTGCGTCAACTCCTCTAGCTTCTGTGTCAGCCTCTCTAGCTTCTATGTCACGCTCTTTGGAGTTGCGCTGTCTCTCATGTTGCTGCTCTGGCTCTCTGCTATGTATTCTCGGCCTTGGACTGAAGTCTCTCTGCCGAACTGCCCCTCTCTCACTGCAACTCAGATCACTTAGCTCGACTTTCTCAACAAACCACGCCCCGGAAAAAATGAACTCCTTGATCTCTCAGTGTGTCTCCCACTAACCCTCAAGCCTCCTTTTATACTTTTCTTGTTGATGAATCAACGGCCGAGATTAAGTCCCTAATCAACGGCTAAGATTAAAACAGACTTGATCCTCGTCACTTAGAAGTTTCTCACCCATATTCTTATTAATACCCATTAATATTTTTATTTTCCTAAGTTTAGACTTAGGAACCCATTAAAAATATTAATTATTTTAATAACTCCTCATCCAGGTGGAATTTCTCCAAACGATTTCTGGGTCTTGGAGATCTCATGTGTTCTAGCCCCTCCACAAAATTTTGGAGTTAGAGCACATTCGATGCTACCCAAAATCAACACTACCTCTAAGCAAGAAATGTGCTCTAGTAACACTTCTCAACAAAAGTACTACACTGATCCTCTACATCGGTCCTATGTGCTGCTGATGCTTGGCCTGATGCCCTTCATCCACTGCACTGTTGCTTCCTATACTGCTACCCATGACTCTACCACTGCCACTGCTACATCTGTACTACATCTCCCTCTCAATATGTTGCCCATAGCACCTCCCAATGCTAACTTTTGCACTGCAACTCAGTTGCTGAGAAGTAAGCAACTGAAACTTCACCCAAACACTGACATGCTGGTCAGTATAGATGCCTCGTGATGCTGAAGCTACCTCTGCTGCTAATCTGTGCTGACCCTCTGTTGCTACTGCGCTGCTGCAAACTGCTTTGTGCCTCTTGCACTGCTACAACATCCACTGCGCTGCCTCAGACTTTGGCACTCTAGCTCTACCACTGTCGCTCCATCACACCTCGCTCCAACCAACACCCATCATTTTGCTACTGTCGTGAAGGGCTCCCGTAGTCGTATGTGATCCAAGAGTTTGGGCACCTCAGGGATCCTACCCCATTTCCATACAGTCCTCTCGACTACAACTCCATGTTGCCCCATCTCTTCTCCAAAGGCACATGAGCACTCATGGCATAATCGTCATCCTCGTCTTCCTTGTCAACTTTCGCTGGAGCAGCCTTTAAGTCAGAAGCCTCCCCCTTGCCCTTATTTCAGGGGCACTGAGTGGCATCATGTCCCATTTCCCAACAATTGAAGCATCTGACCTTGGTTATGTCCTTCTTTCTCTTTTGCTGCCCTTTCTGTCCCGATGATGCAAGAGCTGAATCCTCCTCCTCCTCCTTCTTGACCCGGGCTCCTTTGCCGCTACTCCCTATCTTGGTCAACCTCCTGAGCTCTTCTTATCAAAGAGTTGCCCACATCTCCTCCCAACTGGGGAGAGTCGCTTTGCCCAAGATACTTTGGACAAAAGTTTCCTAGTCCTCAGTGACTACATTTAGGGCAGTCCTGACAATGAACTCAGGATCTGGTGTTGACCCCACAGAAGTCAACTGGTTGCGAATCACTTACAACCTGAGAAGGAAGGGATCGATCTCCTCTCCCTTCTGCATCTGGTATTGTCTCAGCTAATTTTCTAATAGCATCTTCCGTTGGACGGAAGAGCCCTAGTACAAGGTGGTCAACGACTCCCACATCTCCCTTGTTGTGTCCTTCTCAACAATGTGTGGTACTACATGATCTTTGACCCTATCTAGGATCATGCACTTGGCCTTCGCCTAGGCCTCCTTGTACTTCTTCAAAGGATCAACGTCAACCAGAACAACAACTGCTTTCAAAGCATAGTCCTTGATGCGATGTTTGTCTAGGATTGCCAGGATCCTAGCCTTCCAGTTGACAAAATTGGATGCTCCATCCAATCTGTCCTGATCCCTCAACCCATTCATTGCCATCTCTGCTCAAAAATAGGACTAGTTCTCTTCTCCCTCTCTTGCTGACAATCTTGCAAGACTTGGATCTAGATTTCTTTAGCGCAAGAAACCCTCTAAGGAACAAGCTCCTCTAGACTCCTTCCAAGTCCTGATTTCCCTTACAGAAATCCTCCGGCCAAATGTCGAATCCCTCCTCTCCAATCCTCCTTTACTGCTACAACCCAAATCTAGATTTCTTTGGTTAGAAATATGTCAAGGCAACGACTCCCTCTACCTCGGCTCTGTCTCCACAGACACTATTCTACACCAACAGAAACAGCGTCCCACTAGCTCCTCAAATCGAATTTGCTCTGCTCCTCCAGCCCTGGCAACTGGCTGATTCGAACCTTTCAGGCTCTGCGCTAGCCTAGAGAGCTGACGCAGTCACTGCGTGGGCTCCTCTTTGGCTCTGCGTCACCCTCTGCAGGCTTGAAATGCTGACGCAGGCACTACGTGAGCCTCTGTGTCACTCCTCTGGCTCTGCATCACTCCTCTGGCTACTCCTCTGCCTCTGAAACAGCGTTGTCACTCAGGACAGCTGCTTCTCTGTAGCAAATTCTCTGGATCTCTTGGTTGGTGTCTTCAGTCTCCTATGATCTACAATGCTCTGTTACCATGTGAAAATTTCTGAATCTACACATAATAAATCCTACTGCAATCACTGGTTCATCATCTCCTACTTGTTCTTTACATTCAACAAGTTATTTAATAATTTAAACAACGATGAAAACACTATTGCAGACTACACATACATACAGATCATGAACTGAAATGAGACAATCACACAAGGGGCACCGTTATTTTTGGACAGTTGTCCTCGGAAAAACCCAATTCGAGAAAACCGGTGCAGCATATAGAGGGTTTGTATTATTAAGAAGATTCCTGAATACAACTAGGGTGCCCAATCCGGCTCACCCAACAGAGAATAAACTTGGCAAAAGTACCTCTATCCGGAGACAGATATTTTGACAATTCCAGCAACTAGATGATCAAACCCCACAGATGACAATGTTGTTCCTAGTGTTGGGCAACGATGGTTGCTCCAAGCTCTGCGTTGGAACTGCATCACCTCCACTAGGAGTTACGTCACCCTTCCAATGAGCCTCCCTCGCTCAAAAGTCGATATGCTAAACTGCTGCTCTCTGTGCCCCACTGAAAACCGAGCGCTGCCTCTAAGGGACTGCATCAGCCCCTCTACTTCTACGTCACCCTCTCTAAAGTTGCGTTGTCTCTCCTGCTGCTGCTCTGCCTCTCTGTTATGTATTCTCGGCCTTGCACTGAAGTCCATCTGCCGAAGTACCCCTCTCTCACTGCAACTCAAATCACTTAGCTCGACTTTCTCGGCAAACCACACCCCAGAAAAATCGAACTCCTTGATCTCTTAGTGTGTCTCCAACTAACCCTCAAGCCTCCTTTTATACTTTTCCTATTGATGAATCAACGACCGAGATTAAGTCCCTAATCAACGGCTAAAATTAAAACAGACTTGATCCTCATCACTTAGAAGTTTCTCACCCATATTCTTATTAATAAACATTAATATTTTTATTTTCCTAAGTTTAGACTTAGGAACCCATTAAAAATATTAATTATTTTAATAACTCCTCATCCGGGTGGAATTCCTCCCAACGATTTCTAGGTCTTGGAGATCTCATGTGTTCTAACCCCTCCACAAAATTTCAGAGCTAGAGCACATCCGATGCTACCCAAAATCAACAATAACAGCCCTCCCATTACAGTCATACAAGTTCATTGATTGGTGAAGAGAAGGAAGGGATCATCATAAGGAAAGGGTCTCATCAAGGTATCTCTTCTAGAGTAAGTGCAACAAGATCTAACAACAATTGAAAGGAGAACGAAATGCCGGGAAACGAAGTGCCGGAAGAAGGAAGTGTTGGGGAACAAAGAGCAGAAAAGAGGAAGGACTTGACTTCTGCTTGGAGGACATTCTAGTCAAGGGTCTAGGGTTTGGCATTGATCCATAAGAAGCTTCAATAAGAGAAACTTACTAAAGGGTTTTCCTCTCAAGAGAAGAGAGGTTTTGGCCCTGGCAGAGAGCCAACATCTTGTGTTCATGTTCTTATGTTTTTGGTAGCAGTTTGATGAAGTACACACACATGCATTAATAAGAAGAAGAAGAAGATTAAGCTAACAAGAAAAAGTAAAAAGACTCCACAAATTGTTATCAAGTCAAGAAGAATCACACTACATAGAATTGCCCTAGATTCTTCAACAAGCTTTGTTTTGCGATATTCGATAGTTGACAGTTAACCTGGGTAAAACCAAGGTTATGATCTTCAATGGGGTGAAGAAAACATCAAACCTTCACTTCCTATTCAGAGGGGAGGAGGTTGAGATCACCAGCACATATACGTACTTGGGGGTGTAATTCTCAGGTGCCGCTTCAGTTTGCAACCAACGCTTTAGCCTCAGATCAACAAAGGATATGGATCCTTAGCCCTTCTCAAGAGACAGTGCTTTCAACATCACCTCCAAGACATCTCGTCCAAGATGAACCTCATGGACACCTTCATCTGTCACATTGTTCTATATGGCTCAGAGATTTGGGGACCATCTTTACTTGAGTCAGATTGGGCTTCAGTTGAGAGAGTCCAGATTCTTCTTCTTCGTCGCATCATTAGATGCAAACAGACAGTACCTCAGCACATCATCCTTGCAGAGTTTGGAGCTCAGCCCTTTCGGCTTGAGATAGTCTTCAATTTGGTCTCATTCTTGCATCGTGTCTGGGGATTTGCAGACTCGATAAAGAATAGGAATCGTTACCCTTACTTGGCATATTGCTCTTCTGAGAATATTGCCCGTTCTACTCCCTCGGGTCGGGCTAGACGTTGGTTTACAAGAGTTTCAGATCTCTTAGAGTCAGTGGGCATTCAGTTGGATCGTCTCCCTCCTTTCTGATATTCCTTGGATGCTCTTGATCACCTTCTACCTACTAGACAAGAGTCGAACAAGATCATCAGGGAGGACATCTACAGGCAGTTCATCCAGGTCACCTAGGTCAATCCTCCGAGAGGGTTGCGCCCAAAGATGGCCTTCTACGCTGAGCACTTCTTGGAGTTGAGAGACGCACTCATTATTCGACCCTAGTCTACGTTTCACCACTGGATGCATGCTCTTCGCATTCCTCCAGGCCAATTCAGAGTATGTTCTCATAGACTTCAGGTAGAGACGAACCGCCAGATTGATAGACCAGACAGAGCCTGCCAAGTATGTCTTTTACAGGAAGTAGAGACCGAGGTGCACTTCATTTTTGGATGCCCTATATACTACGAGATCAGAGGAAGGTTCCATTGCTTGTTCAAAGACTCTCAGACCCTCGCAGACTTTTTCACGTATCCCGATCAAAGATGTTTGGCCCTATATATGCAAAAGGCTCTCAGGTTCCGAGCATATATTCTTCAGCCTCCAATCAGACCAGACCCCACATAGAGGATCACGACATTTTTCAAGGCACTACCTTCAGACAAGGGCACAAAGAGTCCGATTGATACCGTTTCATATCAAGACTCTAGATCACAGAGGATCTGTGGGACCTCACCCTGCCACACAAGATCTCAGCAACAAATCTGTCTCAGATCTATCCCTGGGAGACAGACTAGGTCCTCCAGACCTCAGCAGTGCGTGAACTCCCCTAGACAACAATTTAGTGGACAGTCCACACCTCCCACTGGCCCTTCATCGGGCCAACAAACTTTGTGGAGTTTTTTTCAGTGTTCTTCAGTCAGCCTCAGATGTTAGGAGAGATGGGTCTAATCCTCCAGACCTCAACAGTGTGTGAACTCCCCCAGGCAACGATTTAGTGGACAATCCGCACCTCCCACTGGCCCTTCATCGGGCCAACAAACTTTGTGGAGTTTTTTTCAGTGTTCTTCAGTCAGCCTCAGATGTTAGGAGAGATGGGTCTGATCCTCAGACCCATTAGCCCCTGGATCTTCTCCGTCAGGGCATTCCATACATTGTATCTTTTATGTTCCTGCATTGTACCTTTTATATTCATGCATTGTATTTTTTATAGGAGACTATTTGGTTCTCCCGCATTGTATGGACATCATTGTACTCAACAGTCCCTTTGACCTACTTTGTGGTCATTAGTTGGACATAAATATAATTATCTTATCTTATCTTATCTAATTCTTCTTTTGTTCTCTTCCTCTTCTTTGTTGATTACGTCATGTGAGGGCTTCATATTGAGGGTGTTGTTCTAGTAGAAGTTAGGTCTTCCTATGTAGAGTATCAAATAAGGATTTGTGGGTGTAAAACCCAAGGAGAAATGGTGGATTCTGTAAATATTGCAATGCTTTTGTGGAAATCAGGTTGGTGGACATTGCAAGGGCCACATTCAAATCTTTTGAATACCTTATAATACTAGTCATCAATTTTTTTATACCACACACTTAATGCTATTCAATCCAAGATCATCTATTAACCATAGACTATTGCGAGAAGGAAGCAGGAAGTAATCTCCTTCTTCTACAGCATGAACACACAAGTTGGTGTCATCATTTTTCGACAGTGGAAACTGAATGCTTCCTATCCATGATCACCTAATAACCATAAACTGTGAGGTTGTTGTGCAGGAAGGGGAGGAGTCACTAGACAATCTTTCTCTAAATTTGAGCAATCAACTGGTGAATTCATCCTTGTCGCTTTCTGATAAACCTTTACCATATTTAAGCATCCTAAACCCCAAAGAGAATCTCATTTAAGAAAACGCCATACCTAGGTCATTGTTCTTCCGTTGTCTAGAACAAGTGTAACTTGTCACAAGCTCATTTTTCCAATCTAATGGAACTTTCTTTGGCAAAAGTTGACAAAGTTTCATGCCCAAATTCAGAACTCAGGCGGGTAAATGACGTTACCTACTAGGTCACGTAAGATTATCACTTTGTTAGAAGTTTCCTTCGCTGTGCTCATGGAAAAATTTACTTAACGTGAAGGTCAGGTTATCTCAACCCAGTAAAAACTTAAGGACCTTACCACATTTCAGAACCAACCGTTCTAACAGAAATAGGCACGGCATCCTGATCTTTACGGCAATAAGTGACCCTATTACTGACTTATCATCTCGGCAATAAGTGACCCTATTACTGACTTATCATCTATCCAAAGCAATCTTACCTGCCCTAGAACGGTTGGTTATCTGTATCAAACCGTGACCAAAAGTGAGCTATATGATGTGTTGAGAATTTGTGATCAATTTTTTCAGCTGTTATTATTCGTTATAATTTCCATTGAAGGAAGCAATTTTCATATAAGAACTTATGAGGATGTGCCACCATGGTAAGATATGCCGTTACAGATATCACATAAATAATAACCGTGGGCTGCAGAGAACTCACAAGACATCACACAGAAACCATTGGCAATGTTGTACAGGAGCAAGGGTGGGGTTGTTTCCCAAAGCCAACTTCAAGTGGGGTTGTTCCCAAAAGCCAACTTCAAGATTGGCAAAGTTTTTTATATAAACAATGTTTCACAAACCATCTATGTCTCATAATTTCTAAGTCTCTCTGTCCCATAACTGTACACACATACATGAAGGAGAGAACGAAATCTCACGTGCTAACAATGATTACAGTTGTAATGGATACTTATGTCGCCCATCTACCACAATGAATGTTTATATATAGTTAAAATTTTGGCCATTGGGTACCCATTAAGGAAGAAAGTCAGCATCCTTTTCAGTCCGAGAGAAGTTGCTGGTACTAAGCCAGTCCTCACTATAACTGCAAGAGAAAGGTTGGTGGTACTAAGTCCATCTTTAGTATAGACTCATTTAAAAGCACAACATAAGTACTCTATTCCAATTCCAGAGAGTCAACATGTCAACTTATAAGACTTAAACCTGTAAGCCCTCAGTATAGACTGCCAAACAAAATTACTCTATTCCAGGGCGTCAGCCTGTCAACTTATAAGGCTTGAACTTCCCTAAAGAAGATAACAACTATTCTTCCCAACGACTATACAAATGTTCTATGGGTATAGACATGAAAAAGGAAATTGGTAGTAAATGGCCTGCAGAAACTTGCCTGATTTCAGCAGGAGATCTATTTCCAGGATTAGCAGAACAACGGACGACAGCATCTCCATGCGTTCCATGGCCTTTACTTTGAAGAGGCAGAAGCTTCAGCAGTCCGAAACGACATGGGCTCGATCCACATAGCTTCTTACTTCGCCCAACAAGAGGATTCCGTCTTATTGTTGAAGGAAAATACATGTTAAAATGCAAGCAAGTAGTGGTAATGTAGCAGGAGCTTACAGGAGCCATGATCAGCGGCAATTATGAATAATTCCCTCGACTCTTTCTTCAGATGCCATTTTTTTTTTGTTCTTCTATGGCTACACGAAGCGGTACACCAGCCACCCGTTTTAATCTATCAATTTAAACTCTAACCCCCGGTCACATTGACGCCCCTCCAATTTTGAGGGAAGATCTGGGATTGTGTAATTTTCGTGGTTTATCGATTTTAGTTTAAAGGGCATATGAGGAACACGTGAAATGGTTGTATATACTGTTATCTGGCACCTACTTCGTTATTAAGTTTATTTTCAATTAATAAATTATTTTTTATATCAAGTTTATTTTCGATTCATACATTTTTCTCACTTATATTTTAATAAACTCTCTTTATGTACGGTGCCCTCATTAGCTATATGGACGGACGAAATAAAAGAGGGCCAAGTTCGAAAAGAGCTCTAGCCACCTTGAAGATGGTTTGGAATTGATGATGGAGACGCTGAATTTGGGTTTCTGATAGCAGTAGGTGCAGGAATGGACTATGGAGAACGCGAAAATTGATCTCACTATGGAGAGAGAATGATTTGTGAGGTCTAGGGTTGATAGAAATCACCTTTAGATGGACGACATAATGGGGTTGCCACCATTTGCAATAGTTTCTCGATCGTTGGCTTGGTTAGCCCCTTCGTTGGCATGGTTACCCCCTCACTGGTAGGATGGGGTGAGGAGGCTTTAGATAGATGTCAACCTTTTGTTTTTTAAGGTTTTAATTATAGGGGAAGAAGGTATCGCTGACATGGATAAGAAGTATAAGGTCGTGGATTTGGATTTTGGGGATTTGGGGTTATGGGATTCACCAAATATTCTCTTATCTGATGGGGGAATATTGTGAAATATTGAAGTGTATAAAAAATTTTGTTGAATCCTTTAAACATAAAACAGGGATAGTAGATCTAATAGTCCCTAACATGTATGATGGATTAGGACAAATAGGAGGGTCGGCAATTGTTGGTTATGGTAGGCAGGCATCCTAAGCACGTGAAAAGGTGGCAAATGAGGACAATGAGACCTTTTCGAGGGGGACTTCTCCTACATGTGGTGTTGAGCAGGAAAACAAGAGGGTTTTTTGCCCTTGAGCTAAGGGGGGGAGAGTCTGCTCAATATGCATCTGATCAGGGTTTACTGAAGCGAAGAAGAAAGGCTAAATGCATCAGGAAAGTGCAAAGTGCTCATCGTATGGTGTTGTGTGAAGATGTAACTATGGATCAAGTTTGAATTCTTGCAGATCGAAGCTTGGTAGGGAGATTTATGCGGCGAAGGGTGACGAAGAAAGGTTTGTCGGAGTGGATAAAACAAAATTGATTGTCATTTATGGGTTATGAACCAGAATTATGCCGCTTAACCAAGGGGTGGATAGGAATTATCTTTCAAATGAGGCAGGGTGCAGAAAGAATAAAAGAAAATGTATGCCTTTGGGACAATGTTAGTCTAGTTTTAAAGTTTTGGCATCCAGCTTTATGTGCACAATTGGAACCTGTGTTTGTTCAACATGTTGGGGCTTTAATTTTTGGTTTGTCATTACAGTTTTGAAATAAGGAGTTCATGGAAAAAGCCGGAAATTTATTAGGTAAGTTCTTATTTTTTGATGAGACACAAGAGTTGATTATGGACAAAAGGGTGGCCCGTGTGTTAGTCAAGGTAGATTTCAATCAAGATTTGGTGGCGAATTTGGAGGTTGTTTGGGGAAAATGTCAGTACAAATTTCAAGTGGACTATTGGCAGGTCCCTTTTAGATGTTCCGGTTGCAGGGAGATGGGACATCTTAGGAGGGATTGTCCATATTTTGTTGCTCCTTCAAAGCAGCGACCATTTAAGAGGAATATCAAGAAGGATGAGTCGAAGGAATATGTTTGCATTGATAAAGTGGATAATGTATTGGAGATTTTTGTCATTGAAGCAACGAGGGAGGATCAGACCCACGTTGGAGAAACTTCTAACAAGACTACTCTTGTACCAAGTATTCAATCTTCAACAAATCCTCATGTCATATTTTCCTCTTCTATCTTTTCTAGAACTTTTGTTTCAATGCATGAGGATATGGATCTTATCGAGTCAGGCTTAGAGGAAAGGGTTGTAAATATTTCAAAGCAAACCCCGGGCTCTCTGGACATTTTGCTTAATGCTTAGTGGGTTTTAAATCCTCACATCCCACCTACTTGGACAGAGGATATGGTTTTTTGCTCATTGGTAAAGTGGCAGGAGTCTAATCGGTCTTTCGAGATTATACCCTTACTTCTTATTAAAGTTCCTGGAACTGAAATTGTAGAAGATAAGGTTGTTGATTCTTCTGCTGAAATAATTCCCATGCCTCCATTGAATACCTTTATAAAGGAAGGGGAAGGGCATGAGGTTGGTTATGGTCCTTTGGTGTCGGTTTGAAAGAATAACAAGGCCCGGGAAGTGTCTCCTGTGGACAGGACACTAATAGCATAAGTGATTAAAAATTCGGGGAATAATAGATTATGTAAGGAAGGAGGAATAAAGTCGAGAGAGGATTTGTTGAAATTATTTCGGTCGGAGTTCCCTTTGGAGTCTTCTACATCGTTGATGGCTCCAATTTCTTCATAGGATCTGGAGTTTTCTTCTGGTAAGTCAAGGTCTGAGTTGAGGTTAAATCCAAAGCTTAGATTTTCTACCCCTCATGGATTTTCGTCTCCTATATATGATAATTTACTTGAGCCTCTTAGGGGAGAGAAGGGATTCCCATCCTTCAGATTACAACTGAAACCCATATTAACAACTTTTGGGATGGGGTTGTCGTATTTAGGGAAAAGTTCTATTGGTGATGCTATTTTCAGAGGAGGAAGATTAAAGCCTAGCCTTGTTAACTAGAGGGTGTGGAATTGGCATCATGTTAAGGGAAGGAGGGATATGAGGAGAAGATTGTGGGACATGGAGGAGGAGGATTTCTACTTCTGGGCGCTTAGAGGATATAAGCCTAGTATGGGGGTGGTTTGATGTTAATTCTCTCCTGGAACATTAGGGGCATTAGGGGTGCCTGAAAGAAAAAGGCCCTTAAATTTTTATCCTTTCTAATTGTGAGAAATGGGGGAAGAAAGCTCATTTTGATCCTTTAGCTCTCTTCTTTAGAAATCTGATAGATAACTGTAATTTGGTAGATGCAGAGCCTTTTCCTTTATAGGCTACTTGGACGAATAAGCATTCGAGAGAAGAAGGGATAGCAAAGAGATTAGATCGTTTTCTGGTTTTGGCTGATTTGATTGAACAATTTTGATGCTATATGAGTTGGGTGTTAAAGGATGGATTGATTGTGGGCGTCTTAGATCATTTCCCGGTTCTCTTGCAGATGGGGCATATACAAAAAAGGAAAAAGGCTCCTTTCAAATTCAATCCAGGTTGGATTAAAGAGGATTCATTCGCAAATTTGATTCAGAAGGAATGAGGATCTTTTGATTCAAGGAATAAGAAATCTCTGACAAAACATTTCATGCAGATGTTAAGAGACATTAAAATGAAAACAATTGAATGGGGTGCGAGAGGGAAGAATAAGGAATCATAGACAATGCGTGCAGGGATATTTTGGCTTTTGTGAACAAAAAAAGGAATCTTGCATTCTAGACCAAGAGGAACTTTTGTAGCTTCAAATTCTAGAACAGAGTCAAGACAATTTTTTATAGAAAGAGGAAGTAAATTGGAGAATACGTAGCAGAGATATATGGTTAGAAGAAGGAGATAGTAATACTAGATATTTTCACAAGTATGTTGAGTATAGAAAGGCTCAGAATTCCATTTGGTCCATCAAAGATCAAGAAGGGAGGATTATTACAGACTAGGAAGAAATTTGAAATATTGGAGTGCTTCATTTAAAAAAAAAATTAAGGACCTAGGGATAAATCACATTGTTGATTAATTAAAATTTATTCAAGCCTTTCCAAGACTGGTTGAGGATCAAGCAAATGAGATAATATTTGTTGATAAAAAAAGGAGAGATTCTAAATATTTTAAAGAAAGCGAAGAAGTCAAAAGGCCCAAGTCCAGATGGCTGGACAACGAGTTCTTTTTGGAATTTTTTGATCCTCTAACAAATGACCTAGTCCTAGCATTGAATGAGATTCAAGTAGAGGCAAAGGTTCCAGGTGCACTAAATGCTACTTTCATAACATTAATTCCAAAGAGTTTTGGTCCACAAACTTTCGATGATTTTAGGCCAATTTCTCTTTGTAATTTCTTTTATAAGTTGAATTCAAAAATCATGTCAGGCAGATTGAAAAGCTTCTTATCAGAAGGGTTTTCTTTGGAACAATTTGGATTCTTAAAAGATTGTCAAATTTTGGATGCGATAGGCGTGGCTCAGGAGGGTCTACACACAATGGTAAAGAAAAATTTGTTAGGTCTTGTTATGAAATTAGATCTTGTGAAAGCTTATGATAGGGTTAACTGGAGTTACCTGAGATTAATGCTTCTGCAAATCAATTTGACAATTCAAATTGTAAATTGGATAATGGCTTGTGTACAATCAACAAATTTTGCAGTTTTAGTTAATGGGGTAGCATCATATTTCTTTCGTGCTTCAAGGGGTATCAGACAAGGTTGCCCCTTGTCACCTTTCCTTTTTCTGCTGACAGTGGAAGGTTTAAGTCAGTTATTGATTTTAGAAGTAGAGGCAGGTAGAATTAAAGGCATAAATGTGATTGATTTGGTGAAAATTCTTCACTTGTTATTTGTGGATGACGTATTACTTTTTGGGAAGGGTGAGATTCAGATTTGGGTAAGAATATGGGACATTTTACAGTTGTTTTGCAGGGCTTCTAGTATGGAAGTAAGTCTGGTCAAGTCTTTCGTCCTCCACCATGGGCTGTCATGATTTTCTTTACAAGACCTCAAGAGAAATTTTCCTTTGGAGTTTAGACATCTAGAATTCGGTTTAAAATATTTGGGGTTTAGATTGAAAGCAATTAACTATATGGTAACTTATTGGAATTGGTTAGTGGAAAAGGTGAGCAGGAGGATTGATCATTGGTGTAATCATTATCTTTCTTTAGGAGGAAGACTTGTTTTGTTAAAATTAGTACTAGAAAGTATTTCAGTTTACTAGTTGTCAATTGCTTATGTTCCTAAGTCGATATTGGAGAAAATCAGAAGATTGTCTTTCAATTTCTTATGGAGAGGTAAGAAAAATTCAAGTTATCATCTAATGAAGTGGAAGGAGATAACCAAGCCAAAAAAACAAGGTGGTTGGGGTCTAAAGAACATCTTTAGTTTTGGGAAGGCTCTTATGGCAAAAGCATTATGGAGAGGGCTCTTTGACAAAGGGTTTTGGGGACAAATGTTCATAAGTATGTAAAGGTTGACAATTTAATGGATTGGGTCAACATGGCACATTCTGGTAGGAATGGTTCAAACATATGGAAAGCCTTTATAAATGCTTTACTTGTCATTCGTAAAGGACTAGTATGGAAAATAGGTAATGGAAGAATAACAAAACTGGGTTGGGAACCTTGGATGGCTAAAGGAGAATTGCAGACTATGTCCTATAATCTTAGACTAGCTTTGAATATGAGAGGGATCTTTTATTTTATCGATGTTTTCAAGGGAAGTCAATTAGGGGATGGGAGTTGGAAGAGTGCTTTGGAGCTGGGACTTGTGGGAGATTTAGCATTGGAATGGAACATGTATGTGTCTATTTTTCATCAAAGTGGTATTGTTTTATCGGAGGAAAATGATAAATGGATTTGGAGAAGGAATCCAGTGGATGGGAAGGTGACAATTAAATTAGCTTATTTGGTGTGTGAGGAGGAAGAGGCATCATATTCTAGTTGTATATGGTTAAAAGGAATCTGGAAATGGCAATGATCTTTAAAAATTAGATTATTTATCTGGTTGTCCCGTCGTAACAGAATTCTGACAGTAGATAATCTCCAAAAACAAAAGTTGTTGTGGACATAATTGGTGTGTTCTCTGCTAAAGAGACGGGGAATCTGTAGACCATCTCTTCATCAAATGTCCATTTACAACAGAATTTTTCTATGACATTGTTACAGATCCATTTGGGCACATCAATCCCATCATCCGATCAGTGTTTTAGGGTTCATCAAACCCTAATTTCAGTTGCTACATGCCCTAAACAAGTCACCCATTTGAATGCCTCCTTCCCAGACAGTTTCATGACATGAAGATATCCTGAAATGACCTCTAGAGGGACCAGCGCAGGTAGGCCCATGTAAGGGTGCGCTGCAGAGCAGTTAAGTCCATGCTAGGGTGCTCTGCAGAGCACTTAGGCTTCTCTTCACCTGCGCTGGGCGAGTTTGAGAGAAATTCACATAGGGTTTTGGGAATATTCTTATCTTTTGGAGTCATCTAGAAGGTTCCCTCACTTATCAACTCGTATGAACTCGAAAATGGATGAGGAATGAGTTAAGATGCATCTCATCCTCTCATCCCTTCCTCCATGGAACTAATTCTAAGTATGGAAGGCCATGCAATGCCACCATTTATGACAAAACCTCTTTCATCTCCCTATAAATTGACTACTCATCTAAGTGATTAGGGGTTGGATTATGTTGAATTGTAAGGAGATAATGTTGCTATGAGATTTGGCTTTGAAGCAAGTATTGTAATGCCACAAGTTTGTCATGCTTTTGATGTGATGTGGATGGGATCCAAGTTGGAGGAATGACTTTGAATCAGACACAAATGGTTGTAATTCCTTCTTCTATTCAATAAAGTGTTTGAACCTTTCTCCCATATGTTTGTATTGTTTTATAATGCTTATATGTGTGAAATGTATCTGATTCCATTCACTTATATTCAATAGATCTTTTGCTTTGATCGATTCTTTGTTTTCTGTTGTGTTTACAATTACTTCTCAAGTGTATTAAGTACGGGAAGGAGCGACAAGATCGATACAAAGGAGACGAGAGGAAAGCAGAACTACAAGTAGGTATTCTCGTCTTCTCATCTTATCAATTGCTTATAGGGAAAGTCTAAAATACTTTAAATTGTTGTTCTAGATATGGCTACTTATCTAGGGAATTAGTATTTATCCATAGATACCAAATTATCCAAAACAAATTGGTGACCATACTAGGGAAGATCCTCTTTTCTAGTAGCTTATCCACCTCCTAGGACATCCTTGCAGACCCTACTTGTGTTCATAGATTGTAATTCAGCTCTTTTGCATTGAAAATTTGGTCAAAATTGTGTCAAATTGCCTTTTGAAATGGCTCATTGTCACCAACGCAGGCTTGTGAGGGACACAGTGCGCTGCAAAACACCCCTGGCTTAGGGACAGTGCTCTGAAGCGCAATGTCTCCCATTTAGGGCTGCGCTGATCCTCACAGGGTCAGTTTCCCACCTTGGGAATGTGTTTTTGCCAACTTTTCTCTGTTTGTTTGTTTGTTGATTGATCAATGAATGTTATGTCTCGAAGAACAAGTTTCTATCTCCTTGTCTAGCCCGACTTTGATTTGATTGATTAATGTTTCTTAAATGTTTTATTTGTCATTATCAGTCTATAGTCAAAGTTAGAATATAGTTGATTAATCTTCGTTCGAAAGAAAGTGTCGTAAAGTCTTCTTTTCCTTCTAAACAGAACTCTCATAAAAGTTTTCGTTCTTATGAAAGATTGATTGGTTGTATGTGCATATTTCCTTTTGCTCATATTCACATTAAGGAAATAAAAAAGAAATACAAGCATGTTGCATTGAAAAAGTTTGTGTGTGCTCATAGGAATAGTGTAGGGAAATTGCATTAGATTGTGATTTTTGCTCTTTGGTCGAAAGAAATATGATTGCTCTATCTCTAAGTAGCTAGGATTTTTATTGTTAAATTGAATGGAAAGAATGCTTATCATGACAGTTGCATTCCTAGGAATTTTAATACATCACGTGGTCAACTTGAAAGGCAAATTCCTAAGAAATATCAACTTAAAATTAACATCAATTTACCTAATGGAGCATTGTCATTAACAAAAACATTTAGTGGTTCTAAGCTAGAGATGTGTTCCGGTGTCGTAAAACAAAGCAGTTGTCGCTAACTTATCTGCAATACATCCCAAGTGTGATACCTCATTCCACGTACGTGAGTATATCGTAGCTCGTCCACATACCTTCGGGTATATAGAGCGATGTTACAGTACGTAAAGTATATGGGAATGCTCTCACTGTGCGGTTTTGCATTAAACAATGCTTATACGGACTGGGCCTCCACGTACCTTCGGGTATATATGGGAGGAAAACACTAGGTTGCTATCCATCCTTAGGTAATCGAGTCAGCTGCCTTGTACACTGTGATACACCGAACACAACATTCGGGGAGATTGCCTGCATGTACTTCTTGGTTCGCCAGAAGGTATTCTGTAGTTCACACTTGCTTGGTAAACCTTTTGCCTAGCTTCCTTGTTTTTGTTTATTTCTTTTTTGATAATAAAATTAATCAACAATCATCGAGGAACATCAACCCTTACCCCGTCATTCGCGGAGAACAACGAGTAAACCGCCTTTGCTGCCCGAAGCTACACCTATTTGGTCAAAGCAGTCTCGCTTAACTGAGTCAAGTACATCAAGAACTCCTAGTTCTTCATTTGAATTACCTGAATCATCTATTTCAGTAAGTACTGAGACTCCAATTACTCCAACCATTTCTGGTACATCCGTTTCTGAAGAAGAAGTTTCACAATTACCTGAGGACATTAGCACTGATCCTAGTGAAACAGTAACCGAAGTTGTTCAACAACAAGTTGATCCTCAACTTGAAGTTGCTCAATAAGAAATTACTTCTGAACTTGAATTAGTTCAACCAGAAGTTAATCCAGAACCTATCACAGTTCAAACAGAAGTTACATATGAACCTGAAGTTGTTCAGGAACCTCTTTCTGAAACTATTGTTCTTTTACCCGAACATCTGGACTTCGAATTTGAACATTCAGAAGTTGTTACTTTACCAGAAGACGATCAACTGGTGAAGTTCTTCCACCTGGTTTAATTGTTGTCGAGGACGAATTGGAAGAATATTCTACACCTGGAACCCCATTCCACTTTGGAACTGGGCTTTATCTTTACCCTCATACTCCCCATTTTATTGCTTCGTTTGATCTTGCTTCTTTTCAAGTACTCGTCGATTCTTTAGGACAACTTTTGGGTTGGTTAACTATGGTTGAACAACCGTCAACATCCCAGACTACATCATCTGATGCAGCTGCGATAGAATCTTCTATTGCAACCTCTTTGATGTTTTCTACCACACCTGAGTCACACCTATATGGTGAATCGTTCGTCCCGGTTGGTTACCAATCTTTATCTGGAACCCACTCAGGGGTTGCTTCTACACCATGGTCATCACCCATGTCCTCAATCGAAATTCTACCTGGTTCTTCTTTAACGGGAACTCAACAGTTTGATCCTGCATATCAATATCAAGCTAGGAAATCTTGTCAACAAAGACCTATGTATCCATTAAATATTGGATTGCCACCATATGGAGAGCAATATGCTTATTCACCTTATCCTCCCTATGGAGGACTGTCATATGGTAGTATCCCGCAATATTCAGGTCAGCCTGGAATTTGAGTTTGTTAATGGCAACCAACAATGCGAGTTCAACCAAGGCTTGTGTATCCAACACAACCAATGCAAATTGTGTCAGTTATTCCTACTACACCTGTTGTTACTACTGTACCACAATCACAAGTTCAAACTATTGTATCTCAACCAGTAAAAACTGGTCCTTCTACCTCTCAACCACAAGTTTCGGGTCAACAAGTTCAAGTTTCTCAGGCTGTTGTACAATGACCACTTGTGTCTGGGGTTCAACAACCTCAGGTTAGTATACCCTTATCTAGATTGACTCAAGCTTACACTGGTATAGTTTATTCACAACCTGACCAACCTTTCATTGCTGGGCAACAACAACCGTTAAATCAACAATAGTTGTACCAACAACAACAACAGTTGATTCAACAACCATGGCAGCCCCAATTTCAACAACCTCAATTCCAGCAATTCCAACCCCAATTTGGACTTACCCAACAGGCTCAACCTGGGTTTGGATAGTATCAAGCTTACCAAGGTCCTGGTCAACAAGGCTTTGCAGGTTATGGACAACCGCAAATTCAACCTGGTTATCAACAACCACCTTATGCCGGATTTGTTCAACAACAACCTTATCAAGGTTACCAAATGCAGATGCCCTATGTTGGTATGCAAAGACCTATTGCTTAGGCAATTCCATCATATCCTGGGTATGCTCAACCTGACCTGAATCGACAGTTGCCATTTGTAGCAACTTTAGAATTACCAGATTTAAATCGGCTCACTAATGATCCAATCTTATATGCACCTTGGTGGTCGGTGATTCCGCATAAGTTACCTTCTGACATTCCGAAATTCAATGGAAATCCTAGAGAAGACCCATCAAATCATGTCATGACCTTTCATTTGTGGTGTTCATCAAACTCCTTAAATGATGATTCGGTTAGACTCCATCTTTTCCAAAGAACAGTTAATGGTCCGACTGGTAAGTGGTACATTGAGTTACCACGAGCTTCTTTCGACAACTTTACGACTTTAGCAACCACATTTCTGACCCACTTCTAGTTGCCTATTATATATGAGACTGGAAAGGAACTCCTAACCAACTTTAAATAGACTACTGCTACCCATATATCAGATCATATTCATGAGTGGCAGCGGCAGCGTCAAATGGTTAATACATATGTTTCTGATCAGCTTTTGGCTGAGTGGTTCATAAAATCCTTGTTGCCATCAATCATCGAGGATGTGGCAAAAGGTGGAGTTGTCACAGAAGAGTAAGTAATTGCTCATGCCCAATACTTGGATTTGATTTACACACAATCCAACATGCTCTATGATAAAATTCCCAATGCACCCCGATCAACTTTCACTGTTCCTCCTCCTCCACAATCGAGTAAGGACTCTCATGTCGGCGATGGTGTGATCGGTTCATCAAGCACACAAATGGTAGGAAGACCATCTGGTCAAACTCTTGCCATTACCAATCAAACTACCAATGCATCAGAGAACACTCTTGCTTCCAGAGTTAATGCCATGTCATCTGACAAAGGCAAAAATAAAAAGCAATGAGGAGGCAAGAAGAAGGGGAAAAACAAGAAGAAACAAGATAATTCTCCTCAAGATAAATCATATGATTCCTCTACTTTGGAAAGGAAACCTCGTTATCCATGTCTAATATGTAATGAAGAGAATTTTACAAGAGATTATCCACACTGCTCAGAAGTCTCTAAACTTCTAAAGACTTCTAACACATCTGCAGTGTTGACTGATTCGTTTCCAAACCTGGAGATACATTTGGTTACGACAGACCATGCTTCCACATCCCAAGTACTCATGTTATCCATCACAAAGCTGCAAAACAAAGTTTTGGTGTCAACGAGAAATAAAGATTATGGAAATCCACTGTCATCGTCGAATAATTAGGCCACTGATCAACCTAATCCTTCGACTTCGACTACATCTGAAAATATTCCACCACCTATTGCACCAGAATTAACAATAAAACCACCAAAGGGAGTTGTGCATAAATCGATATTTAACCCTTGAGCTCGAGCAGCTCAGAACTATAACATAGTGGAAGATCTTGCTCAATCACCTTCTGCTATGTTGACACTCGAGGTGTTACAAAATTGTCCCTCCCAGAAGCAGGCTTTACTGTCAGCAATTGGCGGAATAGACCCTACGGATTCCAACCTCGTGGTTTTTAACCATGCGGGATATACACCACAATTACCGGCGTAGTTAGCTTTCCCAATTCAAGTAAAAGCTCTCAATAAAAATGTTCACCGAACTATTATTGACGAGGGGGCATCTACTTGCATTATGTCAATGAGCTGCTGGAAAACTCCAATTGGATAGTCATTTTGCAGGAGTTTGATATGGAATTCATCCAGTCCAAATCAAAGAAATCTCTTGTTTTCACAAAGTTACTTTGCGACTTTCCCTCAACCTCCAGTGATTCAACATCTAAACCATCGATTTTGGATGAGTCTCTGTTTCTGATATCGTCCTCTGACGCGTGGTATGGAGATATACTAATCTGTCTCTAGACCGAAACTTTTTGGCCAGATACCTCTCACTCACAACAGCAACGTATTCGATACCAAGCCAAAGATTATCTTATCATTGGCGACACTCTTTACCGTCGTGGTGTCAATATGATTTTACGGAGATACCTCACGCATGAGGAAGTCGATAAAGCATTGAATGATTGCCATTCAGGTGCCTGTGGTGGACACTTATCTGGATATGCAACCGCACAGATAATTCTATGTGCTGGTTACTTCTGGTCAACTATATTCAAAGATTGTATTGTTGTTGTCAGAAGCTATCACTCGTGCCAGATATATGACCAAAAAACCAGATTACCACCTGCACCATTGCATCCAGTCATTGCTGTTGGACCATTTGCCAAATGGGGCATTGATTTCATGACATGTTAACCCACCTCGCCCAGGGGGCATGGGTATATTATAGTCGTCGTTGACTATTTTACCAAATGGGTCGAGGCGATGCCAACATTGAACAACAGTGGCAAAACGGCTACTCTTTTCTTTTTTAACCATGTGGTTGCCCGGTTTGGTGTACCATAAGCCATAGTTACAGATCATGGGTCATATTTTCACAATCACATGATGGCTGAGTTGATTGCTAAGTTAGGACTGTCACATGATCGTTCTACCTCTTATTACACGCAAGTGAATGGATAAGTTGAGGCCATCAACAAAGTCCTGAAGCAGATGTTGCAGAGAATGAAAGGGGTTCATAAGCGAAACTGGCACTTAATCCTGTACTCTGCCTTGTGGGCATATCGAACCAAGGTAAGAAATACAATTAGATTCACACCCTTTCAATTGGTGTATGGTTTGGAAGCAATCTTACCGATACAATGCGAAATTTCATCTCTCAAACTCGTGATTGACCTGTTACTCGACACTTCTGAAGAAGAAGTGCGTTTCTTGGAATTAATCCATCTGGATGAAACTCGTCATGATGCCACATTGGCTAATGAAGCACATAAGAAACGAATCAAGGTGCAATATGATAGAAATGTCAAGCCTCGTATCTTCTCAGAAGGAGACCTGGTCTTGCTTTACGATAAGGAAGCTGATAAACTTGGAGCAAGGAAATTCAAACCAATGTGGATGGATCCTTATATTGTCAAGTGTGTTCTGGCAAAAGGTTCCTACGAGTTAGTAGATTATGATGGGATTCCATTGTCGCAACCACAAAACGGGCTGTACCTCAAACGTTACTATGCTTGATTGAGTGTAGTAAAACTCACTGTATATATGTTTTCATTGCATGTGTGTGTGTCTTTTAGAGTTTTTATCTGGTTAGTAATCTGCTTTGCATTTGTTGCAGATGTTGGAGTCTTTAGAACCTTTTGTTGGTTACGCCGATGGTGCTAGTCGTAGTACGCAGAATTTGTCTTCTGCAACATGGGCTATTTTCGCTCCAAGTGGCGAGTTAGTGAGTTTTCAAGGGATTTGTATCGGTCGATCGACAAACAACATCACTGAGTATAACACATTGATTGAACTTCTCTCTGATTCCATTTCACTTGGCATTCACCGAATCATCGTTAGGCTGGACTTGCAACTCGTTGTACTACAACTAACAAACATTTATATTGTCCGAAATCCAACAATTTTTCATATGTTCCTTAGAGTTCGTATTTTGGAAAGGCATTTTGAACACATTCAATATCAACATATTTCCAAAAATCTTAACACATTAATTGATTCTCTAGCGAATTATGTGTTAAATAGGCATTTGCGACACATGTAAAAGTAATATTTTCAATTCATATCATCAGTTGAATAGGATTGCATATAACCACAGAAAACTCTGAAAGTAAAATAGATAGATGTTTTAAAAGTTTTTACAAAATTTGTGTCCAAGACATGTTTGGTCATCTGACCCAAAAAACTCAAAATGCATGCAAAACATCCTAAGTAGATCTAGTGGTGCACATGACAACAGGTCACACCCTGTGCTATCATGCGCAAAAGCCTCGCCCAGCGGCTAGGAACACCAATAGTGTGGTGTTGCAGCCTCATAGGTAACTGTTGAAATGTGGCAACAAGAATATTCCAATTTAATTTGTCCTTGAATTAAATTGTGAATTAAAATCGAATTTAGTCTTAACAGCTACTTGGAAATAACAAATTAAGTTATTTTGACTTAATTAGTTGGAGAAATTCAAGTTAGAAGTCTTTCTGAAGTCATGCAAGAGTTATCCCTTAAATTAAGGAGATAAGCCTTAAATTAAGGAGATAAGATTGAGTTATATTTGAGTTGTAATTAGTTAACTCAGTTTACTGATTTAAGTCCAGTTAAATTAGTTCCAAATCGTTTGAGGAACTAATAAAGAGTTAACAGTCAGTTGATGCATGCATGCACTCAACTAGTGTACTCCAGTTAACTGAAGATTCCCTCATCAGAAACTCATGCATGTTTATTCTGAGAAAGATCCAGTTAAGTTAAATGTCAAGGACAGTGTACTATCAGTTGCATGTGTTTTCTTATAAAGAAAACTCATGCATGCAGGAGGAATCAATTCCTTGAGGATTGTGCAGTTCTCACAATGTGTGAGATAGTGTTCCACTTGGTTGAAGGTGATTCATCCCATAGGAATATTGCAAGGAAATAGGAGCTTGGAGGGTAGAGGAGAAGGCTTGAGAGAAGCCGGGATTGCCTGTGAGCATCTGTGAGGATTGTACTGAGAGCTGGCTAGCTGTGGGAGCTAAGGATTTGTATAATTCCTATGTATTTCCACCTTGTATGATAATACAGATAGTGGGGTTTTTAGCCGAGGCTTTCCCCAAAGTATTCTCATGTGTATTGTGCATTGATTCTTCTTCTTTTGGTTATATTGTTCAGCTCAATCTCTAAGTTTCCGCAAATTGATAGTAGAAGTAGGTTATAGTATTTTGCTTTGATTTATATTGCATTATCGGATTAACCTACAGTCAGATTTTCTACGTAGGTCTTAGAGCAATATTTGTAGAGAATTTGCAGAATTTCTACATGGTATCGGAGCCAAGTTTATCGGAGTTGTGAACAGTATACGGATAAGAGAATTCGAAGTTTGAAGTTCGGGGTTGCAGGTGCAAATCGAATTCTTATCATACTTCAAAGTTGGCTAATGGTGTTCTATGGCTTGAGACTCGAGTATGCCTTGAAAGGTAGCTTGAATTACATAGCATGGAAAGATAGAATGGAGGTTGTATTAGAAGACAATGGCTTGAAGGAATTCATTGAACAAGAAATCCAAAAGCCTGCTTCAACTAATGCACAAGAGTTGGCTGAGTGGAAGAAGTGTGTGGCGAAGGCGAGACGGATCATCCTTGAGGGAGTTCGAGACCATATTGTCTCAAGTCTCCATGGGAAGGATAGTCCATTTTCAATGTGGAAGACATTGAAGGACCTCTACCAGAACAGTAGTGACCAGAGGAAATTGGCGCTCAAGGATAAGCTTCGAAGAATCAAGATGGAGAAGGGCGATACTATTTCCACATATCTGAACAAGCTCACCACCTGTAGAGATGAGCTTAGCAGTGTGGGAATAACTGTTTTCGATGATGATATGGTGAGCCTCGCTCTCCTTGGCCTTCCAAAGAGCTAGAATAGCTACGAGGACTCTGTGAATGGAAGGGAGAAACTACCGGATTGGGAACGACTGTGGTCGGATCTGATGCAGGAGGAGATCAAGAGGAGCGCATGAGATGGTTCTTCATCCAAGGATGATGATGAAGAAAATCTAGCCTTAGCAAGTAAGGCAAGGAAAGGGAAGGGGAAGGCGTCCCATTCCAAATCAAATTCTTCTCATGGAGGGAAGAAGGGTGACATGTCTAAAGTGAGATGCTTTAATTGTCACGAGATGGGACATTATGCGACTAAATGCCCATTGAAGAAGTCCAAGAAGGGATCCTCGAAAGGATCAGAAGGTGAGGCATTAGCCTCTCAGTTCGAAATGGACTTTACCCTCATCGCATGCATGGTGTCATCGATGGTGGGTTGTGTTTGGTATCTTAACAGTGGAGCCTCATTCCACATGACCGGTGATAAAAGTTTATTCAGTGTCTTGGAGGAGAAAGACCTCAAGATGCACATAGAGATGGGTGACGACGGAAAGTATAGTGTTTCAAGAGTGGGCACGGTTGCTTTTCATAGGGAGCATGGAGCTCCTATCACCTTGACTAATGTGAAGTATGTGCTTGGACTGAAGAAGAACTTGGTATCGGTCGCGATATTGGAGGATAGAGGCTACGATGTTGTCTTCATTAAAGGAAAGGCGTTCCTAAGACACATAGCCACAGGTCAGACCAAGAGGATAGGGATTCGGGTGAGGAATCTCTATAAACTAGAGGTAGATGATTGTGTAGCATTGAGTACAAAAGTAGAATTGGTGCAAAGCCAAGATATTGGCGAGTTGTGGCACAGGCGGTTGGGCCATTTGCATCATGGGGCTTTGAAGATAATGCAGTAGATATCTACAGGACTTCCCAAAGGTTTGAGCAAGTTGACACATGCAAAGGTTGTACCTTGGGAAAGTACACCAAGTCTTCCCTTCATGATCGAGATAGTCGAGCAGAGGCTATCTTAGAGCGAGTTCATATTGATGTGTGTGGACCATTCTCGACGGCATCCACAACGAAGCAAAGGTATTTTGTGATTTTCGTTGATGATTTTTCTCGTAAATGCTAGATTTATTTCATGCAGAAGAAGGACCAAACCTTCACAAAGTTTTTTGAGTTCAAAGCTTTCGTCGAGAAAGAGTCAGGGAAGAAGATCAAGGCCTTGAGAAGTGACAACGGCGGAGAATATGTCTCTCAAGAGTTTAAGGACTTCTGTGTAGCAGAAGGAATTAAACGAGAGTTGACGACACCTCATAACCCACAACAGAATGGGGTGGCTGAGAGGAAGAACATAATTATTTTAGGGGAAGCACGAGCGATGCTACATGACCAAGGCCTACCACTTCACTTGTGGGCTGAGGCATGCAACATAACGGTCTATTTGCATAATAGAAGCCCGCATTGCATACTTGGGATGAAGACACCAGAGGAAACTTTCTCCAGTAAGAGACCAGATGTGGGTCACTTCAGGATCTTTGGCTCATCGGTATATTGCCATGTGACAAAGGATGCACGGAAGAAGCTTGAGCTGAAAACAGAGTTGGGGATACTTGTGGGGTACACTAATACACTTCACAACTATCGGGTTTACTTGCCTACCAGTCGGAGGACAGTGGTTCGCAGAGATCTCAAGTTTAATGAGCAGAAGGCCATGCGAGTTTCCCTTGAGAGGGAGCTCCAACTACAGGCTGTGGAGGAATTGTTGGTTCCTAAGGACAAGGAGCCTCAGATTGATGCGGAGCAGCCGCATGCAGAGGTTCCAGGAGTGGATACATCCACTCAAGCAGAGTCTTCTAGAGATGGACGGAAGCACACAAGAGAAGTTGACAGATTGTCGAAGGATGTGAGAGAGAATGTGGGAGCACCATCTTCTCAGCGCAGACAGAGGAGGTCACCTGAGAGGTACACTGGATACATGGCCCTTGCTGGGGAATGTGTTGAGACCGAGCCATCTAACTTTGAGGAAGCAGTGCAACAGCCGATTTAGGTTGATGCTATGGTGGAGGAGTATGACTCCATAGTTCGTAACAGTATTTGGGATGTGGTTTTGAGACCGAAGAACAAGTCAGTTGTGAGTTCCCGTTGGCTTTACAAGGTAAAGCAAGTTGCTAATGATGGGAGGATCATGTTGTTGTAGTATAATTCCTTTCTTGTTGAGACGGAGTGTTGAAATGTGGCAACAAGAATATTCCAATTTAATTTATCCTTGAATTAAATTGTGAATTAAAATTGAATTTAGTCTTAACTACTACTTGGAAATAATTAATTAAGTTATTTTGACTTAATTAGTTGGAGAAATTCAAGTTAGAAGTCTTTCTGAAGTCATGCAAGAGTTATCCCTTAAATTAAGGAGATAAGATTGAGTTATATTTGAGTTGTAATTAGTTAACTCAGTTTACTGAGCTAAGTCCAGTTAAATTAGTTCCAAACTGTTTGAGGAACTAATAGAGAGTTAACAATGAGTTGATGCATGCATGCACTCAACTAGTGTACTCTAGTTAACTGAATATTCCCTCATCAGAAACTCATGCATGTCTATTTTGAGAAAGATCCAGTTAAGTTAAATGTCAAGGATAGTGTACTATTAGTTTCATGTGTTTTCTTATAAAGAAAACTCATGCATGCAGGAGGAATCAATTCCTTGAGGATTGCGCAGTTCTGACAGTGTGTGAGATAGTGTTCCACTTGGTTGAAGGTGAATCATCCTAGAGGAATAATGCAAGGAAATAGGAGCTTGGAGGGCAGAGGAGAAGGCTTGAGAGAAGCCAAGATTGCCTGCGAGCATCTGTGAGGATTGTACTGAGAGTTGGTTAGCTGTGAGAACTAGGGCTTTGTATAATTCCTATGTATTTCCACCTTGTATGATAATACAGATAGTGGGGTTTTTAGCTGAAGCTTTCCCCAAAGTATTCTCATGTGTATTGTGCATTGATTCTTCTTCTTCTTCTGGTTATATTATTCAGCTCGATCTTTAAGCTTCAACAAATTGATAGTAGTAGTAGGTTATAGTATTCTGCTTTGATTTATATTGCATTATCGGGTTAACCTACAGTCAGATTTTCTACATAGGTCTCAGAGCGAGATTTGTAGAGAATTTGCAGAATTTTTACAGTAACTCCTCGATCTGGACATCTAGGATACCAAGGGTTAATCCCTCTATATGATCCTGCAACTCTACTAAGGTCTTGGCCAAATCTAAGTCCTGGAGAACTGCTCTCCCAATGTTTCTCTGCGCCGACCCACCTTGTTATAGACATTTTTGTGCCTTACAGCTCTAAGCATGAAATGTCCATAAACCAAGGGCTCCTAAGTCCCTAAAAGTGTTGTTCTAACTCCTAAAGGAACAAGGTCAACAAATTACAACTTCTCCCAGAAGTTCTCCACCAGAAACTGCTCAGAACTAGTCAAATCAGGATCATTTCAGCTACTCCACTAGCCAAGTGCGTTGCAAAGCACCTAAGTCCACTAGCTAGGTGCGTTGCAACGCACCCAAATGCACTACCAGGGTGCGTTGAGCGGGAAATGACAAGTGGCAGAGTCATTCCACGAGGTGGAGAGACAATGGAAGCTTCCAGAATCTTCTCCAATGACACTTGCCTCACTGAATTCGACCAGGGATGAGTAAGAGGCTCTCAGTCTCCAAGTGGAAGCAAGAACTGACAGAGAGAAGCCACTAATCAATTCATGAGCTGACTCATCCTCCTTGCATACATCTATATATGGATCCCTCATCCAAGAGATCCAGAGGCTGGAATATTGTACATTGCAAAGAATTGCTGTTGGTTTTGAGATAGATATCAGAGTATTGGGTGATTTATGCTTTGTTGGAGGTGAAGAGGGGCTTCTCTGCTGGGAGGTTGATGCTGGATCAGGAATCATCGGTTGTAACTCCTCCTGGATCTTCTTGTTATATCAATAAAACTATTTGAGTTTCTCCTACATGCTTGTGTATCATTGATGTTTGTTACATTTGCATGTTTAGCTTAAATCTGATCCTAAGCTTTTTATGAGTATGAACCCATGTCTTTGTATAGTTTCCTTCTTCTGTGATCTTGCAGGTACTTGGTGAAGCTGGGCAAGTAAGGGAGCAGGTAGCTGGAAGCTGTCAAAGAGGAGAGAGATTGGATCAAAGGACTAGCGCAAGACACAGGTTGGTTCATCCTATTTCTCTTTGTTTATAGTTCATAAAGAAGAATACAAAAGTAGTTTTCTCTGTTTGTTTCTAAGGTCACTGTCACACCTTAGTGGGATAGGGTCGTTTTGAATAGACACTTTTCCCGTTAACAAAATGGCGACTTTTCCCGTTAGTAACAATTCTTTGCAATGTACAATATTGTCTGATTGCAATAGAAGAAATTGTAGAAGATCCTCAAACAAGTACTCCAACGCACTTTAGAGTCGGGATCACTCTATATCCTTCGACATTAGAAGTTAGTCTACCACCAGCAGAAGTCCCTGTAGAATCGCTAGGTAATCTTTTGGATAGACTACAAATGTCTGAACAACCGTCAACATCTAGGACTGTGTCTTCTGACACAGCGACGGCATAACTCCCTGCTGTCACTCCAACAATGTTCGCCGGCATACCATCTGTCCCGACTAGCTCACAACCGCTAGAAGGAGCCCACCCAGGGGCTATTTCGACAGTCTGGTCCGTTCCTGTTTGTACATCCGGAATAATATCTGGAAACTCTTATGTTGAGTCTCGACAAATTGATCCATTCGGAGGTCAATTTGGGCAGTCCGGTCCCCAAGGGCAAACAATTCCCTTGAGTTCTGGATTACCACCGTATGGGGGGCAGTATGCCCTTTCATTATCCCCTCCAGGAGGATATCCATACGGGAGTTCACAACAACATTCAGGTTATACTGGAATTACCTCAAGTGGTTGGGTACCTATACTACCTCAACAACCAAGAGTTGTGTATTCGATGCAACAATGCGTACCTGTGTCGAACATACCGACTACGCCAGCTATTGTGATGGTGTCGCAAGTTCAAGCGATGCCTGTTGTATGCCAACCTCAGGTTTCTCAGGTTGTAATGCAACAGCCCCTTGACCCTGCGACTCAACCACAATCGCCGACTAGTGGGGCGACACAGGCCCAGACGGGTACAATTACCCCTCACCTTGGTCAAACGGTTAGTATCGGGCAACAACACATGGCTTCACAACCGTGGCTGGTGCAATACCAACAACCGCAATTCCAACAAGTATACCAAGGTACTGAGCAGCAAATCTTTGCGAACGGTGGACAACCGTACATTCAAAACGGTCAAAATCAACCATTCTACAATGGTCAAGTCCACCAACCTTACCAAACATACCAACATCAAATGCATTATGCCGGTATGCAAAGACCAACTGCTCAGGCGATTCCATCATATCCTGGGTATGCTTCACCTAACCTGAATCAACAGTTACCATTCGTGGCAACTTTAGAGTTACCTGATTTAAACCGGTTAACAAACGATCCAATTGCTTACGCCCCTTGGTGGCCAACGATTCCGCATAAACTTCCATAAGATATTCCTAAATTTAATGGAAATCCGGGTGAAGATCCATCGAATCACGTGATGACATTTCATCTATGGTGTTCATCAAACACCTTAAATGATGATTCGATAAGACTTCGCCTTTTTTAGAGGACGTTAACGGGTCCAGCGGCAAAATGGTACATTGAATTGCCTAGAGCTTCGTTCGACAACTTCATTACCTTAGCCACAACCTTTTTAACTCATTTTCAATTACCACTAAGCTATGAAACGGGAACAGAACTGCTTACCAACTTCAAACAGACAACGGCCACTCACATATCTGATCATATACATGAGTGGCAACGTCGTCGTAGGATGGTAAAAACGTACGTTCCCGATCAGCTATTGGTTGAATGGTTTATCAAGTCATTACTGCCTTCCATCACGGAAGATGTGGCAAAGGGGGGAGTCGTAACGGAAGAGCAAGTGATCGCTGGTGCACAATATCTGGACTTGATTTACACTCAGTCCGGCACGCTCTACGACAAAATACCTGACGCCCCTAGACCGGAATTCTCAATTCCTCCTCCTCCTAAATCGAACAATGACTCTCATGTCGGTGATGGCGTGATTGGCACAACGGACATGAAATCGATAAAGGTTACATCCAAGAAGGCCCGTAAGATTTCAGGTCAAAATGCAAAAGACGAACTTCTTGCTTCGGAAGTAAATGTCGTGTCGACAGATAAAGACAAAGAAACCAAACAACCAGGAAACAAGAAGAAAGGCAAAGGGAAGAAGAAGAAACAGGATGAGTCATCTCCTAAAAAATCTTCTTCAAACTCTCCTGGAAATAGGAAACCCCCTGCAGGGTGTCATATATGCGATGAGGATCATTGGACGAGAGAATGTCCATACAAAGCTGAGCTTAAGAGATTCATTAAAAGTTCGAAAACCTCAGCAGTGTTAACTGATCCGTTTCCAAATCCAGGAACAAATCTGGTTGAAAGTGGGAATGCTTCCCCGTCTCAAGTGCTAATGTTGTCGATTTCAAAACAACAGAGTGATGCTTTGATTTCGACAAGGAACAAAGATTATGGGAATCCGTAGCTGTCGAACAACAAGGATAAAGATCAACCAAGTAGCTCGACAACAACTTCGACAGAAGTTGTACCACCCACCATCCCCGAATTGACAATAAAACCGCCAAAGGGAGTAGTACACAAGTCGACATTTAATCCCCGCGCTAGAGCGGCGCAACATTATAACATAGTGGAAGATTTGGCCCAATCGCCATCCGCTATGTCGACTCTTGAAGTTCTACAAAATTGCCCATCCCAAAGGCAGGCTTTTTTATCGGCCATTGGTGGGATTGATCCAAAGGATTCCAATCTTGTATCCTTCGACCACAAAGGGTACGATCCTCAGTTACCAGCTCAATTAGCTTTCCTTGTTCAAGTGAAAGCCCTCAAAAAAACTGTTCACCGAATGATTATTGATGAGGGGGCATCTACATGTATTATGTCGATGAGTTGCTGGAAAACTTTAGGATCTCCAACCTTGTCGCGGTCTGCGACGACATTAAAAGCATTCGACGGAAGGACATATACCCCATACGGTATCCTAAATAACTTGAAAGTTGAACTAGGAGGGAAAACAATAGAAATAGATGTTGAAGTCATCGATGGGAATCTTGATTACAACATCCTACTGGGACGACCATGGATATATGCCATGGCAGCTGTTGTGTCGACCTATTTTAGAAAGATTGCATTTCCCTTTCAGGGAGGGATTACAATCGTCGAACAACAAAACTTCTTCCCCAATGGTTCTCAAGTTACAGGAAGCATTCCCATGATCCATGGAAGCCCCCATTCGCTTCAGAATATCAGAGTAGGCCTACTAAAAGATCCTATACTAATGGGAACTTTCGCTCTTCCACCTCCAATCAACCTGGCGGAAGTAGCATCGATAGGAACCTGCAACACGATATCTTCCACAAAGATCTCAGAAAACGATATCAACATGGATCATGCAATGGTTTTTCCCCCGAGCCCAATAGAAATATTATAGCAATCAATGTTTCTGGCATGGGAGGCAAACCCAAATCAACGCTCATCAAGAGTTTGGATAGATAGGTCTAGAGAATATGGTACTCCTTCAGATCCTTGGTCGCAAGTGCATGGCACCGACAAAGGAATTCTCCAAGCTATGGTAATTGAAGGAGCACCATGGAATGATTCCCACCATCGTTCTCTTCTTCCAGATTATGAAGAAGATACTCAAAATGACCTTTACCATCCTTCAGTAGTTGATTTTCTATCAAATACTGTAAATACGGTGGATTCCGAGCGAAACTTATCCAACATTGAAGAGACTATAGCCATAAATATCTCGACCAAAACAGATGTTGTAGAGAATATTTATGTCGGCAAATGTTGTTCTCCTACAGAGCTAGAAATATATAACACTCTTTTTCGCGAATTCAGAGATGTCTTTGCTTGGTCATACAGTGAAATGCCAGGCATCGACTCGAGTATCGTTGAACACGAAATTAAGATGTATCCAGATGTCAAACCAGTACGGCAACGGCTAAGGCAGGTGCACCCCAAGAAAGCCGCTGCCATTAAGGCAGAAGTTGAAAAACTCCTCCATGCTGGTTTCATCTACCCAGTTCCGCTAACCGATTGGGTATCGAATATTGTCCCTGTTATGAAAAAACAAGGGACAATTAGAGTGTGCGTCGATTATAGGGATGTAAATCAAGCTTGTCCAAAAGACAACTACCCTACACCCTTCATTGACCAGATAATTGATGAATGCGCCGGATGCGAAATATTTTCATTCATGGATGGATTCTCCGGGTATAATCAAATAAATATTCGTCCACAGGACCAGTCAAAGACTGCATTCATTTGTCCATGGGGCACATTCGCATATCGAAAATTACCCTTTGGTTTAAAGAACGCAGGGGCGACGTTTCAGAGGGCAATGAATTATGCCTTCCATGACATCAAAAACATCGTTCAACCATACCTCGATGACCTTCCGGCTCATTCGCGAAAGCGGACTGATCATCCGCAGCATTTAAGAGCGATATTTCTACGTTGCCGACACTACAAGATACGACTCAATCCGCACAAATGTGTATTTTGCGTCAGTTCTAGTCGTTTACTTGGCTTTGTAGTCTCCAAGGATGGGATTCGTCTCGACCCGTGTAAGGTCCAGGCAATCATAAATTTGCCTCCACCTTCAAATTTGCTTCAGATTCAGAAACTCCAAGGGAAAGCAAACTTTCTGAGGAGGTTCATTCCAAATTACGCTGAACTTGCTAAAGGTTATACTCGTCTCTTGAAAAAGGAGGTACCCTTTGTTTGGGATCAGGTCGTGCAAGCTTCCTTTGATGCTTTAAAAGATTCCCTAATGAAAGCATCATTAATGTACGCCCCTGATTATCAAAGAGATTTTAACCTGTATCTGGCTGCAACAGATACGACCATCGCAATTGTTTTAGTTCAAGAAGTCGATGGAATTGAACATCCTATTTATTATTTAAGTAAGAACTTAAATGATACAGAAAGCAAATATTCTTATGTTGAAAAACTAGCGCTTGCAGCTGTTCAAGCGATACAAAGATTTCGACACTATGTCCTCTTTCGGAAGACTACCATTTTGTCATATTGCAACCCCATGACTTATATATTGTTGCGACAGTTATTGGGGGGAAAATATTCAAAATGGATAGCAATCCTTCAAGAGTTCGATCTGGAATTTGTGAAATCCAAGTCAAAGAAAGCTCTAGTTTTCGCAGAATTATTATGCGATCTCCCATCGTCGTCCAACGATGAAACATCCGAAGAATCAATCGTGGATGAAAGTTTGTTTCTGATATCTACAAGCAATGAGTGGTATGGGGATATAATCATTTATCTCCAAACCCAAAAATTTAGGCCAAACACCTCCCACTCTGAACAAAAACGTATTCGATACCAAGCACAAGACTACATGATCGTCGATGATACGCTTTACCGTCGTGGTATTGGTACGGTTCTGAGAAGGTGCCTCACCCATGAGGAGGCCGAAAAAGTCCTGAATGAGTGTCATTCAGGCGCGTGTGGGGGGCATCAATCTGGATATGCTACAGCACAAAAAATCTTACGAGCAGGATACTTCTGGCCAACAATGTTCAAAGATTGCATAACCGCAGTCAGAAGTTGCCATGCTTGTCAAATTTTTGATAGCAAAACCAGAAGACCACCAGCGCCTCTACAGCCAATAGTTGCTGTTGGGCCATTCTCCAAATGGGGCATCGATTTCATGACATGTAACCCCACCTCAACCGGGGGGCATGGGTATATCATAGTCGCAGTCGACTATTTTACCAAATGGGTCGAGGCGATGCCTACATTAGATAATACTGGTGAAACAGCTGCCCTCTTCTTTTTCAATCATGTAGTCGCCAGATTCGGCGTACCACAGGCTATAGTCACAGATCATGGATCGCATTTTCGCAATCACATGATGGTTGAATTAGCTGCCAAACTAGGACTGTCTCACGAAAGCTCTACTCCATATTATCCGCAGGCCAACGGACAAGTTGAAGCGATCAACAAGGTCCTGAAACGCATGCTGCAAAGGATGATCGGAGTTCACAAAAGAAGATGGCACCTAATCCTGTACTCAGCTTTGTGGGCTTACCGAATATCGGTAAGGAATGCAACCGGGTTCACACCCTTCCAGCTGGTATATGGCCTGGAAGCAGTCTTACCAGTCCAGTGTGAAATCTCGTCTCTCAAACTCGCAATTGATCTCCTCCCCGGAACTTCAGAAGAAGAGGCTCATTTCTTGGAATTAATCGATGAAACCCGTCGTGACGTCGCTTTGGCTAACGAAGCCCATAAGAAACGAGTCAAGGCGCAGTTCGACAAAAATGTCAAACCCCGTGTCTTCTCAGAAGGTTTCTTGGTCTTGCTTTACGACCAAGAATCCGACAAATTGGGAGCAGGTAAATTTAAGTCTTTATGGATGGACCCCTATATTGTTAAACGAGTGTTAGCAAAAGGAGCCTACGAGATAATGGATTATGACGGAATTCCACTAGTGCAACCTCGTAATGGGTTGTACCTCAAGCGTTACTATGCCTAATGGTAACCTGCATGCTTTTGTTATATTTTTGTTTTCACTAAAGTATTTGTTTTGGTCGAGTAATCCACTTTTTACACTTATTGCAGATGTCAAACCTATTGGAGCCATGTGTTGGATATGCCGACGGAGCGAGTCGTAGTTCGCGGAACCTGTCCTCCGCAGCCTGGGCCATTTTTGATCCAAGCGGCGAGTTAGTAAGTTTCAGAGGGGTATGTATTGGTCAATCAACGAATAACATCGCTGAGTATAGCGCATTGATAGAACTTCTCTCTGATGCCATCACTCATGGTATACGCCGACTAATTGTCAGGCTAGACTCACAACTCGTAATACTACAACTCAATGGTATATATTCCGTCTGAAACCCAGCTATTTATCGCATGTTCCTAAGGGTTAAGATTTTGGAAAGACAATTTGATCTTATTCAATACCAGCATATTTCCAGAAACTTAAACACATTAACCAACTCATTAGCAAACTATGTGTTAGATAGACATTTGCAACATTTATAAAAGGAAACGCATCATCAATGTTTTACATGTGGATCATATAACTCAACCAGAATAAAACTCTGAAAATCAAAAATATATATATAGTTGTTTATGGTTTACATATAATGTTCTGTAACCAAGACAAAATCGGTCACGTGACCCAAAAACTCAAAATGCTAGGGGACACTCTAGTCTAATGATGCTCATGATAGCAAGTCACAGCCTGTGCGATCATGCGTAAGAGACGAGTCCATCGTCTGGGCACACCAGTAGTATGTCGTTGTAACCGCAAAGGTAGCTCGTCAGTCCTCACATCTGGTATACCAAGAGTGAGGCCCTCAACCTACTCCTGCAAAGCTGTGAGAGTCTCGGCCACATCGAGGTTGCGAAGAATAGCCCTTCCGGCGGCCTCTCCTGCTGGAGCAACAACTGGTACTCTCAAGCGAACTACTGGATGAACAGGGCCAACATCTGCATGTACACATGAGTTTGATCAGAATCTTGATAGAATAAAGCACAAGGACATTATAAACAAAAACAGTAAACAGCAATATGGTCGGAGATTTTACCAATAGCACCCCACTGCTCGCCGTCCGGCAGTACTAAATCTGGATCACCCCGGAAGTCCATACTAGCATATGGATACTCGGCATAAACCATCTCCTGACGATCAAACCACCTGAAGAAGGTATCAGAAAATGAAATCTGAGATTGGCCAGCATGCCTAGACATATGGTCAACCCATCTCTGCATACGTGGTTCAGTAGGAGAAGGTAAGTCGAGTGCAATGTACTGCGACTGCATCAGTGGTATCTTCTCCAAGGCAAAGGCGGTCAGAATAGAACCGTACCCAAAGTTCTTCAACCTCCCATTCATTATCTTGGTCAACTGTTCCTTCATCACAAGAAGTACTGCGTCGCACCAGTTGAACACCTTCGGTTGAAGGCATTCCAAGGGATGTTGCATATAGGATCTGTTGGCTACATGAAGAGATGCACTACCGACCATCCTACCAAAAGTAAACAGGATAGTCCTAAGAGACCTGTCAGTAACATCACGGATGATGATCTTGCCGTCTTTACTCGGCTGAGATCCTTCTCTGCAATACCGGCGGACATAATCTCTCACAGAATCGCCTCCTCGGGCCGAACCTGACAAAGAGATGAGGGCACCCCGCCTCGACAAGCCAGTCAAGAAATAGATGTCTACTGCGGTCAAGGGGATAGATTTGCCCCTAATCTGGAAAACCTGGTTGATAGGATCCCAAGCATCGAGCAAATACTGCAGTAAGTTGATCTGCTGTCTCATGCTAGAAATGCGGAAGAATTTCAGTAAGCCACAATTCCGCAGCGCGTTCACTGTAACTGGATCATGAAGGGAAATCATGTCCTCTTCTTCATGCTCACGTTCTCACCATGTAAGAGTCATCTTGCTCCAAGATCTCTGAAAAACCAACAAGAGGGGAGTTAGGCCCTGATTTTGGTGAGAAACAGGCAAAAATTCCATGAAAAATTGTGCAACAAATTCCCTTTCTGCGCCCAACGCACCTGCAGCAGTGATCTAGGTGCGTTGAATGTCAAACTGCCTTCATACAAGCCAGCATTCAACGCAGGTTTCGATGCACTGAGGGTGCGTTGATGGCAGAACGAATCCCTCAAACCCCAGGGGCTCAGAAAAGCAGGGAATAAAGCACAAAATGCAAAATGGAAACCATGAAATGAAAGAGCTCAGGTTTAGCTCCTACCTGGTCCAGACGGCGCCAAGAATCGTCCACAGAATCTCCCGAAATCAACTGATGAAAATCGAGGGGGAAAACACCTCCAAAGCTCCAACAAGCCAAGTTCAAATGAAATGGTAAAATGAGAGGTAAAAAACACTTTTTAATTACTTTTACGTAGTTCAAAGTAAAATATTAGCGTTTTAATCTCGTTTTCAAGCAAATATTGTTCATTTCTAACTAGTTTGATGAAGCAGTTGAAAATACAGTATGATCTTTGGAAGGACAAAGCTATCTATGGTAAAAATCAAAACAAGACCATCTAATCGAGCAGTTTTAGCGCATAGTTCAAGCTCGTTAAAAAATAAACATAAGATATGAGCAAATGTTTCCACCCGCGTTTAAGCTCGTTAAAAAATGAACTATTCCCCGGTAAATAACCACCGTGAATGAAGCATTTCAGCCATTAAAGCCTTGGTCGTGTTTGCACCGTCACCTCCACTTTTCATTGGCCGATCATTCACCTCCATTTGATTGTTTACCCATTTTGAGGAACAGCTGCGAAGAGTGATTTCATTAGCCATCCTTGTGACACTGCCGTGATTGGAAAATTCCAACCCTTACCTGGAATCAGCTGCTACCCATTTTATCACTCGTTCCTCAAAAGACGAGTCTTCTTTAAGCTCTTTTCAACTGACTCATAAAATATGAAAAGATTGCCAAGTTTTGGCCTTCCAGCTCGTTAAAGCGACAGGAAGTGCTATCCCTCCTCTAGATTTTAATGTTTTTGGACCTGAGGGATTATTGCACAAAAAGATCGAGCGCTTGTTTTGTTCGGCTCGTTAAAACTATCGAAAATTCATCCCTTCTGTATTATTTTATACTTTTTCGGACTTAAGGGATTAGATGACGAAAAAGGAATTTTGGAGTTACCTTTACGTACCTTTTCAGACTCTCTAAAAATGAAAAGGACCGAGTTATCTTTGTCGTTAGACTCGTTAAAAAGATTAATAGCGACAAACTTGTCTTTAGACGAGAACGAGTTTCACTATCGCTAGGCTCGTTAAAACATAGCGATGGGTTTGCCCGAAGGGCAAATTATAGAACAAGCATATGTTATCCTCCTCAAGCTTGACAAAAATAAAGAGGTACTGGTCAGCAATAACTGGGGAAAAATTGGGAAGAAAACTCAAAGAAACTCTATTGGTAGCAAGTCACTCTTGAACATGACACTTCCACTCCGTGCCTGAGTCGGGTTGGGTTTATTCATTCACCGGTCACATCGCCATGGTCTCGCCATACCATACACATTTGGGGTAAATGCTACCAATCCATCACATAAGTGTCACCGACATGTTCAAGAGAAGTCATCCAGAGAAGTCACCTGTGTCCCATCCACTACCATACATTACACTTCATTCTTTCATGACCGCCACCCTGAACCATATATCATCAGATCGTTTTCACCTCCATCAAAATCATTTGCTCCGTTCTGTGTCATTGATGTGGGATTCATTAAGGCCCTCCTTTGACAGATCGCTTCTTGTCGACATCACCTCATTATCCAAGAAGTTGATCTAGGAACACCCCATTCAGTAATTTGAAGCTTGCATGCCTCAATGGCAAGTTTCTCACTTCCGGCGACAGGTATACATCAATGACCTTCGACCGAAAGATTTTGCGTGGTGTTTGATGCCAAGTCCTTTATTCACACCACGTGAATTGTACTGCAGTACCTTGAGGGTCATTATCATTATCGGTGATTCCTCTCGCACTTGTTAACAATTTACATCATTGACTGGTAATCAAGCGATGTCTTTCCATGTTCGACTTCAAAACATTTCTCACATGGATCGACTTGTACTTCGAGTGAAGATCGGACGAGATTGAAGACCCCGGATCTAGTTTCATCCATTCGGGCTGCGATATATATTCAAGAAAATAAAGACATTGAAATGTACAACATTGCAGCACAGATAATCATCCTACCAAAAGGATGATGACTCTATCAGAATCATCAGTATACCATCAGACGATTGTCTGTCCTATGTACATGAAAATGAATTTATAAAGCTGAGCATGGGAATGCCCGCCTCAGCTAGATCATGAAAACAGTATGAAGATAATGTATTGTATTGTATCTTATTACAGGTCTCCTCCCAGCATTGAAAGAACTTCGGATCCTCCTAATAAAGCATTTCACCCGATAAACGGCCTCATACTTTAGGGGGCAACTGTTATAGACATTTTTGTGCCTTACAGCTCTAAGCATGAAATGTCCATAAACCAAGGGCTCCTAAGTCCCTAAAAGTGTTGTTATAACTCCTAAAGGAACAAGGTCAACAAATTACAGCTTCTCCCAGAAGTTCTCCACCAGAAACTGCTCAGAACTAGTCAAATCAGGATCATTTCAGCTGCTCCACTAGCCAAGTGCGTTGCAAAGCACCTAAGTCCACTAGCTAGGTGCGTTGCAACGCACCCAAATGCACTACCAGGGTGAGTTGAGCGGGAAATGACAAGTGGCAGAGTCATTCCACGAGGTGGAGAGACAATGGAAGCTTCCAGAATCTTCTCCAATGACACTTGCCTCACTGAATTCGACCAGGGATGAGTAAGAGGCTCTCAGTCTCCAAGTGGAAGCAAGAACTGACAGAGAGAAGCCACTAATCAATTCATGAGCTGACTCATCCTCCTTGCATACATCTATATATGGATCCCTCATCCAAGAGATCCAGAGGCTGGAATATTTTACATTGCAAAGAATTGCTGTTGGTTTTGAGATAGATATCAGAGTATTGGGTGATTTATGCTTTGTTGGAGGTGAAGAGGGGCTTCTCTGTTGGGAGGTTGATGCTGGATCGGGAATCATCGGTTGTAACTCCTCCTGGATCTTCTTGTTATATCAATAAAACTATTTGAGTTTCTCCTACATGCTTGTGTATCATTGATGTTTGTTACATTTGTATGTTTAGCTTAAATCTGATCCTAAGCTTTTTATGAGTATGAACCCATGTCTTTGTATAGTTTCCTTCTTCTGTGATCTTGCAGGTACTTTGTGAAGCTGGGCAAGTAAGGGAGCAGGTAGCTGGAAGCTGTCAAAGAGGAGAGAGATTGGATCAAAGGACTAGCGCAAGACACAGGTTGGTTCATCCTATTTCTCTTTGTTTATAGTTCATAAAGAAGAATACAAAAGTAGTTTTCTCTGTTTGTTTCTAAGGTCACTGTCACACCTTAGTGGGATAGGGTCGTTCTGAATAGACACTTTTCCCGTTAACACACCTGCACCTTGTTGGTGCCCCACAGGTCCAATAGTACCCACATCTGCATGCATAAGAATAATTTTAGTTTAGTCTCGGAAACATTAAAAACACAAAAAACATGTAGAAACTTGGAAAAATCAAAAAACATTTTTGGTTAAACAATTGACCTATAGCACCCCATTGTGCTCCAACTGGTAGAATCAAATATGGATCTCCACGAAAATCCATCCTTGAGTATGGATGCTCCTCGATGACAAGGTGTTGTTGATCGAGCCAACTGAAGAATGCAGTGGAAAAAATGATTGTTGACTGACCTGCATGTCGAGCCATCAATTCGACCCACCTCTGCATACATGGATCTCTAGGACCAGCTACACCTAGTGATACATGTTGTGGTTGCATCAATGGGATTCTCTCTAAGGTAAAAGCGATTAAGATCGAACCATAGCAGAAATTCTTCATCTTACCACTTTTTACCTTGGTCAGTTGTTCTTTCAGTGAAGAAAGCACAACCTCGCACCAGTTGAAAACTTTTGGCTCTAGACACTCCAATGCATACTGCATATATGATCTGTTCGCCAGATGTAGTGTCACATTGCCAGCCAATTTTGCGATTGTGAAGAGGATCGTTCTCAAAGGAAAATCACCTACATCCTTGATGTTTATTTTCCCATCCTTGCTAGGCTGTGTACCTGGCTGATAAAACTGTCTAATATATTCTCTCACCGATTCACCTACACGAGAAAATCTAGAAAGTGAGATGGGGGAACCTCGCCTCGACAGTAAGGTAAGAAAGTAAATATCATCAATGGTAATAGGGACCATCTTGTCCCTGATGTGAAAAGTATGATCTGTCGGATCCCATACATGAACAAGGAACTGCAATAGTTCTATTTGTTGCCTCATTTCGGACAACTTGAAGTATTTGAGTAACCCACAGTTTTTGAGGGCCTCAATTGTACCCAAATTGTTTAGGGCAACCATGTCTTGTTCTTCGTTCTCTCTTTCTCACCATGTAATCGACATTTTGATCCAATGAAAGCCTAAAACACAATCATAAGCTTAGTTAGGATCCTTTCCATGCAAAAAACAGGACAAATTTTGGAGCAAACAACTAAATCAAACTTGGGAAACTCACCCAGCGTAGCCCAGGCACAAAGATAGTGTGCTGCAAAGCATGCAGCCTTCTATCTAGGTGCTCTTCAGCGCAGTTTTCGATGTGAAAGCCTGCGCTGATCCTAGGGCGAAAAAATGAAACCCTAGGGGCCCCAAAAAACCCTAAAACTTGCATGAAATGACAAAAGAATGACCTGAGAGGAAAAAAGAGAGGTTAAGCTCCTACTGGACGGCTCGATAAATGGTCCACATAATCTCTCACAATCAGCTGATGAAGTTCGAGGTAAAAAACTAGCTCAAAGCACAAAACTGAATGGTAAGTTCCAAATGGTAAAAATGTTATGGTAAAAACTTGTTTTATGTTTATTTCATGTTCATTAATCGAGTAAACATTAGTATTTGCTTATTTTTACCTATGAAACATGTATTTTTAATCCATTTGGTGGTGTTTTGAGCAGGTTTTTGCAACTGACTTACAGAATTCGACGTGCTCGATTGTAAATTGTACTTTTGACCACATAGCATACTTTTATCTCTTTTTGAGCTCTGTTAAAAATGAAAAAGGAACCCCCTTAGAGTCCTCTTTAAGCTCTTTTTAGACTCTCTAAACATGAAAAGATTGTCGAGCGCTTGTCCTTTCCAGCTAGTTAACGAATTGGAAATGAGATCTCTCTTGTATTATTTTACGCTTTTTCGGGCTTGAGAGATTAATTTACAAAAAAGAACCTGTGGAGTTTTCTTTTTGTACCTTTTCAAACTCTCTAAACATGAAAAGGACCAAATTATCTTTGTTGTTAAACTCGTTAAAATGTCAAATAGTGACAAACTTGTCCATCTAGACAAGATCGTGTTTCACGTTCGCTAGACTCATTAAAACATCCAATAGCGATGGATTCACACGAAGGGTGGAATTATACAACAAGCATATGTTATCCTCCTCAAGCTTGATAAAAAATAAAGAGGTACTGGTCAACAATGACTAGGGAAAATGGGAAAAAGAGTAAAACCACTTTATGGTAGCAGGTCGCTCTTGAACATGACTCTTTCACTCCATCACTGTGACTATTTGGGTTGGGTTATTAGCTTGATGGTTTTCACATCGTTGGTCTATCATACCATCCACCATTTTGTTTTGGGTCAATGCTACCAATTCATTTCAGTGTCACTCACATGTTCAAGAGAAGTCATTCAGTCAAAATTCATCATTTGCAATACCATAAACCTTCATTTTCATGACCACCATTCCTGAACCTTGTGTCGTCAGTCAAATTCCATCTCTAAAATCACTACACTCATTTCATGTTGTTGATGCGGGATACATCAAGGCCCTCATGCGATGAGTCACTTCTTGTCGACATCGGCACATTATCCAAGAAGCTGACTTAGAAACACCTTTCCAATACCTTGAGGCTTGCATGCATCAATGACAGGTTTCTCGCTTTTGGAAATAGGTTGACATCAATGGCCTTCGATCGAAAGAATTTGTATGGTGTTCGACATCAAATCATCTATTCACACCATGCAGAATGTATTGTAGTACCTTAAGGATCATTATCATTATCGGTGATTTCTCTTGCATCTGTTAACAACTGATCTATAAATGTGATCTAAGACAAATAATAAGGTATTACAGACTCATGTGCTCGGATTTGTCTATGTTATTTTATGCAATGGATCGATAAGATTGAGAAACACAAAGACAATGAAGCAGTAAACAAAAACATAATAGACAACACATAACACAACAAATTTAATGAGGAGTTCACCCAATACTCCTAGGCTACATCTCCTGGTCCAACCTTCAGTGGTGGCCACTCTATTATGTCTTCAAGCAGAGTTTTACAAAAGTATGAGCGCAATTTGATACTCAATACATAACAGATGTAATAGTAAGAGTTTTCTTGAACCTCTCAAGCCTTCTATGAGTACACAGACTCTCTTAATCACTCTCTGTCTCTATCTTAGCTCTATCTTGGCACTGCCTTCAATACTGCTTCCCCCTGTTTGCTCTCTGTCTGTAGCTTTAAAGCCAATCTAGGCTGCCTATTCATTTCTCCTACTCGGCTTTCTGTCTCCCGGCCTCTGTCCGCTCGAATCCCTCTTCCAGTGTTACACAATCATTGCATAACACATAAAGGGGAGGTGGCCACCTATTCTGCAACGTAAGAGTGCCTCGGGCCTTTGGAACCCCTGAACCAGCCGCTCTCTGTTAACACAGAGAAATGTATTCGAAACTGAGAAAATCCGCCAAAACACTATGTATCGGACTTCAAAAGTCCTCAAATCCAGTCTATACTCCTATCGGGTCCACCCACAAGTCGTTGTCGCATATTGTAATGGTCTGTTCCTTTGTATTTAAAAAAATACGTTAAAACTGTGAAAATAACGTGAAAAATGGCTTCCTCCGGACTTGAAACAATATACATTTTCATTCATGAACCCCTTCGGGTCTAGTTTATTGCATTGGTGCTTTATCCTTCGCATTTTGTTTAATAAATGAAACTGCAAAAATACATTAAAAAATGGTGTTTGACGGATCTCAAATATTGTGAGATAGCATTTACATTTGTTATCGGGTCCAGTTGGTCGCATCGCAGATATGTATTAGTCCCGCTTCATGGTGTTGCTTCGATGCGATTGATCGCAATCACATATCGCAATAACCTCGGGCCGTTGTAAGTGCTTCATTGTGGTTGCCGATTGCGATGTTACGATGCAACGTGGGTCGTTGATCTGTGCACTTGATCGACAGTCCGCGTTAACTTCGCCAATCGCCATCGCAACACATATATGGCATGCGCCGATATCCACCGATTGACACTGCCGATTACGATCCGCCGATCAAATCTCGTCCGTTGATCGGCCAGATCTGACGGCTACTGTGCATCCATTGTTCCAACCTCCGCTACTCTGTGTTTTCACTGTTTTCTCCGTGTTTCCGCTTTCCGATAGTGTTTTTCCGCCTTTTAGAGGGTTTTCTCATGCGATTTTTTTTTGTCTTTTAAGCATTTTTAAGAGATTTCGAAGACTTTAGAGAGCATTTTAGGATCCATTTAGATCAACAGCTTACATCATTGGCTGGTAATCAGATGGTGTCTTCCCATGTTCAAATTCAGATCACATATTCACATGGTTAGACTCGTACTTGAGCAAACAATTGAACAAGATATAAGACCTCGGATCTAGTTTCATCCATTTGGGCTGCGATTTCAGGAGTACTAAATCATATGTACAATGGCTTTACATTGATGGTCATTCCGATCATGGGTCTATATTTGTAGACGATTGTTTATATACATGTAATGAAAGTTTATAAGCTGAGAATGGGTATGCCTTCCCTCAGTGATTCATGTAAAAATAAAAAATCATGATATATGTATTGTAATTGATGCAGGTCACATTCCACTTCGATACCTCCTCATCACAGCATAAAGCATTTCATTTGACATTGGCATTTTTCCGACTTCATGCTTTAGGGGGCAGCTGTTACAGATCCATTTGGGCACATAAATCCCATCATCCATATCAGTGTTTTAGGGCTCATCAAACCCTAATTTTAGTTGCTACATGCCCTAAACTAGTCACCCCTTTGAATGCCTACTTCCCAAATAGTTTCATGACATGAAGACATCTTGAAATGACCTCTAGAGAGACCAGCGCAGGTAGGCCCATGTAAGGGTGTGCTGCAGAGTAGTTAAGTCCATCCCAGGTTGCCCTACAGAGCACTTAGGCTTCCTTTCACCTGTGCTAGGCAAGTTTGAGTGAAATTCACATAGGGTTTGAGGAATATTCTTATCTTTTGGAGTCATATAGAAGGTTCCCTCACTTATCAACTCCTATGAGATCGAAAATGGATGAGGAATGAGTTAAGATGCATCTTATCCTCTCATCCCTTCCTCCATGGAACTAATTCTAAGTATGGAAGGTCATTCAATGCCACCATTTATGACAAAACCTCCTTCATCTCCCTATAAATTGACCACTCATCTAAGTGATCAGGAGCTAGATTATGTTGAACTGTAAGGAGATAATGTTGCTACGAGATTTGGCTTTGAAGCAAGTATTGTAATGCTACAAGTTTGTCATGCTTTTGATGTGATGTGGATGGGATCCAAGCTGGAGGAATGACTTTGAATCATACACAAATGGTTGTAATTCATTCTTCTATTCAATAAAATGTTTGAACCTTTCTCCCATATGTTTGTATCGTTTTATAATGCTTATATGTGTGAAATATATCTGATTCCATTTACTTATATTCAATAGATATTTTGCTTTGAGCGATTCTTTGTTTTCTGTTGTGTTTACAGGTACTTCTCAAGCGTATTAAGTACGGGAAGGAGAGATAGGATCAATACAAAGGAGACGAGAGGAAAGGGGAACTACAAGTAGGTCTTCTCATCTTCTCATCTTATCTATTGCTTATAGGGAAAGACTAAAATATTTTAAACTATTGTTCTAGATATGGGTACTTATCTAGGGAATTAGTATTTATTCGTAGATACCAAATTCTCCAAAACATACATTTTTGCTACTTACAAGTGTCCATCCTTTCTTGGATCCCATACTTTTTCAGGGTGCTTATAGGTATGGTTGGAGAAGATGAGGAAGTCGGCATGTTTTGAACTTCCATTTATTATTGTATGGACCCTTTGGTTTCATCGTAATAGGGTGATTTTTGACAATATGAAAATTGTCTTCAACCCTCATAGTTTCAAGAATCAAAAGTATTTTTAAATAGAAAAGGGCCCAAATGATAGTAAAGAAATTTAAGGGTCCAATGATTGATCATTCCATTGCATGGGGTTTTTTTTTATGGTTCCAGCTGCTCTTCTACCAGAAATTGTGGGGTAGGGATGATTTTGTTTTTAAATCAAAATCATTGGTTTAAAATTTTCCTTGGTGGAGGGAAGGGGACAAATAATTTTGCTGAGCTTTTGGGTTTGTGGGGCATATTGGTATTTGGCACACAACTGGGGTTAAGGTCCTTACAAGTTTTTGGAGATTCACAAATTGTCATCAACTGGTTTAATTCAGAAGGTAGATTGGAGCGACTTCTTCTTCATCCTTGACAACAAAAAATCAAAGACCTACAAGAAAGTTTTTTGGACCTCAGGATTTCACATATTCATAGATGTCATAATAGGCTTGCAGATTCTTGTTCTAAGGATGTTGTGCATTTGGATCTGGGTGTCTTGAGTGTAAAGGAGTTGCTTGTGGAGTCTTTGATTACTTCTAAGGAGTTTATGTTATTTTAATTTTGTTTTTCGAGACAATTGTGTCAATGCTTTAGCAGACTGATAGAATACTTTTGTATGCTTGATGCTCAAAGTTGTCACTAGTCAAGGATTTTTGTCCAAGGATTACATTGAAAATTGAATTGTTTATGTATACTTTGATTCTTTTATGAATATAAAGTATATGATTTTTCTGTGTGAAAAAACTCTCTTTATGTGCAATGTATTTTTTGGGTTATACTAATGAGTATTGTTTTTTAAAAATTTAATTCTAATTTTAATTTATTTAAATAATATCAAATAACATAACATGTTTTTTTGGTTTATATTAATGATTATTCTTTTTTAATCAACCTAGATTTATCTTAATTCCAAATATGCCCAGTGTCGAGACAAATCAAATTTCTTGAAGTACAAACCATTATCTCGACCCTTGGTAGATCCAAAGTTAAGATGGATCTAGGTTGTTATTATATAAATTTCACATCTTTATATATAAAAGTATTCTCATTTTTAATTTTATTAAAACCATGATTTAATCTCTATGGAATATCCACGAAATATTTTTAGTAGTAGTGAGGGTAGAGGGCTTAGATATATCTCAAAAGTATAACTTTTTATTTTTCTTTTAGATTTAATTAAAAAAAAATTGTAAAATTAAGTTAAAATAAAATACTTATAAAATATTTTGATTGTAAAATGGGTTATGTTTTTTGGGCATATGGTATTGATAAGTGATGGTATTGGCCCGTGATATTGTAACAATGCCTATTTACAAATTAATAATATCCATATCCATGGTTAGGAATCTTGTTATATTGTAAGTTTATGTAAGTATTAAGTTTTTATGTGCTTATTAGTTAAATTTAATTATGGTTACAAAATCATTATTTTTATTTAAAAAGAACGAGTATTCTTGGCATTATTAAAATATGGTTTGAAGGCTAGTACCTTGTACAACATATGTTAGGTATTCTTCTACTATTTTCCAAAAATTCCACAAAATACTATTATGGTTGGCCCCCGAACTACAAAATACTATTCTAAATTGATTACATCCCTATATTCTCCAGAAAACACCACCAAAGACTGCATATCTACATAATATAGCCAAAAACTAAGAGCTTATTGAAGCGACAATTGCTCCATGACATGAGAAACTTGGACTCCATTTGCTTCCTCGTTGAGTTGCTTTGGGTTGGCTTCATGATTGATAACACCATTGTTGTTGTCCTCCTCCATCTGTTCTGCAATCTCAAACTGCTCCAGGCTACCATCATTCATTGGATGGTGTGTTGCATCACCATTCCCTTCTTCATCCCTCACCAAATTTTTAACTTGAAATTCGAGCATTTCAATCGCCAGTTGAAGACATTCCAACTTTAGCTCCAAAAGACCCAACCATTGAGAAAAAAACACATTTTATTCCCTGGATTATGCCATAATCATCTCAGCATGGCACGATGTTATAGTGAATACAAACTCCACAGCCCCTGCCATCGGGGCAAGCAAAATGCCAAGCTCCTCCTTTGCATCCCTTAAGTTGCTCTCCATAGCTTTCAACGTGCACCTAATTTGACGATAAATTTGATTAAACGAGTGATCTTATGACACTTTCACTACTTCCATACTCTCCCAAGCATTCCATAAACACTGCCAAGCCTTGCTTCCTTGTAGCATTCCAGTAACATACAACATTAATTGTTGCATTGTTCGTTGACACCAAATGTGCCAGGTCCATTATGAGAGATACAAAAAGACAACCAATTTTGATGCAGTGTACACCGTCAAACTGAATTTCAGTTGCAGAGAATGAAGGTTCACACATTCAAAGTTCTCTATAAATCAAATCTTTCCCGCTCTAACTATTTGGTGCCCATCTCAAGCTAACATCGTCGATCCAAGTGGCCATAATGGCACGACTCTCCATATCAGGAAGATGCCACTGCACTCTCTTAGTTAATATGGATCTAAGGTAAAACAATTCCAACATTAATATACTAACCTGACTCTTTGTCCTTTGCTTAATGTGCATCGATAACCAAATCGAGATCGTATGATTTCGAATCATTAAGGTATTTTCTTGAATATTAAATCTTGATCATCAATCCTTAATTGTCCTTGCTTTAATTGCATTCCTTGGTTAGCCAAGGAGTCCGCCTCCACATTGAGAGTTCTCCTAATATGAAAGAACTCTATTGTATCAAATTTGTCCACCATTAACTTAATTTGGTGCAAGACTGAGGAAAGAAATTGATCATATTTTCCTCGACATTTAATAATTTGTTGTATCACTATCTTAGAATCTCTGAAGACCACCAATTTTCTAAGCCCTCTTTTGTAAGCCAATCCCAAGCCCTGCCATAATGCAAGATACTCCACCTAATTATTTGTTGATACACCTAAACCCCAGGAAAATTGAAGCTCTCTTTCTTCATCAAGGCGAAAAAAACCCCTCCCACTCCTACCTCCCCAAGGTTTCCTTTCAAAGAACCATCAAAGAATAAAGTATATTGTCCTAAAAAAATTCTCCAGTATGGAATTCCTTTGGTTCCATTCAAACTGAAAATGGCTTTTGATCCAATCCTTTGGATATGAAGCTGCCAACATGATAAAAATGTTGATTTAATTTCACCATTCTTTTTTGGATGGAGAGAATTCATCCAATTCTTTTCTATCAAATCCTCTAGATGAAATTCTCTCAAATAACATTGATAACGCTTTGAGAGTTGCTACAGTTGGGTTTTGTTGCTTGTTCTTGAAAATTGCATGGTTTCCAGCAATCCAAATTGTCCAATAAAAAAACTTTGGTAGGGCCATCCAACATTTCGAGACCACTGATTTTGCCTTCTAATTCCATGGAAGTCTCTGACTCCAATTGACCAACATTGCTTCCCAAGACTCTGGGATGCTTGGAAGATCAAGAGCTTGTGCCAAATCAAGCCTCCAAACATCCAAAGCAAAGGGACATTACTGAAATAAATGAGGAATATTTTCTTCTTCTTGGAGACATAATACATAGCGAGAAGGCCCATGAATATTTATTTTCTTTACGTTTTCCATTGTTAAAAATTTCACATGCACCAATTCCCAACAAAAAAGATTAATTTTCAACATTCCATCAAAATTCCATATTATGCCCCAAATACCATCAACGTGTCCCTGAGGCAGCTTTTGAACAAGGAGGTTATAGCCTTCCTTGACTGTGTAGCTAGCAGTTTTATTGATTTGCCAAATTCTTCGATCCAATCTCGTGGTTATTACAGGCGCATAGCCTTTGAGGGCCTTAATCATTAAATCCCATGATTGTTGAAGATTAGGAGGGATGTTGTCATTATGAAAACCGATCCACCTTCCCTGACTATCACATTATGTTATATCAACGATCTTTCTAAGTCCCTTATCCTCCATCCATTTTGCTAGCTCCTTTGTTTTGACATTATCTTTCAATATCTCTGCGTCTGGATGACAATCTTTCCACAAATGAATCTGTGCCTTGTTTTCGGTTTACCACACAAGATGTTCAGTGATAATGGAGGCAAATTCTCTACAAAAATTCCATATTTTGGACTCCTGTTGCTGCCAAGTTTCCTGGTCGGGTTACAAAATTATGTTCTTAAGAAAGTACTTCCGCAGGAAGGCTTGTTTCGACCATTCATTGCAGTCTGAAAGAAGCCTCCAAACGGTTTTCACCCCTAATGCTAAATTAATTAAATTTGGGTATTTTATTGCTAATCAAGCTTCTAATTTGGGTAAACAAACAATTTTCCAATTTACTAGATGAAAATGATGTTCATTTTTTTTCCTCCTTGCCACAAAAACTTCCTCATCAATACGTTGAAGTGATGAATAATGAATTTTGGAGCTAGTAGGCATGATCCTAGATATATTATGAGGGACATAACAAACTTGATCAATACCACTTTCCCTATTGTAGTTGACATTGTTCTCCCGATGATTGAATACACTTTTTCATATTTTGTAATACCTCCTCCCATTATTTTGCATTGGTCGCCCCCAAAGAAATGGGAATGCCCAAGTATTTAAAGACCCTCCATTCTAGATTTGCAGGGAATTCAAATATTCTTGCGTTCTCAAGAAGAGTTTATTCTTCACAATTCCACCCGTATACTTAACATTTCCTTTTGTTGACCAATCCACTTGAAAGTTGAAAACAAGAGTTCAGAATCTTCTTGAATCTCATTAAAACTATCTTAGATTCTCTCATCAACAAACTAAGAGTGATTTAACTCCTTAACATTGTGTGTTGTACTTAGCCCCATTACTTGCCCTCCTGTCTGGCTTGTTCCAAATTTCTACTTAAACTATCAACCATGATGATGTAACGAAGAGGGGATAACGGGCACCCCCGCAGAAGACCACGAGATTCCTTAAAGAAGAGGATGGTCGTCCATTAACCAATGGAGCTATCCAAGGAGAACCAATATATGATTTGACCCATCTAACAAAATACTTACAGAATCCCAATTTCTCTAACATTAAGAAAGGGAATGTGTGCCTTACCTGATCAAAAGTGTTTTCCATGTCCAATTTGATCACCATTCCTTTTTCCCCTGCTTCCTTCTTGGAATGGGTCGCCTCCTGAACTAAGTTAATCATTGTCCAAAATTTGACGTAGTTGCATGAAGCTACCTTGATTATTGGATATAAAACCGGGAAGCAACATTTTCAATCTAGATGCAATGACTTTTCTTAAGGATTTTATATGAAGAATTCCACAATGAGATGGGGCGAAATCTAGAAAAATTTACTAGATTTGGTTATTTAGGTATCAAGGCTAAAAAAGATGAATCAGTTTCACCACCCAATCTTTCTTTTACTCTCGTACTATTTAACTTCCTTAGTGAGTCATTCTTAATTAGAGACCAAAATTCTATGTAAAAGCTAATGGAGAATCCGTTTGGGCTAGGGGCCTTGTCAGTATCTAGGCTCCATATGGATTCTGATACTTCATCTTCTACAATCTCTCTTACCAAAGATCAATGATTGACTTTATCACCACTAAGGGAACACATTGAAGAATTTGTTTCACCAATTCTAAGTCTACCTCTTTCTCTTGCTGATAAAGAGCTTGGAAATGTCAAAAGGATTCTTGTTTTATGACCTCAAATGAGGAAGTCCTTGACCCACCTTTAGGAAAAATATCCTTCACCTTGTTCTTTAGCTTTCTTATGAAAGAATGAGGTGTTCTAATCACCGACCTAGATCCATAAACTTCGCAACTTAAGGCACCATGTATCATCCTCTTGATGACTAACTACATAGATTTTCTTAGTTAGATCTCGCTTTTTATGTAAGTGCCAAGGTTCTATTTGAATTTCTTCCATAATCCCTTGGTGTTTTGCTAATTGTTGGGCCAAATATTTTCGCTTTTGTCTTGGTGGCACATACTTGGACTTAAGACACTGCCTCAAGGCTTACTTCATAGCTTTTAATTTGGATTCCCATACAAAAGATGGCGAACCAGTAACTAGGGAAATCCAAGCATTCTTAATTAAATATGATAGACCTTCTTCATTTAGCCAAAAAAGATTATATCATAAGGGAATGGGTCCAAGATTTTCTAACTGAGCAAGATAAAGAGAGATCAAATGATGATCTAACTCACCTTGAGCCAAAATTGAGGAGGAACAGTTGACACCTTTCAACAACCAACTACTATGAATGAGAAATGTGTCGAGACGTGCTGCAATAAAAATTTCCTCAGATCTTCTATTTGTCCAAATGAATTTCCCAATTTTGGGAGGTATATCCACCAAATCCCATTCAGTTATGAGATCTTCCATCCTCTTGCAAAAGGGATCTCTAACATGGGACCATTATCGCTTCTCCTCAGATTTGAGAATCTTGTTGAAATGGCCTCCCATTATGCAATTGGAGAAACCATCCCTAACTTTTATTAAGTTAAAAGTGTCCCAAAATTCAAAATTGTCCTCGTACAATACAAACCCATAAACATTGATAATTAGGTTTTGCTCTTTGGTATCCTGCCTTTCAAGGATGACCACTATCCAGAATTGTGACTTGATATTGTCAGCTAACAATAAATGTAGATCCAACCAATACAACCCAATTCCTCTAGATGCTTCTCTTGTGCCTTGAGCTAATCCAATGCAACCATTCCAAAACAGCTGTGTTTCCTTATTCACCTCTTTTTCTTCCATCTTTGTTTCCTGCAACAAGAGAATCCAAGGTTTTTCTTATCTTACTAGATCTAGAATCGCCTGAGTTTTAATGGGGAGACCTAAACCCTTTATATTCCGTGGCAAAATTATCATCGAAGAGGATGATTTTGGGAAGATCCTCCTTCTTTTGTGGAATTTCTAACCCTTTAGGGCCTTTTAGTTTTATAATGTCTGAGATTATCTGCTGATTTCACATCTTTTTATTTTCCGTTTCTCTTTCCTGAATCACATTTTTTTGGGGGCATCCTTGCTTCTTTTTATTGCTTTCGGTTTCATGGGGCTCCCTTTGTCTGCCCATAGTAGGGTTTGCACCATATTTCTGGTGATGAATCTCACTGGTTGAGACCCACCTTTTGCATGTCCAGATCTAGGGGATAATTCTCAGTTCTCGACGGAGAGGAATGAGAAGTAGCTAAAATCGATTCTGCTGAAACAGGGATTGCTTTGTATGTAATGTTGTCTTCCTCACACTCATTAATTTCTCCTTCCTCATTCTCTTCCACATTTTTTTTTGCGTTTAGAACACCTTGATTCTGATTGTTGATGCCTTGATCATTGTCCGACAGATTCTGCAAAGAATTATATGGATTAGATGAGGTAGAGGCTCTATTTATGTTCCAAGTGGGTTTTTGTTTTCTCCCATTAGATCTACCCTTGTTGTTTCCTCTCCTTTGGACTTGCTAGTTTTCTCCCTGATCCGTTGGTGAATCTGGTCCTTTTCCAGCAAGGGCCTTTTTAAAGTCTCTTGCAAAGTGGCCATATTCATGACAAAAGCGAAACTTGAAAGGGATTTGTTTATAATACAGGGTTTGGTAGTGTGTCCACCCTCCTAAGGTTAAATTGATCTTTGAAGGCAACCCCTTTTCCATATCTACTTCGACACATATTTTTGTACATGCAAACTGGGAACCCTTTGGTTGAGCTCGATCCAAGTATTTCCCAACCCCATTTCTTATTGCTTTGAGACAATCATCACTCCACACGGAAAGAGGAAGATAGGGAATCGAAACTAGGATCATCGTCGGAATATATTTGTCTGGATTGAAATCTAGATACCATCTATTCCTGAACATTCCCTTGGATCCAAAGAAGTATGGTCCATTTCTAAATATTACATCCCTATCCTCCTTAAATTCAAAGAGAAAATCAAAGAATCCATTACCGCAAGCGTAGAAACGCATGTTCCCTTTTATTTTCAGCTTCCAAGATTGCTCGATCCAGGCTTCCATTGAATGGGGAGATGACCACATCCTCGTAGGATTTATAACTAGGGCACACTACGAAAAGGTAAGAGTCATTCTGATCGCTCCATTGGGGAGAGATAGCGAGGCAATAACTTTGACCTACTTAAGAAATTTGTTGTATGCATCCTTGGGTTTGGGGTGATTCGCCAAGGCAACAATTAGGGCTTCGAAGGCCGACACCTCATCTAGAGAAGAAGGTGGAGGAGGAGGAGGGGGGAGTGGCCCCCTCCGAGGATGCCATTGTGGGATGTATCACAACTTAGGGTTTTTACTATAGGTGCTTGCAGTTACAAAATCATTATTAGTCTTCTTGTAGCCTTTGCATAATATAATGCAATGTGGATAACTACATCACATATTTTATGCCATAATTTATGCATATGGTTCCAATATTCATGCATGATTTTTAGATATTTGTGTAGTGTTTTTTAATCCAAAAATAAAATCTTTGAAAATAGTTCATACTCACATAAATAACATATTTACCATAAGTTACTTCTCACCATAATTTAAGCAATTCCTTGCATAAAAAATGGATAGAAATAAGACATAAATAACTATACTTGAGTCACTTACCAACATTATTATGTTTTCTTCGGAACTTCTATAAGAGTAAAACTATAAATGTGTATACTTACTATTAGTTATTACCCACCAAAATTTATGCAAGTCCTTGTGTCTCAACAATCAATTAATTTATCCACTTCACATCTCAATTTATTAGTTACTTCCAAAGCAAGACTTTAGGATTGCAACACGTGTTTTAATTGATATGGTAAAATAGATCTTAATTTATCGATACTATTTATATGTTATATATTTAATGTGATATGTGTGAAAATTCCTTGAATGTAGTTGACTGGAAATTACTCTCCTAACTGAAATAAGTTTATTTGTGTTCTGTTAATTATTAATGACAAATAGTGAATAATTCACAATTGCAATCTTCACCATAAAAATGTTGCGGAAATAAAAATATGGAACTAAGAAATAGATGCACACACAAAATAAAAATGATACCGTTATTTTTTGGACAATTTTCCCTGGAAAAACCCTGAAGGAAAAAATAGTGCAGTAAACGAGGGTTTTATTATTACATAGAAATTTGAGAGTACAATTAACTAAATGCATTTTATTGGAAATCCTCTAGAAAATATTGATCACAACTAGAAAAATATACTAGAGATAAAATATCTCCCTCTACAAACCAACTCGACCAATCTCTAGCCATCCTCACTTCCTAGCTACTCACACTATTGAACTAGAAATGCACAAATCTGACCTCTAGAAATTTGTATAGTCCCATATCTTCTTCCAAGTGGGACATATAACCTCCCTCTGCCTCTGGAAATAATTCACTTTTCATTTTGGACCCTGATCTAGCCACTGACAACTGAAACGAGTCTATTCTTGCTACTCGCACTGGGGTTTATGTCTATTTGCACTGCTTTGTATTATCTCCTCTGCAGATAATTCAACCTCATCTTTCTTGTCTCCCGAACACTAGAAATATTGAGGAAATCCTCCTCCAGAATCACTGCTTCTCACTCACTCTCTAATTCATCCCTAGCTTCAATTGCACCCTGCTGAATACCTGCAACGGGGTCGTCGAACTACTCAAATGTTTTATGTGTCATCTCCAAGCCCCTTCGACTTGCTCTTATAATCTCTCGTTGGAGTCTCGATGGCCATGATTTAATTACCATCGATGGATAAGATCAATTTGACTTCATCAATAGAATTGTCTAGAGAAAAATTGATCTACCTTAATTAATTAACTTTAATTAATTAACCTTAATTATTTTGCCTTCATTATGTAACTCTGTAACTCTATAAACCCTACATTAGTAACCATTTTCATGACCATAAGGGTTTATTATTATTATTTTCCAAAGTCATTAATTTTAAGTATTTTAAGTGAATTTGTGATTAATTATTAGGAAATTAACATATTTTCATATATATATAAAAGTGTTATGAGTTTTATGATATGGTAGGCCTACTTGAAGATTCTAGAAGGGTCCTACTTGGCCTCCTAACTACAAATTCAAATTTCAAATACCAACTCATGAGGATTTGTAGAATATTTGAGGAAGATATGGATCATTAAGCTAAGCACATTCAAAGGAGAAGAATCATGGAATTTTGATATTTGTCCTTATCAAAACTATGAGAGAATTTGGAGAGGATTTGTATATTGTATTTTTAGGAGATTGGTTGAGAAAAATGTGGATTTAGGAGAGATTTGAGGGATATATATTTATTGATTAGTTATCCCTAGTTTTTGTATAAATAGGGGTGCATCCTTCAAAGGAGCCCATGTATCTAATGTATATCATGTCTATGTATTCATCTATCTTGTAATATTTTTGGAGCTTTTCTCCATATTTATGAAATATAAGTTGTTGTTTTGATCTCCAAGATGTGATAGCCGTTCAGTGTGCATACTGAGGCATTGAGGGCCTCCATCAACCACAATTTTCATATCTTTGTATATATTTGTAACACAATATAGTTTTTTCATTTCATTTTCTTTCAACAAGTGTGATTTCAATTATGCAAGTGTGAGTGTGATTTCCTTTTAGCAAGTGTGCTTTCAATTATGCAAGTGTGAGTATGATTTCCTTTCCGCAAGTGTGATTTCAATTATGCAAGTGTAGTGTAATTTTCAATTCTGCAAGTGTGGTGTGATTTTCTTTATGCAAGTGTGATTTCAATTTCTTTGGTTTTGATTTAGTTTTATTTATTTTCTTAGTTTCAATTGCATTAGATTAATCTAATATGAAAGATAACCACCTAGTACATATAGTACATGTATACCTCGTTAGTTTACGAAACCCCGGGTTGACAAATTAAATGATAGGGATTTAACTCACAATTAAATCACCCAACACTCATGTAACCTTTTCTGGGTTTTGGAGATATCATGTTCCTTAGCCTCTTAGACACAATTTGAGACTATAACATCTATTTGTTGCTACCAAACTCATCAAAATTAATAACATGTATATTATTATTATTATTTTTTATTTTATTTTTTTTCGTAATTTTATTAATAAAAATAAAATTACAATATAACAAATTGAATTTTATTATTTTGATTACTTTTAATTTTTTATTATTAATTGAGCCAACATTGAAATGTTTACACTCATTTATGGACACCACAAAATCTCTCTCATACTGGATTTATATTACTTTTAACCTTGTATTTATATTTTTAATTGAGCTGACATGTAAAAGTTAAATGTTTACAAACATTTACACCACTACAACATTAACCCCATACTAAGTCGACATTTAATTTTGTTTTGTTTTGTTTGTTTTTATTTTCTATATATATATATATATATTCCCGACATTTAAAAAATGTTGACATACTTACTTACTACTTACATTATGCCTACACATCTCCCTTACACTGGGTTGTAGTGCCTCTCAGCACAAAAAAATAATTTAAATTTAAATTTATTCAAATAATATTGAATAACATAACATTGATCCATACATGTACATTATTGATCTTTATTGGCATTTAAAAGCATTGTTGGGTAGAGTGTTTATAAACAAGAATGAGGCTCAAGAATAAATCCTCTTCCAAATGGATGAAATTCAGGGACTCTCATGTTTTATGGACTGCAAACTCAGTAAAATTGAGTGACCTGGGAATATCTCATGCACTGAGCTATTCACTAGACAACGTCAAGGACCCCATCCTAGTTGAAGCCTCTCAGTCCTACTTCGATAAATTTTAAAGCACTCTTGGTGAGCTAGTTTTTTCTTTCCTAGTCTTAGATTTTCTAGTTTAATGATGAAGAATCGCACTAGTGGCCAATCTTTGTATATTTTTTCTCATGTTGTGGTACAAACTCAACAAAATCTTCATATGGCTATTTTGAAAATTGTAATTATGTTTTTGGTCTGGTTTCTTTAGCGGAAAACCAACACAAAACTATGTTATCTTGATGTAATTTTTCTAAAAAAAAAAAAAAACATTGATGAAATTTAAAATGTTTAACTACATTTTAAATTGAAGTGTATAAATTTATCAAACTCTTCCATCCATGATAATAGGTTTTAAAGGTAGTAGTATCTTAATTGATAAGAATAAATTAAATATGCATTTCAAAATAAAAATTATTTTAAATAAAATATTTTCCTTCCATTTTTTTTACTAGGTTAAAAATTAACCAATCACTAAATATATAAGTTGTAATTTCAATAAAAGGCCAATTTAGATCCATATTAATCCCAAATATGTCAATGGTCGATAGGGATCAAATCTCTCAATATGAAACCTTTCCTCATATTTTGCACCTTAATAAATTTGATCTCTTTTGATTCCTGCTAAATTTGGAGTTAAGGTAAATCTAGTTGCACTCTAAAATATTCATAAAATATTCCCTCGAGGATTAACATGCTTATAACAGGCATGATGGTTAGTTAAATTTTTGGTTACAAGCTGCTAAAATTGAGTTTCATATTTCAAGGAGATGAAATGGAAACTAATAATATCATTAAGATGAAGAATAGTTTTTCCAATCACATAGATATCCTGTAACTCCAAAAAGGCCCTCTAAATGTTAAAACAACAGGTCTCATGGTAGGGGAGGTTTGGTCCTTTAGAATTGTGAGAGTTGTGGATATAAAAATTATATTGAGATAATGAAGAAAACACTTATAGTTAGAGTTTTCAAAGTGGTGCATAGCTTTGTTCTACCATTATAGGAACCTCACAATATAGAAAAAAAAAACATATAAAATCTGTATTCAAACACAACTTGTTAGATATATAGATGCATTACATTATGTATTTATAAAGTATGAAAACAAAAACATAAAAACCCTATTTAGGGTAGAATAACAAAACCCTACAAATTTAATGTAACATCCCTTCCTCCCAAGTCCACCCAAGCAACTGACCAGCTAGGGTAAACATGCAATGAGAGAGGCCACTAAAGGGATTCAACCTCCTTGGTGACCTTAAGGAAATGGAATCGATGAAACATATCAACAAACCCATCCACATCAACAACAACACCCTCAGAAGGCATGTCAGCCATTCAAACATCTTATCCCTGAGTTCCACTAATGTTTTAAGCCTTTTAACCCCTGGTCACTCTCATGCTTTAGGAAGGACAATGTCCATAAGCCAAAGTCACTCTCACAAGCCTATGTGTCAGTGTCCCTGGACTCTTTTCAGCAGACCTGTGCTAGTGTCCCTGAGATTTTAGCCACTTTTCTAGCCTAGAATACCGACCTCTGCCCATAACTTGTTAGAACCTCCAGAATCCATCAAAGACATGATGACAATATAAACAAATCAAAATTCAATCTCTGGACTAGGCCTGAGATTCCCCAACTGGGACTGACATTTGTGAAACACTTGGAATCAATGCAACCTACAAGTCAAGGCTACAAGACAGAGCATGAATGACTGAAAGAACTTATGAAACATAACCAAAAGGATCACCACATTATCCATTGAATTGTTATACCATCAATTAGGTTTTACATCCATCCAAATTACAAGTAAATACATGAAATCACCATGGCATGAACTAGTCATATAACCATGCTTACAACCAACATAAAACCATATAAATATCAGAGATATGACAAACATTAAATCCACATATAAACAAGTGTGGTAGTAAGAGAACTTAGATTTTATTAATTATAGGCAAATTTGACCAGGTTCGAGACTTCCATGTACCACCCGACCATAGACATGGCTGAACCAAATCTATCTTTTAGCCAGTCACCTCCATGCCATATTCAAAGCATGAACAACCAATCTAAGAAAAACTAAGGGAATCCAGAGGTTAAACCACCTCCACCTTCATCAAACTGTGATCACACCAAACCAGTGCTCCAATCACAACCGAAATGAACTTGGAATGCCATTCGGAATCCATCATTATCCTTGAGGAATTTTCCATCTCCTTGTCACTTAGGCTTTACTGCAATCCAATCTTGAATCACTAGGCCCTAAAATGATACCAATATCTCAGGCTTTACTGCAATCCAAACTTGGATCACTAGGCCCTATACCGAGACTTGTCCCTCAGGATTTACTACGTATCCCGCCAAAACTAGTTAAGGGATTCCAAGGCCTTTGGGAATGAAACTTGAGACCACCACTGCCCTGGATTCCAAAATCCATCTGGCAACCAAAGCTTAAAATCAAGATAAACATCCCAACATACCACAACATCCAGAAAAAGGCAAGGGTAGGCCAAAAACCATTGTCATAACCCAACAAAAACTATGCCACCGATAGCAAGAGAACCATACACCAACTTGCAAACACATGCATGTCCAAACCAGCTAGGAAATCACACATGCAAAAGGTTACTTGGAAGTATTCCTGTTGAATTTGCTTGATCCTGCTTTTCCTTCCTTGATCCTTGCTTTCCTTCCTTTCCCTTTGCTTGCTTTTCCTTCCTTGATCCAAAGCTAGAGTGCTTCAAGAAAACTCTAGGTACCCAAGGGTATGAGAAAGAGAGAGAATAGTGAGACAACTCCAAACTTGAACTGACCAACGTTAACACTGACTAAACTTGAGCCAAGAGCTTGCCACTGACTAAGCTTTCCAACTGATCCTCAGAAGCATTTTTATTAATGAGGCCTCTAATTTCTTCATTTTCCATTATTTTCCTTCAATTTACTCCTCACATGCAACTTGTGACCTTTTACCTTCCTTTTATCCTATTTTCCTTTATTTTCATAAATAAATGTGCTAAAAATGCCTTTTTTCATTTTAATGTCTTTGCCTTTGGTAATGTCCTTAGCCAAAAACATACATTCAGTGATGTCCACTAACATCTCTTTGCCCAATATTCAACTTGGAATATGTGTCCCTTACCCATGGTCTTATTTTCCTTTATTTACATTATTACATAGAATTTTCACCAGGGCTATTACATAACCCTCCCCCTTGGGGAACACCATCCTTGGTGTTAAACCACACCAAGACCTCAACAAAACCGATGAAAACAAACATACTACCCATGGAGCTTATAACTTAGCTTATTGTAGTATTTACAATGAAAGAACTACTCAAAAGAAAAACATCATGACAACATGACAAGATAACAACCATACCGCATAGTGCACCTTTATAACACAACTCATTATGGTATTTACAATAACGACATATATGCATATGCACATTTGCTAAACCAGAAAAATAAAAGGATACGATGCCCGTATCAATCAACAAAGGAATCCAAAGGATCACACCTCCACCCTCAAAGTAGTACCAAGATTCACGTCCTACCTAGGAAGTCCAAAAGCCACTGCCATAGTCAAAGCTACATCCAATGTCTGACACTATAATCCTGTGCCAATTGTCCTCTCAGTGAACAATTATTGGCTCATTGTTCTCGAGTGCACTCCTAATGTGCATCTGATTCCATCTGGCAATGCTCATGACCAAAACGAATATATCCGTGACCTTCCCTTCTCTTCTACACAGCCCCTCGGTAAATATGGTCACCCCCTTTCATGTAGTCACTCACCTTCCAATTTCCCCTGAATCCCCTATCCCAGGCGATCCATCCCTTAGCAAGGCTTCCTCGCATCGGAATATACAAAAACCAAGTCATATACCTACCTCAAAACCATCATATCGGTCATAGCATACTGATGGAAATCAATGGACACTATTAGGTACCAGTGTCCCACAATGGCCCTGCTCCTGAAGTGCTCTACCAGCATACTGTTGCATTTTCCAATTCTTTTTGCTGTTGCAAATTCTTGCAGTCGGTTTCAGCCGCCCAACCATGCATGTTCATGCATTCATGTTCCAAGCACATAATTTCCATTAGATTCAAATAAATTGAAATAACCTCAAACTATATCTCATTGGTAGCTCATCAATAAGGTATACTTGCAATCTTGTTTACTTCCTGTCACAACAATTCAAACTAGCATCTTTGACCAAATCATCATGTATAAACATATCATATCCGGTTAGCTCAAAACACAACCATCATAAATCACATATAACCATCATAAACCAGAATCATAGATCACATGTAATCATCATAGTCCAGAATCATAAATCACATGCATAATAAAACTGGAATAAAATACTTATACTTATCCTTTAATCAATCCTTAGCTTCTACTTTTGTCTTTATTCCATACGCACTCCAGATCGGTTGCCACACCCGATAAACACCCAGTGCCTTATCCTCAACCATGTGCACATACACATAGTGCGCATCAAACACATACAACCACACACGACATACAACACCATGAAATACATGCACCTAGTACCGCATGCCTTCAACACAACATGTATGACATGAGAACAATACCACACTTACACCAGTACCATATGTACAAAGCACCACCTACACAACGTGTGCACCACATCACATGTACACGACACCACCTACACAATGTGTACATAATGCCATATGTATACTGCACCACTATACAATGTGCACACAATACCATATGTACATAATACCACATGCATGATATGTACATGACACCACATGTACACAGTGCGACATGAACGACATGTATGTGACACCATATGTACACAATGCCACATGCACACTGTTGGGCCTTGAAATTGTCATTCACTTCCATTATATTTTCACTTATATTTCCATATTGCCATCTTCACTCCACCTCTATTTCATTAAATTTACCTCCATTTCATTACATTTACTTTACCATTATCATTATTGGGTCACATTTATGTTTTTTCAAACATTATTAATTCTTAGCATTTTTAAGTGAATTTATGGTTAAAAATTAGAAAATAATGTCCACATGCTTATACCTAACAAGTGGGATGAGATTGTTGACATGTGTAGGTCAAAAGGAAGCTTCTAAAAGACCCTTATGTAGCCTCCCAAAACCAAATTCGAATTTGAGTGGAGAAGATCATGGGATCATGAGGATATGTGTCTCATTTCCTATTTGTATTGAAACTCTAAGAAGACATGTGTCTTATTATTTACTATTTTGATTGTAACTCTAGAGATATGGGGAGAGATTCATGTACTCTCATTAATGAGATAGCTTCTCATCTTTTTGTATAAATAGGGGAAGTTTTCTCCTATCATTTTCATGTGTAAACTTGGAGTTATGCTCAAGCCTTGAATACAAAATTAGATTGTGGCACCTTACTCATGAATGTTCCTTCATTTTGACTTGGCTTTGCTTACATATGGAGCATCTCGATTTACTATCTCTCGCACTTTTAGAACAACTACCTAAAATGTGTGAGATTTAATTGCTTTTATAGATTAAAGTTCATTTGCTTTTTTAGTATTAGTTTTAGAATGACTGTGTAATCTTTGCTTTTATGAAAACATTTCAATAGCAAAGATTTATGTATTTTCCCATTGGATTAAGTTTGAGGCAAGAGCTCATAATTATTTAGTTTCCTTCATGTTCTGTTATTTACTTTCTTATATCAAACTATCAATTCATTGTATAATTAAATAAAAGATCAAGCGAAGAAGGTGACTTCAAATTGGGTGATTGATTGTTCAACCTATGCAATCATTGAGCTTTACTTTTTCGTGCTTTTATATTTGCTTTTAAGATCCTCATTTAATTGCATTAACTGATATTCCTAATGATCATTCTAAGAAATTGATTTAATCATATTTCAAGATTGAATGGTTGAATATTTAATACATGCAATTACTGAGTTATTTTTTGCACACTTTACTTGCTTTTCTAGGACATTAGAAGTTAAAGTATAAATAGTTGCTTATACATCATCTCAAGAAGGTAACAGTTCATAATTGAATGCTGGAGTAACTAAGTATACATTAGTTGTTTTTGATTTCACAGCTCAGTTGAATTTAATTTTCATTATTTGATTTCATAGATTAGATGAATTGATTTTCGTTATTTTGTAGTTAGATTGATCTAAACTGAAATACAATTTCTAACACATACAATGCACACATGCTTCACAAGTTTACGAAACCCCCGGGTTGACAAATTAAATGACAGGCAATCACTTTGCCCCAACATTTTGGCGTCGTTGCCGGGGAAGTGTGCATAGGAACTAGCTTTCAGTTTAGAGTGTATTTTATTTGTTTTTGTTTTTACTAACCATTTATGGACAAAGGGTCTAGAATGCAGCCCAAAGACTACATTGAGGAATGGTATCAAAAAGCGGTTATGCCACAATATTCATCAATTCTTCAAGAGATCCTTGCGGCAAATTGAAAGGTCAAGTCGATTTCGCATATCCTTACAAACAATCAGGTACATTTTTCAAGTTTGGATATGAGCATTTCAAAAATTATAATCCATAAATGGCTTCATTGGGAACATGAATATTAAAAAATAATAATAATGATAATTAGATAGATAGGAAAAATAAAAATAATTTTTTATAGTTTTTAGGATAAATTTGATGTTTTATGGTGCAGTAAGAACCACCCATCTACTAACCCTTTGTAGGAAAAATTTGCAATAAAACAAATGGTTGAGAACAAGGAGCGCAAGCGAAGATCACAAATGATAATTTAAGGTATGAGATCAAGCCTTTTCATTTTATTTTTGCAAAATTTACAGAGGAATCGATTGATAAAATCTTGACTATGCTAACAAAATAAATCTCTCAAGTATGCTCTCCTTTTGCACTTCGTGTGACCTGGAGGATCAGAAAAAGAAATTGTTTTGTTAGTATATCATAAAAATTATTTAGCTACTGCAAGACTTGCAAATCCATGTGCAAAAATCCTTACCTCTGTAATGCAAGAGTTTTCTGCGGGATTACAAAAATGATGCAGTTAGATTTCTTCAAAGTGCTGTCCCATCTTTTATCTCATTCTAGATTTTGAGTCCCCCAGAATTGTCTATAGGATGATTGATATAGTTAGATCTTCCCTTTTCCTTTGCTGGAAGACATCCACGCAGCCACAAGCCCAACCTTCAAAACCTGCAAATCAAAAATCATGGGAACATTTCTAGAAAACGCAGCAGCATAAACACACGATTTTAAAACGCAAATTTTGAGCAAACCAGGGTGAATCTGAAAAAATTGAGACATGGGTTTTCTCTGGAACGGGGAAAATTAGGTAAATTATGAGCGATTTTCTGGATTTTACAACCGTTTAGGAGAAATCTAAAATTGATTTTTGCAGAAAACGTAATTGCTAGAAAGCGTAAACTGTCTTGACACCCGATTTTAAAATGAATTTTCTGAGCAAACCAAGGTGAATCTGAAAAAACTGGGACATAATTTTATCTAGAACGGGATGAATTTAATAACTCAAAAACGTTTCCTCCGATTCCTAACCATTTGGGAGAAATTCAGGGTTCTTCAGAGCTCTATTTTGCAGATTGCGTGAGGAAAAAACGATTTGTTTTGAACTGTTTGAACATGGCAAGTTGAAAGCAGAAAAACCCAAGTGAATAACAAACTCTGCTCCACATGGCATGTGGTCTAAGAGTCCAATTTGATTTAATAAATTTGATTTTAGAAAAATCCAAATGAATAACAAACTTTGCTCCACATGGCATGAGGTCTAAGAGTCCAATCTGATTTAATAAATTTGATTTTAGACACGTGTTTCATTCCTTATGTGTCTCATGATTAAAAAAAACATTTTCTTTATTATAATTTCTTTTTGATAAAGAAAATTAAAATATATATATATATATATATATATATATATATATATATATATATATATATTGCAATGATGCAATCAACTTTTTTGAAGCAATTTATAAAAACAAAAAATACTTGCAAAATGTGATTGAAATAAATTTTTTTGTGCAAGTAATTTTTCATATTTTTGCCGCTTCGAATATTTTTGATAGCATATTATTTTTGTAGCACATATGACGATTCAATAATTACTTGTAGAACAATTGGAAAATTATTGAGATGATTTATGAACATTTGGCATTAATATTATTGCTGTGTATTTTTCTATGAAGTTTTAACTTGCAGAGCACAACAAATCTTTGTGATGCCAATTGTTTTACTGAGCACAGTGCATGAAGTCATCTGACAACAGGGAGTTAATTTAATTTTCATGGTTATTTGTTAAAAATGGATTGTTATCAATATCATGAATTGGACTGAATATAACACTTTTGAATCTGTTTTATTTGACATTTACATTTTGCATAAGAATCAGAAAGTAATTTGGCCATTTCTTTTTGAACACACTTATGTTCTTTATGTCAAGTTTTTTTTGCAGGTTTGGGATGATCGAATGATCATTGAAGAAAACTAATTGTGCGCACAATTGGTCTTCAAAGGACGATTCCATGAGAAACATAAGAACAAGTCCATGTCCATATCCACCAAAACCATTACCTTTCCTCCCTTTTGAATTATAAATCCAACCAAGCAATTCAAAGCAAGCCACAATCATTTTTCCCAGCAAGAGTCAGTTGTTCATTTTCCTTTATTCACATACACTTTCCGCCTAACCCACAAATAAAAGCAAGAATCTCACTTACATGCTTATTGCCCATTGTCATTATTATTTTCCATTGTCATCTTCCATTTTCATTTTTCCTTTCCTATCCTTTTTCATTTTGCAAATAAACCCTGCTATAATGTAAATTATTGAGTCCATAGTCTTTTGAGTCTAAAATCCTTGCAAAAACACCTTGAGGCTTGCATGCCTTAATGGCAAGTCCTCATGCCGACGAATAATGGGAATACATCAATGTCCCTTGTTCATTAAATTTTCTAGGTACTCAACAATAACAAAATTATACGTACTTAGCAAGATGTGTTTGGGCATCTTGACTCTCATTGTCATCAATGGTGAGAGTTCTCGTGTTGACTAATGACATCCATTAATGGCCACTAAGTCAACAATTTCCTGCTATGTTCGACATCAAAACATTTATTCACATAGCAAGAATTGTGCCAATGAGTTTTGAAGACATGAAGACTATCATTTTCAACATTTTGGAGCAAATGTAGAAGATATGCAACTACAGAACCAGATGGCAGTTGCGGAATCAGACAATAGCTGTAGAACCAGATAGTAGCAGCAGAATCAGACAACAGCTGCAGAATCAGATGACAGTTGCAGAATCAAATGGCAGCAGTAGAATCAACACTATTCTACTGTAGATTCAACAAGTTTCAATAAAAGAAAATAAAGAGTCATATTGACTCTTTTCTCCATGACTTGTCCAACCACTTGAAAAAAATTATGATCAGAATTTTGTAGCTACCACACATGTATCTCATCCATTTCTAAAGGGTAAGTTAAGGTATGTCATTTTCTAACTTTTTACCATAAAGTTCCTTGAAAAGCTAGAATGATAATTTTTGGAAAAAAAAAACATTTCTCTTCCTCATCTCATAAAATTTCCAATAAAATCAATTGGGGGCGGGGATACATTCATATTCATATTTTGCCATATTCATATCACATTCAAAAGCATACTTTCAAAAGATATTAACTATTACATTATTGTTATGAGCATACAAAGGCATGTCAAAAGTACTAAAAAAGATAATTGGATACAAACACAATCATGGTTGTCACACAAGAACCAACTATGATGCAATCCAATAAAGATATACTTTGCAACAATAATCAAATTACCATTATGCAAAGTTCAAAGATAAAAAATGAATGCAACAACAAAATATGGTTATAACACAAGAACCAGCCATGTTGCGATTCAACTAAAAGATTTTGTAGAAGTATGAAGTTATCAAATGATATCATGCAAAGATAAGCCAAAGCTCAAGGATAAAAAAAATATTAATGTAATAGATTGCATGAGGACATGCAATAGCTTCAGTTGGGGGGTATGTTGGGCCTTGAAATTGTCATTCACTTCCATTACATTTTCACTTATATTTCCATATTGTCACCTTCACTCCACCTCTATTTCATTACATTTACCTCTATTTCATTACATTTACTTTACCATTATCATTATTGGGTCACATTTATGTTTTTCCAAACATTATTAATTCTTAGCATTTTTAATGAATTTATGGTTAAAAATTAGAAAATAATGTGCATATGGTTATACCTAACAAGTGGGATGAGATTGTTGACATGTGTAGGTCAAAATGAAGTTTCTAAAAGACCCTTATGTGGCCTCCCAAAACCAAATTCGAATTTGAGTGGAGAAGATCATGGGATCATGAGGATATGTGTCTCATTTTCTATTTGTATTGAAACTCTAAGAAGACATGTGTCTTATCATTTCCTATTTTGATTGTAACTCTAGAGATATGGGGAGAGATTCATGGACTCTCATTAATGAGATAGCTTCTCATCTTTTTGTATAAATAGGGGAAGTTTTCTCCTATCATTTTCATGTGTAAAATTGGAGTTATGCTCAAGCTTTGAATACAAAATTAGATTGTGGCACCTTACTCATGAATGTTCCTTCATTTTGACTTGGTTTTACTTACATATGGAGCATCTCGATTACCATCTCTCATACTTTTAGATCAGCTACCTAAAATATGTGAGATTTAATTGCTTTTATAGATTAAAGTTCATTTGCTTTCTTAGTATTAGTTTTAAAATGATTATGTAATCCTTGCTTTTCTAAAAACATTTCAATAGGAAAGATTTATGTATTTTCCCATTGGATTAAGTTTGAGGTAAGAACTCATAGTTATTTAGTTTCCTTTCATGTTCTGTTATTTACTTTCTTAGATCAAACTCTCAATTCATTGTATAATTGAATAAAAGATCAGGCAAATAAGGTGACTTCAAATTGGGTGATTGAATGTTCAACCTATGCAATCATTGAGCTTTAATTTTTCGTGCTTTTATATTTGCTTTTAAGATCCTCATTTAATTGCATTAACTGATATTCCTAAAGATCATTCTAAGAAATTGTTTTAATCATATTTCAAGATTGAATGGTTGAATATTTAATACATGCAATTACTGAGTTATTTTCTGCACACTTTACTTGCTTTACTAGGACATTAGAAGTTAAAGTATAAATAGTTGCTTATACATCATCTCAAGAAGGTAACACTTCATAATTGAATGCTGGAGTAACTAAGTATACATTAGTTGTTTTTTTATTTCATAGGTTAGTTGAATTTCATTTTCATTATTTGATTTCATAGATTAGATGAATTGGTTTTTGTTATTTTGTAGTTAGATTGATCTAAACTGAAAGAAAATTTCTAACACATACAGTGCACACATGCTTCACAAGTTTACGAGACAAATTTAATGACAGGAAATCACTTTGCCCCAACACACACCATGTACACAACACCACCTGCACACATCACCACTTGTACAATCATGCATACAACACCATATGTTCATAACACCACATGTACAACATGCATGTAACACCACCTATACATAACACTACATATCTAACATGTACATAGAATAATCTGTACACAACATTGCATATGCAATATCTGCACAACACTACATGCACATAACCTCACATATGGAACAGGTGCACAACAATAGTACCACACATCCAAAACCACACTATCTTTACCAAGCAACCTTGCTTCTAGTGTCTTATCCATGCTTTTCCCAGAATGTCACAAACCACACTTCCTCATTTCATTGTTGTAGCCCTTAGTATAACTTATCGATAACATAAACATAATATAATCACATAATATCAACTCATAGCCATATGACACTGACCTTGTATATTTGTCATGACTACTCTTCCCACTTGATTCCTCATAGCCATTAACCTCTTCCTGTCATTTGCCCATGTAAACAATCATTCCTCCACAAGAACAATTCCTGGTGACCTTGTCAGACAGTGACATATATACATACATACATACATACATACATATGTAATCATTAGCATAAAACAATCATCATTATGTGAGTGTTGAAGCCCCGAAAATCGGGTCTACAACAAGGGGGATACCCGCCCGGTCCGGACCTTGGTTGGCAGCTCCTTTTCCGTTTGGTATAGCGGGTCCGACTGGGGATATGTGACCAGTTTCCCAATTTAAGTGTGTGTGTGAGAAAGATTGATATTTCTGATCTAACAGTTTCTAAATGACACACTTCTACTTTAATTCTAATCTAATAATAAGGAAATTATATTCTAATAAGTAGAAATATCTAAATTTACACTAACCCGGGGTGTAATCTTTCCTTTATGCGATCTAAAATGATTTCAAATAACAATTGGTAATAAAGATCATTCAACTGTTATGAGAAAAGAATTCAATAAAGATGAACCACTTCGTATAAAAAGTTAGACGAAATAGTTGTGAAAAACATATCGCATAGTAAGCTATTCATACACTAAGCATAAATAAATAGCTATCACCGTACAAAAGTGCCAAATGATAACTCAGGCATTCATACATCAATATATAAATAACTGAACTGAAAATCACTCTAACACAAGGCAGAAATAGTTAAGAGATAGAAATACCATTTATAACTAGTCCTACTCATGAGCTTCAAGTGATAACGATTTATCTCTTCTTGATCAAATATCTACTAAGAGTACAAAAGTGCAACATCAGTAGCAGATATCGAATGAAAACATCAATAAATCCTGTTCCATTCATTCATCAAAACCTCCTCAAAGGGTACAAAAGTGCATGTTCTAGGGATAAGTTTTTGATAAATTTCAGGACCCTTCTCTAAATGCATGAGAAGGGTTTAAATACTACTAACTAAATCTAAAAATAGATTATTACAAAAATGTAGGATGCGGTTTAAATGACCGTCCTCATTTCAGGAAAATAAAACAAAATTAAAACTAAAATTAAACTACTTCTGTATCTGGTCCTTGAAATCGCACGCATGCAACATCTGTTTTAGAAGAGTCGGCTGGCTGACTTCCGATTTTAGCTGAGCTAAGAAAACATAATCGACAAGAGCTGGCGCCAATTTTTCGGCTGAATTGACGATACACTTAAGAGTCATCCATTGGCTATGTGGCTTTAGCAAGTATGCCCAGTAATAATCCCAGTTCAACTTGGTTAACCCTTGGATTGCTTCTGCCTTTTCTTTTGCCTTCTGCTTCCAATCTGTCTGTATCGTTGCTTTCTTGCGATTTTTGGGGCTTGCAGGTGACTGGGCAATTAGCAGCTTAATCGTGCATCGGAAACTGCCTCCGTTTCTTGATCCAGACTTCCTTGATGCGTTTTTCGCCTTTTGCGCTTTTTCCTTCTAGCAGATATAAAGTTCAATATTTGTAAAAATAATAATGTTGTGAGCTCTTGGCCCTGAGTCTTAAACTGTCTATTTCTGACATCAACGCTGTCCAGTATCCACTTGACCAGGTCTGTATATGGGATAATTTTGGGTCTTGCTGCTATTCGGTGTAAGAATGAGCAAGCTAGCTCTGTAAGGGATGCTTCAGAAGAACCAGTTGAGCCCACAGTAGCAACAACTTCCATTACTCTTGGATTCTCCTCTTCAAGCAGATTATACATGCCTTCCCACGTAACAATTCCCGCGTCTCTGTTACAAGCCGTGTCTGTATACAAGGGCGACATTTCCTTTTCTTCAGAGCTCAGAGCTTTGCTTTTCTTTCCCATTTTAACCTGCGTACTGCTTTGTATTGGCCTCTGTTCTCCGTTCCTGCAATTCACAAGTGAAGTGAAAATGAACGACAAGGAAGGGTGATGGAAAAGTTTTAAATGCCACAGACACATCAAGTATACCACCTTATGTGAGATGATTTTTTGATAAGCACGACCCCATATTCCATTAATAACTGGCAACTACCTTATTTATTAGCATTAAAGCGCATAACTAGGTGTGAGGTTATGGAAAATAATTTTCTTGAATAACGTGCCTAAAAGATCTGCGATTGAGCGATTTTGCGATTTGCTTTGCAACATCGCAGATCGCAACATCACAAAGTTGATCGCTCGTGATATCGCATTATCGCATTGTCGCTGTATCGCGAGATCACATATCGCAGGAATGTTATGTATAACAATCTTTGTTAACCTGTTTTTTGCGAAATGCGATTTTGCGATCGGCCTCATCGCATATCGGTAAATTAAAGTGTTTCGTTGTAAATTGTGCTGTATGCGATGCGATATTTTATTATCGCATATCGCAATCTCGCAATGTTTAAAATTTAGCTCATAAGGAGGTATCCCGTTATTCTTTTTGCGATGTGATATTCCTAAGGAAAGATTTGTGTCTTACCTTATCATAAAACTTAGATTTTTTATGAATTTTCAAGGGGGGCTTTCTAAGCTTATGATGGTAATTTTATTCAAAAAAGGAAATTTAAACACTACTTTGATTTTTAAATTTTTTGGTAAGGGTCCCCACATATTTAGTATTAGGAATAACACTAAATAAGAAGGGGGGTTGTTGCTGGCCACAAAAATTGGCGATTCACTTGGAAGAACCAGTTATCTCTGCTACTTTTTGAATTTTCAAAACTCCCAAAACAATTTTTTTTCCAGAAAGTTAAACTTTATTATAGAAAGATAAAGTACATTATACTTTAACTTGTCAATGACATTTTGTTTCAACTATTTTCAACTTTGATTATTTGCTGCCTTAAGCTAGTCCTTATATTTACATTAGTCATTACTTGAATTGTAAAGATAAAACAAAGTCTTCTCTGTAAACCAGTTTTAAATATGCTCATTTGTCGTAGGTAGAGCCTCTGCTGCCAGCAGGCATTTATAGCCTCGACAGGGTTACCTGTTACCCAGCAATGATCCTGTATCCTACTTAAAGAAACCTACAATTCCGAAAGAAGAATCCACATCCACACTTATTGCTTTGATTTTCTTTTACTCTTAAAGAACAATGTCTTGGTTTGATAGCCAATTTATGACACAGTCATTCACTGATTTATAACTTTGCTGAACAAGCTGGCTCGTGATGAGACCCCTTGTCTTTTGATTGAAACAATCTTAAGTCGTTGCCCTGTTGTGGTATGCAGTATTGGCAAAGTCAGCAAGTTATAATATCTGTGATTATGATAAGCCGGCTCGTGATGAGACCTCTCACTCTTAAGATAAAGTGTATCCTTGGATTGTTCCTATGAAAGTTGTGATTTCCTTAGTAGGGAGGAAGTCATTGTTTCCTTAAGATAGCTCAGGACAACAATAGTAGAGTTTTTGGAAATAGCTGTTCTACAGAGAATCTTTATTTTGTTATTGATACCTTTCATTGCACTGATATAAAACAATTTCTCACTAAAGGTTGTTCTCATCAAATTTTATGAAGTTGAAACTAGTATCATATCTAGGCTAGAGTTTTTAACTGTATCTTTCAATAATAAAGATCAATTTTCCAAAAGCGAAAGATCAAAATTTGAAAGAGAATTGGTGTCTTTTTCGTAAATTCCTATTGTAACCATTCACAACTAGTTTTATTATGAAAAGAAAAACAACTACTCTACAAAATAGAAGAATGATCTTCTATGGAAAATATTTCTTAAGTATCTGACCATTAACAGGTAAAGAATCCTTTTTCCCTGTTAAATCTTGTAACATGAAGGTAGACAAACCTATGACTTCTACAATTTGAAAAGGACCAAGCCACATTCTTTGAAATTTTGTATGTTTTCCCTTTTCCTCATGAGCCTTGTCCCATTTTAAAACTACATCTCCCATCTGAAAATCTTTTCTGGATACCATATTGGAATCAAAAGAGGCTTTCACCAATGCTTGATGATGAGCATGAGTTGTCTTAGCTCGTTCTCGTTGTTCTTCTAATTTAATTAATTCCAGCTGCCTAAGTTGTAAAGAAGAAGTTGGTGCTTCATCAATATATTGAACCACGGCTAAAGAGGGAATCGCCAGATGTGTTGGAAGAACTACTTCTTTCCCATAAACTAAATTAAAGGGAGAAGTGCCGATAGAGGCTTTCTGCGTTATTCGGTCTGCCCATAAAGCATATATTAAAGACTTATGCTAATTCTTATGATTTTGGTCAATGGTTCGCTTGATAATCTTGATTAGGTTTTTATTTGTAGACTCAACTAACCCATTGCCCTGCGGGTAGTAATTGGCAGAATATTTAAGTTTGAAACCTCTTTTGAGTGCAAATTCAGTCATTGTATTACCAGAAAAATATGATGCATTATCAAACATTAAAGCGGAAGGCAATCCAAACCTGGTGATTATGAACTGGTCTATGAATTCAATGATATTTTTAGCGTTAGCCGTCTTGAGTGGAACTGCTTCTACCCATTTAGTAAAGTAATATGTCACTGTGAGGATGTATCTATGCTGTTTAGAAGAGTGAGGAACGATCTCACCTATTATGTCCAATCCCCACTGATCAAAAGTCTGTTTGATGGTAACTGGTTGCAGTGGCAAGGATGGTTTCTTTTGTCTCCTAGAAGCAGTTTGGCAGACTTGACATTTCCTTACGTAGTTATGTGCGCCTTTGAATAATGTGGGCCAGTAATAGCCTGCGTGTAAAATTTTGTGAGCAGTTGTGTCTCCAGCGTAGTGTCCGCCTACTGGCCCATCGTGGAGTTCCTGCAAGACTTTTCAGCTTCAGTTTTCTCAAGACATCTAAGTAGAACAGAATCATAATTTATTCTAAAAAGAATGTCATTTACGAGTTGATATTGTTTGGATTTTAATCTCAGGGCTCTTTTCTTGGCATGATCGAGGTTTGGAGGAGCATATCCATTCTTTATATAATAAATAATATCAACGTATAATGACTCAGCATCGTTTAGGCTTACCTCGTACACTTTTACCTCTTCAGATGGATTTTCGGGCATTAGGATGTTCCTGCCAGCATTTTGCAAAAGCCTTGACCTTTTACAATACTTGCTGGTTTGATTTCTACGTCGTATTCTTGTAAGGCAGTAACCCAATTGGCCCTTTTCTCACCCACATCCTTCTGTACTAGAAGATTTCTTACCGCTGGAAATGGTACTATGATCTTGGTATGTGTTTTGAGTAAAAAAGGTCTGACATATTTAATTGCTTTAAAAACAGCATAAGCTTGTTTCTCCACATCTGAATAATTCGGCTCAGCACCTTGCGAATTGGAACTGAAAAAAGCAATTGGGGCTTCCGCCTTTTCTTGATTTGCTTGAGTGAGTATCGCAGCATATGATCTATCTGAGGCAAATGTATACAAAATAAAAGGATCGGAAAAATTTGGAGTTGTTAACGATGGAGCATTGATAATTGCTTGTTTGATCAGATTGAATGCCTCATGTTCATCTTGGCCCCATTTAAAATTCACGTTCTTTTTAATCATGGCTTGTAAAGGAGACACAATTTTTGAAAAGTCTGGAACAAATCTCTTTACAAAGTTAATCTGGCCAAGGAAAGATTGCATGGCTTTCTTGTTGTGAGGTAGGGGTACTGAGGAAATTTCTTTGATTTTGTCAGGATCAATGTGAATTCCAGATTTTGACACTATGAATCCTAGAAGCTTTCCTTCACTCAATGCGAAAAGAGATTTTTTCGGGTTAAGTGAAATCCCATATCTTAAACAACGTTGGAAGATTTGTTTTAAATCCCTGAGATGGTTGTTTCGTTTCTTGGAATAAACAGTTATATCATCCAAATAGATTACCACTGACTTATTAACTAACCCTTTGAATGCAATGTTCATGGCTCTCTGAAATGTGGCACCTGCGTTAATCAAACCAAATGGCATATTTTGATATGCATATGTGCCCCACTTAGTTCTGAATGTCGTTTTTAATTAATCGTCGGGATGTACCAGCACTTGGTTGTATCCTAAGAATCCATCCAAGAATGACATTAATTCTGAGCCCACAACTGCCTGCAGTATTTGTTCCATGGGAGGTGAAGGAAAATTATCCTTTTGGCAGGCCTTGTTAAGGTTTCGAAAGTCAATGCAGATTCTAATATCTCCGTTTTTCTTTCTAACAGGTACCATATTGGAAACCCATTTAGAATGTCTAACGGGAAAGATTATTTTGGCTTTCAATAACTTATTGAGTTTAGTTTTGATCTGATTTTCTAAATTTGGGTGGATCTTTCTCAATTTTTGTTGGACAGGTTTTTCATTATCAATCATTTTTGTTGGATGATAGAGGTGTCATATGTTTTGAGTTCATCATAATTCCAAGCAAAGACACTTTTGTATTGTTTTAAGAGACGGATATATGCTAATTTCTCTTCAGGGGCTAGGCCAAGGCCTAGGTTGATATTCTGTGGTTTAACATCAGTTCTTAGATTTACTAATTCATAATTCAAAGTTGAACTTTGGAGTTTTGAATTGGTAGATCTTTTGAATCGATCTTTCAAATCATAAAGGTCTTCTAATTTGACTACTGATTTAGGTATAACATTGTTAGTACTATCCTGTTGCAATTGTTGGTCATGTTGGTCTTCGTCAATTATTTGATTGGTGTAGGATCCTTCAGATGTGAGAAACTCACGATATCAGGATCGTCGTTGAAAATCCTCCAATTGGTAATGTTATTAGGGATAGATGGTCTAAAAATTAACTCAATTGAAAATCGGTCAGGGCTAAAATCTTCTGAAGGAATGAGCTTGGAAGCTACGTTGGCTAAGAGGTATGCGCTAGCATTCCAGAGTCTAGGAACTGATGAAATATTAAATGCTATAAAATTTTCAGTCAGATCTTGAACTAAATATTGGTAATGCTTTAAATGACCTGATAAACAGTTTATAGTATTGCGTACCTGTCTAATTACAATTTCAGAATCTCCGAAAACTTGCAGGTATTTGACATCTAATCCGATTGCTTTGCATAACCCTTGGACTAGAGCCTCGTATTCTGCGGTATTGTTGGTGCACTCGAATTCAAGTATGCAAGTTAGCATGGTTTTATCTCCCTCTGGGCTTACTAACACGCGTCCTGCTCCTTCTCCTTCGTTAGACTTAAAACCATCAAAAAATAATTTCCAAAACAAAGATTTATTTACAGGACTATCTATAAAATTAATGCATTTAGAACTATCTGTCTGAGAAAAATTTTCTACTTGAGATAAAACAAAATGTTCTAAGTAAGGTGAAGTGTGAGCATTAAAATTTCCTAAGAAAGAATCTACTGAATAGTTTCCAATAATGTTAGAATTGTATGCTACTGGTTCGTTTTCTCCCTCGAGTTTTGTTACTATGTATTTCTGATGTCGCTCGCGTTCAACTTTTATTTTGTTGGGTTTACCATTATAAGGCAGCCACATGTGCGACCAGTCAGTTGCAAAGTATCCATGAGGTTTTTCTGACCAGTCTCTGCTAAGAATTAAGCCATAAAATTCAGGAATATTAGCAACTAAAATTTCGATAACTTGACATACGTTTGGATTGGATGACAACCTTATGGTAACCTGATTTAACTTTCCAATCACTTCAAATTGCAATCGATCTAATTGGACTATGCGTACAGCAGATTTCTGTGGTTGAACGTTCAATTTTGAACAAATTGATCTTGGTAAAATATTCGATGAAGCTCCAGAATCGACTAAGCAATTATGCACATTTTTATTGAAAATTTCATAGGTAAGGAGAAATGGGGGAGTATGCGATCTCGATCTTCCTCCAATTAATGCGATATCATTTGGATCAATCTTATTCGTCGTATTAGTTGGAGGTCTTCCCATATCATGAGAAGCTTGAGAGACTATAGCAGCTGACAAAGGTGCAACTAGTACATCATGTAATTCTTTCAAAAGTACTTTCTGCTGGTGTTTTAATTTGCTCAATTCAAAAAGAGTAATATTGGCCCTAGTCTTTTTCATATCTTCTACGATATTATACTCCATTTCATCCGAAACAATTAGCGTTTTAGATGGAGTAGATGTGTCTGTTTGGACTGGGCTAGTTTGAGTCGCTTTAGGTGATGTTTTCTTGGCTGCGACTTTATCCTTAGTCATTGAGCTTGCGCTCTTTGGCTTAGGTGTAGGTTGAGGAGGATCAAGTTGATTTCTGCTGCGAGTACTAACCAGGAATGCCTCCTGATCCTCTTCATTTGGGAGGATGAAATCCCACATACCTTGTAATTCTACAACTTCTTCTTCATCGGTATGTTCTTTGGTAGCATTTTCCTCTTCTTCTTCTTCTGATTCAACATTTGAAATAGCGTTAGGGGGTTTGGAATCGGTTGAAGGATTTCTTTTAAAAGGCCTGTATGGCTTTTTAGAAGAAGTTTCTGCCACTTGTTTCTTGATGTCGATCATTTCGTTAGACATGGTCTTCAAAACTTTTTGTAATCCTTCTAAATCGAATGGATCTTTCGATTGTTTTTTCTTGGGATCTTCTTTGAAAGAAACCTTCTTAGATTTTCGTTCTTCTATCGCGTTTTTCTTTTCTAGGGCCATAATACGTTTCTCTACTGCTATTGCTTCTTTCATATTTTCAACTAAGGTTGTTTTGTTAGCCCTATCAACAAAGATTTCTAAGTTTGATGGTAAAGCAGTAATGTACCATTCACTTCGCACTTCTTCACTAGGCTGAGAAGCAGTAGGAATTTTGTTTAAGATTTTATTGAAACGTAAATTGAAATCTTTGATAGGTTCTCTTGACTCGGCCCTAAGGTTAGACAAGTCATTGATCAGTGTCGCTGTAGACCTGTCATCACCAAACTTGGTCAGAAATTGTTCTTGGAAGATGTCCCAACTAGTAATAGATCCAGATGGTAATGAGAAATACCATGATCCGGCTGTTCCTTGCAGAGTATAAGGAAAAAGTCGAACAACAACATCTTCATTAACAACTCCATTGAGATTTATGGATAGCATAAAGTTATTTATATGTTCTTCTGCTAGAATTCCCGCCTTAGGATTAAACTTAGGCAGCCATTTTTCAGGATGGGCTGGTATCTGACTCAAGGGTGCAGGCATTAAGACTGCCCCTGGGTTATTCCATGGAGTTTGGGCCATCGCTGAACTACTAACAGAGGAAAGTGCAGAAGATGATCCTTGCAGCTGAGAGGATGAGGATATTATGACTCCAGATGGTTGAGAAGGAGTTGAGGAAGTTGCAATAGGCTGATGGACGATGATCTGAAGTGGAGGAGTGGATGGTTGACTTCACGGTGAAGAGGTTGAGATGGATGATGAGGATGAAAGAGTCTCACTATCGGATCCTTTAGGAGAATTCCTTGCTCTCTTTCTGGTAGGTAGAGGTAATTCAATTGGTTGAACACCAAACTTTTCACTCTTTAACTTGGTAGAGGATGAGCAAGGTTATATTGCGAAGTCACGCTGCCTTGAGATTTATCATATTTTTGAGGAGATATAGAAAATCGCTAAAGTTTGTGAATCAAAGATTCAACTTCACGAGGTTCAATAGTAGATTGTTCTGAAATGTCAGGGTTTGTAGCAGCGACCATTGCTCCAGCGACTTCTAACTCTGGATTTAAAGATCCTAAATGCAATGGAGAAGTCGAGGGAGATTGTGAGGGCGATTTACTCTCAGAATGGTATTTAGATTTGTATTTTCTTGCCATTCACAGTTCGGTGGCCCTCCTTCTAGCGCCAAATATGTTGAAGCCCCGAAAATCGGGTCTACAACAAGGGGGATACCCGCTCGGTCCGGACCTTGGTTGGCAGCGCCTTTTCCGTTTGGTATAGCGGGTCCGACTGGGGATATGTGACCAGTTTCCCAATTTAAGTGTGTGTGTGAGAAAGATTGATATTTATGATCTAAGAGTTTCTAAATGAAATACTTCTACTTTAATTCTAATCTAATAATAAGGAAATTATATTCTAATAAGCAGAAATATCTAAATCTACACTAACCCGGGGTGTAATCTTTCCTTTATGCGATCTAAAATGATTTCAAATAACAATTGGTAATAAAGATCATTCAACTGTTATGAGAAAAGAATTCAATAAAGATGAACCACTTCATATAAAAAGTTAGATGAAATAGTTGTGAAAAACATATCGCATAGTAAGCTATTCATACACTAAGCATAAATAAATAGCTATCACCGTACAAAAGTGCCAAATGATAACTCAGGTATTCATACATCAATATATAAATAACTGAACTGAAAATCACTCTAACACAAGGCAGAAATAGTTAAGAGATAGAAATACCATTTATAACTAGTCCTACTCATGAGCTTCAAGTGATAACGATTTATCTCTTCTTGATCAAATATCTACTAAGAGTACAAAAGTGCAACATCAGTAGCAGATATCAAATGCAAACATCAATAAATCCTGTTCCATTCATTCATCAAAACCTCCTCAGAGGGTACAGAAGTGCATGTTCTGGGGATAAGTTTTTGATAAATTTCAGGACCCTTCTCTAAATGCATGAGAAGGGTTTAAATACTACTAACTAAATCTAAAAATAGATTATTACAAAAATGTAGGATGCGGTTTAAATGACCGTCCTCATTTCAAGAAAATAAAACAAAATTAAAACTAAAATTGAATCTAAAATTAAACTACTTCTGTATCTGGTCCTTGAAATCGCACGCATGAAGCATCTGTTTTAGAAGAGTCGGTTGGCCGACTTCCGATTTTAGCTGAGCTGAGAAAACAGAATCGACAAGAGCTGGCGCCATTTTTTCGGCCGAATTGATGATACACTTAAGAGTCATCCATTGGCTATGTGTCTTTACCAAGTATGCCCAGTAATAATCCCAGTTCAACTTGGTTAACCCTTGGATTGCTTCTGCCTTTTCTTTTGCCTTCTGCTTCCAATCTACCTGTATCGTTGCTTTCTTGCAATTTTTGGGGCTTGCAAGTGACTGGGCAATTAGCAGCTTAATCGCGCATCGGAAACTGCCTCCGTTTCTTGATCCGGACTTCCTTGATGCGTTTTTCGCCTTTTGCACTTTTTCCTTCTAGCAGATATAAAGTTCAATATTTGTAAAAATAATAATTCCGTAAGCTCTTGGCCCTGAGTCTTAAACTGTCTATTTCTGACATCAACGTTGTCCAGTATCCACTTGACCAGGTCTGTATATGGGAAAATTTTGGGTCTTGCTGCAATTCAGTGTAAGAATGAGCAAGCTAGCTCTGTAAGGGATGCTTCAGAGGAACCATTTGAGCCCGCAGTAGCAACAACTTCCATTACTCTTGGATTCTCCTCTTCAAGCAGATTATACATGCCTTCCCACGTAGAAATTCTCGCGTCTCTGTTACAGGCCGTGTCTGTATACAAGGGCACCATTTCCTTTTCTTCAGAGCTCGGAGCTTTGCTTTTCTTTCCCATTTTAACCTGCGTACTGCTTTGTATTGGCATATGTTCTCTGTTCCTGCAATTCACAAGTGAAGTGAAAATGAATGACAAGGAAGGGTGATGGGAAAGTTTTAAATGCTGCAGACACATCAAGTAAACCACCTTACGTGAGATTATTTTTCGATGAGAACGACCCCATATTCCATTAATAACTGGCAACTACCTTATTTATTAGCATTAAAGGGCATAACCAGGTGTCAGGTTGTGGAAAATACTTTTCTTGAATAACGTGCCTGAAAGATCTGCGATGGAGCGATTTTGCGATTTTCTTCGCAACATCGCAAATCGCAACATCACAAAGTTGATCGCTCGTGATATCACATTATCCCATTGTCGTTGTATCGCGAGATCACAATATCGCAATATCGCATATCATAGGAATGCTATGTATAACAATCTTTGTTAACCTGTTTTCTGTGAAATGCGATTTTGCGATCGGCCTCATTGCATATCGGTAAATTAAAGTGTTTCATTGTAAATTGTGCTGTATGCGATGCAATATTTTGTTATCACATATCGCAATCTCGCAATGTTTAAAATTCAGCTCATAAGGAGGTATCCCATTATCTTTTTGCGATGCGATATTCCTAAGGAAAGATTTGTGTCTTACCTTATCATAAAACTTAGATTTTTTATGAATTTTCAAGGGGGGCTTTCTAAGCTTATGATGGTAATTTTATTCAAAAAAGGAAATTTAAACACTACTTTGATTTTTTAAATTTTTTGCTAAGGTTCCCCACATATTTAGTATTAGGAATAACACTAAATAAGAAGGGGGGTTGTTGCTGGCCACAACAGTGAGACAATGACATACATACATACATATATAATCATTAGCATAAAACAATCGTCATTATGTGAGACAATGACATACATACATACATGTATACATATATAAACATCAACGTAATCATGATCACCACATAATTACCAGATAACATAAGGTCAAGGTTAAGAGAATGCCCTTTATCGGTTCACAACATACACAACATTGAGAACAACAATTCCCAACTTAGCCAAGGCATCTGACACCTTAGATCCATTTACTTTACCTTTTTTGGTTACCTTTCTCATGTCTGCACTGCCACCATCCATTTACCAAAATGGATCGAACCAATCCAATCCAATGTCATAGCCTTACCTTCCATTACGCTTACTCATGCACCGAGCTCCATCCAGGTCTTAAATCATCTGTTGGGTACCACACAACTCTCCCCGAGATCCATCAACTTTTCCACTTCCCCAAACCAATTCCCAAGACTCAAAACATAAAAGACAATCCAAGAAACAACCCAGAAGAAAACCATGAAAACCAATAACAACATGACACCGTAATAAAGTGGCATAGATATGCACCAGAAATTCACAAAATCACAAATCAAGCGCAACAATCACAAAATACCAAAATCACAAGACTAACCACAGACACCATGACTCAATCCCCATGGTTCCCAAGGAAATCTCAACCCGAGCCTTCTTCAATATTGATGGTAATCTCTCTTGCCATGCAACTCCATGCATCATACTGCCATAAACACATAACCTTTAGTGCATAAATAAACATATAAATACACCAGTTACCTTAGCTTGATGTGCCACGCACATTGCCTTGTAACCAAACACATCTATGCCATCTCTCAAGGGACTCCAATTCCTTTGATAGGTCCACCTGTAGTTAGAGACTAGCTAATATACCTATCAAGTACATGTTCAAGAGTTTAATGCATATCCACATAATGCCAGGCAAGATTAAGGTTAAGAAGACTTCTTGTATGCAAAGTACTCATTTGTTTGGAATTAGGGTTTCCAAACATAGCCAGAGGAATTTTTGTCCAATTCCTTTCTTTTACCTTTTTACTTGGTTACAATTGAGGCTTACTATGTACTGCCACATCACCCAACTATTAGTTCTATAAACACATCAAGTGTTACATTGTCACACTAATGCCTAGCATGTTTCCTGCAATTTCTCACACATCTCAACAACATGTTCCAAATATCAAGACAATCATATCTATCAATTTCAAATCAAATTTTACGAACAATCATGTCATAACCCATAGTCAACTCATAGTCATTAGACATAATGCTACAATTTTCCACTACATTCAAGTACATATCAATTGTCTCAACACATATATGTTAGCACAATCATCTTAAAACAAAATCATTGTAACACACACTCATATTATAAAACTCATCAAACATTCCACCAACTTGCAACCATACCATGTTAAATAAATCAACTAGACACCAAATACTCAAACACCCAATAGGCAACATAATCAAACAGTGAAGCACCAAGTATATGACGTAAGAAAACACATACTTGTGAAAATTTTTGAATCTACTACATGAGAAACCCCTACTGCAATATCTGGCGTATTATCTCCTACTTGTATTTTACATTAAAAAGTAATTTATATGCATAAATATCGAAATAAACATAATTGCAGCCTTCATAAACATACAAATCAGAAACTGAAATAAACTGAGACAACACAAGGGACACCGTTATTTTTAGACAATCATCCCCGAAAAAACCCAATGCGGGAAAACTGGTGCAACAAATATGAGGGTTTTATTATTATGCAGTATTCTGAATACAACTAGGGTGCCAGAAATGGCTTACCCTTCAGAGATTGTCCTCGGCAATAGTACCCCTCTTCGGAGATAGATATTTTGGCTAATTAGCAATAGGATGAATAGTCCCACAGTAACTTCGATTGTTCCTCAGTTGGACAGCGAAATCTGCTCCAAGCTATCTTCTAGAACTGCATCACCCTCCTATGACTCTGCGTCAACTGATCAACTCTCAGTCTGGCCCACGAAATCACCTCAACGCAGCCTCTTCAGGCCAGCGTCGGCTCTGCAGCACTCTGCGCTACCTACGTCAGCCTCTCCAACTTCTGCGTTAACCTCTTGGTCCTCTACATCATTTGCATTGGCCTCCTCAACCTCTGCATCAACCCTTGCTGCCTCTACGTCAGCCTTCCTAGGCTCTGCGCTGTCTCTCTGACACTTTCTATCCCTTTTTGATATTTATTCTAGGCCTCCTACCCTCACTGCAACATATCACTAACTCGATTTCTTAGCAAACCCTGCCCCATAAAATTTAATTGACTGATCAACTTGGTGTATCTCCAATTGACCCTCAAGCCTCCTCTTATACTTTTCATGTTGACGATTCAACGACCGATATTAAGTCCCTAATCAACAGCTAAGATTAGACCTGGCTTGATCCTCGTTATTTAGAACTTTCTCACCCATATTATATTAATACACATTAATATTTTAATTTTCCTAAGTTTAGACTTAGGGTCTCATTAACAATATTAATTATTTTAATATCTCTCCATTCAGGTGGAATTTCCCCAAACGATTTTGGGGTCATGGAGATCTCATGTGCTTTAGCCTCTCCACCAATTTTCATGGCTAGAAAACCGCTGATGCTACCAAAAATCAACACTCCCTCTTAGCAAGGAAAGTGCTCTAGTAATGCTTCACCATGGAAACATCACACTGATCCTCCGCACTGATACCTGTGCTAATGTTTGGCCTGCTGCCTCACATCCACTACATTGCTGCTTCCTGTATTGTTTCCCATGACACTGCCACTGCCACTACTACATTTGTACTACAACTCCCTCTTAACATGCTACTTATATCACTGCCACTGCTAACTGCTACACTACAACTCAGTTACCGAGAAGTAAGTCATTGACTTCACCCAAATACTAACATCTGGGTCAGTCTGGAAGCCTCCTGATGTTGAAATTGCCTCTGTTGATATCTTGTGCTCCCTCTGTTTCCACTGCACTGCTGCAAACACTTATGTGCCTCTCGCACTGCTGCAACCTCTACTGCGCTACTACAAACTTCTACACTCTAGCCCTACCTTGTCGCTCCACCACACTTTTCTCCACCTGACACCTATCATCATGCTACTGTTGTTAAGGGCTCCTGTAACCGGATGTGACCCAAGAGTTTGGGAACCTCAAGGACCCTACCCCTAGCATGCATTCCTCCTGACTACAACTCGATGTCTCCCCACCTCTTCTCTAGAGGTGCATGAGCACTCATGGCACAATCATCATCAATCTCGACATAATTCTCCACCTTAGCTAGAACTGCCTTTGAATCATAAGCTTCTCCCTTGCCTTTCTTCCTGGGGCATTGAGATGCATAATATCCCAACTACCTATAATTGAAGCACTTGACCTTGGAGATGTCCTTCTTCTTCCTCTTCTCTTGTTGTCCTGTAGATGCTAGAGTTGCATCCTCCTCCTCCTCTTTCTTGACTCGAACTCCCTTACCAATACTCCCCGCCTTGGTCAACATCCTGATTTCTTCCTATCGAAGAGCTGCCCACATCTCTTCCCAACTAGGGAGAGTTGCTCTGCCCAATATGCTTTGGAAAAACGTCTCCCAGTCCTCAGAGACTGCATTCAGAGTAGTCCTAACCATAAACTTTGGATGAGGTGCAGACCCCACAGAAGCAAGATGGTGGAAAATTACTTGCAACCTGAGGAGGAAGTGATCTATTTCTTTTCCTTTTTGCATCTGATATGACCTTAACTAATTCTCCAACAACGTCTTCTTCTGCACGGAAGAGCCCTGGTATAAGGTGGTTAGGGCCTGCCACATTTCCCTTGATGTGTTCTTCTCAACAATATGTGGTATGACATGATCTTTGACCCTGTCAAGGATCATGCATTTCTTCTACGCCTCGACCTCCTCATACTTCTCATTAGCATCTGGGTCAACTGGGATAGCTATGGTTTTCAAGGCATAGTCCTTAATGCGACGTTTATCCAGGATTGTTAGGACCTTGGCCTTCCAGATGACAAAATTGGAAGCCCTGCCCAATTTTTCTTGATCCCCCAATCCATTCACTACCATCTCTGCTCCTCTTCTAGACTCCCTCTGAGTCCTAATTTCCCTCCTGGAAATCCTCTGCCAATTGTCGAACCACTCCTCTCCAATCCTTCTTGCGACTGCAACTTGGATCTGGATTCCTTGGCTAGAAATCCGTCGAGGTAGTGATTCCCTCTACCTTGTGTATGTCTCCTTAGACACTATTATGTACAGATAGAAACAACGTCCCACTAGCTCCTCAAATCATAATTTGCACAACTCCCTTAGCCCCGACAACTGAAGAATTTGAGCCCTTCATGCTCTACGCAATCATAGCATGGGCTAAGTTTGCTCCTCCTGGCCACAACATCTATCCTTCTTGGTTGAGAAAGATGATCGGGCACTGCGTAGGCCTGATCTGCCCCTCTTTGTCTCTGCGTTGGCCCCTATGCTAGCTCAAAATGCTGATGCAAGCTCTGCGTGAGCCTCTACATCACCCTCTAAGCACTGTGTCACCTCTCCTCTTGTCGCTTCAGCTCTGGAACAATGATGCCTCTCGAGACAACTACTTCTACTGCAAATTTTTCAAATTTGTCCTACTAGCGTCTTCAGTCCTCTTGTGATCTGCAATCGCTCTGATTCCATGTGAAGATTTTTGAATCTAATACATCATAAACCCCTACTGCAATATCTGGTTTATTATCTCCTACTTCTCTTTTACATTAACAAGTTATTTATATGCATAAATATCGAAATAAACACAATTGCAGCCTTCACAAACATACAAATCAACAACTGAAATAAACTGAGACATCACAAGAGACATCGTTATTTTTGGACAATCGTCCTCGAAAAAAAGCAATGCAGGAAAATCGATGCAGCAGATATGAGGGTTTTATTATTATGCAGTATTCTGAATACAACAAGGGTTCTAGAAATGGCTCACCCTTCAGAGATTGTCCTTGGCAATAGTACCTCTCTTCGGAGATAGATATTCGGCTAATCAATAACCAGATGAATAGCCCCATAGTAACTTCGACTGCTCCTCAGCTGGACAACGAAAGCCGCTCCAAGCTATCTTCTGGAACTGCCTCACCCTCCTACGGCTCTGCGTTAGCTGATCAGCTCTCAGTTTGGCCCATGAAATCACCTCAGCATAGCCTCTTCAGGTCAACGTCGGCTCTGCAGCCGTCTATGCTTCCTGCGTTAGCCCCTTGGCCCTCTGCGTCCTTTGCGCTGGCCTCCTCAGCCTCTACATCAACCCTTGCTGCCTCTGCGTCAACCTTGCTGCCTTTGCATCAGCCTTCCTAGGATTTGCCTTGTCTCTCCGACACTTTCTTTTCCTCTCTGATATGTATTCTTGCCCTCTTGCCAAACTTCCCCTCGGTGCAACAAATCACTAACTCGATTTCTCAGCAAACCCTGCCCTAGAAAATCAAATTGACTGATCAACTTGGGGTATCTCCAACTGACCCTCAAGCCTCCTCTTATACTTTTCCTATTGACGATTCAATGACCGAGATTAAGTCCCTAATCAACGGCTAAGATTAGATCTGGCTTGATCCTCGTTATTTAGAACTTTCTCACCCATATTATATTAATACACATTATTATTTTAATTTTACTAAGTTTAGACTTAGGGTCTCATTAAAAATATTAATTATTTTAATATCTCTCCATCCGGGTGGAATTTCCCCAAACGATTTATGGGTCTTGAATATTTCTTGTGCCTTATCCTCTCCACCAATTTTCATGGCTAGATCACATCCGATGCTGCCAAAAACCAACAATACCTTGATGTATCTCAGGGGAGACAATCTTGTCTACACAGTCAATCGATATTAGCACAATATATCTTAACAATATATAGACCCAAACATGAATAAGATCATGATATCCAAATAGCCACTAGCTAGCATGTTTACATCATAACTCATACACAATTATCATTCATACATATGCAAAGTCAATCTAGATTAGTACAACACCATGTCACAAATATGTCGGTTCATACTTGAATGTCGTAACCCTAACCATTTGCAGAGGCCAATCCAATTTAGCATGATACAAATAACATCAAGATCTTAATGTAATAACCCTAATCATCAAGTTACTAGCATATAACAACAAGAAGTTAGCCTATCATGCTCATCAACAACATATAACATAATCATCATGTTATCTAATATAAAACAACAATAGCAATGCATGCAACTACAAGTTACAATCTTTCTTGACTATCTGACACATGTGCATATGACTACACTAATCAACTAACATCTGTCATGAATGTAACCATAACATCAAAATACATGTACATTAACATGATGTATATAAACCTAATGCATATAACAATCCTTGACTTACATACCCGCATTCCAAACATACAATACCTGTATGATGGTCTGTTGTTACCCTAAAGGCCAACGCTGCAACCTCATTATGATGATTTGCATCTCCTACTCTATCTTAACCAACACATTAGCATCATAGCATACCAATATTACCCTGATTACCTAAATTGTATACCGTGACTTCACAAAGCATGTTTGACCTACTATTCATGCATAACTATAACCAAGACCATTCATGCATGACAACTGCATATAGACATATAACACATGAGTACCAAACCATATACACATCATTCTAGCTAGAGTCCAGTCATCAATGCATGACCATATCAACTACACAAACCATGACCTCATGCATGACAACAACCATTACTCCATTGTACACATTTCCACATGCAACCATCAACATGCATAAGCAATGCCTAATCAACTACACATACGCATGAACGCATGTAGTCGAGCATGAGGGATCAATTCTTATAACCAGCCTTCAATACTGATACATGTAATCAAACATAAAATAATGTAACCTAACATACAAGGATGTAATCAAGTTGCATATAATCATATAACCAGTCATATACTCCTAACGATGCATTCCACAAAATCAACATCAAGCTCCTCATGATAACCTTACTACAACCATGATCAACATGATGCAATGCAACAAGCACATGGAATGCAAGTGTAAGAGATACACTTGCAACTGACATGCATGCATGACCAAGCACCTTCACCCATGGAGAGCGCAACCATGCTCTGATACCAATTTGTAACACCCCCTCCTCCCAGTTCCACCTAAGCAACTGACTAGTCGGGGTGAACATGCGACGAGAGAGGTCACTATAAGGGATTCAACCTCCTTGGTGAGAAATGGAATCAACAGAACATATCAACAAACCCATCCACATCAGCAACAACACCCTTAGAAGACATGTCATCCACTCAAATATCATGTCCCTGAGTCCCACTAATGTTTTAAGCCTTTTAACCCCTGGTCACTCTCATGTTATAGGCAAGAAGCCAAAGTTGCTCTAACATGCCTATGTGCCAGTGTCCCTAGACTCTTTTCAACAGACCTGTGCCAACGTCCTCAAGATTTGAGCCACTTTTCTAGCCCAAAATCCCGACCTCTACCTATAACTTGTTACAACCTCTAGAATCCATCAAAGACATGATGACAATATAAACAAATCAAAATTCAACCTCAGGGCTAGGCCTGAGCATCCCCAACTGGGATTGACATTCTATCAAACACTTGGCATCAATGCAACCTATAGGTCTAGGATACAAGACAGAGCATGAATGACTGAAAGAACTTATGAAACATAACCAAACGGATCACCACCTTCTCCATTGAACTGTTATACCATCAAGTAGTTCTTGCATCCATCCATTTAACAATTACAAGTAAATACATGAAATCACCATGAAATGAACTGATCATATAACCATGCTTACAACCAACATAAAACCATATAAATATCGAAGATGTGATAGCCATTAAATCCACATATAAACAAGTGCAACAGTAAGATAATTTAGCTTTTATTAATCATAGGCAAATCCGACTAGGTTCGAGACTTCCATGTACCACCCGACCATAGACATGGCTAAGCCAAATCTCTCTTTCGGCTAGTTACCCTCGTGCCATATTCCAAGCATGAATGTGGGATCTCACAGAACAACCAATCCAAGAACAACCAAGGGAATCAAGAAGTTAAACCACCTCCACCCTCATCAAACTGTGATCACACCAAACTGGAGCTTCGATCACAACTAAACCGAACTTAGAATGCCATCTAGAATCCATCACTATCCTTGAGGAATTTTCCATCTTCTTGTCTCTCAGGCTTTACTGCAATCCAATCCCGGATCACTAGGCCTTGAACCGAGACTAGTCTCTCAGGTTTTATCGCAATCCAAACCCAGGTCACTAGGCCCTATAGCGAGACTTCTCCCTCAAGCTTTACCATGTATCCTGCCAAAACCGGTCAAGGCATTCATAGACCTTTGGGAATGAAACTTGAGACCACCTCTATCTCGAATTCTGAAATCCATCTAGCAACCAAAGCTCAAAATCGAGATAAAGATACCAACGTACCATGGCATCTAGAAAAAAAGCAAGGCTAGGCCAAAAACCACTGTCATAACCCGTCAAAAACCAAGCCACTGACAAAAAGAGAACCATACACCAATATGCAAATCCATGCATGCCAAAACCAGCTAGGAAATCACACATGAAAAAGGTTACTTGCAAGTATTCCTGCTGAAGCTGCTTGATCCTTCTTTTCCTTCCCTGATCCTTGCTTTCCTTCCTTTCCCTTTGCTTTCTTTTCCTTCCTTGATCCAAAGCTAGAGTGCTCCAAGAAAACTCTAAGTGACCAAGAGTATGAGAGAGAGAGAATAATGAGAGAGATCCAAACTTGAACTAACCAAGGTTAATGCCGACTAAACTTGAGCCAAGATCTTGCCACTGACTAAGCTTGCCAACTGATCCTCAGAAGCCTTTTTATTAATGAGGCCTCTAATTTCTTCATTTTCCATTATTTTCCTTCAATTTACTCCTCACATGCAACTAGTGACCTTTTACCTCCTTTTCTCCTATTTTCATTTATTATAAATTATGAAAGAAAAATATTGATAATAATTATTATTATAATAAAAATTTTACGTTTTAATTTATTAGTAGCTGACATTCATCTTCCTTAAAACAAATTATCTTATAACTATTTATCCTATGATTAAGCTCTTCCATTATCTTCATTCAAAATAGTCTTGATGATCGATCCCTGTTGGGATTTGAAATGTTGACGAATAATGGTTATTACTGTGGATACTCTAAAGCTTAACTCAACAGAAATGAACCACAAATGTCTAAAATTCAGTATATATTATCAAAAGTATCACAATTCATGTTGTGTTTGGTTTTAATTTTATTCTAGAGAATTTAATTTTGTTGATTGTTAACTAAAGTTCAAGTATAATAAAATAAAACATCTTATATTGAAAACGACTAAAACTACCATATATTGGACTATGTAAAGAAATAAAATAGTTGCTTGAATTTATATCATGATATCAAGAGTCTGAAGAGGTGATTGGAGTTGGGTCCTCAACACTTGTATCGGTGGTTTTAGTTCACACCAAAGATGATTTTCAAGGTGAGGTAGTCGAGCATTCAAACAAGCCAGACAAGAGCATTGATATTGCTGCACCTGCTTGATTCCGTTCAAGGAAGAGATGATATCATTACGGTCTTCATGCTTCTCCTTCGACACCCTAACCAAAAGAGTTTTCATCTACCAATGGAGGGTGATGGAATCTTCCCTTGGTATGGTCAGGGTCATGAATTTAGTTGACTACCTCCTCTCGGATTTCAAAATTGGAATAAGCTTGATGATCATTGGGGGTGAGGGCTTTGAGTTGATGAATTTCTTCATGGATTTTGGGGAGAGGGGTAGAAAAATGGTAGATGGTTGTAGCTTCTTGGGCATGGATTTGGGCACATAGCTTGCCTTAGGGGCCTCTTCCCCCAGTTCCCCGGTGGCTGTGAATTCACTACCGGGGCATATTACACCAAAATAAGACTAACTAGACCGGAAAGCTTGCCCACAACAACCTAGGATTGAGAGGAATGAGGTTGGGAAAGAAAAATAGAAGGAGAAACCAAGGGGTTTTGGGAATTCTAGGCAACCCAAGCCAACAGACAGAGGAGGACCATTGAAATAATAAGGCGGATGAAAGACTCCTAGTAGCGCCACACCATATTGAACATACAAAAGGGGGCAAAGGGTTTTTATATGTTGTGTATAAAAAATGGAGCTCAATGTTAATGAAAAAATATAAAAGAGTATAAACAATGTTAATGAAAAAATGAATACCTACAATATCTAATGAAAGTAGGGTTTTTAAAATTGGAAATTTGTATTGGGTTCGTACTAGTAGGAGGTTAAATAATGTGATTTTTACAGGTATTTTCTAATATGTAGTAAAATTAAGGGTATTGTTTAATATACCACTAATGTACATGTTATGTTAAAGGTTCATTGAGTGAAGCCCCCATGGGCCAAACGCTTTCTAGGAGACACCATAATGCAAGCCGCAACCTGCCCCAATAGAATTCAAAAACACAACCACCAAGCTTACACCATAGAGAAATAGAACTAGAGATTAAAATAATTGATCCAAAAGAGTGAGACAATACCCTTAGATGTCCAACCCACTGAACCAGGACCAAATAATTCATGTGAATTGAAGACATGATAACGCCACCAACTCCTACAACATTCGACTCCAGTGTAGTTAATGGAGTCTCGAAATATGTAACCTCTGTGTGCCCATAACCTATCTCTAGAGCATTACCTAGTAGCTAATGCTTGTATTAATTGCCTCGAAACTTAGAAGCCAAGTTTTCTTGCATGTAGATGTAGGCCACTTCAACTCTATTACCAAAGGCAAATGACCAAGCTCGAGAAAAATCCTGTGAATTATGCCATGGATTTGAAAGTTTTTCACCGTGCACACAGACCCTTTATTGTCAAATGACTAAGGGAATTGTTGCACTTGAAACAGGGGAGGACCCAAAGCACATTATAAAAGCCAGAGAACAAGGTATTTGTTATCGGGAAAAGTGTCCATTCAGATCTACTCTATCCCACTAAGGTGTGACAGCTACCTTAGAAACAAACAGAGAAAACTACTTTTGTATTCTTCTTTATGAACTATAAACAAAGAGGAATAGGATGAACCAACCTGTGTCTTGCGCTAGTCCTTTGATCCAATCTCTCTTCTCTTCGACAGCTCCCAGCTACCTACTCTCTCACTTGCCCAGCTTCACCAAGTACCTGCAAGATCACAAAAGAAGGAAACTATACAAAGACATGGGTTTATATTCATAAATAACTTAGGATCAGATTTAAGTTAACCATACAAATGTAACAAACATCAATGAAACACAAGCATGGAGAAGAAACTCAAATAGTTTTATTGATATACAAGAAGATCCAGGAGGAGTTACAACCGATGATTCCTGACCCAGCATCAACCTCCCAGCAAAGAAATCCCTTCTTCAACCCCAACAAAGCATAGATCACCCAATTCTCTGATATGTATCTCAAAACCAACAACAATTCCTTACAATGTGAAAAATTCCAGCCTCTGGATCTCTGGGATGAGGGATCCATATATAGATGTATGCAAGGAGGACGAGTCAGCTCATGAATTGATTAGTGGCTTCTCTTTGTCAGTTCTTGCTTCCACTTGGAGACTGAGAGCCTCTTACTCATCCTTGGTCGAATTCAGTGAGGCAAGTGTCATTGGAGAAGATTCTGGAAGCTTCCATTGTCTCTCCACCTCGTGGAATGACTCTGCCACTTGTCATTTCCTGCTCAACGCACCCTGGTAGTGCATTTAGGTGCGTTGCAACGCACCTAGCTAGTGGACTTAGGTGCTATGCAACGCACTTGGCTAGTGGAGCAGCTGAAATGATCCTGATTTGACTAACTCTGAGCAGTTTCTGGTGGAGAACTTCTGGGAGAAGCTGTAATTTGTTGACCTTGTTCCTTTAGGAGTTAGAACAACACTTTTAGGGACTTAGGAGCCCTTGGTTTATGGACATTTCATGCTTAGAGCTGTAAGGCACAAAAATGTCTATAACAGTTGCCCCCTAAAGTATGAGGCCGTTTATCGGGTGAAATGCTTTATTAGGAGGATATGAAGTTCTTTCAATGCTGGGAGGAGACCTGTAATAAGATACAATACAATACATTATCTTCATACTGTTTTCATGATCTAGTTGAGGCGGGCATTCCCATGCTCAGCTTTATAAATTCATTTTCATGTACATAGGACAGACAATCGTCTGATGGTAGACTGATGATTCTGATAGAGCCATCATCCTTTTGGTAGGATGATTATCTGTGCTGCAATGCTGTACATTTCAATGTCTTTATTTTCCTGAATATATATCGCAGCCCGGATGGATGAAACTAGATCCGGGGTCTTCAATCTCGTCCGATCTTTACTCGAAGTACAAGTCGATCCATGTGAGAAATGTTTTGAAGTCGAACATGGAAAGACATCGCTTGATTACCAGTCAATGATGTAAACTGTTAACAAGCGCGAGAGGAATCACCGATAATGATAATGACCCTCAAGGTACTGCAGTACAATTCACGTGGTGTGAATAAAGGACTTGGCGTCGAACACCACGCAAAATCTTTCGGTCGAAGGTCATTGATGTATACCTGTCGCCGGAAGTGAGACACTTGCCATTGAGGCATGCAAGCTTCAAAGTACTGAATGGGGTGTTCCTAGATCAACTTCTTGGATAATGAGTTGATGTCGACAAGAAGTGACCCGTCACAGGAGGGCCTTAATGAATCCCACATAATTGACACAGAACAGAGCAAATGATTTTGATGGAGGTGAAAACGATCTGATGATATATGGTTCAGGGTGGCGGTCATGAAAGAATGGAGTATAATGTATGGTAGTGGGCGGGACACAGGTGGCCTTTCTAGATGACTTCTCTTGAACATGTCGGCGACACTTATGTGATGGATTGGTAGCATTAACCCCAAATGTGGATGGTATGGCGAGACCATGGCGATGTGACTGGTGAATGAAACAACTCAACCCGACTCGGGCACGGAGTGGAAGTGTCATGTTCAAGAGTGACTTGCTACCAATAAAGATTCTTTGAGTTTTCTTCCCAATTTTTCCCCAGTCATTGCTGACCAGCACCTCTTTATTTTTTTCAAGCTTGAGGAGGATAACATATGCTTTTTCTATAATTTGCCCTTCGGGCAAACCCATCGCTATGTTTTAACGAGCCTAGCGATAGTGAAACTCGTTCTCGTCTAAAGACAAGTTTGTCGCTATTAATCTTTTTAACGAGTCTAACGACAATGATAACTCGGTCCTTTTCATTTTTAGAGAGTCTGAAAAGGTACGTAAAGGTAACTCCAAAATTCCTTTTTCGTCATCTAATCCCTTAAGTCCGAAAAAGTATAAAAAAATACAGAAGGGATGAATTTTCGATTAGCTTTAACGAGCCGAACAAAACAAGCGCTCGATCTTTTTGTGCAATAATCCCTCAGGTCCAAAAAGATTAAAATCTAGAGGAGGGACAACACTTCCTGTCGCTTTAACGAGCTGGAAGGCCAAAACTCGGCAATCTTTTCATATTTTACGAGTCAGTTGAAAAGAGCTTAAAGAAGACTCGTCTTTTGAGGAACGAGTGATAAAATGGGTAGCAGCTGATTCCAGGTAAGGTTTGGAATTTTCCAATCACGACAGTGTCACAAGGATGGCTAATGAAATCACTCTTCGCAGCTGTTCCTCAAAATGGGTAAACAATCAAATGGAGGTGAATGATCGGCCAATGGAAAAGTGGAGGTGACGGTGCGAACACGACCAAGGCTTTAATGGCTGAAATGCTTCATTCACGGTGGTTATTTACCGGGGAAAAGTTCATTTTTTAACGAGCTTAAACGCGGGTGGAAACATTTGCTCATGTCTTATGTTTATTTTTTAACGAGCTTGAACTATGTGCTAAAACTGCTCGATTAATCCAGTCATATGATAAGAATGTCTCATATAAAGACGACAACTTTTAGATTTTTGCCCCACGTCCTTTCTTTATGCAAGTTAGGAAATGATTAATCCAAAAAACAGATAAATAATCGCTCTTTGCTTGCGCTCCAAAAGGTTTGTATTCCCCCAGGTATAAAATATGGTTTCAAGGTTACCCCTCAATTTGCAGACAAAACATTTGTTCTATCGGGAGAGGCCTACCTCTTACAGGTTACCCAAAGATTGTTCTATTTACGGCGTAAACAAAACACTTCTTCGGTGATATCTACCGAGATAAACAAAGGTGAGTGATGATGCCCGCCAACTCACATAACTTTGACAAGAGAATCTTATTCTAGAATAACCCCTCTTCTACCGATGGACGGGGTATAGACTAGTCATATTCTCCCGCGGAAACCTACCCTATATCCGAAGTTTTCCTGCCGAAGCAGACCAGGACGCATGCCCCCTGGGTTTCAGTCATATCCCTCCGAATTACTCGCGCTCATCGGGAGGACGGACTAGGGATGGAGACATTTCTTGCGTGAAGAGACCATTTAGGGACGGTATATGACTATTTTCTATGCGTGATCCAGGAAGTGAAAGCTGGTCCACGAGCTTGACCACTCTTCCTTCGTGCGGAAAACACATTACTCTAAAGAGTGAGGAGACGATGGCTCCCATGCAATAAATATAGTCTCTTCCAAGGAGTAGGTTATAATCCAAGGGTCCTTGAACTACCATTACGTTCATGCGAACTGTCTTCCCTCTCAATGTTATGGGCACATCGGGAAGGATCCCTAAAGGTCGACTGGTTCCTTTATCAAAGCATGTCAGATTTCTCATCTCAGGCAAAAGCGATGGCGAACCAAGCGCTTTCCAAGCAGTAGAGGAAAGGATACTCACAGAAACCCCCTCATCTATGATGGTACTAGCCATGACCATTCTATATATTTGAACGATAATTCGGAATGGTATGCTTGCTGGTAAACGGGGTCTGCCTAGTTGATTCCAGTCGAAGGAGACAACTAGGTTGCTTGGAGGTGGGACCGAGTAGACGGCCGGGTATGGCTCTGACAAACTTCCTTCCTGTGGTAAAGGAATGGGTAGATTGCCCCCATGTTCGTCGGAGTCTGTGTTGATGAAGAGAATTTGGACGGTGTCATCCTTGTTCTCTTTAGTGACTGTATCATCCGAAGATAAAACCTCTGAAGGCAAGACCGGGTCAACTGCCGCCTCGACCTTTTGACTTTCGTCTGGTATGGATTCAGTTGGTTTATCTTCAATGATAGGCGCTTCAGCCGACCACCTGAGCGGGCCAGCTGGATTCTCAACTAGTGACGGACTCGACAAGAGTTTTTTATATCCAGGAGGAAGTCGTAACGGTGAAACCGGATGATCATCCAAAACTCTTTTAGCTTCGTCTAAGAAGGGACAACGGTGGAGGGCATGATCGCCTTCGCACAATTTTCAAGGAAATCTAGCTTTCCCTTTTTGTCCTGGGGCTTCACTTTCACTAGTTGACGGTGTGCTTTCAACATGATCACCAGAGGTTGATGACACCGGATTGTGCAAACGAGGAGACCAGTCCCTTAGTATCCAGGGGATGCAAGGACAATCTCTATGAAAGTGGTCTCCTTTGCAAATGACACATGGCGATTTAGGCCTGGTTAGTGCACTATGTGGATTTTCGCTAGACGACACTCGTTTTCCCCCACTCGCCTTTGGCTCCTTCTTCTTCTTTTCTTTCTTCTTCTTTTCCTTCTTCTCCTTAGGAACATAGCTTTTAGCTTTACCAGTTCCATCAAGCGAAGAGGAAGGAGGAGAGGAAGAATTAGAGGAAGTAGAAGGCTGGTGGGCAACTCTGGACTCGTCTAATTGCTGATTTGATTGTTCAGGAATGGTGGTGTTCTGAACAACATTGGTTGAGAAGAGCCATACTGGCAAGCCAATTGTCAGTCCTGGAAGCGACAATGTGGCCATATGGGGCACACCAACATCTCCCCAAGAGGAGAAGGGACGAGGATTTCCACCAAGGGGAATTCCTTGGTTGGTAGGCTCCATTTTCTCAACCCAAGATCAACGTAGGAAAAGGGGATGAATATTTCGTTTAAAATAAATTTTAACACGCTTTGACACAACTTGTTTTTTCAGTTTTTAAGAGTCGAGAAAAAACAAAAGATGACTCTAGTCTCCTTCGATTTTTAATGAGCCTGAAGTGACAAATGCTCAGATGGACCTTTTCCGTTAAGGAGTCTGAAAAGGAACGAAAGGGACTGCTCTGGAGGTCTAGGTAGAGGGAGTACCAAACCAATCGCAAAACTGCAGAATACTTTTTACGGTACGACAGTCAATCTTCCCGAATGCTGTGTTCGGTGCATTGCGATCAATAGGGCGGCCGACACAGCTTCCTATGGATAAAGGTTTTAAGCCTATAGGGGTCTCCCAATATATACTCAACGGTACGTGGGAGCACAAGTCCGTACTGGCACTTATCGTCTCAAAGTGGAGGAATCACCCAACCATCAGTGAGGACAACAGTTACCAGGCTTTACGACGCCGGAATACGTCTCTAGCCTAGACCTCTAAATGTTGTGCATTAAGTTCCAAAGCGTTGTTAAGTTCATTGGATTTATTTTAAGTTGATCTTTCTTATGAAGTTTGCCTTTTGGGATCACCACGAGATGTAGATGTAATTCCTAAAATGCAATCTAAAGATGATAAACAAACTTTTATCTCTTTTCAGCAATGAAAATCCTAGCTACTGGGGGAAAAGAAAGACACAATCTTTTCGCAAAGAGCAAAGAGCACACTGTAAATGCACTTTTCCTAAATCAAGCCAAACAGACTGCCAATATGCAAATGCACATGCATGTGTTTTGTTTTTCACTTTCTTAATATTGATGCCTAAAAAGAAAGTTGTTGTACAAATCTGAATTTGCTTTCAAGTGACAAACACAAACAAGCTTCTTTTCGAAATCAAAAGGTAGAGACGATTACGACACTTTATGATTTTGAAATAAATACTCGTTTCTACACTAGAAAGTCACAAATTCAAACCAAAGGCAAAAGTAAAAGCATAATCGACTATCAACAGCAAATAAACTTTCTCCTATGATCAAAATCGACACTTGCGACAGATCTAAATCAAAGGACGACAGTACGACTATTATACTTTCGCAATGGAAAACTGTAAACGAAGCAACAAACACATAAAAAACATCTACAATTTATTTTGTACAACTGAGGCAGAATATCAGTAAGGAAAAGGGGTTTGAAACAGTGAAATACTGATCACAGGCTGCAAAAATCAGAGACAAAACTGAAAAAATGAAGCAAAGAACCTCAGCAGCACAAGGCTAGGCTGATCAGCGCACCTGTTACACAGAGAAACTGCATTGCAGCGCAGGTAGCCCTCTCGGGAAGTGCGTTGAAATGCAGAACCTCTTCACAGAGCCTGCGCTGGGGCAGAAACGAGAATTCTATCCGGGTTCTGGGTCACGGTTTGCAATTTAATCTATGGTTTTTGGCCGAGTAAAAGCAATCAGTAATGCACAATCAGAGGTAGATCTAAGGGGGGTTCTAAGAGCTATCACAAGGGCAATCAGTTGGTCTATGAATCAGCTGTTCAAATCATAAACAGATCCAGTGAATGGATCGAAGCAGCAGATGTCTACTTTGCATTTGTTAATGGCAAATGCAGTTCGATTGCTGCTTCTAAGCTTATGAAATAAACAACAAGAGAAACAAAAACAAACTAACTAGACACGATCCCCAACGGAGTCGCCATTTTGTTATCGGGAAAAGTGTCCATTTAGATCTACTCTATCCCACTAAGGTGTGACAACTACCTTAGAAACAAACAGAGAAAACTACTTTTGTATTCTTCTTTATGAACTATAAACAAAGAGGAATAGGATGAACCAACTTGTGTCTTGCGCTAGTCCTTTGATCCAATCTCTCTTCTCTTCGACAGCTTCCAGCTACCTGCTCTCTCACTTGCCCAGCTTCACCAAGTACCTGCAAGATCACAGAAGAAGGAAACTATACAAAGACATGGGTTTATATTCATAAATAGCTTAGGATCAGATTTAAATTAACCATACAAATGTAACAAACATCAATGAAACACAAGCATGGAGAAGAAACTCAAATAGTTTTATTGATATACAAGAAGATCCAAGAGGAGTTACAACTGATGATTCCTGACCCAGCATCAACCTCCCAGCAAAGAAATCCCTTCTTCAACCCCAACAAAGCATAGATCACCCAATTCTCTGATATGTATCTCAAAACCAACAGCAATTCCTTACAATGTGCAAAATTCCAGCCTCTGGATCTCTGGGATGAGGGATCCATATATAGATGTATGCAAGGAGGATGAGTCAGCTCATGAATTGATTAGTGGCTTCTCTTTGTCAGTTCTTGCTTCCACTTGGAGATTGAGAGCCTCTTACTCATCCTTGGTCGAATTCAGTGAGGCAAGTGTCATTGGAGAAGATTCTGGAAGCTTCCATTGTCTCTCCACCTCGTGGAATGACTCTGCCACTTGTCATTTCCCGCTCAACGCACCCTAGTAGTGCATTTAGGTGCGTTGCAATGCACCTAGCTAGTGGACTTAGGTGCTATGCAACGCACTTGGCTAGTGGAGCAGCTGAAATGATCATGATTTGACTAACTCTGAGCAGTTTCTGGTGGAGAACTCCTGGGAGAAGCTGTAATTTGTTGACCTTGTTCCTTTAGGAGTTAGAACAACACTTTTAGGGACTTAGGAGCCCTTGGTTTATGGACATTTCATGCTTAGAGCTGTAAGGCACAAAAATGTCTATAACAGTATCCCCTTGCAAAATAGTTGAATAAATGAAGGTTTGACATGGGAATGAATATAGTGGGAGCAACGCACATGTGTATTTCATGGGGAGGGTTGGCCACGCCATCCCCCCTCTTAAATGTTGTGGGCGGTGGCAAGGTGGTGAGCTCCCTCCTTGACATCAACCCTCGCATTGCACAACACCTCAATTGGGAGAATTAGTTCTTGAATTTAGATAAAAAAAACTTGTATCTAATTTTAAAAAAATTTGTTAAGTATAAAGTAATTAATTATATTTAACTAAAATTTAATTTTTTAAATTTGAATATAAAAATTATTTATTAGTTTTTTTTAAACAAAGCGGCTATTAGATAAAAGGTTGGTCTTCATGGACAGCTCCATTTACATTCAACATTAGCATCAATAGAAAAACTCTAGTAGAGCTATGAATTAACTTTGCTAATGCCACAAGCCTTGTGATTTACAACATTACACTAAAAATGCCCATAAATTCTACAGAATTGCCCCAAAAATATTTTAAATTTACATTAAATACTACATTATTTACTAATTTTGCCTAGAAGGGCTAGGATCTGACTTGTCCCCAGTTGTTCCCTACTTTCCATGTACTGCTCCTCCCTTGCCTTCCATACTTCCGTCTATCATTTCATGAAGAGACAAAATAGGATTCATAAAGTCCTAAGTTTGTTCTTTCTCCGAGCTCCATGCATGCTCCTTCTACTAAGTTCTCAGAAGCAGTAGATTTGTCTCCATTCGAGTGAGCCAACATTCCATTCTTGTGTGCATCCATTCTAGCTTGAGGTAAATCATCTTGGTTCGGACATCCCTCTCTTTTTCCAAAAACTCCAATCTCCTTTCCAACAATGCATACATTCTAAACAGATGTTTGAATGTTTTTCCCACAACAACCTTCCATCTCTCTAAATTATCTATCGCATTGTTTTTCTCCATTATTGACAAAAGCCAATTCTCTAGGTAAGGATTCCAATCGAGGAGCATGCTAATGTGGCAATGATTGTCTTGGATTCCCGAATTTATCGTTGCCCGCTCTTCTCGGGATCCATTTCCTTTAATTTTGAGCATTACCATATTCAGTGCCTGAATTACTAGAGTGTGATCTTTGTCCTAGGAAGCGATCCTCACGTAGAGGGAGTACATTATGACATTAATCCTCTCCTCAACTAATTGTGAATCCCACATTCTCTGCCAAAGGAATTGCCTTTAAGAATTTAAACCTTTCTGACCTTCTTCATGGTATCTCTAGGTGTGATGGTCGTCGAGCTTGGATTGCAATGTGGGCAATATTTTATAGCACTCCATCTATCCTTCCCCATCCTCCATCGTGGGAGTGTGTGCCTCCATTTGTTGTTTTCTGTTAATTCTCTTTAATTCAACTAACATTGGGGTTGATTCTTTCGATCTCCAAGATTTTCCCATTTATGATGATAATTACGGGACTGGCACGACAAAATGCATACCATCAACCATAATTACTTCTTGTTCTAATTGGACACCTTGGTTGGAAAGGGAGTTAACTTCCTTGTTTAGAGATCTAAGGACGCGTTGCAGAGAGAGTTCTTCAAAATTCAAGGCCAGCAATATTATTCTTTGAATGATTGAGGGAAGGCCTGGTGAATTTCTTGCTATTGCTTTGGAGATTTGTCTTATTACCAACATTGAATTCCCCAGAATCCTCTGTTTCTTAATTCATTTTTCTTTTTCAAGGTCAATACCATTCCAAAACGCCCAAAATTCTACTTGGTTATTTGTTGCCGATCCTAGTCCCCTAGTCCCCAAGCAAAGCTATGTTCATTTTGTTCTTTGAGGCATTAAATTACCCCTCTCGCTCCTGCCACCCCTGTAAAAATATTTATTATTTATTTAAAATAAATAAATAAATAATTACAAATGTATAATTAATTAAAAATTTCTTTATTATATAAGATAGTAAACATAAATCCATCCATTTAACATAGAATCTCTTTTGTCTATCTTATGGATCAAAAGAAATCAATAGACAACATTGATTGAAATAATTATTGAGCCATATCCATGTCTTCTCCTTGTAACTATGTGGATTGATGGAATGTTGGTCTAGCCCCGTTCAAGGGAATAATTCAAATTGTAAGCGCTGTCTTAACATTGTGACCATTGAAGTTTACATTTTTTTGATACTTGTTTAAACTGGTTGAAATGGCCATATTACCACTATTTTTGAGGCCCATTAGGCATAAAAGTGGTTGGAGGGAGCCTCTATGTCTTCTGCACTATTTTCATTTATGGGGAGCATTCCTTAGAATTCGAAAGAACTTCAGATGAGATCTTGCTATCCTCCATTTTCCCCATAGGACTACGAGCAACACTATTGAGATCAACACTGTATTCCGTGGATGAGTGCATTGTAAGTTATTTGTAACATGAAAAACATGAGCTAAACGAATGCAAAGCTTGTTAGAAAATGTGTTAGGGACATCCATGAATGCAATACCTTTTTAGGAAGAAGGAAAAATGAGCAAGTACAACTGTATCGTTGGCGTGCCTATATAATACAAGAATAATATTGCCCATCCCTCTGTTGAGAGAAACCTTACTGATAAAATACATGGCCACAAATCAAAACTACATGTATATGATAGCTACAAAGGGATTTTCTTACTCAATTAGACTCCCCATTGTTAATCGATGATATGAAATCATTAAAAAACCTCTGAAACTCCCAACCCCCTTATTAACAAATTGGGAATGCAATTTGAATACTACAACTTTTCCTCCTTTCTTCAAATAGCAAGTAATTAAGTTTCACGACAAGCACCAATGTCACATAATTCACAATTCCAGCCATAGTATAGAGATGAAATAGGGACTAGGAATATGCAAATCCATATTATTGGTTTAATGTACTCGACTTGTTTTATGAGTTGTATTTTCCACAAAGATGACACACATGGAAAAGTGTTGTATTTACCCGGATTGCATATTTCAAGAATATCCTGGAATCAGATAAACAAGAGAGAGGTCAATCAGATTTCAGGAATATCCGAGAATCTTATGGAATTGTGTCTGATAGATTCCAGGATATTCTCAAAATCTGCAATTGAGATAGGGATGCCCATGGTGAACTGTAAAATTATGAATTTCTAGACTTATAGACTCTACATCATCTCTGCCAAAGTGGATATCACATATGCTCTCACAATGCTATAGTGCCATATCAACACACCACAACATCCAAAGTTTTCCTTCATGCCACATTAGTATGACATATCAACATGCCATGTTACTTCTACAGATGGACACCATGTAACCCCCACACGGTCTATCCAATTGGCATCCAAATCTAGGTTTTAAAAAAGGGTTGGTATTTAATTTTTTTTCTTTCTATATTTTCATATCCTTTGTAACCATGAAATCATGGTTCCTCCTGTGCCATGTTTTTCATAAAATAACCATTATAAGGATATTCAAATGCAATATCTCAAACATCCTTGCTTCCAGTTAACATCATGACTTGCCACTAACAAAAATCAACAAAAATCCATATGTTTTGGATATCTAGATATCCAAATATGTGGAGCATCCCAAACCTTCCACTAGTACTTCAACAAAATTTCTAGATTTCAACTAGAACCTTATCAGCTAACGCCTAGATGCTTCATTATTCAAATATTTGGATAATAGGAACATCCACTCCCTATTAGACCCTTGCCTCATTTATCCCATTTCGTCTAGGTGCTTAGATACAACACCAATTGGCCCATGTGATAAAGGGTTGGTGCTAAAATATTCAATCCTAAAGTTTCCAAAATTCAATCCCTTAATTTACAAGAGTTACATGATTCCAATAGGAAATTTTCAACTTATTCCAAGGACTAAATCCAATTTTGACAGGGTGGAAACATTCCTAGAAGGCTATTGAAGTTATATAAATCTTCACCAGCCTATAAAGGCATCCAACATATTGCCATAACCAGGTAAATAATCGTAAAAGGTCAAAGGGAGGCCGAATGGCCACATCCCAAAATCTCACACAACCGAATGAGATTCTTCTCACACCTTTAAATTTGATAACTTCAGATTTCAACTCCAAACACTTACACTCAAAAGGGAAATCTGTTGGCTTATCACTTGAAGAAACAAATTGTCCCCCATAAACTCATTTCATCATATCATGCAGATATACATATATTTACCTAGAATTTGTTCTCATGAGAACACTATAGCTAGTAATCAAAGCATATTTAAACATTATTTTAGAGCATCATCACGCACATACCCAATAACCTAGCATAGAAACGTCCATTATACTTTGAACAAAAAATATTGTTCCACTAAAGAGAAATAATTACACTTATTTGACACTCTTTAAACTTTATTATAAATTGAAGGAGGGAGAATAAATCTCCAAACAACCATAGGTTCAACTACACTATAGTTTTCTTGTAGCCTAACACTTTTGAGTAAGATTCTATGCGATAAGACGAAGACTCACTTCAGTGTTAACATGGTTCATTATAGGGTAGAGATATGAAGACAAATCTCCTTCATAGATAGAGATCCATATTCTATCTCTCAACCTACTAAGGTAGGTCCTATTATCATTCTCAAGGTTGCTATAATGGGCTTACACAACAAAATGGAGTCCTTTGATCCAATAGTTCCTCGGTACCTCCCCTTTATTAATGATTTTCGACCTAAATTAAACAAATTACCCAGCAATTGATGGACTTCTATCTTTGGATGAAGACTTTAACACTAATTTCTCTAACAAAATAAGTAATATCATAGTTTCACATATGTTCTCGTGTCTCAAAAGGTGTTCAACCACCTTTTACATTGAGTCACAATTTTAAATCCCTGGGGTGTATTTGTTTCTCCATGGGTTTGTCTCTGATTCACACACACTTCTTTGCTCTCACTGTTCCCAACCACATGACAAGACTTTGTAACAATCACTCATTTACACTCTGTCCCCAACCCACTACTCTTCATGAGAATTTGGGGTCCCATACTTGGACTGCTTGGTCAATTCAAAAGTCTCAAGATGGGTATATTACCCATACTTTTGGAGTAGTTCTATACCACTCCTATTATTTCTCATAACTATTGGTAGTTCAACTAGAAATCTAACTTTCTTAGATAAAGGAAAATATACATTTAAATTACGGTAATATAAGGATTTTGTTAATTCCCCCTCACAACTTTCTCTCTTCTTTAGCTTTTGACAATATATTAAAAAAGTGCATTACATCATATAAAAATTTAACAAGATATCCTTGTTGGCCATTCCAACAATATAAACCATAATTATAATTATACCAACCTAGATCCATCTTTACTTTGAATCCATCAAACACTGAAAGGGATCAAATCTCTTAATGTGCAAACCTCTTTTTTGAATGAAAAATTTGAGGAAAGGTTTTCACCTCGAAAGATTTGATCCCTCTCGATGCTTGATAGATCTCGAGTTATGTTGGATCTAGGTTGGTTTAATTGTTAATAATTACTAATAATTAATAATCTTTTATTAATATTTTTTTAAATTTAATTAATATTTAATTTTGATTTTTATGTAATTTGACTGAGTCAAAATATTTACATAACATAGCATTACAACATATCTTCCATACTGCGATGGAGAGAACCTTTCAGTGCAAAAATTTAAAACATCTTTTTTGAGTACAAAACTTGAGGAAATATTTGCACCTTGAGAGATTTGATCACTCTTGATGCTTGATGGATTTGGAGTTAAGATGGATATAGGCTGATTTAATTATCAATAATTATAATTATAAATTTATTTATTTATATTTTTTATTTTATGTAATTTGACTGAGTCAAAATGTTTACATAACATAACATAACCTTAAAACATCTCTTCCATACTGGGTTGGAGAGCACCCCTTGACGCAACCAACCTAGATCCATCTTAACTCTGGGTCTATTAAGCGTTTGGAGAGATCAAATCTCTCAAGGCGCCAACTCTTTTTTGAGTGCAAAACTCGAGGAAAGGTTTGCACCTCAATGGATTTGATCCTTCTTGGTGCTTAATAAATTTGGAGTTAAGATGGATTTAGTTTGGTTTAATATATATTTATAGTTAAGAGGGTGTAGCTCGAGTGGTAGGAAGAAGTCGCTATTATTCTCTTCATCTGGTTCCAGTCCCACTTGGGAGCCATTTCTACATGAAAGATAACTAACTCACCTAGAGATGGGTGGGGTTTCCATGGATATATGTATATGTATATGTATATATATAGTCACATAAAAGCATAGCCACATAAATTAAATGGTTGGTAAATGTCAGTAATAAACATTAAATATACTTACTTCATGATATGTATCACATTACTAAATTAAAAAAATCATAATAACTAACTAAATTATAATTATTTTAAATTATTATTTATTATAAAAAGACTAATTTATTTTAAATTATTATTTATTATAAAAATAATTAATTATACATCTATTTTAGAATAGGGCTTCTAGAATTTTAATTCAATTATCAAAAAATATTAGGTGGATCTTAGGGATTTAACCTCCATGAAATATTGTAGAATCTTCATGGTACTATACATAAATTAAAGATTGAGATTTATCTTCAAAGTAATTATGTGTTCTTTTCCCCTTTTAATTAAATTGATTAATTAAAAAATGTCATATGAATAAGTGTTACATGATTGCGCTAATATATGACACTTGTTCGTATGATATTTTTTTAATTAATCAATTTAATTAAAAGAGAAAAAGAACACATAACTACTTTGAAGATAAATCTCAACCTTTGATTTATGTATACTATTATAAATACTCTAATACATTAAATGGAGATTAAATCCCTATCATTCATCTAATAATTATTGATAATTAAACTAAACATTTGAAGTCGTATTCCAAAATAAATACAATTATTGATGTAAATATATTTGATAAACATTTCCATATATTAAATTAAACACATGGCATATTTTCCATAAAAGAAATCTAAAAATATATGATTTCAAATAAGTATATTCATAAAATATTCTTCTTAATAATCTTAATTAAATTCTAGATTATTTTTCCATACTTGTGATTAGTTAAAATATTCATCTCGTTATTTAGGTTTGTATAAACAAATGTTTTTCATTACAAATTGATCAATTTGTATTGTTTAATTTTTGAACATCAAAACCTTATTCTAATATTTATTTATTTAAATTGATTGTAATATTTATTTATTTAAATTTACTTATAAACCGTAAACTAATTGGTTTGAGTGAAGTTTAATCTCCAACAAATTATAGCTTTACATCTCATGCGAAAAAATAAAACCACCTTTAAGAAAATTAAATTATTCACACAATCACAAAAATGATGATAACCAATTATACTTCCTTCCCGCATTAAAACCGACGCCCTGGACTTAGCCTGGTGTTAAAAAACACATCTTTTTATTTGAATTCATCGAAATTCCCAGCGAACTTTTTTCATTGCCAATTGGTCAATCTGCATTGTCTAACATTTCAACGTCAGCCTTATTCTATATAAATTATTATTTATTTATTTGAATTCTCTTTAAGATATTATGTTATTAGTTGTATTAAGTAAAAGGCACTGATTTCAATGATCTTTTAGTAAATTTGTAATTCAGAAAAAAAATCAAATAATAAAAGACGTAGATAATGTAATATTAATACACCATATCATGGGCATAAAATGTTATTTATTAATTTAGATTAAATGGGAAAAGTATGAAAAATATTAGTGGTAATGTCTTTTAAATTTTTTATTTTTTATTTTATATGTAACATCTCACGTTGCATAGATATTTAATTTGATTATCATGTTTTATCTATTTACTTTATTTTTTATTTGTCATCAAATATTAGACACATAATATTAAATATTTATGGTTGGAAGGCCATAACATATTTTATTATTTGATTAATGAATAATTAAGAGTTAAAGTATTTTGACAAGAATTGAAAGAAACCGTTGTTAACTTCCTGAGACAGTTAAAAGTGGTTACTCACATGTCTCCTCAAAAGAGGAATTCAAGGAAGGCCTAGGGGGTTGGAGAAGACAAAAAGAAAAGACTATCATATGGGTGAAGGGAGCACGCCTTGCTACCCAAAATTCCTTGAGCTGGGTGGAATAAACTAGTGCAAAAACTTGAGAACAGTCTGAGAGGTATGTGACTTGAGGTTGGACCGCAAGTCTTGATGCCACTTAAGGCTGGACCGCGAGTCTTGATGCCCAGACTGCAACAAACTCATTTTACTGTTTGGAGGAGGAAGAGCATGGGGGAGAGTTTGGACGTAATTTCCAGACTCACGTTTGGGTGGTGAGACCTTCCTAAAAAGGAACTACATAACTACAAGGCGGTGAACACATAAGTAATCAAACCCTTTAACTTAGTAATCGTTTTACTGTTTGGAGGAGGAAGAGCATGGGGGAGAGTTTGGACGTAATTTCCAGACTCACATTTGGGTGGTGAGACCTTCCTAAAAAGGAACTACATAACTAAAAGGCGGTGAACACATAAGTAATCAAACCCTTTAACTTAGTAATCATTGAAGAAAATGATTCTACAATGATTGATGGATAATAACCGGATTGTGCTTAAGTTAGTTAATCTGAAAATGTCTGTTCTCTATTTTAAGCTAGTAAGAAATAGCCAGAGAATTATTATTAATATGAATGAAGAACAAACTGTGTAATTACGTAGAGAATTAAGTTATATCTAAATAGAGAATTGTTCCTATTATACAGAGATATATATATATATATATATATATATATATATATATATATATATATATATATATATATATATATATATATAGATATATATATATAGATATATATATATATATAGATATATGAACTGTAACATTATGTTTAAACCAGGAATAAACTAAATGTTGAAATGGGGCATTGTTAAAATTATGCACATGCATTTGTTTACTGTATGCAATACACCTTTATGAAACGAGTGACAATCTTAAGTAACAACCTAGCATAATCCTTTCTTAACAATCACAAGAACGGAGAATTAAATTTACATATATGGAAACTGTCAAATGCTAAGAGTGCAGTTAGTTCTTCTAAATTTATTAACTGTAAGAAGAACACTCATTATTAAATTCAGGGGTCGAAGTAATACTCAGTCAAATCCAGTAAAACGAGTTATTTCAATCCATGTATATATTCATAACTTAACCAAGCAAAAATAACTGTAACATTATGTTTAAACCAGGAATAAACTAAATGTTGAAATGGGGCATTGTTAAAATTATGCACATGCATTTGTTTACTGTATGCAATACACCTTTATGAAACGAGTGACAATCTTAAGTAACAACCTAGCATAATCCTTTCTTAACAATCACAAGAACGGAGAATTAAATTTACATATATGGAAACTGTCAAATGCTAAGAGTGTAGTTAGTTCTTCTAAATTTATTAACTGTAAGAAGAACACTCATTATTAAATTCAGGGGTCGAAGTAATACTCAGTCAAATCCAGTAAAACGAGTTATTTCAGTCCATGTATATATTCATAACTTAACCAAGCGAAAATAATGAGTCCATGTATAGGCTCTGTAGAGTCCTTTGAAATCGAAACAGACAAGCTTCGATATCGGAAGCCGAACAAAATCAAAAGAGCATTAAACCATGATAAATCAGGTGCATTCGTTGACACTGTACTCAAACACTCGAAATACTTACAAACCAAAATTACAGACCCTTCAGAAATAAACCAAAGTCAAACCCTCGGTAAGGCCAGATCTACATATAATTATGCTGTGAAGAACTTGGAACAACTCGGTTCGCCGAGTACCCAAAACCCTTTTTAAAAACAAAGTATTCAAATGCAAACTATGGCCAGCTTGTAGCCTCTGCCTAAATACACAATTTCACCCAGAAAAGCTAGGGTAGCATCGAGTGGAGCAGTTATAAGCATAGCCACTATACACACGAAAACATTTGAGAAAGACAAACCGCCATTGGATTCAACAATAAGACCAACCTGGAAACAAGAAGACGGTAACCGTGAGTAATGAGGAATCATTTGATCTCAGCACGTCCACAAGAGGATGATTTTGAAAAAGCTAGATACCTGCAAATACATAGAGAACAACATTAAAAGAGAACCCTTATCATTAAAATCAAATTAGTACTTAGAGGGACAGAAAGATACCTGAGAAATGACTTTGCTGGGATGTTGAAGGCTACCTGCACTAGAAACCCATATCTTGAGTTAGCAGTTGCTCGAAGTAGGAAAATGGAAAACCAAACACAAACCCTGCTATAACTATTATTACCTTCTCGAGCTCGATGATCTCCGAATTCATCTTCATCTGGATGGGTAAACTGACAGAAACATGCATTCCCTGCACAGTGGACCGAATGAGAAGAGCACCCTGTCTAGGCACTTTCGAAATAGAGTTGGAAGCTAGAAGCAAGTATCCAAATCAAAGAGGGGATAGGGTTTGGCGCAGCTCTCCATCAAAATAAAAGTGAGCAGACTAAAACTCTCTCTGTTGCAATGAAGGCTTAGTCTGGTTGCATAACAGAGAACCAGAGAAGTCACATAACCCAAATGAATCCACTTGTGCTAGGATGCTAAGGGAGCGGTTACGACGTTAAACCCTGGGCGCTGAGGATCATCGAATTGCGAAACCTAGATCCAAGGGAGCAAGTTACACTAGGTGTCTTGAGCTACCAGAGCCTTCTGGTGTCGAGCACCATGATATTAAATGCATAAGCAACATGTATTATGTGTTGTATTTCCGAATTAATTTCCTTAAAAATTCCGTTAAAACTATAGTATGGGGATTGTGAGGTCCATTTATAATTCCAATGCATACACGAAATAATATCTAAAGGTTAATAAATATTATCGCATGGTTAAGGTTTGGTATTTGTAAAGTTTTTTTTTTTTTTAAGTTAATTTGCTATTGTAATATGCGTTACAAGTAGTATCAGAGCCAAGTTCACACATTGAGGCTTCTGGGATAATAATAATAATAATAAACAACTAAGTAAATGTGAATGTGAACACAAAGATGAACACTAAGGAGCAGAATGCAGAGGTGTCCCAAACCACCAAACCAGCTAGAAGCAACTTATGTAGGGGCTAACCTTGACATGTGGATACAAATGGGAGAAGAATCTCAACAAGCCAATGCTGCCCTACTCGAAACTGTTTAATGTTACCTTCTGAGATGATAAACTTGAGTACATATAATGAACGGTTGTGGCAAGAGCAAGAGAGAATCCTTAAAAGTTTGTCCGACCGAGAGAATCAATGAGGACCAGACCCCAATGTTGGTAATAGGGAGAAAACCACGATGGTCCATCAAGGGGAAGATAATGATGAGTCGGGAGAAAGATATGAGGAAGATGAAGAAGGACGTTATGATAATGTTTTTGACCAGCGGAAAGCAAAAAGATAGAAATTGGAGTTACAAGGGGAATTCAAAAAAATTAAACCATCACTCTTTAAAGGAGAGTCCGAGGAAGTAGTGGAAGCATGGTTAATTGAAATGAGTAAATACTTTCAGATTTATGACTACATTGATAAACTTAAGGCATGATTGGCAGTTTATCAATTAAGAAGTAAGGCCACCCTTTGGTGGGAGGAAGTAAAAAATGTGAGAAAAATTGACAAAGAATAAGTTACATGGAAAGAGTTTCAAAAGAATTTTAAGGATAAATACTTAACTGAGCGTTATTATGATGAAAAAGCAAAGGAGTTCCATGATTTAAGGTTGGGAGCCTTGACCATGGATGAATATGTGAAACGATTTACCTCCCTATTACGGTATGTACTGTATATGCAGGAAGAAAAGGCCAAGATTCAACGTTTTATTAGTAGCCTAGCCAAATTTATGAAGGAAAAGATGGAATTTGACTACTCAAGAACAATGGATGATGCAGTGTGAAAAGCTCGTATATGTTATCAATAAATGAAACAGAAAAGTGAAGGATCAAAAGGAGGATTGGGCTGGAGGGGGAGAAATTTACCCCCAAACAGACAGACAATAGCTACCAATGGAAGGAATGTACAACAAAGACCCTTCCACAAATTTCCAGTAAGGAATCAGTCAAAGGTCCCAACATCCACTGAAAATAGACAGTCAGAGGGCATTAATAAGTTTGTTAATGATCAACAACAGAAACAACCCCTGCAGTGTTGGGGATGTGGACAACCCCATTATTACAAAAGCTTCTCTCATAAGGCTAGAACATAACAACTTTCAAACATGCAAGAAGCTTCCACGATTGGGGAGGTGGCAATGAGTATGCCCAGAATTAATGCTGCACTTGACAACCATCAAGCAGAGTACTGACCCACCATGATTGAGTGTGAAGGTATGATCGCTAATAAACTTGTCTCTGTTTTGTTTGATTCGAGTGCTAGCCTAAGCTATGTTAGTCCTAAGGTTGTAAAGAGATGCCAATTGCAAAGTAGTAGGTTTCAAAAACCTTGGTTAGTTCAACTAGCCATAGGGGCAAAGAGAAGGGTAACTACAAAAACAGAGCGTTGTCCTGTAACTATTTCAGGACAACCGATTTATCTTGATATAAGTACACTCCCTTTGGGTTTATACGATGTACTGATAGGGATGGATTGGTTGGAAGGATGTTGGTCCTTATTTGATTGCAAGGAAAAATCTGTTAGTTACCTTACTGAGTCAGGGAAGAGAAAGGAAATACAAGGAATCAAGAAAAATATTAAGTTGCGTCCTATTACTGCTAACCAGCTAGGGAAATGCATTAGGAAAGGTTGTCAGATTTATGCTGTCCAAGTACGATCCATAAATTCCGAGAGTAAAATGACCTCAAATATTCTTGTCATTCAAGACTTTGTTGATGTGTTTCCTGAATCCATTCCTGGACTACCACCTAAACGTGATATTGATTTTACAATTGAATTAGTCCCTACTGTAGCTCCTGTTTCTAGAACTCCTTATCACATGAGAATACCCGAGTTAACAGAACTCAAAATGAAGTTTCATGAACTGCTTGACAAAGGTTACATTCACCCCAGTGTGTCCCCCTGGGGAGCCCCCATACTGTTTGTACAGAAAAAGGACGGAACTTTGAGGCTATGCATTAATTACCGCTAGTTGAATAAACTGACTATAAAAAATAAATACCCTTTACCATGCATTGGTGATTTATTTGATCAAGTTCAAGGAGCTAGTGTGTTTTCAAAAATTGATTTAAGGTCCGGCTACCATTAAATAAGGATAAAGGAAGAAGATATTTTTAAAACCACGTTTTGAACTCGTTACGGTCTTTACGAGTTCGTAGGTATTACCCTTCAACCTTACAAATGCCCCAGCTACTTTTATGAGTCTGATGCACGGTATTTTCCAGCCATACTTAGATAAGTTTGTACTGATTTTTATTAATGATATATTGATTTAATCTAAGAATCAGGTTGGGCATGAAAATCAGCTGAGAATGGTATTTTGTCTTTGAGGTTTCTATGAATTTCATGATTTTGTAGACTTTCTTCCGGATCCATCGCATTAGGTTTCTTTATAATCGACATTTCGAACTAGCAACGATGGTTCATCTTCAGGATGTGAAAGATTGTTAAAAGACTGATCTCATTTTTCAAATATATATAGAGAGGTGTATGAGATGTTTAGCCGACAATTATTAGTATTTATCAATTATAATTTTAATTGTTTTATTAAAGTTGTTCCAGTCTACCAGCTTTTAATGCCGAAGTTGATTCAATTAGTACCCATAACTCTGGTTTGATTGAATTAGCTAACTTAATATGAAGATCAAAAGTTTTTGGGGAGTTCATACCTGGTTTTTCGGATTTCGCTTCGGTTTAGCCGAAAATTATTATTATTTGTTAATTATAATTTTAATTGTTTTATTAAAGTTGTTCCAGTCTACCAGTTTTCAATGCCGAAGCTAATTCAATTAGTACCCATAACTTTGGGTTGATTGAATTAGCTAACTTAGTATGAAGATCAAAAGTTTTTTGGGAGTTCATACCTGGTTTTTCGGATTTCGATTCGGTTTAGCCGACAATTATTGGTATTTGTTAACTATAATTTTAATTGTTTTATTAAAGTTGTTCCAGTTTACCAGCTTTTAATGCCGAAGCTGATTCAATTAGTACCCATAACTCTGGTTTGATTGAACTAGCTAACTTAGTATGAAGATCAAAAGTTTTTTGGGAGTTCATACCTAGTTTTTCCGATTTCGCTTCGGTTTAACCAACAATTATTAGTATTTGTTAATTATAATTTTAATTGTTTTATTAAAGTTGTTCTAGTCTACCAGCTTTTAATGCCGACGCTGATTCAATTAGTACCCATAACTCTGGGTTGATTGAATTAGCTAACTTAGTATGAAGATCAAAAGTTTTTTGGGAGCTCATACCTGGTTTTTCAGATTTTGCTTTGGTTTAGCCGACAATCAGTTATACGCTAAGTATAGCAAGTGTGACTTCTATAAAGACTAGATACAGTATCTGGGTCATGTCATATCAGCAGAGGGTATAGCGGTGGATCTGTAAAAGATTAAAACTATTATGGAATGGACCACCTTGAAGAATGTTGCTGATATTAGATTGTTCTTGGGATTAGCCGGTTATTACCGTCGGTTCATTGAAGGATTCTCGAAAATTGTCTTTCCTATTACCTCGTTACAGAAAAAAGGGCAAACTTTCCGATGGACAACTGAATGCCAGCAAAGCTTTGAACAATTAAAACAATTACTTACTACTGCACCTGTCTAAAAGTAGCAAACCCAAAAAATATTTCATGGTTTGCACAAATGCAAGTAAGGAAGGTGTTGGCGGAGTATTGACGTAAGAAGGGAAAGTTATAGCTTATGAATCCCACAAATTGAAAGAATACGAGCATTGGTATTCTGCCTACGATATTGAATTAATGACAGTAGTGCATGTGCTTAAAATGTGGCAACACTACCTATTGGGAAAGAAATTTATGTTATTAACACATCATATTAGTCTTACAAATTTCTTTAACAAATCCAACTTAAACGTCCGACAAGCCAGATGGACAACATTTTTGAGTGAATTTGACTTTGAAATGAAGCACCTTAAGGGAAAGGAAAATAGGGTAGCCGATGCATTAAGCAAAAAATTTCATTGTATTTATGAAGTGCAATTTAGCAAGGTACGATCAAACCTCTATGATATAATTAAGGAAGCATCCCTTAAGGATCCAGAGTGTGCCTTTCTTTGGCAACAGGCAGTTGAGGCCCAAAGGAAGGGGAAAAATCTGAATATGGTATAAATATGGATAAAATGCTAACTTTCAGAAACCGAATTTATGTTCCTAATCAAAATTCTGTCAAACAATTGATATTGCATCAATTTAACAGGAAAACTTATGCTGCCCACCCAAGGTACCAAAAATTAATTTCCGCCATTAGGAAAAGTTATTTCTGGTCAGGTTTAAGAAAATATATCATCGAGTACCTATCTAAATGTTTGGAGTGTCAGTTGGTGAAGGTGGAGCATCGACATCTCGTTGGACTGCTACAACCATTGCCCATCCCTGAGTGGAAATGGGAGACAATTACTCTGGACTTCATCACCGATTTACCTTGCACCAAGAAGCAACACGACTCAATTATGGTGGTGGTTGACAAGCTAAGAAAAACCGCTCATTTCATACCGTAAAATCCACTTACAAAACTGTTGAAATTGAAGACATATTTATGAGAGAAATTTTCTTATTGCACTGAATACCCAAGGTGGTAATTTATGACATGGATGTAAAATTTACATACACTTTTTGGAAAACACTCTTTTCTGGGTTGGGTGCTCAGATTCAATTTAGTACCGCATACCACCCACAGACGGATGGTCAGACGAAGCGAGTGAATCAAATTATGGAGGATATGCTAAGAATGTTTGTGATGCAATAGCCACAGAAGTGGGAAGATTACCTCCATTTAGTGGAGTTTGCTTATAATAACGGATACCACGAGTCATTGGGCATGAGCCCCTTTGAGGTGTTGTATGGAAGAAAGTGCAGGGTGCCCATAGATTGGAATAGTCTTGTCAATAGACTAACATTGGGTCCTGATATGTTAGCCGAGATGGAAGAGACAATTAAGAAAATTCTTTAGAATTTAAAAGCTTCCCGGGATAGACAAAAGGTTTATGCAGATAAAAGAACATATAGAGAATTCCAGGTAGGGGATCATGTGTACTTGAGAGTAAAGCCTCGAAAAAGCACTTTGCAATGGAGGGGTTGTGCTAAGTTAGCACCTTGGTACTGTGGACCTTTTCAAGTTTTGGAATGGATTGGACCTGTAGCGTACAAACTTGCATTACCAAGCCATATCCGGGTCCACAATGTCTTCCATGTCTCCTTGTTAAAAAAAATGTGTACAACCCTCAGCATATAATTAACTAGGAAAATGTACAGGTAATAATTTAATAGAACAAATAATGTATAATTTGTTGTTTTGAAAAGTTTATGACAACAGTTTGGAAAATGTACAGGTCGAGTTGGAAGGAGAGTTTCTAGTAGAACCTCTTCATATTCTCGATCGGAGAGAAACCACCTTGCGGAAATGAGCCATCACCCAGGTTAAAGTGCAATGGAAGCACTTTGGCCCGGAAGAGGCCACCTGGGAAGAAGAGGATTTTATGTGGAAAGCTTATCTGGCGTTATTTTCATAAATCAGGAAGAACACCAGGGATAATGTTCCTCATAAGGGGGGGGAAGATGTAACACCCCATGTTGCATAGGCATTTAATTTGGCTATCGTGTTTTACTTATTTACTTTGTCATCAAATACTTGACACATAATATTAAAGAAATATGGCTCGAAGGCCATAACATATTTTACTATTTGATTAATGAATAATTAAGAGTTAAAGTATTTTGACAAGAACTGAAAGAAACAATTGTTAACCTCCTGAGACAGTTAAAAGTGGTTACTCATCTGTCTCCTCAAAAGAGGAATTCAAGGAAGGCCTAGGGGGTTGGAGAAGACAAAAAGAAAAGAATATTAGATGGGTGAAGGGAGCAGGGCATTGCTACCCAGAATTCCTTGAGTTGGGTGGAATAAACCAGTGGGAAAACTTGAGAACAATCTGAGAGGTATGTGAATTGAGGCTGGATTGTGAGTCCTAATGCCCAAGATACCTGACTGCAACAGACTCATTTTACTGTTTGCAGAAGGAAGATCTCGGGGGAGAGTCTGGACGTAATTGCCAGACTCACGGTTGGGTGGTGAGACCTTCCTGAAAAGGAACTACATAACTACAAGGCGGTGATCAGATAAGTAATCAAACCCTTTAACTTAATAATCATTGAAGAAAGTGATTCTACAGTGATTGATGAATAATAACATGATTGTGGTTATGCTAGTTAATCCGAAACTGTATGTTCTGTATTTTAAGCTAGTAAGAAATAACCAGAGAATTATTATTAATCTGAATGAAGAACAACCTATGTAATTACGTAGAGAATTAAGTTATATCTAAATAGAGAATTGTTCCTATTATACAGAGAGCAGATAGCAGGTATCTATATATATATATATATATATATATATATATATATAAAGAGAATTGTAACACTATTTTTAAACAAGGAATAGCCTAAATGCTGAAATGGGGCATTGTTAAAATTATGCACATGCATTGATTTACTGTATGCAATACACCTTTATGAAATAAGTGACAATATTAAGTAACAGCCTAGCATAATCCTTTCTTAACAGTCACAAGAATGGAGAATTAGATTTACATATATGGAAACTGTCCAAATGCTAAGAGTGTAGTTAGTTCTTCTAAATTTATTAACTGTAAGAAGAACACTCATTATTAAATTCAGGGGTTGAGGTAATACTCGGTCAAATCCAGTAAAACGAGTTATCTCAGTCCATGTATATATTCATAACTTAACCAAACGAAAATAATAAGTCCATGTACAGGCTCTGTAGAGTCCATTGAATCGAAACAGACAAGCTTCGATATCGGAAGCCGAACAAAATCAAAAGAGCGTCAAACCATGATAAATTAGGTGCATTCGTCGACTATATTCAAACCCTCGAAATACTTACAAACCAAGATTACAAACCTTTTGGAAATAAACCAAATTCAAATCCTCGACAAGGCCAGATCTACATATAATTATGCCATGAAGAACTTGGAACAACTCGGTTCGCCGAGTACCCAAAACCATTTTTAAAAACAAAGTATTCAAATGCAAACTATGGTCAGCTTGTAGCCTCTGCCTAAATACACGCTTTCACTCAGAAAAGCCAAGGTAGCATCGAGTGGAGAAATTACAAGCATAACCACTATACACACGAAAACATTTGATAAAGACAAACTGCCATTGGATTCGGCAATAAGACCAACTTGGAAACAAGTAGATGGTAACCATGAGTAATGAGGAAGCATTTGAGCCTAGCACATCCACAAGAGGATGGTTTCGGAAAAGCTAGATACCTGCAAATACATAGAGAACAACATTAAAAGAGAACCCTTATCATTAAAATCAAATTAGTACTCAGAGGGAGTGAAAGACACCTGAGAAAAGACTGTGCTGGGATGTTGAAGGCCGCCTACACCAAAAACCCATATCTTGAGTTAGCAGCTGCTCAGATTAGGAAAATGGAAAACCAAACACAAACCCTACTATAATTGTTATTACCTTCTCGGGCTCGATGATCTCCGAATTCATCTTCATCTGGATGGGTAAGCCGATGGAAACATGCATTCCCTACATAGTGGACTGAATGAGCAAAGTAACCTGTCTGGGCACTTTGGAAATATAGTTGGAAGCTGGAAGCAAGTATCCAAATAAAAAAGGAAAGGAAAAGTTGCAGGGTACCTGCAGGATAGGGTTTGGCGCAACTCTCCATCAAAATAAGAATGGGCAGACTAAAACCCTCTCTGTTGTAGTGAAGGCTTGGTCTGGTTGCATAACAGAGAACCAGAGAAGTCACATCACCCAAATGAATCCACTTGCGCCAGGATGCTGAGGGAGCGGTTACGACGTTAAATCCTGGGTGCCGAGGACCATCGGATCACCAAACCCAGATCCAAGGGAGCAAGCTACACTAGGTGTCTCAAGCTACTAGAGCCTTTTGGTGTCGAGCACTGTGATATTAAATGCATAAGCAACATGTATTATGTGTTGTACTATCGAATTAATTTCCTTAAAAATTCCATTAAAACTACAGTATGGGGACTGTCAAGTCCATTTATAATTCCAATGCATACACGAAATAATATCTAAAGGTTAATAAATATTATCGCATGGTTAAGGTTTGATATTTGTAAAGGTTTTTTTTTTAAGTTAATATTTGCTATTGTAATATGTGTTGCATTGTAAGTTTGGTGAGACTATGTTTTTATCATGTCTAATATATTATCTTCCATAATTGAGAATTGAATTGGTGATTTTACAGAGCACCTGATCATTGTCTATCAAAAACTTATAAACATAATTTTTTAAATTATTTAATTTAATATTGTATACTAAATTTTTAATTAAATAATTAAAAATATTATACATAAGTTTTTTTTAATAAATTTAAGTGTGATATAAATTTAAATTTAATTATTTTTTTAAAATATTGTTATATATAATTATTGACATTTATTTTATTTATTTAATTTATAATATAATATTATTTAATTTAATTATTTTTTTTGAAATATTGTTTTATATAATTATTGACTTTTATTTATTTTTTAATATAATATTATTCTATGAAATATGATAATATTCGAATAAAAAATCATATCATGCAAGTTTTGGTTATTGCATTTCACAATAATTTTTTAGACGATTATAATAATGTGGATATAAACTAGCAATTGTCCCAAAAGGTACAAAGAGAGGTCGATAGGATTATTAAATTGGAATTGTTGAATTTTTCTAGAAGAGTTAATTGGTTTGTGGAAAACCTTGTTTTCTTGGACTAGATCATTGTGAAATTACTTTTCTTTCGATGTTTTGTTTATATCTATATTACAAGGAACACATTGAATGTCTTATTTCATTTTAGAGTAAGTTAATTACCCAAAATCAAGAGGTTAAGTTAATTATCCAAAATCAAGAAACCTCTATAGATGGCCAAGCATATACGAAGAATACGTCTCATTCATATGCAATACCAAATCCATCTTTTCTTTTCTCTGAGTAAAATTTCAAAAGCATAAACACATGCCATTTCATATGCACAGTAAACCCAACTTCTGAAATTTCAATGCTTGGATGCGAAGATTATTGATGCATAAGAAGGCCTATCAGCCTAAACATAATCATCGCACATATTCGGCATATATAAATATAATCATCGTACATACTCGACATACATACTTATTGCCAACTGAAATCTATTAAAAAAAAACCCAAACCGCATATGGTTTGCTCATAATTATAAACATCCACTTCCCTGGCGGACGTTAATGCCTCTGTGATTTTATGAACTTGGTGGTCCACTAATGTATTTGTTCGTTGAGTTTTTCGGTCCTGAAGATTTGGCACAAAATCGAACACTCTGCAGTCCTGTTCAATGTTGTTGATCTTTCTTCGAAAAGACGAAGCATACGCAGAGGCACACAAGGGTTGTAACAAGCTTCTTGTGAAAATTTTATGCAAAATTTTCTCAGAACAACATAATGTATAGCCTATCGTCTGTTCAAGATTTTCACTGTTCAGAGATTGGAAACCGTAATCGAACTAGAGAAGTTCCATTGCAATTGTAAGAACGTGAAGTGAAATACGAGATGCTAAACTTTAAATGACATTCTTTTTTGGAAGGATTCATCGTATTTACTTTACCTTTTATGTAAATGACAGAATACCTCAATCAAAGAGCTGACATAATGCCTCGATCAAAGAACTGAGATGCGTATTATAAAGAAATGATTTAGTTTGTTATTTTAATTTTCCAACGCTAAATGTTCACAATGTGAACAGCTGAACATCTTAACAGAATTGAACTCGTCCTCGGTGTCAATGTTTAGATAAGGTCTTCAAAACGTTTAACATGCAGTTACAACACAAATGAATTAGGCTATTTATAAAATACTTTCGAAATGCAAACATTTACACACTTTGCCTAGCTTTGCCTTGTTTTCTTTACCACTGTGTAAGAGGCTAAATAGGATTTCAAGGTTAACGGTTGAAGGCAACTGCTTTAGATCTTTGGATATTTTATCACATTTTTATCAGCTCAGATGGAGTGAAATGGATATGAGCTTTAATAACTACTAGTTTTAAATGAAGGTTATTTGTATCTTGATAAAAGGTTACCGTATGTTGTTCTTACAACAAACATGGATGGAGACACTGTTGCTCAGTGGTACAGCTTCGAATCCAGGTGGCCATCCGTTTCCCTTCATCAACTTTGCCTAAACCAGATTGCAGATAACAACAATAATCTATGCTAGAAATCTCGGTGTCTGCTCCATCAAATAAAATTACAGACAGAAAGAAACAACAAGAGCAAATATAATATATAATTTATTGGTAAGAATTTAGAGTATCTATCACCAGGCTTGACAAGCATTGTCATCTGATAGAACTCTGTCAAACTCAAACCATGCTTTACACAATTGTTTCCGAAGGATGGAAAATGAAGTTGGGAAGGCCACAGATTTGATCGATCGCTTGCTAACGCCACAACATTGCCTTGATTGTCTCCTCTGCAAGCCCAGCCTCTCGAGGCAAATCAGAAATGCTTAATACTAATCAGTGCTTGCCAAAAGCCAGGGAAGAAGAACAGTGCTTGCAAAAACCCAGGGAAGAAGAACAGCAACAACAATTGGCAGACCAAAGAAACGATTAACTCTGAGGCCAAGAGTGACATAAAATAATAGGAAAAAGCAGTAAAAATATCTTCAAGAGTAACATAAAAGAATGGGAAAAAGCAGTAAAAAGCAGTGAAAAAGCAGTCACACTTCAAATCAACGGTTGAAAGTGTCTCACTTGATCGAACGAAAGAGAGTAAAAGTGTTGACAATTGTTGATGCATAGGGAAGACCTATCGGCCTAATGAAAGTGTCTCACTTGATCGAAAGAAAGAGAGTAAAAGTGTTGACAATTGTTGATGCATAGGGAAAGCCTATCAACCTAATTAAAAAAAAAGAAAACATGTTTATTATATTTTTTATAATAAAAAACAAAAATATATAACAATATTCAATTTTTAGTTATAATATGAAAAAGTTAAATTTGAATTTAATAAATTTATATAATTTTAAATAAATATACGAACTCATGGTGCATATAAGTGGTCATAAAAGAGGTGGTGAAAATGCTTAATTTCTTAGTTATTTTTGGTGATTTTTTTCAAATGAAAAAATCATAATAAAATCTTAAAATTTGCCAAAAACTCACGAGTCAATGTGAAAAAATTAGTGGGGTGTGAAACAACAATTTAATAAAAGGTTTTTTTGGTGCTTTTTTCATTTCATTTTGAGGAGAGAATGAATCTACAAATGAGAAAGCCGAGAAAACCGAGGTTACTTAGGATCTTAAGTAAAAAAAAGATTTTGGACCGAGTTTCTTGATCAGGTTGCGGATTTCATGTATGGACATTAATTCGGCCTTGTTTTTTGTTTTTTCCTTGGGTTTCATTCACTTATATATTTTCCTTGATTTTTCCTTGAGTTTAAGTGTGTGTTTTCTCATTATTGTTTTATTGAGTGGAGAGGGCTTTTATGGTTAAAATTTCAAAATGCTGATTGTTAATTTTATTTTTTAAAATTTTTCTTCTGCCCTAGGTTCAATCTTATATTAAGAGTTCAACAAATATATCGAGACATTTGGACTCTCTCTAGGAATATCGTGAACCCAATAAAATGTTCAATAGATCAAATTTGAGTTAGAAATTGTGTTAGAAGCATATGATAAAGTGAGTATTCTGATTAAAATTTCACCTTGCACAAATGATGTAATATGATAATATTTGAATAAAAAATCATATGATGCAACTTTTGTTTATTTTATTTTAGAATAAATTTCTAGAAAATTATAATAATGTGGATATAACTTAAAAAAGAAGAAGAGAGCATGTTTATCGTATTTTTTTAGTTTTTTTTTATAATAACAGATACAAATATATAACACTATTCAATTTCTTTGTACGAGGAAACCAGCAAAATATCATAACATGGAAAATTTAAATTTATATAATTTAAAATAAATGTACACATTCATGGTGCATGTAAGTGGTTATAAAAGAGGTGGTGAAAATGCATAGTTTTTTAGTTATTTTCAGTGTTGCGAATATCGCGATAAAATAGTGATTTTATTGTTTAATAGAGATTTTATTTTATTTATTTATTTATTTTATTTATTTTTTATTTATTTTATTTTATTTTTTCAGACGGCAATTTTATTTCTTAATAGCAATTTTTTTTGGAGGGTGATTTTATTGGCCGATAAATTGACGATTTTTTCCAAATGAAAAAATCACAATAAAATCGTAAAACTTACCAAAAAATCACAAGTTGATGCGAAAAAATTGGCAGGGCGCAGAACAATGACTTAATAAAAGTTCTTTTGTAGTTTTTTCATTTCATTTTGCAAACATAGGGCAAGTGAGAGAGCCAAGGAGGAGGAGAATGAATCTACAAGGGAGAAAGAGGAGAAAACCGAGGTTATTTAAGATCCTAAGCAAAAAAAATGATTTTGGACCGAGTTCCTTTAGCAGGCTCCAAATTTCAGTTATGGACATCAAATTCAACCCTATTTTTTTGATTTCTTCTTATTTTTCCTTAGGTTTCATGCACCCATATATTTTCCATGATTTTTGCTGAGGTTTGAGTGTGTTTTTTTCTCCATTATTGTTTCATTAAGTGGAGAGGGTTTTTATTGTCAAAAATTGAAAATGCTGATTGTTAATTTTATTTTTTAAAATTCTTCTTGTGTCCTAGGTTCAATCTTACATTAAGAGTTCAACAAACATGCCAAGACATTTGGACCCTCTGTGGGAATATGGTGAACCCAATGGGGGGTTCGATAGATCAAATTTGAGTTGCAAGTTGTGTGGGAAGCATATGACAGGGGGAGTATTCCGATTTAAATTTCACCTTACACAAATTCTGGGACACGAAGTAGGAATTTTCCCAAAGGCATCTACAGAAATCATCCGTAAAGCCCTCAAATCATTAGAAGATATGGAGTTAGTCAAACTGACCAAGGAAGCTATGAAGACTCAAATGGAAAGGGGTGGAGTGGTGGTAGGTGACCATGAGAGTGGTTCTTCTTCAACATCAACTTCTACAGTCAACCCCACAACTGCCTCATCATTTTTTGTTCCTAGAACCACACTTGGTGCACAACCATCTATCAGGTCAACTCTTAAAAAAAGGAGAAGGAAGAAGTTGACAAGTTGGTGGGTAGGTGTTTTCTATGGAGTGAAATTCCCTTCAACATTTCCAAGAACAATCCATTTTACCAGCCTATGTTTGATGTTATTTCTATTGTTGGCCCGGGGTACAAAGCCCCTTCCTATGATGACTTGAGAGGGCATATTCTTCAAAATGAAAAGGTCGATTGCACTGCAATATTGGAGGAATTCAGGGCATCATGGGCACACATGGGATGCACTGTGATGTCAGATGGTTGGACTGATCAAAAGGGTAGAACCCTTATTAAATTCTTGGTTAATTTTCCCAAAGGGATAATGTTTATGAAATTTGTTGATGCATATGCACATATCAAATATGCATGATTATTATGTGATTTATTGGACATGTTCATTCAGGAGGTAGGTCCACAACATGTTGTCCAGATCATAACAGACAATGTTGCAAATTATGTTGTTGTTGGCAGGATGCTTATGGAGAGGCATCCTAACTTGTTTTGGACACCTTGTGCTGCACACTATATTGACTTGATGTTGGAGGACATAGTAAAAATTCCTTTTTTCATGGATATTGTTGAATCATAAAAAAAAAATCACAAAATTGATATATAATCATGTATCCATGTTTCATTTGATGAGAACATTCACAAATAATAAGGGGTTGGTGTGCCTTACTATTACACAGTTTTCCAATAGCTCCTTATCTCTTCAATTCTATGTGAGATGTGAAGAGAATGTTTCTTTCAAAGGAGTGGCATGCTTTATCATTTCTCCACAAACCAAAGGGAGAAGCCATACGTGGGCTAGTTTCATACCAGGAAATATTTTGGGCAGGAGTTTAAGAGGTGTGTACTATTACTGAACCTTTGGTAAAGGTTCTTTGGTTAGTTGATGGAGACAAGCCTGCACTGGGCTACTTGTACGAGGCCATGGATAGGGCCATATAATCCATTTGAAACTATTACGATGATAAGGGGGATGAGGGGCTTGAGAAACAAAAATTGATATAGAGAGTGATTGATGAGCGATGTAATAATACACTCCATCATCCCATTCATGCTGCATGGATCTACCTAAACCCCATATTGTCTAACTCCTCTAGTTTCATTTTTGATGCTAAGGTCATGGATGGATTCTTTACTTGTGTTCAGAAGATGTTGTCATCTCCAGTAGAACATACATAAATTTCTAAAGAAATGGATATATACATGATGACATGTGTCACATTTAGCTTTGACATGACTATCCAAGATAGGATGACCAAAATGCCATGTAAGCTTTAGTTTGTTTTGAATTTCAATGTCTCTTCATACTTTGTTTAAACTTTCAAATTTCAAAATTTTCCTTATGTTTCTCTTATTTGTTATAGATGCATGTTGGAGAATCTATGGTGACAAAGTACCCAATCTCCAAAAGATTGCCATTTGAGTTCTTAACCAAACATGTAGCTCCTTTGGATGTGAGTGCAAATGGAGTGTATTTGAAAAAATACAACCAAGAAGCGCAACGGGTTAAAAAATTTCAAATTACTTTTTTGAATTCATTAAATAATAAAACTTATAATCTATTATTTTAATTTTTTATAATTTATGACGCTCATACAGGTTGGAGTCCCAACACCTTAATGACATAGTTTATATCTACTACAATATCCGATTGTGAGTGAGGCAACTTTGTAAGACACTTGACGTGGAGGTCATATCATTGGATAAGATTGGAACCATTACTGTATGGAGGGTTGAGCCCGAGAGACCTATCATGGAATTGACCCCTGATTGGTTAGAGGAGGAGGCAATGGAGGAGGTAGCAGTTGTAGAGGAGGAGGAGGTGACATGGTCAACCTCCTCTAGCTCCTAGTTCTTCTAGAGGACAAAAGAGTCCAATGCCAGCCTTGAGGCCTTCTTCATATAAAGGGAAAGCTTTTACATTTTCTCGCAAAAGGGGCAGAGGAAATCATTAGTTACTTAGTGGGTCATTTCATATATGACTCATGATATGAGATACATTATTATGTTTTTTGTTGATATTTTGAGACACGATTCACTATTATGGATGATGTATCACTAGACATATTACAAATATTATATATTAGTTTTATTTTCATGTTTATGCGTCAATGCTTTAGATACTAAAAAAATTGAAAAAATGGAATATTTTTGTATATTTTTTTTAAATTTCGCTGATTTTCATTGATTTTTCCATTTTCTGGACCCTCACCAATTTTAACCCGATTGCGATGTTCAAAGGTTAAATAAAAGCATGAGAGATATAAGAGTTGATGTATCCACTTTTATTTAAAAATAATTATTTATATTTTATATATATATATATATTTAATGCTAGCAAGGAAATTTACCTTTTCATTATATATTTGCAATACTTCGAAAATAAATAAAAATTCAAAATGTGAAATTAGACATAATACTTATTGGGTCAATAGCTTTAAATTAATTAATTAAAAAATGGAGAGAGTGAAAAGAAATTGAATGGTCATCACACAATTCCCAAGAACTATAATTTGCTTAATTCTTCATATCATTACTCTTTACCATCCTTGATATATCACAAAGGATTTTGTTTTTTAATTTATAATAAACTTTAAATTTTATATAATTATTTTGTATATTTTCCTTATGATTAAAAAATATTTTTTACACATTTTTTAAAAATATATATTATATATATATATATATATATATATATATATTTTTTTACTCAATATTATTATTAATAAATAATGTTTTTTTTTAAGCTGGGTAAGATTACATTTTCATCATATCTAACTTCTTACCTTAATCGAGATAATATAATATTGAAATCCAAAATTTCCAATTCAATAAAACTTTATTTTCATAACCATTATCAATTAAACTACCAAACAAACATTAATAAATATATATATATTTATTTAATACAACATTATACTTAAATTATATATATATATATATATATATATAAATATAAAACTAACTATATATATAACATTAATTCTTTTCATTGTACTCAACTCCACTTCCATTTTCACAAAGTGTAACATGTTTTTGTGCTCACCTTTATGTTATGTTGTGTGTGGTATATCGTTTGTATATGTGTTATAATCACATCCAAAGGTGCTTCCATCAACATCACAAATTTATTCAACATTATCCTTAGGACGCAGCGTACCAACGTTGATCTTGGGGATCTTTTTGATATTGACAAGGGCACAATTGCTTTATTATTGCAATTGAATATTGTAGATAGTCAGCCTAAAATGAGCGGAACAAACAAAAGGAGTTGATCCTACATAATCTTGTATTTTGTTCATTGAAAAATAAAATGCAAAATGGGGTGAGTACACGTTTCTAGATAAAGTTAGAGGTATAGACAGATGAGCCATACTTATGGCTTGAAAGGTTGATTAAGAAAATTTTATTGTGAGTAATTTGGAAATGCTAAGATAGATATTATATTAATTAAAAAAGTGAAAGTATTAATATGATATCATTTATTAATAAACATATTAGATAAATTATTTTTATTTATTTAAATTTTTTAAATTAAAAAAACTTAATGTTATAATCTATGAATATGAAATTATCATTAAAATAAAATAAAATTTTAAATTATAAAATATTATTATAATAAAATAGTATATAAATTTTGTGTTTTTATAATAATAATAATGTGATATTAAATTTATTTAAATAAAATTAGACAATAAAATTAAATAAAAAATATAATATTGTTTTAAAAAATTAAATTAAATGACAAAAAAAATGATAACTTGGTTTCTTTGGGGTTTAGTGCACATTAAGTTTATTAGTTTAAATTTTATAGAAATGAGAGTAATTTGTGAAGTTACGGTGTCTCAAGTAACATCTAAATTCGAGCGAGCCTAGTACGATCCAGTTGACAATATCTTATTATTAGAGAGATTGTTCATTAGAGAATACTCTAATATTGGGTAGATTGTTCTTCCATCAAACACAATCCTATTTATACATATCATTTTTCCATCCAACATGAAACCCAGCCTAAACTCAACCTAACATATTACTTTATCATTAATGAATTGAAGAAAATAATCTCATCAAAACTTTATCCATTTAATACTTTATCATTAAGAAATTGAAAAAAATAATCTCATAAAAACTTAAAATTAACTCATAGAATCAATTATAAATAAAATGCAATTATTTAACACCATAAATATATTTAACTGATTTTTTCTAATAATTTCAAAATATTATATATTTAATCTTTTAAAATGTTTTTTTTTTTACCTATTAAAAATAATATTTCCAACATAAAAATAACTATATATACCCACTTATGAAAACTTTGTAAGAGCTTATAAGCCTATGTTAAAAAATATAATAATCAAATCCATGTTTTGTTTTGTTTGTTTATTTTTGTTATTTTGTTTTTTCTTTCCTTTTTTTGTGTGGTTCATGGATCTTAGAGATCGGTGACTAATATGTCCATAGAATATTTGTACTAGATATATCTACATGAAGGGATCACTTCCTACCGACTCAACCACAGAGCCTAACTTCGAGAGTGTCGAGATAATTGAACTTGTAACATCTCAATAAAAAATGTGCTTTAATAACGAGAACTCGACAAATTAAGCTAATCCTCAGAGCTACTAATAAACTCAATGTTATAATTAAGAAAAGAAACATAAAACACCACCTTAAAACTTAAAACTAATTGGGAAAAATACATGAATCCCATCTAAAAGACCAATATTTGTAAGGACTTTACATTTTTTTTTTGAGAATAAAAGCTTACTCCAATAAACGGGGGCATATAAAAATTAATAGTAACAAATTTGAAATGATTATGAAATGCATATCCAAGAGGGCTACATTGGAGTTCCTTTGTTTTGTTTTATGAAGAGGTTTATTGCATGTAGCCAATTCTTGTTTTTAAAATGTTCTTAATTTCAAATTGTATGTAATTTATTTTGCTTTTAAAATGTTTTAAATTTTATTTTATTTATTTTATATTTTTTATAAGATGATTATTTGTAAATTTTATTGATAATAATATAAAATTTATAATTCCATGATGAGGGTGACAACTGGAATCTTGAGTAACTTGGCAGGGGCCTCACCATCTTCCCACATGTGCTACTTGGCATGATGAAATGTGGCCAACACACTTACCTTGGCATTGAATCGTTGAGGTTTCTGGAGATGCCCAGTGATAAAACAGTTTGACTAAAGGGTGGCATGACTTTTTGTTGTGGAAGGTGTTAGAAAATTATATATTACGGAGCAATGGAACACATAAAATATTGCAGAAATATAAACACAGAAAACGCATAAAACAAGAGAGACACAAATATACGTGGTTCACCCAATTTGGGCTACGTCTACGGAGAAACAACCAGTCCTTTGATTTATATTATCCAGCAATCTGAAGAGATATAACCTACAACAGATCCGCTGTAACTCCCTCTTCACTCTCAATCTCCTCTCTCTTCCTCATTCAAATACAGATATACATAGGCGCAATACAATTCCCTCATATATAGCGAGGGGTTGCCTTCTAGGGCAAAAAACCCTAAACTAAACATAACTTTTACCGTCAGATCATCTGCCTAATGAATGACCCAGATTGTCCCCCCACGTGGAGGGGTGTACAATCTTCCTGGGTATACATCCTGCTGAGACCTTTGAATACAGAAGATAATCAGGCTCCACACCCAATAGAAGGGTATGGGACTACCATTGGTGGGAGTTTATGTGTGTTGTTTTTGTAGGGTGTCACACCGATGATGCCATTCCCTATGATCCAAACTATAATGCAAGTCAAAGGAATTTCAACCGGTGTTGTTGTAATTGATAATGTGTGTTGAGAGGTTATATCTAAGTGGGTGTGGGATTCAAGATTGAAGGGGTGATATTTTGATGATGATGGTGGTGAAGTCGTTTCGTTGAAATTACAATGGACATACGAAGTTTGAGAGGTAGACAATTGGTAATGCCCTTTGCACTCCTACACTTTGGTAAGTTACAATTATTATGAATTAAAACAAGCACCTACACGCTTGTTTTGTTGGAATGCACTTTTGTTGGGTTGGTTGTGGGAATTTTGCTGAGCCATAGCTAGGAAGCTCATCGATAGGATGAGGATAGGGTCTCTAGTGGTTAGCTCATTGGACAAAATTCAAGGTTATGATAATGGATATTTTTGCGCTTATAGTGTCTAGAAGGTGCCTGTGTTTGCGTCACCCTACGGGGTCTGGAGAATGGAGGGTGTTTGTGGGGATGCTATTTTTCCTCTAGTCATGAACAATGAGACATGAGGTACTTAGTTAGTTCCCTGGGAGCTTAGTGTGGAGAGTGCAGAGGTTGCAATTTCCATGTCTGCTTGGGATTTGCATTGGGTGTGGTGCTTAATGGGTAGCCAAGGTCACTGGGAATGTTTAGGTTCCATGCTTCATTAACAGGGTTGTGATCATCGGGGAGGAGGTCCACGGGGCCATGAAGTTGTTCACCCTGAAGCCAATTGTGACTTGGGGAAGAGGTCGACCCCCCAACAGGGTTCTCTCCTGGTAGAATTGATATTCCTTCTCTCTTCGACACTGTTATACGAGATTTACAATTGCAGACAAAATTATCTCCCCTATGTCGGTGGCTAACCTAGAACAATAGAGAGACAAGGAACACAATGCTTTTCCTTAAAATAAATAGATGACGAAGTGATGCCTACCTCGAATTCTTCACACACTTTTCTCCTCCTTTAGTTTGGAAGCTCCAACTCTAGCTCTGAATGCCAAAATTAGAACCTGTAAAGTCAGATAACACAAGCCAAGAAACTATGAAATCTATGCAGTGTCATATAAGTACTTCATTCAATAGATCAACATGGTATTGAAATATATGAAATATCAACATCACATATATGAAAACCATGAACTCTTTGCATTAATATAAATGGAAGGAAATTATAATCATAAGTAGTAGTTGATCTTGTAGAAGAGCTCCTCCAAGTTGTTGACTTGTCCTTTCCTTGTCACAATATGCACCTCCAATCACCCTAAATGCATGAGATAATAACCACTCACTGCAATAACATAAGGGAAAAATCTCTCCAAAATCTAACCTCCAACCACATAGAAGGCTGGGAATATATAGATATGTAGGGCAAGTTGGGAATTATTATCCAATTACCAATCTAGGGTTTGAGATCCACCTTTGATGGAGGGATAGGATTAAAGGATAAGTGGTGAAAAATCCAAAGTAGGGAAGGATAGGATCCAAATGTTTTATCCAAGGTAAGTAGTTGAAACAAATTTTGGAAACCCCTAGAAGGAGAAGCTTTCGAAATCCCGATCATTCTCCCAAATTTCTAGAACCAATGTAGGTGCGAAGGGGAGCAACCTGCTGGTGACCAACGCAGGCCATAGTGGAGCAACCTGTAGGTGATCACACCCCAGTAGGCATACAGGGAGTGTTGGTCCTAAAACTAGCTTAGATGATGTAGTTTATGGCTGACATTCTGGGGGATGAAGGGAACATGCTTAGGGATTTGTGAAAGATGTTAACAAGGGGGAATAGGATGTTGATTGATCTCATTAGGATTCTCACTAATCAGATGTGAAAAATGGCCTATAACAGAATGTCCCCTAAAGTGCAAAGTTAGAGATGATAACTGATGACTGAAGTGCTTTACCTTGTGACAAGTCGGGATCAAGGACAACCGATGAGCTTCATTTGTTACAATACATTTACAACATGACATCTTTGTTTTTTGAGGGAGGCATACCCATACTCAACTCATAAGCTAACATAACATGTACAATGATCAAATGACGCATCCACAGATGTAACTAGTGGACCCATGACTGGATGATTGTTTATATGATCATGACCATCATACATTGTGATATTTGTATAACTCCTGAAATCACAACCCAAATGGATGAAACTAGATCCGAGGTCTTCTATCTCATTCACATGACCAATCAATGTACGAGTCTAACCATGTGAATCAATGAGATGGATTCGAATATGGTAGACACCATCTGATTACCAACCAATGGTGTAAGCCGTTAACAGGTGTGAGAGAAACCACTGATGATGTTAATGGATCTCAAGGTACTATAGTACAATCCATATGGTGTGAATACATGAGTTGATGTCAAATACCATATAGAACCTTTTGGTCGAAGGTCATTGATGTAAACTTGACATCGAGAGCGAGGAAACTTGTCATTAATGTATGCAAGCACCAAGGTACCAAAGGTGTGCTTCTAAGTCAACTTCTTGGATGATGTGTTGATGTTGACAGGAAGCGACCCGTCGTAGGAGGGCCTTGATGTATCCCCCATTAATGAAACGAAACATGTATCATGATTGAGACAAAATGATTAGACTGATGCTGACATGGAATTGGATTAGGAAAGGTAGTCATGAAATGAAGTCTTAAGAGTATTGCAACAAAGTTAAACTGAATGAATTATCTTGAACACAACGACAACACTGAATGAAGTCGGCAACATTGACCCAAAATCAAAATGGAGGATCTGAAAATGGTATGATAACCAGAAGACAAGTAGATTACCCAACCCAATAGCCACAAAGATGAAGTGGAAGAGTGTCATGTTCAAGAGCGACTCAATACGATTAGAAAAATGGAATCCCTTGTTTTCCCAATTTCCCAAACCATATTGGTCAGTACCTCTTTCTTTTTTAACAAGCTTGAGGAGCATAACATATGCTTTATCTGTAAGTTCATCCTTCAGATGAATCCCTTCGAGTATCTTTAATGAACCCTGAGAAGGAGTGGTTTGGCCCTGTCATGATCGACGAGTCCATTGCTGTTTGATGTTTTTACGAGTCCAACAAAGGTAAAACTCAACATATTTTTCATGTTTAGAGAGTTTGAAAAAAGGAAAAAAAGAAAACTCCAGATGTCCTTTTTCGTAGGTAGTCCCTTAGGTCCGAAAAGGTAGAAAACAAAACCCAAGAGAACCTCTTAGCCATGTTCAACTAAGGTATTCCTTTTTTGTAGTTATTCTATCTTAGTATGGAAAAGGGTTAAACTTATACTAAGTATACATCTTTTCATTTAATTTTATGAGTTCGAAAAGACAAGTGCTCGACAATCTTTTCATATCTTGGGAGTCTAAAAAGAGATGAAAGAGGACTCTAGGGGGGTTCCTTTTTCATAGGTTTATAGAGTCCAAAAAAGAGATAAAAATATACTCTTTGATCAAAGTAACTTGTACAAAACATAATAAAAAAATTGCTAACAACTATCGACCTGCTCAAAACACCACAAGAAGGGTTAAACATACCCATTTCATAGTAAAAACGAAGCATATCTAGCTAAAAATACTAAATATGAATAAAATAATTAGAAAATGACCATATGTATTCAAAATGACTTTTCATTTTCGCTATTTCACATTTTACCTTCAACAATGAGTATTTGGAGCCCTTTTGCCCTGGATCTTCTGCAATTTATTGCGGCCAATCCAGGGAACAATTTCAGGTGTCGTCGCTTCCAGGTAGGAATTAAAACCTTTCTCTATCTTTCCATAGTTTATTTTTATGTTTTCATGCAAATTTCTCAAGGTTTTGAGGCTCTTGGGGTTCATAAAAAATTCCCTAGGACCAATGCAACCCCCCTGTGTTGAAAAAGGTGTTGCACATAGGCAGAGAAAATATGCAAACAGAGGTGAAACCCTTTGGAAAGCACTATTGGGGTGTGTTGGGCGCGTTTCTTAAAGTCTCCTTTTAGTTTTGCCTCAAATTTTGTCAGATTTTTTGCATGGGAAAGATCCTAATGGATTCCTTGTTGATGTTTTAGGTACCCATTAGCACAAAATGACATTCATTTGGAGAGAAAGAGAACATGAGGAACAATATTTGAATGTGGAAAACGACCCTGCTACCATCCAGGCACTAAAAAATTGTGGGTTATTAAAATTCTTCTGGCTTCCTAGTATGAGGCAACATATAGAGTTGTTGAAATACCTTGTCTATTCATGGGATATTCAGGCACAAGCGTTCAGGTTTGGGGAAAATCTACTCAAGATACAAGTAGAGGATATTTACTTTCTCACGGTTTTGTCAAAGAGAGGTGCCCCCATCTCTCTTCTAGGTGTTTGAAGTGGTGGTGAGGCGGTGAAAGACTATATCACTACCTATTGTAGACCTCGAGCTCTTCCTACTAGGGATGGAAATATCATTATAAAGGATGTGAGCTAATTACCTTTGAGAACAATCTTGTTCATTATTGCAATATTGGCAGGCAACTCATCACCACATGTAGCGAGCAAATCATACATGCAGTATGGAATAGAGTGTCTAGAGCCAACAATATTCAACTGGAGCGAGGGTGTCTTGGTCAATCTTAAGGAACAACTTACTAAAGCAAAGGAGGGGAAGTTGAAGAACTTCGACTATGGCGTGATCTTAGTCTCTTTTTCTCTAGAGAAGGTACCATTACTGCAGCCTCAACATATTGTACTTTATCCCATTGATCCAAGGATCCCACGGATGAGGAGGTGGATAGACCACATGAGTCGACATGTAGGTCCATCAACGATAAGATTTTCCCTAGATTTCTTTGGATGGCTGTGTAGACAATTCATCATTATTAATGATTATCCTTACATAGGGATTGATTTTCATAATGATCCCGAGCTCGAGTTTCTTGAGAGTGAGAAATGGGATGCTTCAGGTAAGATACTTTAACCATTAAGTTTTTGAAAGTTTTACGATATTTATTTATTTATTTGTATTTATTTTCTGATGTTCCTGAGACTAAACTATTTGAGGTTTTCATGCAGATACCAGACCCGTTCAACCATTAAGTGCTACATATCTCCATCACCCAGAGAGATAACCATAGGAGGAGGCAGTGGAACCAATATAGGTCACTATGGTAGGACGGGATGCACTGCAAGATCTTGAGGTAGTTGAGATCCTATCAGAGGTGGAGCGCCACATGAAGGGATTGACACGCATGATTAATGAGACTATGGTTGATTAACTTCCATTGCGACTTCATCGACACACTATCGAAGTGCCAAGTTGTATTTGTTGATTACTACACAAGGTAGCTGGTGCAATCTTGTTTTATCATGAGCACCACTGATTTGTCTACTTAGATGTTTTGCATGTAGATTTTATATGGGCGATGTAGCCATATGTGTCTCGGGACACTCATTTTGTAAAACGAAACTTAATATAGATATAAATAAATAAATAAATAAATAAATAAATAAATAAATAAATATATATATATATATATATATATATATATAGTTTGTGTTTCCTAGTTCCTATTTTTCTTTCAATATGATGTGATGTGAATTGAAAGTTATCTACATTTGTTGCAAATGTCTATCTAAAACAAAATTAGCTAGGGCATCTGTTAATGTGCTAATATTTCTAGAAATACATTCATATCGTATGAAATCGAAACGTCTTTCCAAAAGACGCACTCTCAAAACCATGTGAAGGATGCTAGGATTTCTCACTGAATAGATATTAGCGAGTTGTAGTACTACGAGCTGTGAGTCAAGCCTGATGACTATACGACATATACCATGTGAAATAACATCAGATGGTAGCCCAACCACTATGCTATACTCAATGATGTTGTTGGTAGAGCGACCAATGCAAATCCATTCCATGCTCACTAGCTTGCCATTTGGAGAAAATATAGCCCACACTATGGAAGATAGGTTGCTAGTACTATGACTAGCACCATCAACATAACCAATATACGGTTCGAGATAGGTTGACATCTACAATACAAAAGTAAAAAGAATCAACAAAAATGATGGGAAACTTTGAAAAACACACTGCAAACGCACTCAACACACCTATAGATAGTATGTACATAGTGTACTAAGCATGGGATAAAGCATAGTATTTTTTGAGGTACTACCCATTTCTAGGCCGTGCCAGTGGAACTCCATCGAGGTTTACTAACTCATAGGCCCCTTTTGCAAGGATACGCTTGAAAATGTGTGGGCCCAACCACATAGGTTGGAACTTTCCTAGACCTAACTTATCGATCTCCTGGTCATATAAGAGGAATAGATCTCTGTCCAAGAAGACTCTAGGCTTGACACTTTTGTCATATTGCACTTTGATACATCTTTTATGAGATTCATTGGCTAAAGAAACATCGCGTTGGGTTTCATCCAAATAATATAGATGTAAAAGACGCTCCTCCTTTGCAGAAGTAGTAGGAAGAAGTTCGATAACTAGTTTCAGCGATGGAATTTCACATTTGATGGGAAGGACCGCTTCTAGACCATAAACCAAATAGAAGGCTGTGAATTTGGTAGCATTCCTAATTGAGGTTCGGTATGCCCACATGATCTGTAAACTGCCATGGATATTCCACTGGACAGTTCATCACAACAAATATGATAATATTATATTAAAAATATGAGATTATACACTATTACAATTTTATTTAATTTCTAGATCTGTAAAATTAACTGTAATTACTACATGCATGTAAAAGTAAATCAAGAATAAAATTAGAGAATGAAAAAATAAGCTCACACACACATAATACACAATATATGCTCTATGGGAAACCCTTTCGGGAGAAAACCCAGCTGGAAGGTGAGGCCACTTTTCTCTCTTTCTCTGTCTGGAAATATGGCTGCAGATACAAAGAAGTAATGTCTGTGGCCCATGGGCTACTACAGTGCACAGATCCTCTATGTGTGCTCTACCTCCTATATCCCCCGACTATATTTTCTCGACTATGGAACAAAATTCTCTCGAAAGAATTGAATGCCTCTTCCCGCTAGTGGCCTGGTTATAACACAACCCGGTAGCCTAGTAGTGGTTAAGTTTGACTACATCAACTCTTAACTAGAGTTAGAAAATAGACTCTTCTAGAGTATTTACACCACAAACACGTGGCTAGCTCCTTTTCCATGAATAATGGGGGCTGACGCGACATCCTCCCGAATTATAGGTGTGAAAATAGGAAGGTCAACTTATGAGTGGCATAACTTTTGCAAACGGACTCTGATTGATGCGATTATTGCGCTGTTGGAAATATTTCTATGTGTAGAATAAAAAGAAAAGGCGTTGTGCTTAAGAGAAATTTTTTTACCCCCAAAAAACATCATTTGATGCCTCAAAATGCTTCTAGAAGGTTTCAGAGCTCGTTTTGCCAAACTGGGTCCGGCTGGTAAAAACGGTCCCGTGAGCTTATTCCTCCACTTTTTCCACTCCAAATGCATCGAGATGGATGAAAAAAAATATAATGATCCAATTCGGATCACCACAAGGTAGCATAGAGAAGCAAGTTCCAGTCCAATTTATGGACCTCTATCATATATTGAAGCATAGTCTTAAGAACTTTGTTGATAGCCTCAACTTGTCCGTTAGCCTAAGGATAATAGGGAGTAGATTTTTCATGTGAAAGTCCCAATTTGGCAGCTAATTTAGTCATCATATGGTTCTGAAAATTCTTCCCGTGATCCATAACTATTTCTTGCAGAACATCAAACCTAGTAATAATGTGATTGAAGAAAAAGTATGCAGCTGTTTAGCCAGTGTTGTTAAATGTAGGCATCGCTTCGGACCACTTAGTAAAGTAGTAAACAATGACAATTATATATCCATGCCCCTCATTCGAGTGAGGGTTACATGTGATAAAGTTGATGCCCCATTTCGAAAATGGACCAACAACAACATTAGGATGCAACGGGGCAGGCAGAGTGCAGATTTCACAATCATAGCTTTGGCATGCATGACATTTCTGGACTATGAGGATACCATCACAGAAAATGGTGGGACAGAAGTAATCAGCGCATAAGATTTTTTTCATGGTAACGTAACCAGATAAATGTCTGCCGCATACCCTTGAGTGGCATTCATTTAGGACTTTCACGACCTCCTCAAGAGTGAGGCACCTCCATAAAATCGTATCCATACCATGACAATAAAGGGTGTCGCCTATAATCACATAATTTCGGGATTGACACCGGATACGTCACTGCTTAGAGCAAGAGGTATTAGGTCAGAAAGTCTGGGTCTGGAGATAGGTAAAAAATATCCATACGATGGGTCAGGTGATGAGATAAGAAACAATGACTCATTAGGGATGGAATCTTTAGATGTATATTCAACATCAAGCGAAGGGAGATTGCACATTAGATTGACGAAAACTAAGGATTTATTCGACTTGGATTCCATGAATTCCAGGTCGAAATCTTGGAGAATAAAGATCCATTTGGAGTATTTCCCCCCCCCAGCAATCGACGTGACAATATGTATGTCATAGGGCTGCAATCTGAAATCACCATAGTTTACTAAAGCAAGATGTAATAGCGAAATATGTAGACGGCTTGAACGAGCACCAAAGCTAACTTTTCTACATGAGTATACGAGATATTGGTATCGTTGAGGTTTCAAATCCGATAATAAATGGGTTTTTCAGTCCCCATATCATCTTCTTGGACCAACACCATAGCTATAGTAGAGATGGTGGCAACAAGATACAGGAAGTAGTCACACTGATAGTCAGGGGGATATAAGAGAGATGCCTAGACCATGACATCTTTCAAGTCATCAAACACTTTCTATGTAGCGACATCCCAATGGAAGGGGATCCCTTTGTTCAGTAAGCGAGTAATCCTTTGGTTAGTTCAGCGTAGCTAGGGACAAAACTCCTCATGAAGTTAGACTTCCCTTAGAGTCTTTGTAACTGAACGAGGGAAGAAGGAACATGCAAGTCAATTATTTCGTCAAATTTCAAAGGATCAATACGAATTCCTTATTTTGAAACAACAAAACAAAGGAGTCGACCAAAACCAACAAATAACAAACATTTGTGTGGGTTAAGTCGAATGTTATAATGTCTACAATGGAGAAAAGTGACGCGTAAATGCATGGGGTAATCAACCTAATGCTTGAAGTGAGAAGGGAGATCGTCCAAATAAGGTTGCACAATATTCTTGATGTCGTTGAAAGTATAATCCATCACACATTGAAACGTGCCCCCTACATTATTTAAATCGAAAGGGAGCTTTCTATAAGAAAAAGTACCATAGGGAAAAATAAATGCAGTTTTAGGTTGGTCTACTGAGAGAATGTTGATTTTATTATAGCCCAAGAATCCATCCATGAATGAATAAATATCGCAATCAGCGCAGTCATCAACAATCTAGTCAATAAACGGGGTCAGGTAGTTTTCTTTTGGACAAGCATGATTTACGTCCCGATAATCAACACATACTCAGATCGTGCCCTATTTCTTCATGACAGGGACAATGTTTGATACCAAATCAGTTAAAGGAATAGGGTATATGAAACTAGCCTGAAGAAGCTTTTCGATTTCAGCTTTTGTCTTGGTAGCCTTCTTGGGATGGACCAGATGGAGGCACTATCAGATGGGTTTGGCATCATGATACATCTTAATTTCATGTAACACTATGTTTGGGTCAATACCTGGAATTTATTCATATGTCCAAGAAAAGACATCTCTAAGCTCACGAAAAAGGGCTCAATAAATCTCAATTTCAGATGAAGAAAAAGATGCTCCGATGTATATATTTTCGATTATTCCTGGTTTAATTGAAATATCAAGAGGAATTGTTTCCTCGATATTTGAAAGTTTATTTTTAGAGTCGATCTCATGAATGGAGACAAAATTCGTAAAGGGTTCGACAAAATTAGGTAGGTACACATCACTAATATTATCTTCAATGGTATCTGGGAAGAAGGAACACTGATGATGTCCGTTCTACGATGTGTCGTCTAACATCATGATATCCATGATGCTTTCATTGGTAGAAAATATACATGAGAAAGGATAAGAGGGCGTGCCATAATCAAGTGATCGATCTACCCAATTGATCGAAGAAAATTTATGGGCCACATAAGCCGAATAAATGGCTTCATAATATTTCTCAATGGGGATAAGCGGAATTCAGTCGCAAAAAAATTTGATGTCATTTTTATCAGGTAAAATTCATGGATAAGCGAGGATTGTAGAGGATGATATCATATTGATGTAGGAAACTAAAGGGGAGGAAATGGGAAGGGGAGGAGGAGGGAGCGAAAAGGTACCCATAATTGATGAATCCTTCAACAATCCAACCCCGACATGCTGATAGGAATGTGGGGCTTCCCCTACAAGAGGGACACTTCCAGTAACATTAGAATCAGAGGCTTAAAAGCTGAGTTGATCTATGGACACAATCATGCCTTTATGAGGAAAGGTGATAATTCCTAAGTAAGTCAAAACAACGAAAACCATAGCATAAACCCACATACATTCCAATATAAGCTTATAATCAAGAGGTCCATCAATAACTTCTACTTCAACGAAGACGGTCCCCCCCCCCAGTTCCACTTGGAGGGAATCAGAATCCTACAAGGTTTATATGTCCTTCCATCAAAGGCTTTTAATGTGGTGGTCAATTGAATCAATTGGGGTGAACCAATCGCCTTCCAACAAGACAAAGACATGATGCAGGTCGAGGCTCTCTCATCCACAATAGAACGACGAATGTTCTTACGATGGAAAATGATATGAATCATAAAAGTTAACTGAGCTGGAAGTCCAGGGGTATACTTTTCATGAGATAAAACCACTAGGTTTGAATCCAACGAATCCACACATCCGATAGCTGACAACAAGGCCTTATTTTGGGTGGGGCAGTTTTGCAACACCTTAAGAGTCGACATAGCTGATGGAGATTGAGCCAAGTCTTCAACTAATTTGTAATTTTGGGTGGCTCTCGAATGAGGGTTGACATCAGACTTATGGATAACACCCTTTGGAGGCTTGATAGTCAATTCCATAGGAACTGGAGGTGGAACAAAGATCAGATGAAGGTGTCAATTGGCAGGTTGATCAGTAGCTTAACCATTTGGTGGATTCACATTACCATAGTACTTATTCTGGGTGGCCACCATTAAATCAGATTTCAGCTTTGAGGACGAAAGAATCAAAACCGTGTTAGAGGAAGAGGTGTCCCACGAAACCATATGAGTCTCCTGATTGGGAAACAGGTCGGTCAGCACAACTTGAGAAGCAGATGATTTAATAAATTGATTCACTTCAACACGGTTTAGGCAATCACATGTAAAGTGATCCTCATTACAAATCAAGCATGGGTATCGAGGCTTTTGTTTCTCATAGAAAGAAGAATGTTAGGTCCCTATACTACTAGTGTAACCCCTTATTGCTATTAGTGCAATCCCCTTATTAAATTATTATGCCCACGTAGTCCCCATATTATTATTATTATGCCCCATAGAAGCCCACTATTGTTATTGTTGTGCCCTTACATTATTATTTTTAGGTTGACTCTGATTATATTATGACCCCTTAGAATCCTATATATAGAAAGGAGGTCTTGTCATTTGTATCATCCAAAAATTGTTTATTTGTGTAATGTAAAGGAGGTTTTCCCCTCGAAGAGGTTGATATTTAAGTCGTTGATCTATCTTTTCTATCTTTTTGTGAGCTGGTTTCATAACATTTGGTATTAGAGCTTTGGATTCTAGGGTTTCGCTGCTCCAAACAGGTCATTGTGGCATTTTCGCTATACATTTTTCTCTACGAATGTTCATAAGTTAAATCTAGAAACCCATTTAAGCCAACATTGTTCTGAACCTTGGGTCCGAATTTTAGATCTTGTCACTCTAAATTTTCGTAGATATGATTTGAGGAAGTTAGGGTTTTTGCAAGCTCCAGAATTCCATCTCAAACAACTCATCGTGGAATTTTCACTATACATTTTTTTTTCTACAAAGGTTCGGACTCTAAAATTAAAACCCATTTGAGTCGAAATTTTGTTGAAGCTTTGGTCCGAATTTTTTATCTTGTATTGCTATACTTTTGGAGATATGATCCAATGAAGTTATGGTGTTTGCGGGCTCCCAAATTACATCCCAAACAGGTGACCTTGGAAAAAGCGTCATAACTTTCTCTCTGAGTATATGATTGAAATTTCGTAAGCAGTTACAAAAATATGACAGACTGTAGTTTTCTGTGCATCATTTTTAGGTCCGAAGGTTGAAATAGTGACACGTGGGACTTTATACAAGTTCACTCTACTGAAAAAGTGTATAATCCAGCCATCTTGGGAGATTGGGCACAACACTTTCTTGGAGAATGCAATTTCGATTAGACTAGTGGTGTTGGAAAGAGGACTCAAAGGGATACCATAATTTGAAATTTCAGACCTTGGAGATCCTAAATTTCAGAGATACCTCAGATTCAACATCGAGCTCCTACAAAGTGAAAAAGGGTGTGTAGTTTTATTAAAAGTTTGGTTTGAAAAATTAGTTTGTAGGAATTCAACGGGCATAATGAAGAATAATTATCATTAATTGATTCCCCAAAGAAAGAAAATGGAAACACCTAGAAAGCAACCTGAAATCTCTAGCATGACTCATGAAGAAGAGGAAGAAATGCAACATGATATATCAAAATTACGAGACCAAATGCAACAAATTTCACTCTCACAAAAAGTAACAGAAGCTAAGATGGATGGTTTAAAGAAAGACGTGGAATATAAGATGGATGGTTTAAAGAAAAGCATGGAAGCTAAGATGGATGGTTTAAAGAAATACATGGAATATAAGATGGATGGTTTAAAGAAAGGCGTGGAAGCTAAGATGGATGGTATGAAAGACAAAATTGAAGATTGGAAGAAGGACATGGAAGGTTGGAAGGAAGGTTTGACAAAGTTGCTACAAGAAAGGCTTCTTAATGGCGAAAAGGTAGTAGAGAAAACTCAGAATAAGAACAAAATAAATGTTAATCATGATTCGAAGAATGAAAACATTGAAGATTTGAAGAAAGACGTGGAAGGTTTGAAGGAAGGTTTGACAAAGTTGCTACAAGAAAGGATTCCTAATGGCAAAAAGGTAGTAGAGAAAACTCATGATGAGAAAAAAATAAATGTTAATCATGATTTCATAGACTTTAATAGTGGATTGAAGACCCACCATGTTCCAGGAAGTTTGATGGAAAGGATCCCATAACATGGATACTACAGATGGAGCAATATTTTGATCTCCATAATGTGCAAAACACACAAATGGTACGCATTTCAAATTTATATTTGGAACCAAATTAGTTTATATGATATCGATGGATTTACTCTCATAAAAAAATTGTCACTTGAGAAACCTTATGGAAGAAATGATAACACATTATGAAGATACAAAAAACAACACTTTTTTTAGATAATTGATAAATCTCAAACAAAAGGGTTCAATGATGGAGCACATTGAGGACTTTCAAAAATTGAATATAAGGGTAAAAAATATTCCAGAGGAACATATGATTGATGTGTTCATAGGGAATTTAAAGGATAACATCCAACATGAGGTTCACCTTTGGGAGCCTGATTCATTGGAGAAGACATTCAGGTTGGCAAGAAAAATGGAAAGCAAAATTATGGAAGTGTTTTTTCCCCTAGCCTTCCACAACCTACAAGGTTTACAACACAACAATTGGAAGAAAAAAGAGAAAAAGGGCTTTGTTACAGTTGTGATAGCAAATACACTAAAGGTCATAAGTGTGCTGAGAAGAAATGATTTTACATAGATTGTGAAAAGGAGGAAGAAAAGGAACAAGAAACGTCAAAAGAAGAGGATATACACCAAAAAAAATCCGTAGAGAAAGAAGAAATGAATCCGACTATATCTTGTAATCCATTGGCCAAAATTACCACTCCTCAAAATATCAAGATAGAAGGACATATCAAGAAGAAAAAGGTAATAGTGCTGATTGATTCGGGAAATACCCATAATTTTATTCATTGTAAGATAACCAAAGAATTGAATTGCTTCCTATATCTAGCACCAGAGTGTCGAGTGTTGGTTGCAAGCAGAGGAACCATAAATTGCTTTAGAAAGTGCCATAATATCAAGATATCCATGGGAGAATATGTATTGAATAGCCCAACATTCCAATGGGCGGTGCTATTGTTGTACTAGGAGTCCAATGGCTACAATCCTTGGGTACAATAACTTTTAATTTTCAAGAAATTTTCATGAAATTTTCTTCGGAAGGAAAGGAAGTTGAATTAAGGGGTATCATAGGGAAATCAGGAAAGATAATCAGCTCTAATGGAGTGACAAATCTTCTAAAGAAAGAACAACGGGGCGTAATTGCACAATTATGTTCACTAGAGGTTCCCACATCGAAATCATCTATTTCTCCAGATCTCCAAAAAGTCTTGGATAATCATTCCAAAGTATTTCAGACTCCCAAAGGCCTCCCACCTATTTGTGATCATGATCATGCTCTTAATTTGATTCTCGGAAGTGTTCCTCCAAACATCAGGCCTTACAGATATCCATATGCCCAAAAGAGTGAAATTAAACGTATGGTTACAGATTTTCTAGAGGTTGGTATAATTATCCAACCAAATTCAATAAACGAAGCAAGAGATGAAGGGAAGAATGATGAACCAGGGTGGGAACTCATTCAAAAGTTGCATAAGATCCTAGTCAAACAATATTGCCAGAACTTGACAAGGAAGGAAAAAACATATTGGAACCTGAAGCAGTCACAAAACTGAGAAATTGACAACCACGAAATCGATCAATTTCAGAGTATCTCATCAAGTGGAAGAACTTACATGTTGAAGATTCCACATGGAAGGATGACAATTTTATACAACAGCATCCAAAACAACTCAAGCGTCGAGGACGCCACTTTTTGAAGGAGAGGGTCATGTTAGGTCCCTATACTACTAGTGTAACCCCTTATTATTATTATTGCAACCCCCTTATTATATTGTTATGCCCATGTAGTGCCCATATTATTATTATTGTGCACCATAGAAGCCCAATATTGTTATTGTTGTGCCCTTACATTATTATTGTTATGTCGGATTTGATTATATTATGACCCCTTAGACTCCTATGTATAGAAAGGAGGTCTTTTCATTTGTATCATCCAAGAATTGTTCATTTGTGTAATGTAAAGGAGGTTTCCCCCTCGAAAAGGCTAATGTTTAAGTCATTGATATATCTTTTTGTGAGTTGGTTTCATAACAACGAATTTGTTTGTTTATCCAGCGGTGAAGAATATTTTTTTTTTTGTTACCTTTACCTTTCTTCTTGCTTCCATGTTTCTGTTGAGGCTTGCCTTTATAAGATGAAACGACATTTACCCCGGAAGAAGAAGCCACAAGAGGGTGGGATTGAGGGTTTTGTGCAGGGGCGGTGAGAGCAATACCAGATGGTTTACTGGCCGACAGAAAATTGGAAGAACCTATAATGCCATCAACAACATAAGGTTATTTACCAGGTGGATGAGGAACAATATTCAAAGGTCTCAGAGTGTTTGGTATCTTATCATACAGTGTGCCTGATTGGGTATAAATTAGATCTAAATATTGAGCATGGGCAATAACTTGTTCTTCGGTCATGACTCCACCTTTGGTTACATCTTATGTTATGGAAGATAACATATATTTGACAAACCATTCCGCTAACAATTGATCGGGAACATAAGTGTTGACCAACTGGTGATGACGTCTCCACTCATGAATGTGATCTAAAATGTGAGTAGAGTCTGATTATTTGAAGTTAGTCAATAGTTTTGTTCCTGTTTCGTATCTGATGGGCAATTGGAAATGTGTGTGGAAGGTAGTGGCTAAAGTATTGAAGTCATTAACCAACGCTCTAGGTAACTCAATATACCATTTAGCTGTATTACTTGTGAGCGTTCGTTGGAAAAGGTGAAGTCGAATGGAATCATCATTAAGGGAGTTGGATGAACACCATAGATGATACATCATTACATGCATCAATGGGTCTTCTCCAATATTCCCATTGAATTTTGGGATATCAGAAGGAAACTTAGTGAGAATAATTGACCACCATGGCGAATGAACAATGGGGTTGTTAGTAAGCCGAGTTAAATCTGGTAATTCAAGAATAGACACAAAAGGAAACTATTGATTAAAATCCAGAGGTGAATGAATTGGATATGAAGGGATAGCCTGGGCAACAAGAAATTTCATTCCTGGGTAAGGAGGGTTCTGATAATAAGAAACCTAGTTACCAGAATATGGAGGGTTCTGATAACCAACATACAAGTGAGTTTGTTTCCCAGGTCCAAGATAGCGATAAAGCTACTGGAATGGTTGGGTTTGGATTTTTTGGCCTTGAAAAGGAACTTGATGTGATCCATACTATTGCTTGATAGGGGTTTTCATTGCCCCTAGTACGGGTTCGATTAAGATTGTGCCAAATTTTAAAGAATTTGACCTATAATTTGAAGAATTTGAGGTGTACCTTGTGCAAGCGATTGAGAAGGTGAGGGACCTTGTATAGGTTGACTAACTAAGATCTAGAGATAACCATACATCGTTGGAATAGGTTGTAAAGGTTGGTTCACATGTATTTGAGCTTGTTGAGATGCTGATGTATAGTTAGGAATTTGTTATGAAGACGATACAGTTTGAGGATTCAACAATCGATCCCAATATGAACCAAGTTGAACGGGTAAAGTAGGTTTCCAAACAATGGTAGCCATTCTAGGATAAGGAGGACTATAATTACCCAAGTTACCATATTCAGGTATACCAAAAACAGGTTTCCCCCATACCATAGGAGGAGGAGATGATGGAGGCAACTGTGATCCAGATTGAGGGTACCCAACATACGAAGGGTTAGGCTATTGAAGGTAGCTTTTCCCACTAACATAAGGGCCATCTTGCTGCTCTATTGTAGGTGTAGGTGGAGGAAAAGGAGCAGAATGTGTGGCATTCATAAGATAAGTACCAAACATTATTCCCAAATTAGATAACATGGGAGAGGTCCAAGGACTGGAAACCACACCAGAAAAGGTACCAGATAATGACTAATAGCCAAGTGGGATGACCATGCCACAATACAAATAAGTTTTGAGTGATGTCACAAACATAGATGAGGAAGAAATACTTGATGTCTCAACCATATTGGCGGACAAGGGTTCAAGGAGTTTGAATTAATTCTAGTCATGGTTAATAATCTAAAAGAAGATTTCCACGAGAGATCTGTGGGTAGGCCCATAGAATTAGGTAAAGGAGATTGTGTCGGAGGTTTAAGAGAGAAAAGAGGATTGGCTTGATAAAAATAAAGTCCATCCCAATGAATGAGAGTAGAAGGACGATGCTCTTCCTGAGGGATCTCTTCAATACCCACAAGTCCGTATGGATGAGGTTCATCGTTAGGCCCAATATATATTGGTTCTGTCTGAGACAAAGGAAGAGAAGAGGAAGGTACCAAAGAATCAGGTGAAAATGGCGGCTCCTTAGGCTAAACAACCTTAGGAAACAAAGTTTTGGACTCAGGGATATTAGATTCAATGACCTCAGGTAACAAAGTTTCACGGACTGCTGTTTCAATTGTGTCAGTGTCAGCAATAGGAATAGATGTAATCTCAAGTTTAGAACTCAAAGGGACAAATGATTATGGCTGATAAATATTGGGAGGATGGGAAGAAGTAGTTCCTAATGTTCCTGATTCGATAGTTTGCGTTTGCTTATGTTTTGGATGACAGTTAGGAGCAACCTATGGAGGAAGAGGAGGCTTATTTTTCATTCTACGCGAATGATGAGGAGGGGGGTTTTGTTCTTCCATGCTGGATAATAAATTTTATTAGCACAAAAAGAAATAAATAAAAAAGAGGGTAATCTAGGCATAAAGGATTACCAAGCAACTATGAATTGCAATATACACCTTGGTGAACAAAGGACTTAACGTACAACAACTAATATCCCTGATTGCTGTGTTCGGTGTATCACTGTATACAAGGCGAGAAACTCGGTTACCTATGGATGGATAGCAACCTATTGGGGACTCCATAAATAGACATGACGGTACGTGGGAGTGTAGTACGTAGTAGTGTTGTCTAATGAATAAACGTTTGATGAGAGCGTTCCCATATACTTTACGTGTGTGGAGTGCCACCAATATACCCGAAGGTATGTGGAGTATGATCCTATACACTCACATACGTGGAACGATATTTCACCCTTGGGATGCAACACTAGAAAACAATGACAACTCCTACGTTTAATGACACGAAAACACGTCTCTAGCCTAGACCTCTAAATGTTTGTGTTAATGTTACAAATTCTCCTTAGGTTGATTCAATCAATTTTACTATTTAGCTTTGATTATGTTTCAGTTTTGGGGCTCACCATGAATGTCACCTGAATATCTAAAATGCAGATCTAACATGATAAAATAGAAATATTTTCTCTTTCAATGAAAATCTAGCTAAGGAAGGGAAGGAACAATCAAGATACAACACACAATATGCAACAAACAAGATGCAAGATGCAATTTTCCTTTTGATGCAATTGTTCCTATGCTAATGCACATGAAACACCCTAAATGCCAAAGCAAATATTTTCTTTTCACCACATTTAATTTTTGAAATGAAGAAAACTAAGATGTAACTGTTCAATTACTGATTCAATTACACTTTTTAGAATGAGGACTAAAACAATAATTCATCTAAGCGATAAAAAATAAAACAAAATTAGTTTGAAAATGACCAAATGATAAGAACAAAGAAAAATAAAAAACAATTCTTACCAAAGGCAAACAACACAAATGCAAGCCAAATGGAGGCTTTTAGAGAGACCAAAAGACACTCAAAACTCAGGGAAGTTCAACTGGAAGTAGGATGACCAAAGAGAGGCTCAAGAACCAAGGAAAAAATTATGCAAAAAAAGGGGCCAACACTGGAGCAGAAGAGGCACCAGTGCATTGCAACGTTGGTATAAAGTTGGCCAGGGTGAGGTGCAGTGCTCTGTCAAAGGCACAAGGGGTGTGTTGGGCTTAGGAAAGAGGATTTTGACAAAACAATTACAAAAAAGGCTCAATGAAATCACTTCTTAGGTATGTTATTGGTTGGATGATACAAAAAAGGTCTTTCAAGGAGGTAATAAAACACAATGGACAAGGAAACCACCAAGGGAATACTCCATTCCCTAGTATGCTCACCAATTTGTTATACATGATTTACGATTGTGGACAAAAGTATCTCCCTTAAGTCGGTGGCTAACCTAGAACAACATAGAGACAAGGAACATAATGCTTTTAATTAAACTTAATGATGGCGGAGTGAGGCCTACCTGGAATCCTTTGTATGCTTTGCTCCTCCTTTAGCTTGGAAGCTCCAATTCCAGCTCTGAATGCCAAAATTAGAACCTACACAGTTAGATAACACAAGCCAAGAAACTATGAAATCTATGCAGTATCATCTAAGTACTTCATTCAATATATCAACATGGTATTGAAATATATGAAATAACAACATCACATATAGGAAAACAATGAATTCTTTGCATTAATATAAATGGAAGGAGATTATAACCATAAGTAGTAGTTGATGTTGTAAAAGAGCTCCTCCAAGTTGTTGACTTATCCTTTCCTTGTCACAATATGTACCTACATTCACCCTAAATGCATGAGATAATATCCACTCACTGTAGCAGCATAAGGGCATAATCACTCTCCAAAATCCAATCCCCAACCACATAGAAGGTTGGGAATATATAGAGAAGTAGGGTAAGCTGGGAGTTCATATCCAATTACGATCTAGGGTTTGAGATACAAGGAAATGATAAGTGCATCAATTTGTTGTCTTCTCTACCAGATTCGTGGGATAATATATCTGTTGTAATAGGTAGAAATGCAACTACCTTGCAATTTGATGAAATAATCTCATCTTTGTTGTCAGAGGATATGAGACGGAAAAATATGGAGGCCTAGAATGGTGATGCCTTATTTGTAGGAGGACGGTCCTAGAATAGAAACAAAAATAATTTCTTGAGTGGGAGATCTAAATCTCCAGAAAAACCTGTAAAGTTGTGCTGGAAATGCGGGAAGGAAGGGCACTTCAAAAGGGACTGTAAATATAAAGCTCCAGAGAAAGGAAATGGATCTGATGATTCTCCTTCTCCAGAGGCAAAAACCACCTCAGATGAAGGTGGAGATGTGTACTTGGCTTCATATTCAAGTACACATTATGAGCCTCATCATTGGATAATTATGTGGGCCTTAATTCACCTCCTAGCTTAGCCAAACCAACTATTATTACAACCTATTGCATACTTTTGATTATTTTTTGTTTATGGGATGAGTTAGAGTTGGATATTTTGCTTTGTGGTCTAACGTGCATTTAATGCAGGATTAAAGGATAAAAGCAAGGAATTTTGGCAAAGACCTTAGTCAAAACTCGAATGGGAAAAGGGAGAGGAATTATAGGAGGTAAATCCTCCTCATTTACTATCCATCCATTTGAATATTCCTCCATCAGCTCAAAGTGAAAACGGCCAAATCATGAGGACTAGAAGGCAGTCGAGTAAGTGAAAGTCAAAGCACCAGTTTATCTCGAGTTTGGGAGCTGAGCCTCCCTAATTTTAAGGAAGTCGTTGGAGACTTCAGATGTATAAGTAGAGAGGCCTAGGACCTCAGTAGGATTCAGATTTTTGATTGTAAAACTCTACTCTATTTTTGAGCTGCAAGACTTGTGATAGTTTTTGATGTAATCCATGGTTTTGATAATAAGAATGAGTTTTGTTTTGAGCCAACACTGAGTTAACTCAGAGGGCTGAAGCTCTTGGGTTAGGGCCTAACCCTAGTAGCCAAGGCTCCTCTTTATTTTACATGTATGCTAGCATAGATTCATGGTTTAATTGTTCATTTTCTTAAGTAGTTTCATTTCCATTACAATAGTGTAGAGTTGTTTGGTTGTGTTTTAGTTTGCTTCCATTTGTGCCTTATTTCAATTAGTAGGTTAGCAAGGAGAAAAATATCACCATAAGGTTGTCAACAGGTGTCTCGGCCTCACCTCCTCCCTCTGGAACCATGACTTGAGAAAGAGACCCTTCAGCAACCCCAAAAACACATATTTCTAGTTCTTGCATGAGCTTTGGAGTTTGTTGTCTTGATTCAGTACTTGGTTCATTTCATTGTCATCTTTTTCCATCACTCTCTTTCTGTAATAAGATCTTACTAATATTCTCATTTCCTTCAACACTTTCTTCATGCATAATATGGGCAACTGATTCATGCTTTTCTAGTTTATGAGAATGTATCTTGTTGCATAGTTCTTGGAAGATACACACGTTTTAAGCATTGCAGGTACTTCAAGAGGATGTCTAGAATTCATCACCAACATCCATCTTTCACCTCATCCACCTCAACCATCTCTTGGTCCACCGTCACACTCACTAGTTTTTGTCCTTTTTCATTGAAATTCCCCTAGACACATTGAAATGCTTAAGCGGAAGCTAATAAATCACATATTAATCAGATTATACCCATGGATTTCCTTACCATCTGATCCACAACAAACCTAACCAATCACCATCAACCGCGTGTCACATAGCTGACGTATTCATTTCAACATTTGACTTTAGGCGCTCCAAATATCTACTGTCGATCTGTCTCACTTGATCCAATGGCTATCGAGTCACTCGCTCGCCAACTAGCTTGGTTGATCTCCACCGTCGATCTGTCTCGCTTGATCCAACGACTATCGCATCACCCACTTGCCAACTAGCTTGTCCGATCTCCACCGTTGATCAATCTCGCATGATCAAATTGCTATCGTGCAATCTCACGTGAATTCTTGCATGCCTGATATCTGATCGAGAGCATGTGAGAAAAGTGGTTTTCTCGTGCTACGTGTCACCCAGTTAGGCTAATCGAGTGAAATTTAGGAATACTGCTTATAGCTCTTAGGGCGCGCGAGATACTGCTTACCACCTACGAAGACCGCTCCATGCTTCCACACGTTTCCACCCTTCTGTCGACACGTGACTTGATGTGATCCATCCATCTATTAACTTAATCTCCCATGATAAGATCTCCACCGCTCACCTTCCGTTAATCCTTTTCATTGATCCGACTGATGCAACGGTTCTTGTGCACTACTGCTTCATTACTTCTTGCTTTCACTAATTTCGATCTTCAATTTCTCTTTTGCTTGAATCCTTCCTACACTTTGTTCAACGTATTATTTAAATGCTACCACTCCTGAGCTTTGATTTTGTTATTCAATCAGAGTCTAACACTGTCCGATCATCACAATACTCCTCTAAGCATTGTCCTCTCTCTCGGATTCTTTTTGAATTCCCTGCACACTTACGTTATGAAAAATTAATCTAATCCACACACAATTCATAATTCAATTACTCAATACACACCACACAAACTCAAAAATTGCACTTCTATATTAATAAATAAATATTTACACAATGAGTTCGTTCTAGGCCTGACATTCTATATCAGTGGCCTTTCCTTTAACAAAAGGCCTCCTAGGACCCTTCCACACCATCCAAACACTCCATAGACCTTCTAGCCATCCTCAACCACCTTCCATCCACCTGTCACATCCACAAGAACAATTAGATTGCATGCTTGATTTTACAAAAGAAACCAAAAAAAGTGAAAACAAATTTAGTTTAATTTCCTTGCTTACACATTAGTGGTTTGATGCTCTTTACTTCTGTAACTTAGATAGTAGCATCAGGTTAGTGTTGATTTAGCAATTCTTCTTAGCATAGTTGTTTAAATGGTTAATTAGGATATGGTGTGATTTAACATTACATGTTGTTTTCTTTATTATTGCAGTAGAGTAGCTCTCTTAGAATAGATTTGCTCTTCTTCCATCAAAGAATCAAGCTTCTTCTGACTCTATTGATGTCTGGATTGGAACCCTTGGGGTCTCTCGCTAGATGAACAATGACAACATGCGAGAACTTCACTTTTACTTGTGCATATAGCACTGTCACCTTCAAGTTTGTACGAACTCTGGGTTGATAAGTAAAGCTGGTAGCCCAGGAGTTGTAGCATCATTACTGCAATACTGACACTCATCACTTTTTGGTGCCGTTCCCGAGGAGGTGTCTAAGTAGAATGTGATTACTGCTTTCTTTTCTTCTATTTCTAGTCTTCAATTTTCTGCCATTAGTTTATTTCTGCAAAATTAATCTAGTACTTTCCTTTCTTTCAGTTGTCATTATCTGCTTTCCTTTCCATTCTGCAAGTAGAATTTCAATTCAGCAAGTAACTTTTCTTTCTGTCAGTAGTTTTCATTCAATCATCAATTTCATTTCTGCAAAGTACTTTCCAGCAAAAAAATCTTACAAAAACCAACCCAAAAACATTTCCTTTCATGCCCTGTAGAAATAGGGACAATTTAGGGAAATTCTTGCCAAATACCCCCACTACATCCAACAACCAACCTTCTCTCTTCTTTGGTGGCTATGAATTGGAGGAACCTTTAGGTGAGAAACCTGACATATTTGAAGAACCTACAGGGGAAGAAGAAGAAGAAGAACCCATTCCTACTGAACCAATGGTTGAAAACCGAAATGATAGAGGGAATAGAGAGAGAATTGAGGGTGCCTTCCCCATCAGGGAAACCAACGTGGATACTAAGATGAAGAATATAATCCCCTCTTCTCTACTTCATTTCCATGGCCTGACCACAGAGGACCCCGACACTTTCCTATTTGAGTTTTCCGTTATATGCCGAACCTATGACTATATAGATGATGAGAAAAAGTTAAAATTGTTTACATCTACCCTCAAGGATGCATCATTGCGTTGGTTCATGGGTTTAGCTGGAGATAGAATCACTACTTCGGCTCAGATGCAACAGGATTTTAACAACAAATATTGGGACTACTGTAGGTCAAAAGATACTAAAGAAGAGATTTTCAGGATGACTATCAGCTAGGATGAATCCTTAGAAGACTACAAAGAAAGATTCCAACTTAGTTACAAAAGGACCAGGTGCACACTTGACCCCGAGTCACTAAAGCTGGTCCTGCTCAGAGGAGTAAGGGAAGATCTTCTGGATACCTTACATTTGTTAGCAAGAGGAGATGTCTACCAATTATCTATGAGGATATCAAGACTGTCTTTAGAAACCATTCTAGGGCATCCATGAAAAAGGGTAGGAGTAGTCAACCTATGGCTAGTACATCATCTTCCAACTCATCCATCAAGGGTGAAATTGGAAATATGCTAGAAGATTTCAAAAGTGAGATGCTGAAAACCCTTTCCTTGCAATTGGACACCATGAACATCAAAAGGAAGCAAGAGGAAGCAGAGAGAGCCTTGGCCATGTTTTGCCCTAGATGCACCAGGAGGCATCCTAGGAACGAATGTCCATTGAACTGTATTGAGATTTGCTCGGTCTGTGAAGAAAACCACTCCACAGACAAGTGCCCTTATTTACCCGGACTCAAAGCTGTATATCAAAAGAGCTGAAGGGGTTACTGAGCTGCTATGCTACATCAACCAAAGGAGACCTCCTGGGCCTAGACCATACCAGCAGGGTATGCAAGGGTCATCCCATGCATATTACAACCCCAACTAAACCACAACTATACCTTCTTGCGGACTCCCTGCTCATCCTTCCTGGTCTACACCCCCTCCTTGGTCCAATGCAACTCAATATCATTCTCAGATAGGCAGCCAATCATTTCAACCTTACGCTTTGCCACAACCTCAGTGGAATACACCACTCTAGGGGTGGAGGCCCCAATACAACAATGCTCCAGTTCTATTTCCTCCACCAGCTACCCAACCAAAATTCCTACACTTTGCTCCACCCAAGAAACCCCAGATGCCTGCCCAGCCAAATTCGAACCCGAACAATAGGCAGGCTCAACAAGTATACAGTGGAGAGACATCATACCCAGCTTATGCTGTAGAAATCCAGGAGATCAACCTAAGATTTGGGAGAATTCTCCTGGATAACCAACCTCCCTCTCCACATAGGGAGCTTGAGGAAGAAAGAGAGGAAAACAACCTTAAAGTAATTCCACCATTTCCTGAGAGATTAGCCCAACCACTCCAGCCTATCTTAGATGAAATTGAACTTTTGGGAGAATTGAAAAATCTATGTGTAAAGATCCCCCTTCTCCAGGCAATAAAAGATGTCCCCATTTAATATAAGTTGATTAAGGAGAAGTGCTTCAAGCATCCAGGTAGAAGAAAAAGGGATGTCCCTAACATTAATGTCATTTGGAAACTATCTGACTTAATGTTGGGGTAGGTAATATGTCCAAAATATTTGGACCCTGGAAACCCTGTAGTAGATGTGCACATCAATGGCACCATCGTCCCACACACTCTGATCGATATTGGGGCTGCCATTAATGTGATGACCAAGGAAACCATGCTCAAGCTCAACCTCCAAGGGTCATTGAAGAAGACCACAATAGTTCTATAACTTGCAGGCCATTCCACAGTCACCCCTGAGGGAATTGTGGAGGATGTGATGGTCTCCATTGACTCCTGGGAGTACCCTGTAGATTTTCTAGTTCTCCAGCCTGAGGCTAAGCTTACTGGTTACCCTCTCATCCTTGGGAGGCCATGGTTGGCCACAACCGATGCTTACATTAGCTACAGAGCTGGGAATATGCCCATCAAGAATGGGCATATGTCTAAATAGTTAGTCCTATAACCTCCTGCTCAACCTTCTCTAGAGCATGATTTACCTTTATGGTTGGAGGAGGAGGAAGAAGATGAGGTTTATTCCGCCCAAATTTATGCTTTGGAAGCAACCATAGGAGGAGGACAACAAAATGAGGATAAATTAATTGAACACCTGCTCCAAAGTCTAACTCTTGGTTCGTTACCATTAGAAGAAGAAGTAAGAGAAACCCAGAACAATCATCCAATTGAATTATGCTTGGCCGATTCCAACCCACTCCATGTGAAAACAATAAAATTTGGCCCAGATAAAAATTTCAAAATTAATCCATCTCTTTCTGCTCTCGAAGAGGAAAATCTATGCAACATGTTGAGAGAAAACCTAGAAGCCTTTGCTTGGAGTTAAAAGGAAATGAAGGGACTATACCCCTCAGTGTGTACTCACCACATATACATCAAAGAAGGTTGCAAGCCAGTCCGACAACCACAAAGGAGGATGAATCCAACTCTTAAAGTTATAATCAAAGAAGAACTATAAAAACTGCTAGATGCAGGATTCATTTACCCTATCTCCGACATTGAGTGGGTCTCTCCTTTAGTGTTAGTTCCCAAGAAAAATGGTAAGTGGAGGATTTGTGTCGATTACAGGGAGTTGAACAAAGCCACAAAAAAAGAATCATTTTCCCCTACCCTTCATTGACCAAGTGCTAGATGGTCGGACAGGGAAGAAGTTTTTTTCTTTCTTACATGGATTCAGTGGGTACAACCAAATCCAAATCTGCCTAGAAGACTAGGATAAGATCACATTCACCTATTCTTGGGGTACTCTTTCCTATAGGGTCCTTCCTTTTGGCCTATGCAATGCTCCTACCACTTTCCAAAGATCAGTCTTGAGTATTTTCTCTGAATTAGTACATGATGCGGTGGAAATTCATATGGATGATTTTACACCTTATGGCTGTGATTTTCAAGAAGCCCTAAATAACCTAGGCAAAGTGTTGCACATATGCATTGAAATGAACCTGTCTCTCAGTACGGAAAAATGTGAATTTTTAATGACTGAAGGGACCATGCTAGGTCATTCAATATCTCAACAAGGACTGCAGGTGGATCCGAACAAAATAGGAATCATCCAAAGGGTCCCACCTCCGCAAAAGCAGAGGGATGTCAGGAGTTTCTTGGGGTTAGATGGATACTATTGAAGGTTCATAAAGGACTTCAGCAAGTTGGCCTCTCCTTTATTTGGGTTGTTCACCAAAGATTATGAGTTTATATGGTCAAAAAGCTGTCAAGAGGCCTTAGACATTTTAAAGGGTAAGTTAACCACTGCATCAATTCTTCAAGGCCCAAACTAGCCCCTCCCTTTTCATATTCATGCTGACGCCTCACACAAAGGCATAAGAGCAACCTTAGGTCAAGTAGAGGAGAAATTTCCCTATGTCATCTATTTTATCAGTAAGAACCTGTCAACTGTTGAGCTAAATTATACTGTGACCGAAAAGGAACTCCTGGCTGTTGTGCATTCATTAGAAAAATTTAGGCATTACATTACAGGCTACCAAACATTTATGCATACTAACCACGCTGCAATCAAATTTTTAATGAACAAACCAGATGCGAATGCTAGAATTATAAGATGGTTGCTTTTATTAAAATAGTTTGATCTAACTATTGTTGATAAGCTTGGTAAGGAAAATGTTGTTGCAGACTTTCTATCTAGGATGAATCTGCCTGCAGGTGAAGAAGGAATGGTGGGTGACCAGTTACCAGACAAGCACTTGTTTGCTATTTCAGTTTTCTCTCCATGGTTTGCTAATATAGCAAATTATTTGGTATCAGCACAATGCCCACCAAACTTGCCCTCCAAAGAAAAGAGCAAGATAGTCAGGAAAAGTGCCCCCTTCACCTGGATTGGGGGAAATCTTTTCAAACTTGGCCCAGATCAAATCTTGAGAAGGTGTGTAAGGGAAGAGGAATTTTTTGACATCCTTCTAACCTGTCATGATGGGCCTTGTGGAGGCCACTTCGCAACAAAGAGGACAACATTCAAAGTGTTACAAGCAGGCTATTATTGGCCACTCTTCATCAGGATGTGAAAAACTACATTAGTCAGTGTGATCGGTGCTAGAGGATGGGAAGGCCTACTTCAAGAGATGAAATGCCCCTATAGCCTCAAGTGACTTTCGAGCCATTTGAAAAGTGGGGCATGGATTTCATTGGGCCTATCAACCCTCCTTCAAAGCAAAAACAATACATTATTGTATGCACTGATTATTTGACTAAGTGGGCTAAAACCAAGGCAATTAAGACAACAATAGAAGAGAAGGTGGCTGAGTTCCTAAGGGAGAATGTATTCTACAAATTTTGGTACCCTAGATAGCTAGTCACAGACCAAGGTAGCCAGTTTACCTCCATCATGATTGAAGAACTGCTCAACCATCACAAAATCAAGCATAGGACCTCCACTCCCTATCATCCACAAGCTAATGGGCAAGTGGAGGTGACCAACAGGGCATTGGAGAGCATCTTAACCAAGGTAGTGAGCAGCAGCAGAAAGGATTGGGTGGAGAGACTAGTTGAGGTCACTTGGGCCTATAATACAACATGGAAGACCACCACTAGATTTACCCTATGAGCTAGTCTATTGAAAAAAGGCCTTGCTGTCCCTTGAGTTTGAATATAACACATTAAGGATGGCAGCCCAACTAGATCTGGATCTTAGTCATGCACAAAAAGAAATATTGTTCCAATTGAATGGCTTGGATGAATTCAGAATGTAGGCCCTCCTACATACAGAGATAGTTCAACTTCAGAGGAATATCTGGCATGATAAACATATTAAGGAGAAGCAATTTCAAGAGGGTGATTGGGCATTGTTATATGATTCTAGGTATAAAGACTTCAAGGGAAAGCTAAGGACAAGATGGATTGGACCTTATGTGGTGGAAAGATGCCATGATAATGGTTCAGTGCAAATCAAAACTATAGATGAAGAAGCCATTCCATTGCTTGTTAATGGACACCGATTGAAAATGTACAAGAGGCCTTTATCAAAGAAAGAGTTCATTAACAATATCAATAAAACAGTGATGATGGTGGAGCAAGTTCTAGCTCCTCCCTCATTAGGTCACTAAGAAAAAAGAAAAAAGAATAAGGACTCAGGTGAAAACCTCCATGAGGCACCTGAGTCCCATCTTTGGGTTGAAAACCTCGTGAGGCGGCCCAAGGGTGAGAAAAAATAGAAATAAGAATAAGAAGATCCCTGGGTGAAAACCTTCTTTGAGGTGGCTAGGGAAAACATCTAGGGTGAAAACCTCTCTGAGGTAGCCTAGGTGTTTTTCAAAAAAAAAAAGAGAGAGAGAGAGAGAGAAAGATATAATTGTTATTTGCAGGTGAGCGAGAAAGACAATTAAGGAGCAAAAAGAGGATCCAAATGGAACCCTGCCTCACACATATCCATCTCCTCCACTCCTTACCATGCATCCCTCCATAATTTCTATTGTTTTTCACTCTAATGCTTCAATTTATGCGTAGATTGTGTTTTCTACAGGGTCCCCTATATTCCTACAGGATCCCTTGAAAACCTACAAGATGATCCTGTAGGAATTATAGTGTCCCGGAAAACCTACAGGAAGCAATCCAAGGGCACATGGTAGGTTTTTTAGGTCCCTAAAATTCGTCATAGACATGATCTAACCCCTCACCTCGTCCATTACCATCATCCCTACACTCACCATTCAAAACAAAAAGAGATCAATTTCTGCTAGTTATGAAAAAAAGAAAGAAGGAAACACAGAGGAGAGTAAGAGCATTACCTGAATGTCCCTTTCTCCACACACACTCCTACTCCCTCTATCCATTCATTGCACCATCCTCACAGCCCTAGCCAGCAACATGATTAAGAAATTCTAAGGGAGAAGCAACTACAGGACATCTTGTAGCAACCTATCCCACATAATATTAATCATCAGCTACAGGTCTTCACTAGGATGATCGAGGAGGTCCACAACAACAACAACATTAGATCTTCAGTCACAGAAACCTGCAAAAGCCAAGAAACCATCAACAGATAGCAGAGGAGGAAGAAGAATGACCATGCATTAAATAAACATTGCGACATCTCTGATCTTCGAAAATTGCAGCATGGCATCGAGACCACAGGTAAGTATCTCGATCACTCACTCATATGCATCATCTGATCAAAAGTTGTAAAGGTTACAAGGTAGTTGGTTTATAAGTGAAAAGGTGGCCAATTAACTTGGCCAACTTTGTTCAATCATCACATGCAAAACCGGGTGTCCTCTCACACATGGCTACTGTCAACTCAAAGACAGAGGAGGAGTAGGAAAAGAGGTGGTTAACTATGGATCTACGAGGTGGGAGATGATTACGAGGAGAGGAAATGATGAGGTGGTAGTGGGGATCAATGGTCCAAAAATGGCAACGTACCTCTGTTGCCAAAACACCACCTCACCCCGAAACACCATAAAGGGAAATAAAACATCATTTGCATGCGTTCATGCATTCCACCTCCTCGAAAATCCCTCACTCAAGTCGCTCTCATAACTTTGGCCACTGACTGGAAGCAAGGATCCATCGTTTTGCGAGAGAATTTTTACAGGAGCATGCACAGGAATTCCTACAGGAACTATCTACAAGATATAATCTATAGGAGTAGTCTACAGGATAGGCAAACAAGAGTTCAAGAGGGGATATCACGGGAATTGTCCACTTTCACTATTCTAAGGAGGTAGGATCTAAAAATCCATCCCCATTTACAAGAAAATGAACTAGAAATTCTCTAAAATATAGTGGAGTTAGCAACTGTAGGAGGTGAATTATATACATAGTAAAATCTGTTTTAATAGGAGAGAACCGACAAACACTATGAGGATACAACAACACCCCTAGGTGCTTGAAATCTTTACAAGACACAACTGGATGGGGTTTTTTTGGAAAATTCACAGTGTATGATGATGAGGTGGCTCAAGAATTTTCTCATTCCCTCACTCCACACAAAAAAATCCATGCCACTATTATAGTTAGAAGGCTGACTATAGATCTCACCCCAGAACTCATCAGTAGGGTCAGAACACTTCCCCTAGGAATTCCATGGAGAAAAGAAGACAAAGAAGACAGTTAGGTGGCAAAAAGGAAATTATTTTTAGAAGGTGAAGAACCCACAGAGGATAAAAATGGAGTAAGGAGGGACAATATGCCATACCTGTGGAGTGAGGTAGGTTACCAACTCATCAAATATATCTCATGTGAGGGTAGATACAGTGTTGTTTATGGCCACCATTTTAGGATGCTTGAAGAATTAAGATTTGGGGTAGAAACACCAGTTCACCAAAGACTCAACATACCTTATTTCTTGATGCAATCACTCATAGACTCCAGCAATAATGTAAAGGAAGGGAATTCCCAACAATTGGCTCACCATGGGTTGATCAGGATCCTCATTGAGGATGCCCTCCAAAACCTCAGGGTCCCTATAACATAGTCAGTCTTCAGAGACTTACCAGCAGAGGATGACTTCAAAACCCTCACCTATGATGTTAGTCCTTCTGTCAGTGAGGAGGAGGAAAAACAAGAAGAAGAAGATACAGAGCTAGATGGGGATGAGATGGATGAAGAAGAAACTAATACAGAGGAACATGATGAAGCAAAAGAAGAAGTGGGAGAAGAGAAGGAGGATGATGCTAAAACAAAGGAGGAAACGAAGGAAGAAACTGATGGAGATGAGGAAGAACAACAAGAGGAAGAAGATAAGAAAAATAGAGAGGAAGAAGGAATTGAAACATAAGGGGAAGAACACAAGGAGAAGTCACCTAGGGTGTCTCGAGAGGCCCTTGAGAGGGAGGCAGTAGCTTCCCTCACTGCTCTCAATACCCCATCCAAGAAAAAAGGGAAAAGAAGAAGGAAAACCCTCTATATTTCAGAACAAGAAAGAGCACAAGAATCAAACAAGGGAAGCCACAAATATCAACGAAAATCCCTATTGAGATTGAAGATTCCCCTACACCAAGAGACAAAATGACTTCCCGTAAGTCACCAATCACCTATGTAAGGAGGCCTAGTACCAGATCAACTTCCTTAAAGGGTAAGGCCATCCTACAGGATCCACAAGAAAAACTACAGGAAGCATAGAAATTAGAAAGCAAGGAAGGGGAGCAGCAAGAGACAAAAGAGGAAGACCCTGAAACAAAGGAACCAAGTCCCCAACCTAACCTAGACTCCTAATACTGGTTTATTGAAGGAGGCAGGGTGATACCTCAAAAAGGGGTGGAATACATTGGGCACATGGAAGAGAAGCTCAAGAAAATGGGCAAAGAGCTAAGTGGCTTAAGGGACAAAGAAGCAATAATGAGAGATTAACTTGAGAGGGAAAATGCATGGCTGAGAGGACAACTGTAGGAAAGGGAAAACCAACTAGAATGTATGGCCAACCTCTCCTTGGAGGCCATCTAGTGTATGATGCCAGCTAAATCCTATGCTCTTTACCTAAGAGAACAATGGCTACAATTTCAGATTAAAACACTAGCACAAAGGGGCACCATGCCATTTCAGATCTACAGGAAGTTTATTTATATTTATGATCAAAGTACACTAGAGGATAGGGCCAAAATCGCTGAGTTTTACTTGCACAACATGGCCCTCATAGACATGAATGTTTGGGATCCTAATGCCGAGCTAGGAGATCTACAGTTAATGGCTTTGGCATCATGGTTGAACCATGGGAATCAAGGGATGCAGAGATGAAAGTAATATTGGCCAGAGAGAAAAATGAACCTCTTTTCATCAGAGCTAAACAATCAAATCCCATGGCTCTAATCAACACCCATAATCTAATTTCAAATGATCCTCAGCTTGCACCTAGATATATTGCTGCCCAAGAGCAAGCAATTTCACATTTTGAGGATATGTTTAGGCTGTTAGGAGATGATAGTATACATGCCTGCTTAAGGAGATGGAACGCACTGCTACATAGCTTGAAGATCAGAGAATACCACTCCCCTCAAAGGTTGGGAGAGGCACTCAACAAGAGACCTATGTATAAGCAATCAATGCAAAGGTTGAAGGTCAATTGGATAGGCCTAAAACTCAGTCCACCACTACTCCTAGGGATGCTAAAGGGAGAAAAGAAGAAGAGGAAAAGAGGCAATGGGAAGAAGTAGAAAAGAAAGCAAGCTTCTATGAACAAGAATAAGAGACCACAACAGAGGCATGTGATGTCAGAGAGGCTACTAGAGCCATGAAGGACATGGACATTGACTAAGTTGCTCAGAGGATTAACAACGCTTTCATTAGGTGGGGGATGATGAGCCTCATCATTGGGTAATTATGTGGGCCTTAATTCACCTTCTAGCTTAGTCAAACCAACTATTCTCACAACTTATTGCATACTTTTGATTATATCTTGTTTATGAGTTGAGTTAGAGTTGGATATTTTTCTTTGTGGTCTAATGTGCATTTAATGCAGGATTAAAGGATAAAAGCAAGGAATTTTGGTAGATACCTTGGTCAAAACTCGAATGGGACAAGGGAGAGGAATTATAGGAGGTAAATCATCCTCATTTACTACCCCTCCATTCGAATATTCCTCCATCAGTTCAGAGTGCAAACAACTAAATCATGAGGACTAGAAGGCAACCAAGCAAGTGAAAGTCAAAGCACCTGTTTATCTCGAGTTTTGGAGCCGAGTGATGAGCCCCAAATTTGGTAACATTTTGGGCTCATTTGGCCTAACTACCTTTGCTCAATCCTTCATTTTTCATAACTTATGCATCATTTTTTAGTATATTTATGTCATTTGTACGAATAAGGGCAGTCACTATTCCTAGGTGGCTAACACGTGCTCATTTCAGGTTTTTTGACACATGATTGGAACAAAACTGAGCAGATAAGGACCAGGAGACAGCCAAGATGGGGTTGAGGATTCGTAGGAGGGTTGTCCACAGCATTAAATGGCCTTCCTCGGGATCTTCACCCCCAACTCCGAGCTCCAGCAACCACCACAACCGGATTAAAAGACAGCCAAACGGATTTTGAGGAAGCAACAGTTCACTCCTAGTTTGGTCAGCCAAGTCCCACTGATTTAGGAGGCCAGCTTGGAGCCTCGTGATGTATAAATGATAAGGCTTTAGCCTTCGAAAAGGACTTTTGGAACATTGTTGCACATCCTGCACTACGAGCTGCTAGCTTAGTTTTTCTCTTTTGTAGCCATTATTGGCATGCTCTTTGACTTATGATTATTATTTTTTAATGGAAAGCAGTCAGATTTGATCTCAGTTCTGAGCTTTTAAAGGAGCCATAGCTCTCGGGGTTGGGCCCAACCTGAGAGCCTAAGGCCTCTTTCTTCTGTATTGTTATCTTTTCTTTCAGCATTATGGTTTTTATTTACATACATTTGAAACGCAGTTTGTTGAGTTAGATTTCTTGGTGTGGTTAAGTTGGTCATTGTTGAAAGATAGAGTTGCTTCAGCTATTTAGAATAAAGTGAAGAGATTGGAGTTGATAAAAGTTCCAGAAAAGGGTTGCTTGCACACTCATTTTCACCTCTTTCTAGGGGCTGGAATTGCAGACTGTGCTACCCACCAAAAACATTGGTTTACGAATTCATGCAATCTGTGGTGCAATACTTTCGTTTGTAGAAGTTGTCCATGCATTCAGACCTCTTGGAATGTTTCTTTGCTTCAGTACCATACATGGTTTTCCTTATAAATAACGTTGATGTTCATTGGTTCCATTAAACAGTTAAGAATGTTTTGATTATGTGCAGGACGTGGATGATTTGGTTCAGTTTACACTGTGCAGTGCTACTCCTTCACCTTCTCATCCTTCTAAGCCTTGCCCAGGCCAACTACTCATCTCCCAATTAGACCCCTTGTCTCTCAGCTACTCTACTACCCACGTTATCCTACCTTTTCGGCCTTCCATTCCCTCTACCCTCCTTTAGACAAACTAGCTTAGCACACCCCCTCATCATCTCATCTCTCTGTCACTAAGTCATTACAAACCCCTCTCCTACCTCCCTATCCACCCATGCAGCCTCTTCCACTCACCCATCATCCAAAAATCTAATTGTAGAACATCCTGTAGGAATTACTGAACATCCTGTAGAAGTTCTGGAACATCCTGTAGAACCCCTGCAGACTTCCTGTAGAAGCTCATAAACGCGGTCTCTTGGTAGCAAAACTTTGTGAAACTCTCTGGAAGGGTGTTAGGGACCCCTTAGACCCTCTCTGAACTTTCCCAACCTTTTTCAAGCCTTCCTCCTCCTTGATCCACCTCTGCACAGTAAAAAGCTAGTTAAAAAGCACATGCATGATAATTCTAATAATTGAAACAAAAATACAAAAAGATGTTTTCTTCAGATAGAGGTAGTCTAGACACATGCATTTCACCTTCATAGAAGTAATGGCATCTCTTTTCGTAGTTTGCATCCCCATCTCTGCATCAGTAAGACTAGCTGGTAGAATTAGGGTTTGCTAGGGTTTGCGTTTCTTGTTGGCTTTCAGTTCCTTTCTGCAAATAGATTAGCTTCTTTTGAGATTAGCTTTCGTCCATCAGTTAAAAAGCTTCTTCTAAGAGCTCATAGAAGTTGGCTTGAGCCCCTAGCGGACTTGTGCCAGCTGACCAAGTGACAGCTGCGGCAAGAGCTAGTACTTGTGCATACAGCACCGTCGCTTCCAAGTTTGTTACGAACTACTGGGTTGATAAAACTAAGGAAGGAAGCTCCAGGAGTTGTAGCATTATTGCTACAATACTGGAGCCCACCACTGAGCCTCCCTAATTTTAAGGAAGTCATTGGAGACTTCAGATGTATAAGTAGAGAGGCCTAGGACCTCGGTAGGATTTGGATTTTTTATTGTAAAACTCTACTCTATTTTCGAGCTATAAGACTTGTGACAATTTTTGATGTAATCCATGGTTTTAATAATAAGAATGAGTTTTGTTTTGAGCCAGCACTGAGTTAACTTATAGGATTGAAGCTCTTGGGTTAGGGCCCAACCCTAGTAGCCAAGGCTCCTCTTTATTGTACATGTATGCTAGCATAGATTCATGGTTTAATTGTTCATTTGCTTAAGTAGCTGCATTTCCATTACAACAGTGTAGAGTAGATTGGTTGTGTTTTAGTTTGCTTCCATTTGTGCCTTCTTTCAATTAGCAGGTTAGCAAGGAGAAAAATATCACCATAAGGTTGTCAGTAGGTGTCTCGGCCTCACCTCCTCCCTTTGGGACCATGACTTGAGGAAGAGACCCTTCAACAACCCCAAAAACACAGATTTCTAGTTCTTGCATGAGCTTTGGAGTTTGTTGTCTTGATTCAGTACTTGGTTCATTTCATTGTCATCTTTTTCCATCACTCTCTTTCTGCAATAAGATCTCACTCATATTCTCATTTCCTTTAGAATTTTCTTCATGCATAATATGGGCAACTGATTCATGCTTTTCTAGTTTATGAGAATGTATCTTGTTGCATAGTTCTTGGAAGACACACACGTTTTAAGCATTGCAGGTACTTCAGGAGGATGTCTAGACTTCATCACCAGCACCCATCTTTCACCTCATCCACCTCAACCATCTCTTGGTCCACCCTCACCTCACTAGGTTTTGTCCTTTTCATTGAAATTCCCCTAGACACATTGAAATGCTTAAGCGGAAGCTAATAAATCACATTTTAATCAGATTATACCCATGGATTTCCTTACTGTCCGATCCACAACAAACCTGAACAATCACCATCAACTGCATGTTGCATAGCTGACGTATTCATTTCAACGTTTGACTTTAGGCGCTCCAAATCTCCACCGTCAATTTGTCTCGCTTGATCCAATGGCTATAATGTCATCTGCTCGCCAACTAGCTTGGTCGATCTCCACTGTCGATTTGTCTCACTTGATCCAGTGGCTATCATGTCACCCACTTGCCAACTAGCTTGCTCGATCTCCACCGTTGATCAGTCCCGCATGATCCAATGGCTATCGCACAATCTTGTGTGAATTCTTTCACGACCGATATCCCATCAAGAGCACGTGAGAAAAGTGGTTTTCCCGTGATACGTGTCACCCACTTAGGCTAATCACGTGAAATTTAGGAATACCGCTTATAGCTCTTAGGGCGCGTGAGATACTACTTACCACCTATGAAGACTGCTTCATCATTCCGCACATTTTTCACCTTTTTGTCGACACGTGACTTGATGTGATCCATCCATTTATTAACTTAATCTCCTCTGGTAAGATCTCCATCGCTCATCTTCCATTAATCCTGTTCATTGATCCGACTAATCCAATGGTTCCTGTGCACTGCTGCTTCATTACTTCTCCCTTTCACTGATTTCGATCTTCGATTGCTCTTCTGCTTGACTCCTTCCCGAACTTTGTTTTGTGTATTATTTAAACGCCGCCACTCCTGAGCTTTGATTTGGTTATTCAATCAGACTCCAGCACTGTCTGATCATCGCAATACTCCTCTCTCTCGGATTCTTTTTGAATTCTCTGCACACTTATGTTATGCAGAATTACTCTAATCCACACACAGTTCATAATTCAATTACTCAATACACACCACACAAACTCAGAAATTGAACTTCTGTATTAATAAATAAATATTTACACAATGAGTTCGTTCTAGGCCTGATCTTCTATATCGGTGGCCTTTCCTTTCACAAAAGGCCTCCTAGGACCCTTCCACACCATCCAAACACTCCATAGATCTTCTATCCATCCTAAAAAAATTCCATCCACCTGTCACATCCACAAGAACAATTATATTGCATACTTGATTTTACCAAAAAAACAAAAAAAAGTGAAAGCAAATTTAGTTTAGTTTCCTTGTTTACACATTAGTATGGTTTTATGCTCTTTACTTCTGTAACTTAGATAACAACATTAGGTTAGTGTTGATTTAGAAATTCTTCTTAGCATAGCTGCTTAAATGGTTAATTAGGATATGGTTTGATTTAGCATTACATGTTGTTTTCTTCATTACTACAGTAGAGTAGCTCTCTTAGAATATATTTTCTCTTCTTCCATCAAATAATCAAGCTTCTTCTGACTCTATAGAAGTTTGGATTGGAACCCCTAGGGTCTCTTGCCAGATGAACAATGACAATAGGCAGGACCTTCACTTTTACTTATGCATATATCACTATCACCTCCAAGTTTGTACGAACCACGGGTTGATAATTAAAGCTGGTAGCCCAGGAGTTGCAACATCCTTACTGCAATACTCACACTCATCACACATGTATATCATGAGGCATAATTGATTGACTGAGGTGCATCCTTTCACTTCACTCCCCACAGGGAGTGGTTCTGCGAGTATGATAAATGTGATGCTGGTGATTTCTTCTTAGGGTCGTCAGTCATGGAAAAGTCAAGTTGAAGTTGCAAGGTGGAAGGATTAGAACACTTCTGGGTGTTCTGCATATTCCTACATTGGCCATAAATCTGATTTTTGTAGGCAAGTTGGATGATGCAGGTGTAAAAACAGTGTTTGAGAAAGATACCTATAATATGGTTCGGGGAGAACTGGTATTGATGCGTGGGGTTTAGATTAGAACTCTATACAAGATTCAGGGTATCACTATTATTGATGGGTGCAACAGTTCTGTGGTTCCTGAAAGTGGAGCAGAAAATCTAGTGGTCTCTGGAGAAAAGACCATGTTATGGCATCAAAAGCTTGGACATATTGGAGAGAAGGGCCTTCGAATACTTCATGGTAATGGTATGGTAGAAGGTATGTCTAATTTCTCTATGGATTTTGATTTCTGTGAAAATTGTGTATATGGGAAGCATAATCAGGTGAGTTTCCCCTATGGTGCTAAGAGGGCGAAACAAATATTAGAGCTTGTACACAGTGATGTGTTTGGACCTGTGTCAATTCCATCACTAGGTAAGCTTGTGTACTATGTATCATTTATAGATGACTTCTAAAGGAATACATGGATATATTTTCTCAGGAAGAAATATGAAGTCTTTGATAGGGTTAAAGAATTCAAGGCTTTGGTGGAAAACTAGACAGAGAAGAAGATAAAGGTGCCGAGGACAGATAACGATGGAGAGTTTTGCAAGAAGGAATTTGAATATTTCTGTAAGAAGTATGGTATAACATGGCATAAGAATACTCCATACACACCTCAACAAAATGGAGTTGCAAAAAGAATGAACAGGACGTTGATGGAAAAAGCAAGAAGCATGCTCAGTGGTACCAGGTTAGAACAAGAATTCTGGGCAGAGGCGGTGGAGACTGCATGTTACCTGGTCAACAAATCACCTTGATCAACGTTTGAGGATAAGACTCCACAAGAGGTATGGACTGGTAAGAAACCTTCTCTTTCACATATGAGGGTATTTGGATGTGATGCATATGTACATGTTCCAAAGGAGAAAATAACAAAGTTGGATAGTAAATCTAAAAGGTGCATTTTTATTGGGTATAAGGATGGCTTAAAAGGTTATAAGATTTGGAACCCAAGAACAAGGAAGGTTGTATACAACCGAGATGTGGTGTTTAGAGAGGTGAAAGAGGTTATTAAACATGAAGTACTACCAAAGGAACCTGGGAAGATAGAGTTTGAGCTAAAGGAGGAAGAATCAGACTCTATAACAGAAGAGGTATCAGAATATCAAGAGCCACAAACTCCAGCTGTGAGAAGATAAATTCGAGAAAGAAGGCAACCAAAAAGGTATAGTCCATCTACTTTTTGTTCAAATTTTTCTTTGGTTGATGAAATGACATCTTTTCACAAAAATGAGGCTTGGGATTTGGTGGAGTTACCAACTGGAAGGAAACCCATTGGCAGAAAATGGGTGTTTAAGAAGAAGATGAATGTAGAAGGTAAGGACGACAAATAAAAAGCTCGGTTAGTAGCAAAAGGTTATTCCCAGGTGTCGGGAATTGATTTTGGTGATATTTTTTATCCTGTTGCCATGGTAGCTTCTATTAGATTACTTTTATCTGTTGTTGTTGATTTTGATTTTGAGGTAGAACAGATGGATGTGAAGACATCATTTCTTCATGAGGATGTGGAAGAAGAGATCTACATGAAGCAAACATTAGGTTTTGCGGTGAAGGGTAAGAAAGAACTGGTATGCAAGTTAAAAAAGTCTCTTTATGGGTTAAAACAGTCACCAAGGATGTGGTATCAGGAATTTGATACATATATACGGGGACTTCGCTTCACCAGAAGTAAAGAAGATCACTGTGTGTATTTTAAATTAATTGGTGATCGTGTTATTTATCCGGTCTTGTATGTGGATGATATGTTGTTGGTTGGAAATGACAAAAATAATTATCCAGGATTTAAAGACCCAATTGTCCTCCAAATTCGACATGAAATATCTTGGGGTTGCAAACTCTATTTTAGGTATGGAAATTAAACGAGATGGGCAAAGAGGAATATTTGGTTAAACTAGAGGAAGTATGTTGAGACAATACTTCATAGGTTTAATATGCAGGATAGTAAACCGATGAAGGTTCCTATTATTGTAGGTGTAAAGTTATCTGCTGAACAATTTCCCAAGACACAAGAAGAGGAAGAGGACATGTCCCATGTTCCATATGAAAGTGTAGTCGGTAGTCGGATTTATGAAATGGTTTGTTCTAGACCATGCATTGCAGATGCAGTGGGAGTATTGAGCAGGTTTATGTCAAAATCAGGGAAGGGGCATTAGACAATATTAAAGTGGGTTTTTAGATATTTGCGTGGAACTAATGATTATGGTTTGTGCTACCAAGGAAGACCAGGATTGGACAGATTTTTGGACATCCGCGGCTTTATTGATGTAGACTAGGCTGAAAATATGGATCATAAAATATCTACAAGTGGGTATGTGTTTAACCTATTTGGAGGTGTAGTCAGTTGGATGAGTAAGAGAGTCTGTAGTGGCCCTTTCAACTACAAAGGTAGAATACATGGAAGCCACTCATGCAAGAAAGGAAGCAGTTTGGTTGTAGATATTGTGTTCAAGTATGGGGTTAGTACAACGAGCTATAAGGATAGATTGTGACAGCCAAAGTGCAATTTTCTTGGCAAAGAACCCTGCTTATCATTCAAAGACAAAGAACATTGATGTTCAATATCACTTTGTGAGGGATATGGTTGAGGAAAAAAAGGTGTTGATCATAAAGGTGGACATTTTGAAGAATACTACAAATGCATTGACAAAGTCTGTGAGCACTGAGAAGTTATCTTATTGTAGAGAAACAATGGGTATTTAAGGGATGAATCAATGACTACGGTCTCCTGTGGAAAGAAAAAAACAAGTGGGATAATCTTGTGTGTGTGTTATATTCTTCCACGACTAACCCACGCGTGATAGGGAAGGAGCTATCCCTGTATGTTTCACTGGGTGCAACAGGGGGGCGGAAACCCCTTTGCACGAGGTCCAAGGCAGTGCCCTGGGGAAATTTTTTTGGACCCAATATTAGGTGGGTGGAACTACCTATGGTTTTGTGCATGGATTTGACACATGGTTTTGGGCATGATGGTTTTAAGTCCATGGTATTTTGTAGATCCGGTCAAGGGAACTATGATTATGTTCTAACCCAAGGTTAATGGATTGGGGTTTATGGATGCTTCGACATTTATATATATGTATTGTAACATTGAAAGGAATATAATGAAAAATTAAACTGGTAGTCTCGATTTTGTGATCCAGAGGAAAATCTCTGTGTATATCTATTTTATGTTTTATGCTCTCGCCATTGTTTATTTTCTATTTTTAGAATTTGTATGTAGGTAATTTCTGTACAAGGTTAAAACCTACACCCTTGGCTGCATAACAACACACTCAATAACTTAAAAATTGGTCTAATAATAAAATCCTAGATATACATATTACCTTAAACATATCTTGAAGCTTAACTAAATCCTATTTGAATAGGATCAAATAGATTAAAGGAAAAAACAAACAACACATTATCATTTGACACATATGAGATGGATACTAACCCATCATCTAGTAGCATAGCTTCCTTAGATAACATATCCACCAAGGCATTATTTTCCTTGCATTTATGAAAAACTTGCACATCATCATATTGCTCCTATAACTAGAAGATTTTACTTTTCCACGATTCTAAATGAAGGACCCTTAATTTGGCTCTTCCATTGAACCAGTACACAAAGAATTTTGAATCTCCATACAATCTAAAAACTTTTACTTGCTTCCAAAGGGAAATCCTCATGCACACCACAAAGCAAGGAGTTCAATTGTAAACAATTGTGGTTTGGACAATACCTAGTTTGCATTTAATCATCATATTATTGGAGAAGAAAATGACTATAACTACACCACAAACATCCCTCTGAATGGCTCCATCAAAGAATCCCCATACTATACCAGTGGACAAATCCACATCTATGATTAATGATCCAGGAGGATCTCATCAGATCATTGCACAGGTGTTCAAGTGTCGTCGTCAGTGTTCAGAGTCGTCGTCAATACAGTTCGGTGTCATCAGTTTCGACATTGTTGGTTATGGATCAGGTTGTTCAGGTAATATGGTTTTCATGATGTTAAGTTGATATGGGTTTGTACCTAGCTGTTGACTTGTGTTCATTGACAGTTGCACCACGATTTGATCGATGACATGTGTTTTGTCGTTTGTCTTCGCAGGTTTTGGTGTCGACATGGGTGTCGTCTGTGGTAGAGGTTCAATATGTCATCAGGGGATTTCTTTGCAACTGTAGATTTGTCAACAATATGTATTTTGTTTCATCACATTGTGAAAATATGTTGTACATGGGTTTTTACAAACAAAATGCTAAAACCCTAAACCATGCGTTAAATATATTACATATAAATCTAAGTCCTAATCCTAAAGTCCTAGCATCAAAACCTAATGCTAAAGACCTAAACCCATGATCTAACCATCACATTCAAATGGTTATCAAACTATGCAATACAAAACCTAAGTCCTATTGCATTACACAACATCAACCCTAGCCTAAACCAACTCTCAGCCATATGTTTAAACAAACAAACATTATAAAAACAATGCAATAAATAATCACCTAAACTGCTAGCAGCCTAACCACGTCAGAGAACATGTGAACACGACATTAGTTAAATCGTTGGGGTCTTCGAAACCACATAGGTTAGGTGGTAATCGCATTGGAAGGTTAACCACAACTGTCACATGTGAACATGCTATGTCAGGACTGCCAGGTTAACATCAACCGCCAGTTGCAAACCGCATCAGAGACATCACCATGTGAATAGTCAGGAGTTTAGCTATGACAGGTTTGGTGAGCACTTATGATTAGACATGGCATTGCTATGTGAACACACGACAGAAGACCGTGTAGTCGCCGACAGTTACCCGAATCGATGGAGCTTTAACCACGGGGTTAACCCACCTGTGCATATGCGCTGTCAGTGCCTCCACCCGATTAGCTGTCAGCTAGCAGTTTCAGGTAGTCCAAAGTCTAAAGTGGGTTTTATTTTGGTTTTAATTAATTATTTACAAACAACTTTTGTAAAGTCATTATGTGATACACCTAAAACTCATCCTAAAACCCTAAATTGTACCTTCAAGTCAGCTGATGCATCCAAAACTGATCAATAGTGGTTATGATGCATCTAACCACTATATAAATGAGCATCTGCAGACTTGTGAAGAGTTAGTGAGGATTTTGATCATTTTTGGAACTTGTCAGTCAGAGGCTGAGACATAGAGGCGGTCGATGTTTTGATCATATCTTGGGCATACGGGGTCGGATTTGGAATCCATAAGCAGGGTTGGAAAGCTGGTTCAAAGAGCTTCTTGGTTACAGAGGTCAGAATTTCTTGTGTGCAAGTCCAGTCTGATAGAATCACTGTGTAATCAACTCCTTATCTTCATTCCTAATAAAAACGATCACCCATCTTGAAAGCGGATCTGAAGATGTAGTCCATCAGGGACGAACTTCGTCATCAATCTCATTGTCTGGTGTCACTGTGTTATTACTATTTTCACTTCTGTTATGCAATGGTCTTATGTTTAATCAGTTGTCGTAAAGTCTTCTTCTCAAGCAGTTTTCCTCGATTTTTGTGCTTTGAGCTAACATTCAATTCATTAATGGTTAATCAATTCTACATCAGTTTAAGTATATGGTCACATTCAGATCATATAATTTGGTATCAGAGCAGGTTGTGTTTATAGAATTTTCCATTGAATGTTAACTAGGTCAAAGTCGCAATGAAGAGAAGGAATCCTTGAGCAGATCGATCCAGAGGTTGGAAAGCGACGAATCGTTCATAAATAGACCATGACAGGATCTGATGCAGGTGAAAACACTGAAACTAAGATGAGTGATGAATAGTTTTAGTAAGCATTCTTGACTATGCAGCAGATGTTGGGAGAACTGTATGAAGACAAGAAGGTGAGAGATGCAGCTTCTTCTTCAAAGACATTGAAGAAGGAAAAAGTTAAAGGCAAGGCTGATAAACATCCTTCACCTCCATCATCTCCATCATCATCATATTCTTCTAATGTAGAATCTAAAACAGAAAAGAAACCTAAGAAAACATCTCTTTTGAAACTTGATGTGAAATTTGAGTTACTTGTTTATGATGGCGAAATGAATCTTGAAAAGCTAGATAAATGGATTAAGTAGTTAGAAGTGTATTGTCACATTCAGAACATTTCTAATGATAAAACTAAAATTTAGTTAGCTACACTTAGAATGGGGGGAACAACTTTAATCTGGTCGGAAAGTAAAACTCAGATAGATGTAAAGCGTAAAGGAAAAGTCATCTCTTCATGGTCTTATAAGTTTTTAAAAATCTCTTAGGAAACAGTTCTATCCTTTAGGATACATGCAGAAAGATGTTATTGACTGACATAATCTGAGGCAAGGTAAAGGGCAGAGTGTTCAGGAGTTTACTCAGGAATTCAGAAAAAAAGCATTGGCGCTTGGTATTTCATTGGATACACGTGGAACTCTGCTAAAATACATCAACAATTTACATTCATATTTGCAGCATACATTATTGATGTTTAATCCTGATGATTTTGATGAAGTGTGTGTTCATGCCATACATATTGAATCAGGTGGTAGACCATTCAAGTTTTCATTGCAGTCATCCAAAGAGTAGGAAACCAAAGATTACAGTGACAGTAAGGGGAAGAACATTTTGAAGAGAAAGAAATCAGCGATAGGTCAGAAGGAAAGACCTACTTGTTCTCATTGCCAGAGAATTGGTCATGATGAATCTAAGTGTTGGAAAATTCATCCAGAACTTAAGCCCAAAAAGTTCCTTAAGAAGAAGGATGAAAAGAAGGCCATTGCAGCAGTCCAGCAAGATCTCGGTTTAGATTCAGGTGATGAAAGGAGGATAAACATCATGGTTACTACAGGTAAAACTTCTGACACTGGTTCAAGTTCAAAAATTATTGCATCTTCTTCAAACATAAATCCTTCACATGAGGATAAAAGAGTTGAATTGTTTAAGATAAGGATAACTTCTAAGCATACAAAGATAGATACAATGTTTGACAGTGGATCACAAGCTAATCTAATATTCGAATATTTAGTTAAAAGTTTGGGTTTGGAAACATGGAATCATCCAATACCTTACCCATTAGGATGGATAAATAAATCAACTCAGATAAAAGTCACCAAACAATGTCGATTAAGATTTGCCATTACAACTAATTACATTGATGAAGTGGAATTAGATGTGGTTCTAGTAGACATATGTGGAGTTGTCTTAGGAAGTCCTTATCTTTATGATTGTGATGCAATATTTTTCAGGAGAGAACATAAATATCACCTTAAGAAAGACAGGGTTGAAATTATTGTCAGGGCACATCAAAACAAAAATCACTTGAATTCAGTTAATGTTAATCAGATGAAGTGATTAATAAGTTCAAACAAGAGATTTGTAATCATGTGTGTAAAGGATCAACATGACAATCAACATGATGCTTGTTTAAGTTATGAGACTCAACTTAAAGATGGTTTGATTAAAGAGATAGAAACTTGTTCAGTTCTATGTAAAACCAAACATCTTATTCATAAGCAAGGATTAGAACATGAATTACAGTTTGTGCCTAAAGCTCCTCTTCCTAATGTCAAAATGATTCAATTCATTTTAAGTTTAGAACTTAAGAGTTACAGGGATATAGATCAGTATTGGGGAAAATCAGTGTTCAATTTCTCTGATATTGTGTCGCCATGTCATGTTTCAAACAGTTTGGAAACCTATTTTCAAGTGGAGAGGAAACTTATTTGTTTTCATATCCAAGCCTTTTATAAAGCAATATCAAAGTGTCTAAGGGAAACTTATGCATCAGGGGAAAGTGCTAATCAATGGAAACATCATTTAATAAATGAAGGAAAAGTGATTCAAACAAATCAATAGCTAATTCAATACTTTCAAAGACAAACTAAGTTGCAACAAGTTTCACCTTACAACTTGATGGGTTCATTGTAGCAAGTTCACTTAGTAAACAGGAAGCAGGAAAGTATGTTTAATCAAGTAGCTGGTTTGATGTCAAGAATATCTTTGTTTTTCTTTTTCATTCCACAAAATAGATTGTTAATACATGTTGACGGTATTAAACAACATTCAGTAGAGACTGTTTTCAAAGATTATGAATCACTAACTCATGGTTTGTCATGGAAATAATTCAAATACCATGTTCATAATAGGTTGTTTGCCTATCGTCGCAAGTTTTTCATACTGTAGATGGATGAAACAGGTTACCAACTCAAAAAGTACCATGGTCAACATCATCAGGTCAAGGTGGAAAGAGAGGGAGTTCTACCCTCATCGACTATTTGATTAGTAAAAATTTTGTGGTCCAAAAGCTTTCAAGTGGAGAGGAATGATCCAGGAGGATCTCGTTAGATCATTGCATAGGTGTTCAAGTGTCGTCGTCAGTGCTCAGAGTCGTCATCAATATAGTTCGGTGTCATCAGCTTTGACAATGTTGGTTATGGATAAGGTTGTTCAAGTAATATGGTTTTCATGAAGTTCAGTTGATATGGGTTTGTACCTAGCTGTCGACTTGTGTTCATCGATAGTTCCACCACGATTTTATCGACGCCATGTGTTTTGTCATTCATCTTCGCAGGTTTTGGTGTCGACATGGGTGTCGTCTATGGCAAAGGTTTGATATGTCGTTAGGGATTGTCTTCACAACTGTAAGTTGGTCAACAATATGTATTTGGTTTCATCACATTGTGACAATATGTTGTACATGGGTTTTAACAAACAAAATGATAAAACCCTAAACCATGCATTAAATCTATTACATATAAATCTAAGTCCCAATCCTAAAGTCCTAACATCAAAACCTAATGCTAAAGACCTAAACCTATTATCTAACAATCACATTCAAATGGTTATCAAACTATGTAATATAAAACCTAAGTCCTATCGCATTACACAACATCAACCCTAGCCTAAACCAACTCTCATCCATATGTTTAAACAAGCAAACATTATAAAAACAATGCAATAAATAGTCACCTAAACTGCTAGTAGCCTAACTGCGTTGGAGAACATGTGAACGTGACATTAGTTAAATTGTTGGGGTCTTCGGAACCGTAGAGGTTAGGTGGTAATTGCATCAGAGGTTTAACCAGAACTGTCACATGTGAACATGCTATGTCAGGACCGCTAGGTTAACATCAACTGCCAGTTGCAAACTGCATTGGTGACATCGCCATGTGAACAGTCAGGAGTTTAGCCACAACGGGTTTGGTGGGAAGTTACGGTTAGGTGTGGTAGCGCTACGTGAACACATGACATAAGACCGCGCAGTCACCGGTAGTTTCCCGAACCAACAAAGCTTTAACCGCGGGGTTAACCCACCTGTGCACATGTGCTGTCAGTGCCTCTACCCGGTTGGCTACTAGCTAGCGGTTTTGGGTAGTCCAAATTCTAAAGTGGGTTTTATTTTGTTTTTAATTAATTATTTACAAACAAATTTTGTAAAGTCACTATGTGACACACCTAGAACTCATCCTAAAACCCTAAATTTTACCTTCAAGTTAGCTGATGCATCCCAAACTGAGAAATAGTGGTTATGATGCATCTAATCACTGTATAAATGAGCATTTGCAGACTTGTGAAGAGTTAGTGAGGATTTTGAGTGTTTTTGGAACTTGTCATTTAGACGCTGAGACAGAGAGGCGGTCGGTGTTTTGATCATATCTTGGGCATTTGGAGTCAGATTTGGAATCCATAAGCGGCGTTGGAAAGCTGGTTCATAAGGTTTCCAGTTACAGAGGTCATAATTTCCTGTGTGCAAGTTCAGTCTGACAGAATCACTGTGTAATCAACTCCTTCTTTTCATTCCTAATAAAAATGGTCGCCCATATTGAAAGTAGACCCGGAGACGTAGTCCTTCAGGGACAAACTCCATCATTAATCTTGATGTCTATTATCACTGTGTTATTACTATTTTCACTTCTCTTATGCAACGTTCTTATGGTTAATTAGCTGTCATAAAGTCTTCTTCTCAAGCAGTTCTCCTCGATTTGCGTGCTTTGAGCTAACATTCAATTCATTAAGGGTTAATCAATTCTACATCATTTTAACTCTATGATCACATTCAGATCAATTAACTTGATCTTTCTCCCCTCCAGTGGTTTCGCTTGCACAAGATAAAATGACCTTGCATTGTGTGCAATAACTTTAGAGAAAACCACAGAGTTTTCAAACAAACAACGATTCACCCTAGAAAATTCCCTACAATATAAATAACAAAAATAATTTAAAGGAAGAGGAAATAAACCTTTGATTCCAAATCCAAAGACATTCTTCAACCAAATTTCTATTCCACTATACTTCAAGGTTAAAATAAGAGAAAATTGCTTTCCAAATAGAAATTACAAAAGCACAATAAATAAATAAATGAGATATATACTCCTCATTCATTCAACATAGAACATAGAATCCAGGACCTACCCATACTCACTTAACAAGAATATCCCAAGTCAATATTTTTCCTTCTGACAATAACCAAAGGAACAACCTACATTTGAGGGGGCCTTGTCTCTTACATACTAATTTGTGACACCATTTTGAGGAAGCAAGAGGGATGTCTTGAATTAAAGCATCATATGTAGGTCTGGCTATTATAATTCCACTTTGTTTATTCTTAGACCACCTGATAATGTCTTTCTCCTCCTATTTAATTACAATACCAACTATTTTCAACATTGTTGTTATTTATGGTCATGTATTTGTAATAATTTTTTAATAGTCCAAATTTAATGGTTTAATAATGATATGTGTTTTCCATGCAACAAACAACATTTTTTTATCATTCATGCAAACCTTCATGGAATTATACTAAAATATTCATGCCATTTTTTTTTAAATTCAACTAGTCAAATAAAACATCTAGTTGTCATGTAAGATTTTAACAATTTCACCTTAAAATATTTCATTGGAACAAGTTCTCTCAAAGGGATTGAGTTTACTATGTCAACATTGATTTGCATTAATTCAATTGGGTTTATCTTAGGTGGTTGGGAGGAATGACTATTATCCTCCCCATCGAGGTTTAATTCCTGCAAGTCACATGTTGAGCTCTTATTGAATATATTGTTGTAATTATTTCAATCCTTGTTGTTGAAATTCCTTGAATCTTTAGAATATCTTACCCTTGTCCATGGATTGGAGGGTGACGTTTTTTATTACATGAGAAAAAAAGAAGAAGTGAAAACCAACATTAATTTCCATTGACCCTTTTATTTTACATTTTTTCTAAGTTATACTAATTCTATTAATGAAAAAAGGATATCATACACTGAGGTCGAAGCCTGTACTTAACCATGCCAGAGGAAAGGCATCAACCAGCAAAAATCTAGATTTGAACTGCCCAGAAGGGAAACCAGCTCGTAACCAAAGTAGTTCAGAAAATTAGCTTGCTACCCACACAGGGGAAACCAGCAAAGCATCCAGTTTTGTATCATTGTATCTAAGGAGACCAAAAAAAGTAAACCCAACTGAAGAGCCAAAAATTTAAAGTTTTTTCCCCAAAATCCCATTGAAAACAAAAAGCTAAAAAATAGAGTCCCAATGAACCTGAGACACGTGGCGTGCTGAGTGGCAGTCTATGAGGCAGGCGCATGGCACATTGAGTGGTTACAATGTGGCAAACCAAGAGGCTAACACACAGCGAGGTGGCAGGCTAGGGACGTGGCGGCGACGGAGGGTGCTCCTCCACGATGAAGCATCTGTACTCGTCCATGTCACCACTTGGTAGCAGGGAAGTTTCCGTGTCACCAACCTGCAACTCTGGGTGTTCTTCCTCGACGAGACAACAATATTCGTCCATTACCTAGTTAGTTTGCGGAGCCTCGTTCACTTCCTTCCCTATGCGTCTGGTCTGCTGCTCCTGGCTCCGCTCCTTTATGCCCTGAATACTTGTCTGAGCCAGTTCCGGTTTGGCTTTGGTATGGCTAACCCCTGCTATGGTGTGCCCGCCACCAGGAATGTTCGAAATCCCCATTTCTCTGGTTCAGCGACCTCCAATTGTTCCTTGCTCCTCAGTTGCCATGATTCGTCCACTAGCCTCGGTGTCTTGTGCCTCAGAGCTCTTCTTTTCCTCGTGAAAGCTTATGGTTATGGTGGCTGTGATGAGGGGCATGTTCAGGGTGGAGTGGAAGGTGAATTGGGCATTCTGGGAATGCAACTGAGAAGCGGGTGGAGTGCCTCTAGGAGATGGGGCGGAAGTGGAGGGGAAGATGCTAGGAGGCGAGGCAGAGGCCACCGAGTGGAGGCGACCTCTTCCGCTGCACGTATTTGGGTAACGACCTATGTTTTGCTTAGCAAGAGAGGAAGTGGTCTCCGAAGTAGGAGAGCATTGGGAGAAACTCAGGCTCCCTCGGTTCCCACCCCTATGGCTGCACATCCTATGTCGCACCATGATGTCTACAGGTGGATGCGAATTTTGTCCAGAATTGGGCACAATGGGATGTAGCGTCACAGTGGAGCTAGCAGACAATTCAGCAGAGGGATGAGCAACCAGGGCCGAAGGGATGATAAATTGACAATTCAGGCTGTGGGTGAAGTGGATGCCCGAGCCAAAATCAATACAACAAAAGAGATTGCAGCGTCTCCCAGTGGTTGTGCGGGAGCTGGGTGCCGTCACTACATGAGGGCAGAGGCATTGCAGGGGCCGAGGTTGCAGGGGTGGATAGGCAGGAGCAGAGGTGATATTTTCCCGAGAGTTCATGTTTGCCTTGAGTCGAGGTTGATGGTGGTTATCAGAATGGTGGCAGTGCTCACTTAAGGTGCATTTATGGCGATGGTAAATGCCATTTTTGGACCACTGTGCCACCCTACGGGAGGCCATGTGGTCTCGCCACACGCCAACCCAGTTGGCGGCCACCTCACTGTCCTCAATTTTCACCTGCATCCTGGAACCCTTTTATTTTACATTAACATACAACCAAAAATAGATTTGAATTCATAATTTAGTTATATCATAAACAAATTTAAACACATACACTTTACAACATTTCATTGTATCCTTTAAAAGGGATTCATAACTTCTTTGACAGGGACATCATCACAAAGTACATATATTAAAAGTCCATGAGCGACTTAAAATTGATTCTTGCTAAAATCTAATTGATCTTTGGTCCCTATAAAAATGTGTGTATAATTATATCTAACTAACCTTTGTATATAGGGAGAAAACAAAAAATGGAAAACAATTGCATACATAGTAACAACACTCAACAATCCATATAGAAGAGATGTCAAAAGCAATATTGAAAGAGATTTTGTTTTCCTTTGTATTTATAGATTTATGATTTATTGTTGCGTTGAGAGGCGCTCTACAATCCAGTATGAGAGAGTTGTTGTTACATAACATTATATTTAAAAATAATAAAATAATACTTACATTAACAAATTAAAAAATATTTATAACAAAAAAAATAAATGTTGGCCATAAATAAATTATTTCAATTTCCACCTTAATTTTACATCAACTTTATATATAGACATAAAGTAGTTGAAACTAAAAAAAAATTAATTTACATTTTTAGTATGAGGGAGATATGTAATTCCTTCACTACTTAATACGAAGTTGAGATATGACACGTACAAATAATATTATTGAAATTATATGATGTTTAATTCATTCTATGTTCAATTGGCATAAAATAAAAATATAGTATACAAAAGTAAGTTCAATGTGATTTAAAAATTAAATATTTCAATATGCATTTTTAGTAAAATATTTTAATAAGTTATTTCTAATTAAGGTATGAGGAATATTTGTAATTCCTTCAATGCTTAACGTGGATTTGAGATGTAATATTTAAAAAAATATTAATAACAAAAATAATTCAATGTGTGGGTGTGGAGAGAGAGAGATTATATCCTATGGAGATATGTTTTCTACTTCAGAATATGAGGGGGCATCGACTATTAACATTTTAATGTGTAGAATGTGAATCATAAATAAAATATTTCAATGTCATACACACACACACACACACACACACATATATATATATATATATATATATATATATATATAGAAAATAAAAAAATTCTTATAGTTAAAACATTTTGTTAGTGTTTTGATCAAAACCAACATATATTCGTCTTAACTCTAGATCTACCAAGAGTCGAGAGGAATCAAATCTCTCGAGGTGCAAACCTTAAGTTTTTCCTCAAAAGGAGGTTTGCATCTCGATAGATTTGATCCCTGTCGATGCTTGGTAAGTCCGGAGTTAAGATATACCTATGCTATTCATAGTCATAATGATGAAAGGTTCTCATTTGATGATTTGGACATATTACATTAACCAACATAATGGGTTGCATTCAATGTCCTCCTTCACTACTACTATTAAATATCCTATTGTTTTATTAAAAATAATCATTAATATACAAGATATTATTAGAAAGGATCGTAACATATCACCCTATAAAAGTGTTCTTTAAACACTTACATTAAATAAATACAATAACATAGATCCATATTATTTATGGCTCTATTAAACGTAGAGAAGAAATTTTTTTTTAGATGAAAATCTCTTAATGTTTAATGATGATGATGATAATAATAATAATAATAATCCAATTCTAAGTTCATGGCTAGGCCACACACCAAAATGGTGCATGAGACCTCCTTGTTTGTGGCACAAGGGACCCACACCTATGCAACAATTTCACTGTTAAAGTCTATGAAGGCTATCCTAGTGTAGATTTGAATTTGTGATCTCTTAGTAGGAAACACATGCTCTTAAACATTGGGCCCACTCAAATTGTATATATATCATAATTACCTCATATTCCTCTTTTTCTAATAATTTCAATTCAAACAACATATTACTACTATCATAAAAAAAAGGGTGTTGCTCTCTCTCTCTCTCTCTCTCTCTCTCTCTCTATATATATATATATATATATATACTTTTTTTTCGCAATAATTCCAATCCAAAACATAGAGAATGTTTAATATATTTCAAAATAATCAGTCCTCTTTCTAATTCATAGGCAATTCTTGTCCATTTTGTTTTTGTTATGAAAGAAATAATATGTTGTTTAGATTAAAATTGAAAGGAGGAATATGAGGTATATATATTTATATATATCCATTGAAAGTGTGTCACAAACTACCACATTTCTAATATCCCTATATACAAAGGAATACACAAAAACCAAAATACTAGAGATGGTGGGAGAGTTAGTGGCTTGAATCATTATGCTTAGGAGAATAAAAAGTGTTCACAAGACTGTGAAACTATGTGGATTCACCACTTTGCCAATATTACGTCATAATTGCACCAGAAGAATGTTAAAGTCAATGAGAGAAATGTGTTGTTCCATTGCATTCTTTTAGACAATGTTGTTTTCCAAGAAGTGTGAGTTGTAACCACGTAGGTATCATTATTGTTCCATGTAGTAAGTTATCCCATTACTATAAATATGGGATTCTATTGTTGTTTAGAAATATATTAGAGCTAATATAATATCCTTGTGAGCATATGAAAATGCTATTGTTTTTCTAATTTGGTATCAGAGTAGGTTTACGGGCTTGAATTTATTGGCAAAGGGACCAAATAAATACAATCTTATGGATAGTGCCATGGATTAGCATAGGAGAATAAAATAAACTATTTGTTGATAACTATGTGTTCATGATAGAGTGTCTATTTATTGAAATATTGTGTTCTCTATTGTAAGGTGATTTATTGAAGTAAAATATGCATGATAAGTTTTTGGATGCAAATCCATGTCAAGGAGTGGAGCCACTTAATGTAAATGAAGAATTAGGTTAAAGGTTGTCTATCATAGTTGCATATGAAAAGTTGTGTGGTGAGAAAGGCATTCAATTCCTGATAATTTTTTTTCCTCCATTTGATAAGATTTCTTGGATTTCAGGCATCTGCGGTTGATTTATTTTAAGTTCAATCTCAAAGTATCCATAGTAATAATCATACTTGTCAATGTTTCAAATCCCAACAGGGATCCATCATCAGGACAATTACTGATTTTTTTTTTTTTCGAATAAAATGGTCTCATTCCATGTATCCCCTCTATACAGGGATACAATTTTGGATTTCAGGCATCTGTGGTTCATTTCTTTTAAGTTGAATCTTGAAGTATCCACAATAATACTCATACTTGTCAACGTTTCAAATCCCAATAGGGATCCATTGTCAGGACAATTACTGAATTTTTTTTGAGTAAAATAATCTCATTCCATGTGTCCCCTCCATACAGGGATATAATTTTGGATTTTAGGCATCTATGGCTCATTTATTTTAAGTTTAATATCAGAGTATTCATAGTAATTGTTATCTCAAAATCAGACCCTGATAGGCTGCTGGTCAGGTTGATTCTAAGTAACTATTTCAAACCTGCTTTAGGCTGAGGCTTAGCCTCCTCAACCTGAGAGAGCTCTCTCTGGGTGTAATAATGATTTTGATTAAAACTAAGATGGCTAACTCTTGTAGAACAACTGTGACAAATATGAATGCTGGAAATACATTACACAAGTATCCATTGGGCCTATGGAGTCAACAACACTTCAGTATAACAAAGATCTTGACCTTACATGGAAGTCAGGGCATTCAGCATTTGAATATTCAGAACATTCACTCATATGGAACCACGCAGCTTATAGATGCATACAGGAAATCAGAGCACATTCAGTGAATTCTGAGTGATTATACATCCATACCACTGTAAACAAAACTAAGAAAAGGACAACATCACACATTCTGAATATAAGAAATCCTTCATGAATCCTGAGAAGTAAAATCAAAATTATATTACTGAAAGTGAGTCTTTACATAAGCCAAATACTATGCTCTGTTATAAAGTTTTCCAACCCCCATTACATTGCTGTTTCAGCTATATATAGAATTCTTATTCTAACTGATCGAGATTCCTCCTCCAGCATGAGGGGAATTCGATAACTACCTCTAATGACACCTATCAACTATTTAACTAACTAATAAATACAATAAAGTGCTGACTGGAGCTTTTTTAGAGTTCTAAATCTACTATGACTCTAACTCCATATTATATGCATGATGGCTTCTCCTCGTTCTTTGACACCTGGTCCTCTTTCAGTTTGGCTGAGATGGCTGAGATAGGTATTTAATGCCCCATGTTGACCTTGGATGTTGAAACTTTTTAACTGCTCAGAAATATTAGGAGGTTACCCTTGCTTCTCGGCTTCAGTTTTTTCCAAAATCTTCGAATGCACAGAAGCATGTTCTTTAGCCTTTAATTACCCAAGATGTGGAAGACTGCCACGTCCTTGATGCGTTGTAAGCTTTTTTGATGAACATGTGTACAGGCAAAAATTTCTTGCAGGCAAATCGTTTGATGTATTTTGAACTGTGATAAAGGGGCTTTATGACAAAAATTCAAAATTGGATTTGAATATTCAACCCTTTTAAACATCCATCTGTCTTGACCTGATTGACTGTTGTTCGCTCCAGCTGATGTCTTGCACACCCTTTAGACGTTTCCCTTTCAAAATTCCCGCTTATAATTCAAACTACTTGATTTGCGTTAAAAACAACATCTTCAGCAGTTTCGTAGCGCGCTACGAAACTGCTGAGTTATTTGAAACAGTTTGCCTTTGACCCGAGATCTTTATCAACCGAGTATTTGATTGCCAAAAAACTCCCTTCGACTTTCCACATGTTGAACAGGGATTATATTTCTTCAGAAAAATAAGATTAAGCAAATTTGTCAAAAATTTGAAACAAAACCTTTCTTGAAAAGAAAACTCATTTAGCAGGTAGCTGGCTTAGTTGTGTCTTCAAATCTTCAATTTGTTTCCTCATAGCTCTATTTCCAACTCTCAGTTGCATATTAATCCTTCTGATATACTTGGCTTCTTTGATTGCTGGTACTGTCCAGGTGTGAAATTGTGCATGGCCATCAACCACTGAATTCAACTGAGTTTTTACAGCTTCATTTCCTTCCCATAAGTTTTATAATATTTCGCATGTATGGCTGCATGCTTTCTAGCGGCCTTCTTCAATTTAGCAATCTCATACTTGGCTGACTCTAATTGTCTCTGTATGACTGCTATATTATCTTCTTGAGATGCAATGACTGTTTTGCCCGTGTCTTTTTGTGTCTCTTCCCCTGTTTCCTCTGTTCTCGGCAGTGCTTCCTGTACTTGCTGGAATCTCCTTGTCATAGGTCTTCTAGGTTTAAAAATGAATTCTTCAGCTGACTCATCAAATTTAAGCCTTTTTGAAGCCTTGGATTTCTTAGTACCTTCTTGCTTTGACTGCATCAATTCAATTTGGACTGGTAGAGACTGCTCGAATTCAATGGCCTGTAATAAATCATTCAAATTTGCCTTGGACACTGGGCTCTCTTCAACTGCTACAACTTTACCTTTTTCCTTATTTATTTGACGTTCTTACCCTTGAGACTGCTTCAGATGTGCTTGTTTCAGGTATAGTCTTCTTACCATGAGCTTTTTCCTTGGTTGATTGCTGAGGTTGATCTTGAATGATTAGTGGCTTCACTGGTTTTCTTAGTTGTGACTTTGGAACCCTTTTAGCTCTTGCTTCTTTTTGGAGCTCAGCTATTGTAAAATCTCTGGCCGGTTGTGGAGTGAGGCCAGTCTTGCTTTGGAATCCAGCCATAAAAATAAAAGAATTCCAGTCTCTGTCTACCTTTTGGAGGCCATCTAAAACCAGCAGCTTGATCAAACCATGATGAAACAAAGAGGTTTCAGAATCCTCTTTTCTCAGCTGAACTTTATCACACATCTTACTCAAACTACGGAAGAGATAAAACGGTAAGTCTATGGAGACCTTCCCGGTGAAATGCAAAAGTAGTTTGAAATGGTAAGAATAAACCTTGTTATACCTTCCTTCACAAGTCAAATATTTTTGTATGCAGGTGAGTAAGAGAGCATAATGTTCTTTGACATAATTCCTGGGCACTCCTCTACTTAAATCTTCATTTACATATGCGTCCTTCAAAAACTCCTTACAAGGATTCATGTCAAATTTGAAATTTTTGAACCATTCCTCTTGTCCCCTTGGGATCTCTGTCACAGTAGATATCACCTCTGGAGAAACCTGCACTTCTAACATAGCTACCTTTGAATTCAAACCAGTGAAGTTTAGTGCAAATTCTTTAGTTACCTGTGCATGTCCTCGTAATTTTTTGCAAAAGTTCCAGCACCCGGCGTTTTTAAACGCTTTCTTCACCCCTTCATCTCTCAGCGTTATATCCAAGCCCTCGGGTTCAGTCCTTAAAGGTTTACCGGATCTGTGCTCTTTTTTCACCATGGATTCTTCCAAATCTTCGCACACAAAGACTACCAGCTCCGGTTGGAATTGTGATTCAGCTTCTTTTTGAATTCAGCCTCGCTTGATTATCAGCCTCGCTTGAATTTTGAATCTTTCCGCTTAAAACCTTTCAAGACATAATCTTGCAGATTTGTCATTCATGCAAGACTTACGGTCATCATTAAGGCTTATGCACGGTGAAATTTCTTGGGAATGATAATACATGCGTATCAACAAATCTAGTGGTGGTGATAGTGGCAATGAGCGTTAAAACGTGATAGGAGAGATATATGAACTGACATGAGAAGACATGGCTGATGACTCACCCAAAGGACTTGATATTTCGGGAAAGATTCGCTGCGGAAGTACGAATCCATGATTTCCAGCGCTGTTAGTTTTAAATTTTAATGATGCGCTGCGAAACTTCTTAATCATGATTGCGCTGCGAAACTGGTGAATTGGAATTGTGCTGCGAAATTACTAAAAGACACGGTGGCTTACATAAGACACAGAGGTGGCTACAAAACAATGATGGGTAGAGGAGAGCCAATGAGAGTTGAGAATGACTTGAGTTAAAAACTCTTTAAAACTCCAAATCCTAAGGGAAGAAAATTAAAACTAAATTAAACTAACACAGACCTTTGTCATCGGGCTAGGATAGAAAATTATATGCATCAAATTTTTAGTTCTAAGTGATAACAGTAATAATCATACTTGTCAACATTTCAAATCCCAACAGGGATCCATCATCAGGACAATTACTGAAATTTTTTTTCGAGTAAAATGGTCTCATTCTATGTATCCCCTCTGTACAGGGATATAATTTTGGATTTTAGGCATTTGTGGTTCATTTCTTTTAAGTGGAATCTCGGAGTATCCACAATAATAATCATACTTGTCAACATTTTAGAAATGAGACCATTTTACTCAAAATTTTTTCAGTAATTATCCTGATGATGGATCCCTGTTGAGATTTGAAACATTGACAAGTATGATTATTACTGTGGATATTCTGAGATTCAAGTTAAAATATTTCTTGGTTCAATCCATTTGAGCACAATCATTTTAGAACAAATTTATTTTGGGGTTTGGAGATATTTTCATGTATGTGTAGTGCTATGGTGAAGCTCCTTGTAAATAGAAGGAGGCCTCAATTGTTGAGATGCGTTGATGCTGAGGAAAAGAGAATGCAAAGAGTGAGCTACCAGGTTAGTAAGAAGTGTGAGTGAGGGCACACACATTGGGAATCAATATATACAACAAAACAAAATTCATGGTTTTGAAGGCTTGACCTCTTGAAATTAAAGGCTTATTAAAAAGGTAGATTATGGTTGAAATGATGGAAATTCTAAAAGAAGAAGATAAGGCCAGTTGTCTAGATTATTATAAGGGAGTAGTGACCAAAGTAAAATGATTTGTCTATGTATGCATGTTCATTGTCACAATGAGTTTGGAAGAAAGCATTGGAAATGTTAATTTTTTCTTCTCTAATTTACCATTTCCATTCCAAACCTTGTGAAGTGTAATGTTTGGTTATGGTATTGGTGCTAATTCAAGTGCCTTTGTTTCATTAAAATTAGCTAAATTGGGTAAGGGAGTTTCTAGCAATGGATATTTACCTCATGAAGGAGATTTTCCATGCCTAAATTCATCTAGGTCTTAATGTTTTTTTGAATATCTAAGCATATTAATGTTCATTGAAATGGGGAATGAAACCCAATGCCATTACAAGAATAAGAGAGTATCTATTTTTATTTTAAATTTGATTCCGCATGTGACAAAGTACCAAAATTAAATCTTTTTATGAAAAGGTGAAATGAAAAAGTAAGAATATTATACTTCTGGGTGAAAAGAAAGAATCCATACATTTTTTTAAGATTGTTTTATTAAATGCAAGGAGAGTTATATGAAAAGGTTAAGATAATACTCATTATTTCATGAGACCTTGTTAAAATTCATGACATGGTGGATTTTAACAGATTGATGGGAGAATGGTGTATTATTGGTCTCATTCACATGACTACATGATATTTTTATATATTTTAGTTGAAGTGTAATGAAAATGATGGTGATGAGATGGTTTTATATTTTGAGCATATGATTGCTATAAATGACTGATGGAAACCTTTGTGTTGTTGTAAAACATTTTGAATACTTGTTGTACTAGATTTAAAAAATGTAAATATGTGTAGGGGGTGCATGATCAATTGTACTTAACACCCCAAAGTTTTGGCCCAACCCAAGTGTTCGGTAAGCACTATTGGGTCAGGCCTACATGCATTAGTGTGTAGTGTGTATCCTTCTTATGTATAGGGAGGATGTGACATCAAGTTGTGGAATCAAACACTTGGATATGTACGAGGGTGGAAAGTGTACTTTTATATATTGGTATGATATTGGAGAATTACATATTTTATTAAAGGGGGAAATGTGAGATGGAAGAATCTGAGAACACGAGAGACCAAGCTAGAGAGAGTTTAACATATTTTTGAACTATGTAGGTGAAAATAATATCTAGAAAACTTGTGAGTACAATATATGTCACCCATGTATCTTGGTAGGTGTATTTTTTTTTATATAGACATTGTCGATCGATTGTTTGCAAATTGCAGTAAAAATTTTGTATGTAGGTACAAGAGGAGGATGAATAAAGTACATAGTGAATAAATAACATGTGAAGACACAAATGTGATCCTCATTGAAATAAAAAAGAATAGCTTATGATAGTGCATGTGGTATCAACGAGTATGGTGGCAGTGGAAGTCAAATGATGGTGGACAATGAAGGTAAAAATTGTGAGTATTGTGGAATAGACTTAAGACCATATTGTAATGTGAGTCACACATCATGATTGCAAGCAAGCTTATAGTGTCATGTTTTGAGTATTGGTCCTAAGATAGTATTTGATTGAGTACTTGGTATCTCCATGGATGGAGTATGAAAATTGTATATACTTGAGTCAAATGTAAGCTTGACGAGGCAATGTATATGCCCATGTAGTTCATGGTAATATTAAAACCACTTTGTAATGCAAGGTTAACATGGTCAATCGGAAACCACATGACATGGGAAAGTTTGTGGTCAATTAGAAACTGATTCGTGTAATGTTTTATGGTCATCCAAAACCATTTGATGCATTGTTTTTGGGAAGCATAAACCACATGAAGATGTGATGAAGAAACATAAGTTTGTGAGAGATAGGGAACATACAGATATGGATTCTTGTAGATGTTTTTTGTTCATTGGGAGTTTGACGCAGGAAAATTGGGAGCATGGTTATGGTTAAGCTGAGAAGACCCAAAGAATGGTTGAGGGTAAGTTCAAGAAACCTATGATGATGATGATGGTAATGTAGGGGGATTGTTACACAACATTTTTTCACTGTCCCTATAATCCCTGTTCCGTGATCCTGGAGGACCGCTACAGTGAACCCTACATGCTTTCCCATCATGAAGAGACTCCCATTTTGTCCCTCTTCATGAGAAGAACATTTCCCTTTTGCATCATTTCCCAAAAATCTTCCTTTTACCCCAGTTTACAAGACCGACGCTAATGACCCATTCTCTCCTCGCACCAATGTGCAGAGTTTGAAAGCAGGCCTAGCACCGTATGATGCAATTGGGCCCTTAATCACTCACACCGATCCTCTTTTAGCAATTTTTTTAGATATGGAGTTGAAGCTTCCAGGTCTAGAAGCTTCGTAATGAAGTCTGGTAAATGATTGGGGTAGATGGAGCCGAAGAAGTCAGTTTCGCCTCCTTTCCCCTATTAGGATGGAACAAACCCAAGAGATAAGGCCTCTCCCATAATAAGAGGAACCATCTCCCCTCCATCCAAGCTATATAAACCCCTCCTTTTACAAGCCAAACTAGTTTCAGGCTTAGTATTTTTAGAGCTTGAATAACCAACAAGATATCATAGCTTGTAGCCTTCTAGTTTATGTTTGTGGAGGGAGAATAGTGTGTTTGGTTTGGTTTGAGACTAAAGGGAAGAAGTCTTGAAACTTCCATTGTTGGGGCTATCCATGAGATGCTAGCAGAGGTGTGGGGACCTGGATATGTCAGAGGAGACCAACAACGTGAAGGCATTGGTTGTAATATCTTTCTGAACTTATATGAATACAACTATTGATTGATTTCCTACATTGAGTGTTATCTCACATTTGATGGCTTAATATTACTTGAACTTTTAAGTAGGCTGAATGTAATTTGTATGCTATCACATTTGTTGTTGTTGTTCGTTTGCTTGTTTCAGGTATTCGAAGGAAGGAAACGAAATATATCTGGAGTAAGGAAGTAGGATCATCACGGAGCGGAACACCGTTCTAAGAGGTAGGTCCTCTTATTTGATTCTAGGTTAAGGAATTTTTCCATAGATTATTTGTTTGTGGCTATACCCGCTCTCTCGGGCTAGAGGAATTGCATCGAGAATTTACCTCCACCACAGGGATTTAGAGGTATCGGTACATGTATGAAGATACATGATTCAAGGATGGTTAAATGAGCCATGTACACTAAGGAAACCCCAATAGATTGACATTGGCAACATATAGTTACCCATGCATTCCAGTGTGTTACTTTATATGGATTTTAATATTTTTTTAATGTTTGTAAATGCTAGGTTGGACCAAACATAGACAAGTTAGGTGTTGTAGAGAATACATTTCTTTATTAAGGAAGAGTGTTAGAGTTAACGAGAGAAATGTGTTTTTCCAATTCATTCTTATAGTGATATGGATTAGATCATTATATTTTTTATAATCCATATTGATGCTTTTAGAGTGGAAAAAGTGTAGGAATTAGCTCATATGACCATTTTTACTGACAAGACCTAGTTTAGAAAATTGGGGTTTGAAACCTTTCCGAAGCAGTTTAAGGCATTGAAAATCGTTTTATGGGAGTAAGAAATTACCTCTTAAATGTATAACCTTTTTGTGTTATTATACACATTGGAATTTCAAATGGTGTAACAATTTCCTCAATTAGAGTTCGTATGCAAAAGTTTGCCACTTAGAAGTTGACCTTCATATTTTGACCACCATAATTTGAGATGATGCGACATAAATGCCCATTATTCATTAAAAATGGGATAGCCACATGATCACGATGAATAATAATATAGAAGAGTCCACATTGTAGCTTTATTGAAGAGTTGAAGGAGTCAAACATAACCACCAGTAGGATATCAAGTTGAGTTATAACTGGGAAACTAGGATGAAAAGGGGTTCCATTCTATTAGAGTGCATTTTGTTCCATAGATGAACATAGTAGCTAAGAGTGGATAGCAAGAGAGAGAAAAAAGAGGATTAGTTCACTATAATATCCCACAAGTGTTATAGGGAAAAGTGTCTATATAGAACTGCTCTATCCCACTAAGGTGTGTGGTGGGCTCCAGTATTGTAGCAATAATGCTACAACTCCTGGGGCTTCCTATCTATAATTTTATCAACCCGGTAGATCGTACAAACTTGGAAGCGACGGTGCTGTATGCACAAGTACTAGCTCTTGTCGCAGCTGTCACTTGGTCAGCTGGCACAAGTCCGCTAGGGCTCAAGCCAACTTCTATATGCTCTCAGAAGAAGCTTTCTAAATGATGGACGAAGGCTATCTCAAGGAAAATTGATCTACTTTGCAACAATGAACTGAAAGCCAACCAAAGCATGGAAACCCTAGTAAACCCTAATCTGACTAGTTTAACCTCTATGGTGCAATAGTGAGAGTGAAAATGTCTACAACTGATGCCATTACTTCTAATGATGTGAAATGCATGAACTCAAACTACTTCTATGAAAAAGAACATTGTTTTTGTATTTTTGCTTAAGTGGATGGAGTGATTATGAATTTGTTCCTTATTAGGGTTTGGCTGTGCAGAGGTGGTGCGAAGGGAGAGAAAGCTTGGGAAAGGTCAGGATGGCTAGGGAGGTCCCAGAGGGTCCCTAGCATCAGTCCATAGAATTCTACACCATTCAGATGCTCGACAACCAAGTTTGCAGGCTTCTACAGGATGTCTGCAGGGGATCCTACAGGAAACTAAGGAATTCTACAGGAAGTCTGCTAACTTCTACAGGATGTGCTGTAAGTGGAAGTTTTGGGTAATGGTGAAGTGATGGAACGGTTTGGGTGGATAGGTAAGGTGGAGATGAAACTTGTGATGGCTCAGGGGCAGAGGAACAAGATGGAGAGAGAGTGCACGGAGTTGGTTGGTGGATAGAAGGATGGCAGCAACGAAAGGTCAAAAAGATGAAGCTACGTGGCAATGGATGAGTTGGAAGGTAAATGAGCTGAACAGAGGTCGAGTAGGTGGCTTGAGGAGAGGTTAAGAAGAAGAAGAAGGGAGTAGAATGATATGGAGCAGTGTAAATAAAACAAATGACTTATGTCTTGCACCAAAAACGAGAATTCATTAACCAGTGCTACCTGTGCTATTAAATCAATAAACAGTGATGTAAATCATGAAGAAAAGTCGTGCATGGAATTGCAATGACGAAGTATGGCTCAAGAGCAAAAGTGCATGGAAGGATCCACGATTAAACCGACTGTGTTGCAGCTTGCATGAAGGTAGAAAAGACTGCGTTTTTTTGGTGGTTGGTATAGACTGCACCCCAATCCCTAAACAGAGATGGCAGTGATCTCTAACAACCTTTTCTTGGAGCTCCAGTGGATTACGAACCTCCTATCCGAATCTAAACAGCTGAAAGTAATTTAATCATAAACCAATCCTACTCAATCCTATTAAAGAAATCAAATCAGCAAACTGTGTTCTTGAAATGCATATCAAAACAAGTAAACAAAGTGTTGGAAAGAAAGGTAAATAACACTACAAGAAGAGGAGATCTATTGCTCTCAGGTTGGGCCCTAACCTGAGAGCTATAGCTCCCTTAAAAGCTCAGAATTAGATCCAAATCTGCTTGCCTTTATTCATAATCAAAAGTCTAATGTCATGCCAAAACTGGCTTACAAAAACACCGAGCTATGCTCAAAAATTACAATATCAGTCCAAAAGTTCAAAAAGCTCCTAACAAAGGCTACGGCCTTCATATTTATACAAAATGAAGATCAAGCTGGCTTCCTCCATTCGTGGAGCTTGGCTGTCCAACTGAAAGTCAAACTGCTGATCCTGTAGAACGTGTTGGCTGCCTTTAAGCTCGGTGGGGAGAGCTGTTAGAGCTCGAAGTGAAGGTGAAAATCACGAGGAGGGTCATCAAGACTGTGGACAACCTCCCTATGAACCCGCAATGTCACCTTTGCTATCTCCTTGTCTCCTTTTGTGTGGTATTTTGCTCTCTTTAATGCCAGGAACCTGAAATCATCATGTATTAGTCACATAGATATAATGCCTGCCCTTCTTCCTACAAACAACATGAATATACTAAGAAATGAATGCATAAGTGGTAAAATATGAATGGTTGATCAAGGTAAGTAGGCCAATATGAGCCCAAATTGTACCAAAAATTGGGGCTCATCATCACCCCCCAGCTAAACTATTTGCTCATCCTTGAGCAACTTTGCTCCGGCTCCTCGTCCTTGGCCGAGAACTAGAGCCCGGAGCATGCTCTTCCTTTCCTGTTCTTGGTGGCCCTGCCTTTTCTGCCCCTGGCGGTGACGAGGGTGGCGCTTCCTCCCCCTTTTCCGTTTCCTTGAGACGGGCTTCGGAAGCCGATTGGCCTATCCTTCGTGTCCAGGAAGTTATTTTTGGGCTTCCCTTCTCGGGGGTGGCCGATGTTTTAGAGGGGGATCTTTTACTGGGCGAAGTAGGGACACCCCCTGAAATGGTTTGGCTGCTGGGTGGAGGCTGCGGCTTGCCCGTGTTTATTCTCTTACTTCTCCTGGCTTCAAATGGTAGAGGGATCTCCCTCTCTCTCTTCTCCTTCGGCTTTGGAGGTGTACTGAGGGCGGCCAGCGCAGCTGCTGCCTCCTTTTCGAGAATACCAGCCTTCTCTTTCTTGCGTTTTTCTTTCTCAGAGCTCCTTGTAGAGGGCCCCTTCTTTTCAGATTTCGGGCTTCCTGTAGAAAACCCTGCTTTTCCCACTTCCGGGCCTTCTGTAGAAGATCCTTTCTTTACCAATTTTGGGCTTCCTGTAGAAGACCCTGTTTTAGCCACTCTCGGGCTTCCTGTAGAAGCCCCTGCTCTGGTAATTTTCGGGCTTCCTGTAGAAGCCTCTTTTTCAATGATTTTTGGGCTTCCTGTAGAAGCCCCTTTTGCCAATTTCGGGTTTCCTGTAAAAGCCCTTGTCTCTGTTTTCGGGCTTCCTGTAGAAGCCTGTTTCTGCTTTCCTGTAGACACGGGTGTCATCACCTTTTCTTGCTTAGCCGCATGGGTTTTGCTTTTTTGCCTTGGTTGCAGGTGCTGATGAGGTACTTGGGCTGATGTGGACCACCTCAGCTTTGTCCGTTCTGCTCTTCAACCTCTTTTCTCTTGCTGACAAGATGGGTGTGCCACCTTTTTCTTTGTCATCCTTTTCCTCATGCTTCTTCTTTTGTTCTTTCTTCTGCACTGTGGTCGGGGTCTTCTGGCCTTTTTCTCTCTTTCCCTCGGCCACTGCTTCTTGTTCCTCACTGCTGGAGGAACCCATTCCTTCAATCAACATTTTAATGTCTCCATCTCTTGTCAAATTCTGGAATGATTCCCATGAGAGGGGAACCTTATATGAATGCAGCGCATCCTCCACAAGAAGCTTGATCAACCCATGGTGGGCTATCTGATCTGGTATGCCCTCTTTTAGATTTGTGGCACACTCAATTAGAGACTGCAACAGGAAATAAGGAATGCTCAGTTTTTGTTCTACAGGAAGATCAATCCGGTGCCTCAATTCAGTGAGCAACCGAAAGTGATATGCATACACGATGCTAAAACGACCTTCACAAGTTATATATTTCATGATTTGCAAGCTGACTTCATTCCATGGTGGCAGCAAGCTGGTTCTTCGCACCCCATTTTTGTCCTCTGAGAATTCCTCCTCAGGTGGAAAGAATTCTTTCTTGGCTTGCTGGCTCAACTTTCTTTCTTCCTTATCCCATGGCAAACCCATCGGAAGTTCAGTAATCCGACTGATATATTGCGGGGTGAGCTTGAGGCTTAGACCTCTGAAGTTCACTGTGGCCAGTGTCTTGGATTTCGGCTTCAGAGCCTGCAAAAATTCTTCTGCCACTTCATCATCGTACCCCTGCAATTTGTCACAAAAAGATATCCATTGAACCCGTGTGAAGAGCTCTACCACTTCCTGGTTTTCCCTTAATTTGGTTGAATCAGTGGGTTCTCATCTTATAAAACCACCCGGCATGATAAAACAAGTTTCTTAACCAGAGGTGGTGATTGTGGAAGAGATTTTGGTTTACTGAGACAGAGCGTAGAATGTCATGCACATAACCCACAAAACTTATCCCTGAGGACTTAACACAGTTTAATTACTCGACATCCTGTAGAATGACAGTATAGGCACAGCAGACAACAATTTCACCGTTTCTCTATGACCAGACTGTGGACGACAATTCTGCCACCTTTAATAACCAGTTGCATGAAGAGTTCAGGGTTACCTCTTTAATTGGCCACCTTTTTACGTGAGGCACCCGCTTTCCTGTAGAAAACTGCGTTCCTGTAGGATGACAACGTTCCTGTAGCATGCAGCGTTCCTGTAGAATGCAGCGCACGATTTTCGGGAGAGACTGCAGTCGGTCTGCGCCTTGGGTGTGCTTCTCAATCGCTCTGATAGCCAAAGGCTCGGCGTATCACACTGCAGAAGGATCAGGATGGCCGCTCGAGTTCAAACCGGTGGTTGCTAAATGCATGAATGCAATCTAGCCGATTAGATTTTGAATTCGGCGGAATCCGTGGCGCGGGGGTGAGCTGTCCCTGCCGGACCGTTGGGTGACGTCACCCCATCATTCAACTGTGCGTTCACTTGCTGCTGCATCAATTCCCGCGGATCTGCCGCCGCCCCTTCTGTTGAACTCGTTTTCTCGACGGGATTTCTCTCACGTGCGTGCTGCCCATTCTTTTTGTCACGGCCGCCACCCATACATCCAACTAGACTATTGACTGGCCGACGTGGCCGGCCAACTGACCATACTGCCGCTCAACCCATTCACCTTTACACTTAAGCAATCAATCAAAGTAACATTCATGCAATCTGATGGAAGGAAGGGTCGAGACACTTACCTGCGTGGCTGCACACGATGTTTCGGCTCTTTGGACGCTGATGAGTTGATTTACTTACTACTGGCGAACTTACACAGGCCCGGAGGTCCATGTTCATGAGCTGCCGTCGATGGATGGGATGCTTCAGTTGCATGCGCCCACGTTTCACTTCATATGGCCTGCGCGGTGAATGGTATCCACTCCAGCAGGCTTAACTGTTACAGGACTCCCGCGGGATGTCTTGGAACAGTTCTTCCTCCTTGGGTGCATGCTGCACGACGATGGATGGCCTCACGATCATGCTCTCGGAGCTTCGGGCTGACTGTGATGAATATGGTGTGAGATCTCTAGCGCTTTTTCCATTTACAATTTGCTTTTCCTCGAGACTCATCGATCTGCTTTGCTGGTGCAGGTACTTTGTTGCATGTCGACAAGGATGGTGGAACAAGATAACAGCAATGTGCATGGTTGACAACAGTGGCATGCATGCGTCCAAACCGATCCTTAGCCGTTAGATCTCCTCATGAAATGAATTCTGGCCCGTTCTGAGCTTCTACAGGAAGCTTCCTGTAGAAATACAGCGCTTCCTGTAGAAAGGATGTGTTCCTGTAGAGAGTCTGCACCTTCCTGTAGCAGATCTGCATCTTCCTGTAGAAACTCTGCATTTTCCTGTAGAAAATCTGCGTCTTCCTGTAGAAGACTCAAGCTGTAATAAAATTGCACATACCTTGGAGAAAATGAGGATTCTTGGAGGAGGTGCTGGTGAGGTGTCCTAGCTGCATGATGAGGACCCTTGGCTTTGAGTTGAGAGGTTTCCTCTCCTCCATAGAACACCTGCATGCAATTTTACATAATGAATCTACTGACCTTGTTTTTCTTTTGTTTTTTTTTTTGTTTTTTTCTTTTTTTTTTTTTGAAAGATAACAGGGGCGCCTCATTGAGGTTTTCACGCTTGCCATCTGCCTTAAGCACCTCAAAGAGGTTTTCACTCAAGGATCTTTTTCCAATCTCTTTTTTTTTTTTGAAAAGACAATAGGGGCGCCTCAATGAAGTTTTCACCCCTACCACCTGCCTTGGGCGCCTCAGAAAGGTTTTCACCCAAGGATCTTTATTATTATTATTATTATTTATTTTTTTATTTTTTTTATTTTTATTTTTTAGATTCTTCAGGGTATGCCCAAAGCAGAGGCAGAACCCTTCTCTATGACCAACACTGCCTCCTCCATAGTTTTGATGAACTCTTGTCTCGAGGGAGGCTTCTTGTAGATCTTCAATCGATGCCCATTGACAAGCATGGGGATGGCTTCCTCATCAATGGTCCTAATAAGCACAGATCCATTGTCATGACATTTTTCCACTGAATATGGCCCTAGCCATCTGGTTCTCAGCTTCCCCTTGAAATCTTTGTATCTGGAGTCATACAACAAAGCCCAATCTCCCGGCTGAAATTGCTTGTCATGGAGATGTTGGTCATGCCACACCTTTCTCTGAAGTTGAACCACTTCTGAGTGAAGGAGGGCCTGCATTCGGTGCTCATCCAGGCTATTCAGCTGCAATAGCCTTTCTTGTTGTGCATGGCTGAGATCTAGGTCCAGCTGAGCTGCCATCCTCAAAGTGTTGTATTCAAACTCAATGGACAACAAAGCTTTCTTCCCATAGACCAGCTCATAAGGTGTGAAGCCGGTGGTGGTCTTCCAAGTGGTGTTGTAAGCCCATGTGGCTTCAACCAGGCGATCTGTCCAGTCCTTTCTACTGCTGCTCACCACCTTAGTCAAGATCCCTTCTAATGCTTTATTGGTGACTTCCACCTGCCCATTTGCTTGAGGGTGATAGGGGGTGGAAGTCCTATGCTTGATCTTGTGATGAGCTAGTAGATCTTCAACCAGGTTGGAGGTGAACTGGCTCCCTTGATCGGTGACCAGCTCTCTTGGATAGCCAAACTTATAGAAGATGTTTTCTCTTAGGAACTCGGCCACCTTTTCTTCTGTTGCTGCTTTGATTGCTTTGGTCTCTGCCCACTTTGTCAGGTAGTCAGTGCACACAATGATGTAAGACCTTTGCCTCGAAGGAGGGTTGATTGGGCCCACAAAGTCCATACCCCACTTCTCAAATGGCTCAAGAGTCACCTGAGGTTGGAGAGGCATCTCATCCCTTTGGGTCGGTTTCCCCATTCTTTGGCATTGGTCACACTGACTGACATATCTTCTGACATCTTGATGAAGTGTGGGCCAATAGTAGCCTGCCTGCAGGATCTTGAAGGCAGTTCTCTTTGCTGCAAAATGTCCTCCACAAGGCCCATCATGACAAGTGAGGAGGATATCAAAGACTTCCTCCTCCCTTACACAACGCCTTAAGATCTAATCGGGGCCAAGCTTGAACAGATTGCCCCCGATCCAAGTAAATGAGGCACTTTTTCTGATGATTCTGCTCTTCTCTCTGGAAGATAGGTGCGGAGGGAACTGTGCCGAAACAAGGTAGTTTGCTATATCAGCAAACCATGGAGAGAGTACTGAAATAGCAAACAGATGTTCATCGGGCATCTGGTCATCCACCGTTCCATCCTCATCTGTAGACAAATCCAATCTAGATAAAAAGTCAGCAACAACATTTTCTCTACCTGGTTTGTCAACAATGGTCAAATCAAACTGCTGCAATAAAAGTAACCATCTAAGAATACGAGCATTCACATCTGGTTTATTCATTAAATATCTAATTGCAGCATGGTCTGTATGTACAAAGGTTTGATAACCAGTAATATAATGTCGGAACTTGTTCAATGCATGGACCACAGCCAAGAATTCTTTCTCGGTTACAGTGTAATTCAGCTCAGCTTTGGACAAGTTTTTGCTAAAAAAGTAAATAGCATATGGAAGTTTTTGCTCAACCTGTCCTAAAGCTGCACCTATGGCTTTGTTCGAGGCATCAGTGTGGATGTGGAAAGGTAGGGCCCAGTTTGGACCTCTCAGGATTGGGGCTGACACCAACTTGTCCTTCAATTCATTTAAAACCCTCTGACAATCGTCAGTCCATTTAAACTCCACATCTTTTGCCAACAGGCCAAACAATGGCGAGGCTAGCTTGCTGAAATCTTTAATGAATCTCCGGTAGTATCCTGCTAATCCCAAGAAACTCCGAACATCCCTTACCTTTTGAGGAGGTGGAACCTTCTTGATGAGAGCAATTTTGTTAGGATCCACCTGCAACCCTTGGCAAGAAATGGTATGGCCTAGCACGGTCCCTTCAGTCATTAGGAATTCACATTTTTCAGGACTAAGGGACAAGTTCATCTCGATGCATTTGGTTAGGACTTTTCCCAGATTGGACAATGCTTCCTGAAAGTTGGCCCCATAAGGAGTGAAGTCATCCATATAGATTTCCACTGCATCATGGACCAGCTCCGAGAAGATGTTCAAAACAGCTCTCTGGAAGGTAGCAGGAGCATTGCATAGCCCAAAGGGAAGGACTTGGTAGGCAAAGGTACCCCAAGGGCAAGTGAAGGTGGTCTTATCTTGGTCTTCCGGGCTGATTTGGATTTGGTTGTACCCGCTAAACCCATCCAGGAAAGAGAAGAACTTCTTTCCTGCCAGTCCATCCAACACTTGATCTATGAAAGGTAGAGGGAAATGGTCTTTCTTGGTAGCTTTGTTCAGTTCTCGGTAGTCCACACAGATTCTCCATTTCCCATTTTTCTTGGGAACCAACACCAGAGGGGACACCCATTCACTATCTGAGATGGGGTAGATGAATCCGACATCCAACAGTTTTTGCAATTCTTCCTTGACAATGTCCTTAAGGGCTGGATTCATTCTCCTCTGGGGTTGCCTAACCGGCTTACAACCCTCTTTGATGTATATGTGATGGGTACAAACCGAAGGATGGACTCCTTTCATCTCCTTATAGCTCCAAGCAAAAGCATCTAGGTGACTGGCCAACATGCTACACAACTCCTTTTCCTGGGAAGGAGATAGGGAGGAGTTGATCTTCAACGTTCTCTCAGGGCCGAACTCCACATTCTTGACTCTGGGAGTGACAGGGTTGGTTGTACAAAGATCCACTAAAGTGCTAGCTTGGGCATCCTCCACCAATTTCTCTAAGGATAGTGTACTGGAAGGTGGATTCCGGATCAAGGTCTCAATCAAGTCATCCTCGGTTGGGGGGTCTCTTCTAGTGGTCTCTAAGGTGCACAGAGGTGCTGAGTACACCTCATCTTCCTCTCCTTCCTCTAACCAGAGTGGTAAGTCATGCTCTAAGGAGGGTTGGGCAGGAGGGTATAGGACTAGCTGCTTGGACATAGGACCATTTTTGATGGTCATATTTCCTACACGACAACTTATGTAAGCATCTGTAGTGGCTAACCAAGGCCTTCCCAAAATGAGAGGATATCCAGTAAGCTTTTCCTTGGGTTGCAGAACCAAGAAATCTGCAGGATATTCCCAAGAGTCGATAGAGACCAAGACATCCTCCACAATCCCTTCGGGAGTCACAGTGGAGCGATCTGCTAATTGCAGTACTGTCGAGGTCTTCCTCAAGGAACCCTGAAGATTGAGTTTGAGCATGGTATCCCTGGTCATCACATTAATGGCAGCCCCCAGATCGATCAAGGTGTGAGGTATGATGGTGCCATTGATGTGGACATCTACTACAGGACTTCCAGGATCTTGGTACTTTGGGCAGATGACTTGTCCTAACATAAGGTCAGACAGTTGTCCTATGACATTGATGGTTGAAGCATCTTTCTTCCGCCTGCCTGGGTGTTTGAAACACTTTTCCTTAACCAGTTTGTTGTATATTGGCACATCCTTGATGGCTTGGAGAAGTGGTATTTTTACACACAACTGCTTGAGCTCACCTAGAAGCTCATCCTCCTCTGGGTTGGGTTGTGTGGTGGCTGTTAGTCTCTCAGGAAAGGGTGGAATAGCCTTTGGTTCACTTTCCTGTTTATCTTCCTCGTCCTCTGGGGGAGGAGGGTGGCGATCTGGTAGAGTCTTTCCAGATCGAAGGTTGATCTCTTGGATCTCCACATCATAGGTAGGGCATGAGGTTTCCCTAGTGTATACCTGCTGGGCCTGTCTATTGTTGGGGTTCGGGTTCGGTTGAGCAGGCATTTGAGGTTGCCTTGGAGGAGCAGGAGGTAATGGCTGAGGTTGAACCGGTGGTGGAGGCAAAATGGCAGGAGGAGTGTTGTACTGGAGCCTCCACCCCGACTGAGGTGCATTCCACTGAGGCTGTGGCTGGGCAGGTGAATGATATGAATGAGAAGTAGGTTGAGTAGGGTACTGAGGTGGATAAGACCATGGAGGAGGCATGGACCAGGAAGGATGAGCAGGGGGACCCCAGGAAGGCATAGGAGTTGATTGGTTGGGGCTGTAATAAGCTTGAGGTGCCCCTTGCATTCCCTGCTGATAAGGTCTAGATCCTTGTGGCCTCCTTTGGTTGAGGTAATAGAGAGGTTCAGTGGGAGCTTCTGTCCCTTGGTACATGGCTTTAAACCCAGGTAAGGTTGGACACTGATTTGTGGGATGGTCCTCCTCACAAACGAAACATACTTCAATCGAATGCAATGGGCATTCGTTCTTAGGGTGTCTCCTTGTGCACCTAGGGCAGAAGACAGCCAAGGCTCTCTCAGCTTCTTCTTTCTTCTGCTGGATTCTGAATGTGTCCAGTTGCATGGCAATGGTCTGTCTCACCTCACTCTTGAGATCTTCTAATTGATTTGCAAGCTCATGTTTGGAGAAAGGGACACTAGTTGCGAGGAGGTTTCCCCTACCTCGTTTCCGAGCTGCCCTGGAGTGGTTTCTAAACACAGTCTTGATGTCCTCATAAGGCAGTTGGTAAATGTCCCCCCCAGCTAACATGTGAAGGGTATCTAAGAGGTCTTCAGGGACTCCTCAGAGCAGGACCAACTTGAGGGATTCAGGGTCAAGTGTGCACCTGGCCCGCTTATAGCTTAGTTGGAACCTCTCCTCATAATCCTCTAAGGACTCATCATTTCCCATGGTCATCCGAAAGATTTCTCCCTTGGTTTCTTTAGACCTACAATAATCCCTGTACTTGGTATTGAAAGCTTGCTGCATCTGAGCCCAAGTGGTGATACTATTCCCAAGTAAGCCCATGAACCAGCGTAATGCTGCATCCTTAAGAGTTGAAGGGAAGAGTTTCAGCTTTTGTTCATCTTCAGTATAGTCATAGGTTCTACAAAGGACAACAAACTCAAACAGGAAGGTATCAGGATCTTCAGTAGTCAGTCCATGGAAGTGCGGTAAGGCGGAGGGGCTAATGTTCTTCATTTTCATCTCTCCATTGGTCTCTCGGATGGGGAAGGCACCTTCTATTCTCTCGTCTTCTCTTCTATTGTCAACCATAGCTTCAGATGGAGTGGTCTCTAACTCTTCTTCTACTATAGGATCTTTGTATATCTCGGGATGTTCACCTATAGGTTCTTCTGGGTCACTGTCACCAAAGAAGAGAGAAGGGTGACTCAGTGATGTGGTGGGGGTGTTGGGTAGGAATTTGCCTGATTTATCTCGGTTCCTACGAGGCATGAAATGGAAAAGACTTTCTTTTTTGATTGTTTTTGCTTTTTTCTTTTTGGTACCTACAAAACTGAAACAGATTGATCTACAACTAACTATAAAGATGCAGAATTAAACTGAAAGCAGGAAAGAACTAATCTACTTTGCTCAAGTGAAATTGCAGGAATGGAAATGCTAGTCTACGCTTGTAGAAATGAAATGCTGATCTATGAAAGTAGGAAATGCTAATCTATGAAAGCAGGAAATGCTAATCTATGAAAGCAGGAAATGTCTATGCTACTTTTGCAGAATGGAAATGAAATAAACTACTTAGCAGAAGGCAAGAGTAAGAAAATAGAAGAAAAGCAACAATTACTAATACTCTGACGCTTCCCCGGCAACGGCGCCAAAAAGATGGTGGGCTCCAGTATTGTAGCAATAATGCTACAACTCCTGGGGCTTCCTATCTCTAATTTTATCAACCCGGTAGTTCGTACAAACTTGGAAGCGACGGTGCTGTATGCACAAGTACTAGCTCTTGTTGCAGCTGTCACTTGGTCAGCTGGCACAAGTCCGCTAGGGCTCAAGCCAACTTCTATATGCTCTCAGAAGAAGCTTTCTAAATGATGGACGAAGGCTATCTCAAGGGAAATTGATCTACTTTGCAACAATGAACTGAAAGCCAACCAAAGCATGGAAACCCTAGTAAACCCTAATCTGACTAGTTTAACCTCTATGGTGCAATAGTGAGAGTGCAAATGTCTACAACTGATGCCATTACTTCTAATGATGTGAAATGCATGAACTCAAACTACTTCTATGAAAAAGAACATTGTTTTTGTATTTTTGCTTAAGTGGATGGAGTGATTATGAATTTGTTCCTTATTAGGGTTTGGCTGTGCAGAGGTGGTGCGAAGGGAGAGAAAGCTTGGGAAAGGTCAGGATGGCTAGGGGAGGTCCCAGAGGGTCCCTAGCATCAGTCCACAGAAGTCTACACCGTTCAGATGCTCGGAAACCAAGTTTGCAGGCTTCTACAGGATGTCTGCAGGGGATCCTACAGGAAACTAAGGAATTCTACAGGAAGTCTGCTAACTTCTACAGGATGTGCTGTAAGTGGAAGTTTTGGGTGATGGTGAAGTGATGGAACGGTTTGGGTGGATAGGTAAGGTGGAGATGGAACTTGTGATGGCTCAGGGGCAGAGGAACAAGATGGAGAGAGAGTGCACGGAGTTGGTTGGTGGATAGAAGGATGGCAGCAACGAAAGGTCAAAAAGATGAAGCTACGTGGCAATGGATGAGTTGGAAGGTAAACGAGCTGAACAGAGGTCGAGTAGGTGGCTTGAGGAGAGGTTAAGAAGAAGAAGAAGGGAGTAGAATGATATGGAGCAGTGTAAATAAAACAAATGACTTATGTCTTGCACCAAAAACGAGAATTCATTAACCAGTGCTACCTATGCTATTAAATCAATAAACAGTGATGTAAATCATGAAGAAAAGTCGTGCATGGAATTGCAATGACGAAGTATGGCTCAAGAGAAAAAGTGCATGGAAGGATCCACGATTAAACCGACTATGTTGCAGCTTGCATGAAGGTAGAAAAGACTGCGTTTTTTTGGTGGTTGGTATAGACTGCACCCCAATCCCTAAACAGAGATGGCAGTGATCTCTAACAACCTTTTCTTGGAGCTCCAGTGGATTACGAACCTCCTATCTGAATCTAAACATCTGAAAGTAATTTAATCATAAACCAAACCTACTCAATCCTATTAAAGAAATCAAATCAGCAAACTGTGTTCTTGAAATGCATATCAAAACAAGTAAACAAAGTGCTGGAAAGAAAGGTAAATAACACTACAAGAAGAGGAGATCTATTGCTCTCAGGTTGGGCCCTAACCTGAGAGCTATAGCTCCCTTAAAAGCTCAGAATTAGATCCAAATCTGCTTGCCTTTATTCATAATCAAAAGTCTAATGTCATGCCAAAACTGGCTTACAAAAACACCGAGCTATGCTCAAAAATTACAATATCAGTCCAAAAGTTCAAAAAGCTCCTAACAAAGGCTACGACCTTCATATTTATACAAAATTAAGATCAAGCTGGCTTCCTCCATTCATGGAGCTTGGCTGTCCAACTGAAAGTCAAACTGCTGTAAAACTGCTGATCCTGTAGAACGTGTTGGCTGCCTTTAAGCTCGGTGGGGAGAGTTGTTAGAGCTCGGAGTGAAGGTGAAAATCACGAGGAGGGTCATCAAGACTGTGGACAACCTCCCTATGAACCCGTAATGTCACCTTTGCTGTCTCCTTGTCTCCTTTTGCGTGGTCTTTTGCTCTCTTTAATGCCAGGAACCTGAAATCATCATGTATTAGTCACATAGATATAATGCCTGCCCTTCTTCCTACAAACAACACGAATATACTAAGAAATGAATGCATAAGTGGTAAAATATGAATGGTTGAGCAAGGTAAGTAGGCCAATATGAGCCCAAATTGTACCAAAATTGGGGCTCATCAGTGTGACAGCTGCCTTAGAAACAAACAGAGAAAAGCTACTTTCGTTTTTCCTTTATGAATTATAGATAGAGAGGAACAAAAAGACCAACCTCTGTCTTGCACTAATCTCCTGATTTGATTCCTCTCTTCTTTGATAGTCTTCAGCTACCTGCTCCCTTGCACACCCAGCTTCACAAAGTACCTGTAAGATCACAGAAGCATAGCACTATACAAAGACATGGATCTATAATCATAAAAAATCTAGGATCAGATGTAAATTGACCATACAAATGTAGCAAGCATCAATGACACAAAAGCATGGAGGAAAACTCGAATAGCTTTTATTGATAAACAAGAAAAGAGCCAAGAGGAGTTACAACCAGTTGTTCTGACCCAGCATCAACCTCCCAGAAAAGAAGCCCCTCTTCACCTCAAACAAAGCTTAGATCACCAACAATCTGATGTTTGTCTCAAGAAACCAACAACGATTCCTTACAATATGAAAAATTCCAGCCTCTGGATCTCTGGGATGAGGGATCCATATATAGATGTTTGTATTGGAGATGAGTCAGCTCATGATTTGATTAGTGTCTTCCCTCTGATAGTTCTTGCTTCCACTTGGAGATTGATGGTCTCTTACTCATCCTTGGTCGAATTCAGTGAGGCAAGTGTCACAGGAGAAGATTCTGGAAGCTTCCATTGCCCCTCCACCTCGCGGAATGACACTGCCATTTGTCATTTCTCACCCATCGCACCCCACAGAAGGGATTTTTGAAATGCAATGCACCCACACAGTGTATTTAGGTGAGATGCAATGCACTTAGCCAGTGGAGCAGCTAAAATGATCCTGTTTTAACCAATTCTGAGCAGTTTTTCATGGAGAACTTCTGGGAGAAGCTGTAATCTGTTGACCTTGTTCTTTTAGGGGTTAGAACAACACTTTTAGGGACTTAGGAGCCCTTGGTTTATGGACATTTCATGCTTGGGGTTGTAGGGCCCAAAAATGTCTATAACAGTTGCCCCCTAAAGCATAAGGTCGTTAATCTTTTGATGTCGGGTGAAATGCTTTATTATGAGGATCCGAAGTTCTTTCAGTGCTGGGATTAGACCTGTAATAAGATACAATACAATACATTATCTTCATAATATTTTCATGATCTAGCTGAGGCGGGCATTCCCATGCTTAGCTTTATAAATTCATTTTCATGTACATAGGACAGACAATCGTCTGAGTGTAGACTGATGATTCTGATAGAGCCATCATCCTTTTGATTGGATGATTATCTGTGCAGCAATGATGTACATTTGATGTCTTTATTTCCCTGAATATATATCGCATCCCAGATGGATGAAACTAGATTCGGGGTCTTCAATCTCGTTCAATCTTCACTCGAAGTACAAGTCGATCCATGTGAGAAATGTTCTGAAGTCGAACATGGAAAGACATCGCTTGATTACCAGTCAATGATGTAAACTGTTAACAAGCGCGAGAGGAATCACCGATAATGATAATGACCCTCAAGGTACTACAGTACAATTTACGTGGTGTGAATAAAGGACTTGGCGTCGAACACCACGCAAAATCTTTCGGTCGAAGGCCATTGATGTAAACCTGTCACCGGAAGTGAGAAACTTGCCATTGAGGCATGCAAGCTTCAAAGTACTGAATGGGGTGTTCCTAGATCAACTTCTTGGATAATGAGCTGATGTCGACAAGAAATGATCCGTTACAGGAGGGCATTAATGAATCCCACATCAATGACACGGAACGGAGCAAATGATTTTAATGGAGGTGAAAACGATCTTGTGATGTAAGGTTCAGGGTGGCAGTCATCAAAGAATGTAGTACAAATGTATGGTAGTGGGTGAGACACAGGTGAATTCTCTGAATGACTTCTCTTGAACATATCGACGACACTGATGTGATGGATTGGTAGCATTAACCCCAAATGTGGATGGTATGATGGGACCATGGTGATGTGACCGGTGAATGAAACAACCCAACCCGACTCGGACACGGAGTGGAAGTGTCATGTTCAAGAGAAACTTGCTACCAACAAAGTTTCTTCAAGTTTTCTTCCCAATTTTCCCCAGTCATTGCTGACCAGTACCTCTTTATTTTTGTCAATCTTGAGGAGGATAACATATGCTTGTTCTATAATTTGCCCTTCGGGCAAACCCATTGCTATGTTTTAACGAGCCTAGCGATAGTGAAACTCGTTCTCGTCTATAGACAAGTTTGTCGCTATTACACTTTTAACGAGTTTAACGACAAAGATAACTTGGTCCTTTTCAATTTTAGAGAGTCTGAAAAGGAACGTAAAGGTAACTCCAAAATTCATTTTTCTTCATCTAATCCCTTAAGTCCAAAAAAGTATAAAACAATACAGAAGGGATGAATTTTCGATACTTTTAACGAGCCGAACAAAACAAGCGCTTGATATTTTTGTGTAATAATCCCTCAGGTCCAAAAAGATTAAAATCTAGAGGAGGGATAGCACTTCCTGTCCCATTAACGAGCTGTAGGGGCCAATGGCTTGGCAATCTTTTCATATTTTACGAGTCAGTTGAAAAGCGCTTAAAGGAGACTCGTCTTTTGAGGAACGAGTGATAAAATGGGTAGCAGCTGATTCCAGGTAAGGTTTGGAATTTTCCAATCACGACAGTGTTACAAGGATGGCTAGTGAAATCACTCTTCGTAGCTGTTCCTCAAAATGGGTTAACAATCAAATGGGGGTGAATGATTGGCCAATGTAAAAGTGGAGGTGACGGTGCAAACACGACCAAGGCTTTAATGGCTGAAGTACTACATTCATGATGGTTATTTACCGGGGGAATAATTCATTTTTTAACGAGCTTAAATGCGGGGGGAAACATTTGCTCATGGCTTATGTTTATTTTTTAACGAGATTGAACTATGTGCTAAAACTGCTCGATTAATCCAGTCGTGTGATAAGAATGTCTCATATAAAACAACAATTTTTAGATTTTTGCCCCACATCCTTTCTTTATGCAAGTTAGGAAACGACCAATCCAAAAAACAGATAAATGATCACTCTTTACTTGCACTCCAAAAGGTTTGCATGCCCCTAGGCATAAAACAGAGTTTCAAGGTTACCCCTTCTTTAGTCCGTTAAAACATTTGTTTTACTGAGAGAGGCCTACCTCTTACAGGTTACCCAAAGATCGTTCTATTTACAGCGCAAACAAAACACTTCTTCGGCGATGTCTACCGAAATAAACAAAGGTGAGTGAAGGAGGCTACTCCACTCACATAACTTTGACAAGAGAATCTTGTTCTAGAATAACCCCCTCTTCCAATCACAGATGGGAGTACAGACTAGTCATATTCTCTCGCGGAAACCTACCCTATACCCGAAGTTTTCCTGCCGAAGCAGACCAGGGTGCATGCCCCCTGGGTTTCAGTCATGTCCCCCCGAATCACTCGCGCTCATTGGGTGGACGGACTAGAGATTGAGACATTTCTTGCGTGAAAAGACCATTCAGGGATGGTATATGACTATTTGCTCTGTATGATCCGGGAAATGAAAGCTGGTCTACGAGCTTGACCACTCTTCCTTCGTGCGGAAAACACATTACTCTAAAGAGTGAGGAGACAATTTCTCCCATGCAATAAATATAGTCTCGTCCAAGGAGTAGATTGTAATCCAGGGGTCCTTGGACTACCATTACGTTCATGTGAACGGTTTTCCTTCTCAATGTCATGGGCACATCGGGAAGGATCCCTAACGGTCGACTGGTTCCTTTATCAAAACCTGTTAGATTTCTCATCTCAGGCAAAAGCAATGGTGAACCAAGCGCTTTCCAAGTAGTTGAGGAAAGGATACTCACAGAATCCCCCTCATCTATGATGGTACCAGCCGTAACCATTCTATATATTTGAACAATGATTCGGAATGGTACACTAGCTAGTAAATGGGGTCTGCCTAGTTGATTCCAGTCGAAGGAGACAACTAGGTTGCTTGGAGGTGGGACCGAATAGACGGCCGGGTACGACTCTGACGAACTTCCTTCCTACGGTAAAGGAACGGGTAAATTGCCCCCATGTTCATTGGAGTCTGTGCTTATGAAAAGAGTTTGGACGGTGTCATCCTTGTTCTCTTCAGTGACTGTATCATCTGAAGATGGAACCTCTGAAGGCAAGACCAGGTCAACTGCCGCCTTGACCTTTTGACTTTCGTCTGGTATGGGTTCAGATGGTTTATCTTCAATGATAGATGCTTCGGCCGACCACTTGAGCGGGCCAGCTGGATTTTCAACTAGTGACGGACTCGGCAAGAGTTTTTTATATCCAGGAGGAAGTCGTAACGGTGCAACCGGACGATCATCCAAAACTCTTTTAGCTTCGTCTAAGAAGGGACAACGGTGGACGGCATGATCACCTTCGCATAGTTTACAAGGAAATCTATATTTTCCTTTTTTTCCTGGGGCTTCACTTTCACTAGTTGACGGTGTGTTTTCAACATGATCATCAGAGGTTGACAACACCGGGTTGTGCGAACGAGGAGATCAGTCCCTTAATATCCGAGGGATACAAGGACAATCTCTATGATAGTGGTCTCCTTTGCAAATGACACATGGCGATTTAGGCCTGGTCGGTGCAGTGTGTGGATTTTCGCTAGACGACACTCGTTTGCCCCCATTCGCTTTTGGCTCCTTCTTCTTCTTCTCTTTCTTCTTCTTTTCCTTCTTATCCTTAGGTACTTGACTTTTGGCTTTACCAGCCCCATCAAGCGAAGAGGAAGGAGGAGAGGAAGAATTAGAGGAAGTAGAAGGTTGGTGGGTAACTCTGGACTCGTCTAGTTGCTGGTTCAATTGTTCAGGAATTGTGGTGTTCTGAATGACAGAGGTTGAGAAGAGCCATACAGGCAAACCAATTGTCAGTCCTGGAAGCGACAATGTGGCCATATGGGGTGCACCAACATCTCCCCAAGAGGAGAAGGGACTAGGATTTCCTCCAAGGGGAATTCCTTGGTTGGTGGATTCCATTTTCCTCAACCCAAGATCAACGTAGGAAAGGGTAATGAATATTCCGTTTAAAATAAATTTTAGATGCTTTGACACAACTTGTTTTTTCAGTTTTTAAGAGTCGAGAAAAAAAAAAAGATGACTCTAGTCTCCTTCGATTTTTAATGAGCCTGAAGTGACAAGTGCTCAGATGGACCTTTTCTGTTAAGGAGTCTGAAAAGGAATGAAAGGGACTGCTCTGGAAATCTAGGTAGAGGGATTACCAAACCAATCGCAAAACTGCAGAATACTTTTTACGGTACGACAGTCAATCTTCCCGAATGCTGTGTTCAGTGCATTGCGATCGATAGGGCGGCAGACACGACTTCCTATGGATAAAGGATTAAGACGATTGGGGTCTCCCAAAATATACTCGACGGTACGTGGGAGCACAAGTTCGTACTGGCACTTATCGTCTCAAAGTGGAGGAATCACCCAACCATCAGTGAGAACAACAGTTACCAGACTTTACGACGCCGGAATATGTCTCTAGCCTAGACTTCTAAATGTTGTGCGTTAAGTTCCAAAGCGTTGTTAGATTCATTGAATTTATTTTAAGTTGATCTTGTTTATGAAGTTTGCCTTTCAGGTTCACCGCGAGATGTAGATGTAATTCCTAAAATGCAATCTAAGATGATAAACAAATTTTTTATCTTCTTTGTGCAATGAAAATCCTAGCTACTAAGGAAAAGAAAGACATAATATTTTCACAAAGAGCAAAGAGCACACTCTAAATGCACTTTCCTAAATCAAGCCAATCAGACTGTCTATATGCAAATGCACATGCATGTATTTGTTTTCGACTTTCTTAGTATATGAATGCTAAAATGAAAGTTGATGCACAAATCTGAATTTCTTTTCAAGCGACAAATATCAACAAGTTTCTTTTCGAAATCAAAAAATGGAGACGATCACAACACTTTACGATTTTGAACTGAATACTTGTTCTCGACACTAGAAAATTACAAATTCAGACCAAAAGCAATAGTAACAGGATAATCGACCATCAATAGCAATCAAACTCTTTCCTACGATTGAAATCGACACTTGTGACAGTTTCAAATCAAAGGACGACAGTACGATTATGCTACTTTTGCAAAGGAGAACTGTAAATGACTCAACAAACACACAAAAACAGCTACAGTTCTTTTGTACAAAGGAGGCGGAATAATAGCAAGGAAAAGGGGTTTCAAACAGACATATACTGATCACAGGCAGCAAAATTCAGGAATAGAACTGGAAATAATGAATCACAGAAACCAAAACTACACAGGGCCTATTCTGATCAGCGCACCTGTAACACAGAGAATTTGAAATGCAGCGCAACTTGTCCACTCGGGAAGTGCGCTGAAATTCAGATTCTCTGAACAGTACCTGCGCTGGGCCAGAAACGAGACTCTGTTTGGGTTCCGGGTCACAGTTTGCAGTTCAGTTCTTGGGTTTTGGCCGAGCAAAAAGCAATCAATAATGCAACAATCAGGGGTAGATCTAAGGAGGATCTAAGAGCTATCACAAGGGCAATCAGATAGTTTGTGAATCAGTTGTTTAAATCATAAACAGATCCAGTATATGGATTGAAGTAGCAGTTATCTACTTTGCATTTGTTATGGCAAATGTAGTTCGAATGCTACTTGCAAGTTTATGAAACAAACAACAAAGAATGATAAACAAACAAACTAATTAGCTCCCCAGTGGAGTCACCATTTTTTTACAGGGAAAAGTGTCTATATAGAACTACTTTATCTCACTAAGGTGTGAAAGCTTCCTTAGAAACAAACAGAGAAAAGCTACTTTCGTTTTTCCTTTATGAATTATAGATAGAGAGGAACAAAAAGACCAACCTCTGTCTTGCGCTAATCTCCTGATTTGATTCCTCTCTTCTTTGATAGTCTTCAACTACCTGCTCCCTTGCACGCCCAGCTTCACAAAGTACCTGTAAGATCACAGAAGCATAGCACTATACAAAGACATGGATCTATAATCATAAAAAATCTAGGATCAGATGTAAATTGACCATACAAATGTAGCAAGCATCAATGGCACAAAAGCATGGAGGAAAACTCGAATAGCTTTTATTGATAAACAAGAAAAGAGCCAAGAGGAGTTACAACTAGTTGTTCTGACCAAGCATCAACCTCCCAGCAAAGAAGCCCCTCTTCACCTCAAACAAAGCTTAGATCACCCAACAATCTGATGTTTGTCTCAAGAAACCAACAACAATTCCTTACAATATGCAAAATTCCAGCCTCTGGATCTCTGGGATGAGGGATGCATATATAGATGTTTGTAATGGAGATGAGTCAGCTCATGATTTGATTAGTGTCTTCCCTCTGATAGTTCTTGCTTCCACTTGGAGATTGATGGTCTCTTACTCATCCTTGGTCGAATTCAGTGAGGCAAGTGTCACAGGAGAAGATTCTGGAAGCTTCCATTGCCCCTCCACCTCGCGGAATGACACTGCCATTTGTCATTTCTTGCCCATCGTACCCCACAGAAGGGATTTTTGAAATGCAACGCACCCACACAGTGTATTTAGGTGAGATGCAATGCACTTAGCCAGTGGAGCAGCTGAAATGATCCTATTTTGACCAATTCTGAGCAGTTTTTCATGGAGAACTTCTGGGAGAAGCTGTAATCTGTTGACCTTGTTCTTTTAGGGGTTAGAACAACACTTTTAGGGACTTAGGAGCCCTTGGTTTATGGAAATTTCATGCTTGGGGTTGTAGGGCCCAAAAATGTCTATAACAACAAGCCACATGCCTCACTTCTTTGTAATTTCATCTATTTTCCATTTAGAGAAAGAGAGTAGAGTGACCTCACCTTCTAGTTGAGTTTTCTCCTAGATGAGTTCCTAGGTTATATCTTGCGTTAATTTGTGGTTTATGAGTTTTATTTCACTATTTTATATTTTATACATAATTATAATTTTCATTCATATGAAATAAATGATAATTTACAAATCCTTAAATCTGAGAAATAAACCCTCTAAATAGTGTAGATTTTAGATTTTAAGCATAGTTTTGTCAAATCTATTATGACGAACTGTCCAATGGAATATTCACGGAAGGTTACCAATAATATTGGTATTAGAGTAGGTTTCTTTGGGTATATAGTGGGGAGTTTCAGGGGAACTAGATTGGTTAAGATAAAAGTCACAAAAACCCAATCATGGCTAACAATATGTGAATAACTCTCACGATCATGCAAAGGAGAGGTTTGTATGGCTGAATCACTAGTTGTAGATATAAAATATAATGTAAGACTCCTCATGGAGGACCTGACCAATAAGGCTATACTATTTGGAGAAGATGGGGATTCTATTCAGAGGTTTTATTAGAGGAGAGATCAAGAGATCGAGAGAAATAGAGAAGGAGCCAAAGAAAGAACCCAAAAAATATCAACCTAGTTTGAGTGTCTTAAACCACTCACAAACCCTATTCAAAATGGAAGTAAAGGTTAAAATCAAGTTGTACCATAGTGATATTGATTCTCTAAAGCTAAATCACTGGTTGTAGAATTTTATTTTAGTGTCTCTCACATAGAAAAAGAAAAAAATATTTCTTTCGCTTAGTTGAAATTAGAGGTCCATGCTCTAACCTATTAGGAAATACACACAAAAACCTTGAGGTTGGAGGGATATCCTCTAGTGACTAAGTAGAAGGATTTCAAAACCATCATAAAGTCACAATTTTACCCTATTGGGTATGTAGAGGACTAAATGGAATTAATTCAAGTAGAAGAGGCAGAGTGTACATGAGTATGCCACAAAGTTTAGAAATGTGGCCATAATGCTAGATATCTCTCCAAAAAATATAGAAATACTCCTCAAGTATCTAGGATTTTTACATAACCATTTGTGGAAGAAAGTGATTTTTTTCAAGTCCATATTGGTGGACAAGGATTGTGTACAGGGAAAATACTTGGAGGGCATATGCCAGAAGCAAGGGAAATAAAGTGCGTCGAAGCTATAGGAGTACAATAATTCTTTGAAAGAGGGGAATAAGAAGTGGGAATGGAGAAAATATAAAAATATGGTAGTCACATCACACTAGTGCAAAGATCCTAGAAACCACTGCAACCAATCTAAAATTGATAGTCATACCGAGGAGAAGTGATGGAAATTATACATAGAACTTAACTCAAAGAGAAAAATGAAAGACAATAAAAAGGGGAATCTAATGGGAATTGATTCAAGTAACCAAGTCAAAAGTAGCCCGAACATAGATGAGAATATCATTTGTACATCATTGCAAAAGTAGGTGAATCTAAGTAGCCTTCATCAACAGGAAGAGAATGAAAAAACCAAACTTTTCCATATAAAGATACAAGTTAAGAAGACAAATATTGATGTTCTATTTAACTCATGATCATTGGTGAATCTCATTGTAGTAGATATGGTCAACAAATTGGGATTGGAAGTTTGTAATCATCCAAGCCCATATCCGTTGGATGGGTAAATAAGGATGTAGAAATAAAGGTAACCAAATGCTGTAAACTCATATTTGCTATCAATGTTGATTTTATTAATGAAGTAGAAATAAATGTAGTTCCCATTGATATATTTGGAGTGGTGTTTGGAAGACCCTACATATACATCCAGAATGAAATCTTCATGCGAATATCTAATCAGTACCACCTCATCAAGGATGGAAAGCCACTCACTATCAATACATAAAAATGGGAAGTCAAAAATTTTACTAGTAAGTGCCAACCAAGACAATAAACTAATTAGTTCTAGAAAGAAGTATGTTTTGTTATTTTTAAGAGAAAAATAATCTATAGATGAGTTAGTGAGAGAAAATTCATCTGTGGAGGGGTGTACTAAGAGATAGAAACAACAATTGGAAGAGTTTCTCTAGGCATATAGGGATGTGTTCCAAGAGCTTAATGTAATGACCCTTTATGGGGTCCTTCAATTTGAAGGGTGTAATGGAAGCATGGTGGGCCCATAACCCACATGTCCCTAGATTGAAACTTGGCTCTGATACCACATGTAATGACCCTTTCTGGGGTCCTTCAATTTGGTATAGTTTCCATATGTAAATTTCATAACATATGAAATAAATAACAATATAATATCTGTCATAGAATATTAAGCATCATGCAAAATAAATTTCATAAATATAAAACAAAACAAGGAGAATACCTACCTTGTTACTATGAATCAATTGTGGTGCTCCTACTGGGACCACCAAATAAATATGCCACCCTACCAACTAGAAAAGTATATCTGTCTTCCTAGCCTAGGGAACCTTCATAAGTTCACTATCCCTCTAAGCCCAAGTCCAAATCACAACCATAGTGCATCTTAGATCTCCATGCTAATACCCCACTAGTGTCCCACACCAAAATCAATCCCTCACTCTTTGTCCCACTATCCAAAACTACTCTCCCTCATACAAAAACAAATCTCCCTTCTCATTCCCCATTTCTCAAAAATCCTCCTTGTGAGAATATGCCACTTTGCTCCAATTTCCACACTTATCTCCCTCCTTGAGTCACTGTGACCAACACCCATAATGTCCTTTCCATCCCAAACCTATCCCTTATCCAAAAATTAAATTTGAGGGAGATAGTCCTTTCAAGGCCTATGGATGATGAAATATTAAAATAATGATAGTAATAATGATCTATATTGGATCATTATATTATTCTTCATCCATATCAATGCTTTTATATGGAAAAATTGGAGGAATCAACTCACAAGACCATTTATACCAGTGGGACCCAATTTGGCAGATTGGGGTCTGAAACCTTCTAGAAGCATTTTGAGACATCAAATGGAATTATTTGGGGGTTATAATTTTTCACCTCAGTGCCACACCTCTTTATTCTATTCTACAAATAAATACCTCTCCAACAATGTAATAATCACCTCAATAAGAGTCTGTATGCAAAAGTTATGGCACTCATAAGTTGACCTTTTTGTTTTGACCACCATATTTCGAGAGAATGCCACGTCAGTGCCCATTAATCATAAAAAAGGTACTAGCCATGTGATCATGATGAATACGACTCTAGAAGAGTCTATATTGTAACTCTAATGAAGAGTTGAAGGATTCATACTTAATGACTAGTAGGTTATCAGGATGTATTATAACCCGACTGCTAGGAGGAAAAGGCGTTCCATTCCTTTCGAGTCAATTTTGTTCCATAGATGAGTAGAGTAGGTGAAAATGATTGGGAGAGAGAAAATAGAGAGGACTTGTGCCTTGTTGTATCCCATAGACCATACGCTTTACATATTTATACTTGCATCCATTTTTTATTCAAAGAAAGAGAGTACATTGACCTCACCTTCCATCTGGGTTTTCTCTCGAATGGATTTCCTAGGATATATCTTATGTCAATTATGGTTTATGAGTTCTTATTTCACTGTTCTCTATTTTTTGCATGGTTATGATTTTCATGCACATGCAATAAAAAATAATTTATAAATCTATAAATATAAAGATAAATAAACCCTCATAGTGTAGATTTTATATTTTAAATATATTTTATCAAATCTGTGTTGACGAACTTTCCAAAAGAACATCCACGACAATTTATGGATCATATTAGTAACCAATCAAGTTTCTTTGGGTATATTGTGTGTAGAAATAACTCGAAATTTGTAGCTACTAATGCAACCATGCTAAAAACAATAGACACAATTTTCTTCTACTAAATTTTGCAGAAGGGAAAACATACAATATAAACACATGCAATCATTCAATCAAAATGAACACAATAACTTTATTGGGGAACCCAATTGGGAAAAACCCCTTCTATGTTTGTATTAAATCACATGAGAACAATGATATATTACAATGACAACTTCAATCCTTGAAGCTCAACCAACAATGCAATACATATATCCTCCTAAGTTTTCTCTGGCCAATACTTAGCCAAAATAGTCCTCCTGCTTCCTCCTATTTCCTTGAGCAATTCCTGCTCCTATAGAATAGGTAGAACCCCTATTTTCTTATGCGATACCAAGATAATTCCTCACCTACTACATGAAAACTTTTTACACTCAACAATATACAACAATAAATACAATGATTCCTTTTTACTCCACTCAACTTGGAAATTAGAATTCCATGTATAACTAGAGTTATTTTTAGTAAATTGACTAGTTAACAAGGAAATCAGTGAGTTAACAACAATTACAATTACTCAACTAAAATCCTACAAATTATATTCATGACTAGAGCTTAGATAACTAAGTTTCACTAACTTTAACTCCACTAGGTTGCTAGATATTAGCAATCAACTCATGCATGACTAGTTTGGTGGATCAAAATAATGCTCAAAATTGAAAGTTTGCGACAAAGATTAAAACTTGTACGATTGGATAGATCTTGGAAATCTGAATCCAACGAACTTGTTTCACTCATGCCCAATATCAAATGCTCCCAGAAGCTAACTAACTAAAAAAAATGGTATTTGAGTTGCAGGGATGCCCAGTCAGCAATCCATACTGCTGACTGGACCATGACTGAGTAGGTGACTAGTCCTCCATCGGCCAGTGGTTAGTCAACACTTGGCACATCAGGATTGGTTGTGGCATGAAAAGTTTGTATTGGTTTATGGCTTGGTTGAATTGGCTCAATGAGGGAGTGCAATGTGGGCTAACCAGTGGCTACCACGTGGCCTCCTCATGGTGGCTAAAATTTGGGTTGAGGGCTGAACATCAACACCCCACAGATTTTGAACCTGTGACCTCATACAAACAAACCAAAGGCCTCACCAACATGCCACACATGTTACTTGTTAAATGAAAGGTGGGAAGACATATTTAAATTTTGTAAAAATGAGCATTTTTTTGGGGGGGGGGCAGGCTAAGACCTAGCCCCTGGCCACCCCTGCGTCATAGGACCGTGGGCGAAGAGCCAAGGGCTAGGGCCTATCCTAGCCCATGGTCAAGGTCATGAATTGAAACACATAAAACGTCGCATGAACATGAACCGAGAGAGAAAAATGGAGATTGGGGGTCATCCATATGCCCATATCGCATGACCAAGCTGAAAAAGAGGAAGGGGGCTAGACCCGGGTCATATAGACCCTGCCATATGTCCAGGAGAATGACAGACAGAGGGGCTATCCCCTAGGGGGTCAAGTCAAGGTCACATGCAGGTGCATAAGACCATGGGTGCATCAACGATAGGGGATAGATAGAGCCCCAAAATTTCGGCACCCTATGTGGTCACATGGTGCCATGTGACCGGGATTTTTGGGACTAGGGGCTAGTTGGCACCCTTAACGGTCCTACAATTTTGCCCGCTAAGTGGGAATAATGATAGGTTTTGTGCTTCTATTTTGCATTTGGGGCACTCGAGCTAGGTTGAGGTTGAATTGTAGGATGGTTAGCTGCAAAATTTGGGAAAAGGAAGAAATAAGCATAACTTTCTCAGTTTTTGACCAAATGACGTGTAGAAATATGCAATATAAGGGCTTTTAACTGTTCTGGAGCCATTAGAGCTATTGCCTCATCATTGTGAGCACTATAACTTGATGTAAACACATTTTTTTGAGCATAATGGAAGAGGCTCAACATTGGAAGCTGGATCAAGAGATGTAGCCCAAGAGAGGGGTGAACTCCTTTATCATTTTATTTTTTGTGTTTGCTGTTATGGTAATAATGGCTTGTTTATTTTATGAAAAATTGAGTTAAAACATATTAATTTTTTAAGGAAATTGACATAAATGTTTAAAAAAAAACTTTGATCATTACACTTGCAAATTGTTAAAAAATCTTAAATCTTTTACACACAGATCATTTTTGGTATCAGAGCAACATGTTTATTATGAAGATTTGATTTGCTTGCAAGTATTTTCCTTATGCTTACAAGGTTGAATCTCAAGAGAGAAGAAGGAGAATTGTTGGAGCCAAGATCTCAAATTGTTTCAAGGAGAAAAAACAATCCTCAAGCTTAAATAGTTATGGCACATGGAGAGGGTCCTGTAGGGATGCTTGAAGATGAGAAGAACTTCATAAAAGAATTCTTTAAGATGTCAGAGATGGTTAAGGTTTTGTATGAGCCTGGAGAGGAATTCCAGACTGTTTGGAGAGAGCTCAAAAGATCATGGAGAAAAAAGAGACAAGCCTCCAAAAGGGAATGGAAGGAATGGTGACAAACCGCCACCTTCAACTCCATTCTCATCCTCATTTTCATCTTCATCCTCACCTTCTACTTTTTCTACCGTTTCACAAACACATCCAAATTCCCCAAAAAGGTCATGGTAAAACTCCTTTTCTTAAGCTTGACATTAAGTTAGAATTGCCTATGTTCAATGGAGAGGTAAGTGCATAAAGATTAGACAATTGGATTCGTTAGATTGAAGTGAATTGCAGGATACAAAGAATTCAAGATGATGAAACCAAGATTCAACTTGCTTCTCTTAGATTGGAAGGTGCAGCACTAATTTTGTGGGAAGCCAAAACTCAAGAGGACATGAAGAAACATGGTAAGTTTTTATCCTCTCAGAATGATTTTATTGTTGCAATTAGAAGGCAGTTTCATCCATTAGCATACATGTAGAAAGATATTATGGATTGGTAGAACTTTAGGCAAGCTAAGGGGAAAAATGTGCAATCTTATACTCGAGTTTAGAAAAGGGCTTTGGTTTTGGGTATAGATTTTTCCTCATGATATATTTTTCTGAAATCTATTGAAGGATTACATAGTTATTTGAGACATACCATTCTCATGTTTAACCCTACAAAACTAGAAGAAGTTTGTGTTAAGATAACTCATTTAGAAGCAAGAGGGAAAAATGTTTATGAAGAAACTAGTGAGAGTTCCTTTGATTTTGGAGAAAAAGGAAAAGGTAAGTTCAAAGGAAATGGTAAGAAGAATTCTGCCATCAAGATAGAGAAGGAAAAACTCACATGTATGAATTGTTGCAAAGATGGACATGATGAAGATCATTGCTAGAAACTTCATCCAGAAATGAGACGCAAAAAGTTTAAGAACAAGGAGAAGGAGAATACAACTACAACTGCACAACATGATTTAGGTTCAGTTTATGGAGATGAAACAAAGATCACAACTATGGGTATGAAAGGTAAGGACATAACAAAGTACTAGTTCTTCAAATTGTCTCAATGAAACTTAAGATGAAAAAAAAAGAATAGAGCTTTTCCATATTAAAGTTATTTCAAAATACATTGTTAAAAAGTTTAAGGAAACCATTCCTCATCCTAAACCTTATCCTTTAGGTTGGATATGTGACAATGAAAAATTACAGGTAACAAGAAGATGTAAACTGAAATTTGCAATTACTGCAAATTTTTAGATGGGATAGAGCTTGATTTAATTCCAATTGATATATGTGGTATTGTTTTGGGAAGCCCATATCCATATGACAGGAGAGCTAATTTTCATCGCCATGAGAAAAAATATCATTTGTTCAAGAATGGGATTGAATACATTGTTAGAGAAAAGAGCAAAAAGATGAATGCACCTCTTGTAAATATGGGAAAAATGAAGAGAATTGTTAATGCTAGTTAGAACTTTGCATTGTTAATGATCAAACATGAAGGTGTTGAATAATCTAAAGCCTTTCAAGAATATGATTCAAGTTTGATATCTGATTTCATTGATGTTTTTAATTCTTGTGATAAGATGTTTTAGGAGTCTGACATGTTGCCTCCTAAAAGAGGTAAACAAAATGGAGTAAAATTTTAGCAGCATGCATCAGTGTTGAACATTGGTGTGGAAAAGGTGCCAGTGTTAGAGAATGAAAGAGTCAAAGAGTAGCAAAAGCAAATTGACAGAGGGAATTGGTTCCAAAAATTCTTCTTGTGGGTTTCATAATGTGTTGGTTGTGAAAAGGGATGGTGCATGGTGATGGCGATCACATTTGGTCAAGAGTTTAGCCAAGTACAATGCTAGACATGGTAAGCATCGTCATGACAACAATGTTCAAGGTGAGAAGAATTCGAGATTGCTTAAGTTTCCTTTGATTGGAGATCAAGGAGGGAATGTATTTATTTCTTCAAAGGTAGTTTTCTATTATGCATATTCTAGAAAATTGCAGCAAGATGTTATCTATGAAAGCAAGGCAAAGACTCCAAAATAAGGGAAAATGATGTATTCTCATGGAAAGCTCAAAATGTCAAATTAAAACAAATATCAGTGGATTGAGACTGGAAAGGTGAGGGAGTTGTAACCTCTATTTTTTCATTGATAAAGATATTTTGGAGGTCCAAAGGCTTCTAATGAGGAGGAGTGATCTAGTGGATCAAAATAATGCTAAAAATTAAAAGTGTGTGACATAGATCGAAACCTATATTATTGGATATATCTAGATAATATGAATCCAACACACCTCGTTTCACTCAAATGCAATATCAGATTCTCCTAGAAAAACATTCTGATAATTTTGGGAAACAACTAAAAAAATTGGTATTTGAGTTGCAAGGATGCCAGTCAGCAATTCGTATTACTGAATGGACCATGGCTAGGTAGATGACTGGTCATCCATTGGCCAGTGGTTGGTCGACACTTGGAACATTAAGATTGGTTGTGGCATGGAAAGTTTGTATTGGTTTATGGCTTGGCTGAAGTGGCCCAATGAGGGAGTGCCACGTGGGCCAACCAGTGGCTGCCACATGGCCCCCTCATGGCAGCCAAAATTTGGGTTGAGGGCTAAACAAAAACACCCCGCAGATTTTGAACTTGTGACCTCATACAAACAAACCAAAGGACTCACCAACGTGCCACACATGTTACTTGTTAAATTAAAGGTGCGAAAACATATTTAAAGTTTGTAAAAAGGCATGTTTTTTGTGGGGGGCCTAGGCTAAGCCCTAGCCTTTGACCACCCCTACGCCATAGGACCACGGGCAGGGGGGCGAGGGCTATTGCCTAGCTCATCCCATAGTTGAGGTCATGGCCCACAACACATAAAATTGTTGTATGCCCATGAACAAGAGCATAAAATAGAGATTGGGGGTCAAAAATATGCCCAGATCACATGACCGAGCGACAAAAGAGGAAGGGGGCTAGCCCCAGGTAATATAGACCCCACCATATGTCCAGGAGCGTGGCAGGTAGAGGGAACAACCCCTAGGGGGTCAGGCCAAGGTCACATGCAGGTGCATAAGACTAGGGACGTGCCAGCGACAGGGGCTAGACAAAGCCCAAAATTTCAGCACCCTATGTGGTCGCATGGCGCCACATGACCAAGATTTTTTGGACTAGGGGTTTAATGTCACCCTTAACGATCCAACAATTTCACCCGCCTAGCAGGAATAGTGGCAGGTTTTGTGCGCTAGTTCTGCATTTGGGGTACTCGAGCCAGGTTGAGGTCGAATTGTAGGATGGTTAGTTGCATAATTTAAAAAAAGGAATAAATAAGCATAACTTTCTCAGTTTTTGACCAAATGAGGTGCAGAAATATCCAAAACATGGGTTTTTGACTGTTTTGGAGCCATTTGAGCTATTGGTTTAGAATTTTGAGAATTATAACTTGATGTAAACACATTTTTTTGAGCATAATGGAAGAGGCCCAACATTAGAAGCTAGACCAGAAGATGTAGCCCAAGAGAGGGGTGAACTCCTTTATCATTTTTTGGTTTATGTTTGCTGTTATGGTATTTATGGCTTCTTTATTTTCTACAAAGTTGAGTTAAAACATGTTAATTTGTTAAGGAAATTGACATAAATGTTTTAAAAAAACTTTGATCATTGCACTTGCATTTTGTTAAGAAATCTTCAAGATTTTACACACATATCAATGAATCTACTTCTTACTCACAAACTCAAATTGTCTAACTTAACTAAGTGACTTAGCCATGTCATTCCTGCTAACTACAACTCAAGTCATCTTTATTCTGTGGAAATTCGAATTTATCCATTTGACTAAGGCACAAGTCAAATGAATCATTTTATTACTACAATTTAACACTCTCTCTTAGAAAGAAAATGATTTTGCACAACTGCAATCCTACTCCAGTGGAATGTATTGTAAAAAAACTAACAATCCCTCTCATTTTTTTTGTTTCTATTGCAACAACTACAACTTAGATGCATCCAAAATGTATTGAATCAACTGTGTCTCTAAGCTGCAATTGTCTCTTGTGTCTTTGACTGCTACTGTCACTTAATATCTGGTTGCATCAATTGATGTTGATCCTACTACTACTAAATGCTATGGGCCCATGTATCAAGGGTAATGATCCATGAGAAGTGTATACTGCAATTACTGCTTCTCTCCTATGGACCCTGCCCATATCTTTACAACTTTGGGACTAAGGCTCTACATCGCCCCACCTCACTCCTGGAGGTATAACTGCATGCATGGCGAAATCTACCTCTAGCTTGTAGAGACTTTTAAACCGAACACTAATTTGTTTTACTTGTCCAGTAGCAACATGATTCAAATATGCCTTCCCTCTACTAAACACCACATCATATCCACGGTCTTCAAGTACAACTACAGAAACTAGATTTTTCTTCAGACCAGGCACATAGATTACATCCTTTAGGTGAATATGAGAGCTTGACTCCCCTCTTAAAGGTGAAAATTCCAATCATTTGGTACTATATCTCCCATCATCTCCAAGCTCTATGTGTAACTATAGGTCCTTCTCTTCTAGGATGCTGAAGAACTCCTTATTTCCTATCATATGATATGAAGGACCAGAGTCTAGGTACCTATCACTCCCTCTTAATGTACTTTCCATGCAAGAAATGAGCGTTAAATCCAACTTCAATTGTGATGCGAGATAATCTCCTCGTAATCCTGTTGCAAGATCTTTACTACATTTGTTATGTGGACACTTGGTTTCATAATGTCCATACTCATGACAGTGAAATCATTTAATTTATTGAGGTATTTCTTCTTGCCATGGTTTTGGATGGATTATTCCTTGCCTTAGGCCTTCTTTCTTTAGAATTATTTGTTTTTCCAACTAGAGCACAATACTATTCCTCATCAGATCTGGATGAGACTCCATCTCTAGTGTTTCTTTTAATCTCCTCTTGCACCAAATTAGACCAAAGTCTCTCCCAACTTGGGAGATTGTCTCTTCCATTAACTAAATCCCAATAGTTGTGTGAGGATTTCAGAAGACCAAGGAGTGATAATCTCACAAGTTCATATGATGGCACATTTTCTCCAACTTATCCAAGTTCATATTTGACCTGAGTAAATCTAGATAGGTATTGAACAACAATTTCTTTTTTTTTTTTTCCCATTTTAATGTTCTTGAGCTTATCTCTCAATGCGAGCTTTCTGGAATCACTGCTACTTTGGCATAGATCTCTGAGAGTTTTCCACATTGCAAATGGAGTCTCCTTTCCATGAAAATTTGAAACCACATGATCTCTGACTCCCTACAAGACAATCCACCTGGATTTTATTGTGTCTTTCTTCCAATGAACCAACAGTTGTATATATGATGCTACTGGTTTTGGAATATCAGTTTGTGTGTACTCTAATACTCCATTGTCATCCAACAAAACTTCCATCCTATCTTTCCAAGAACATAAATTTGAGGTTCCATCCAATGCATACTCAAGCCTCAATCCATTGAAAGACATTGTTCTTGCACTACAAATTTTCTATTCTAAATTTCTTGAGATATTGATATGGAATCTAGTTTTTACATAGTTTTCAATAAATATGATACCATGTATAAATAACTCAAAATTTTCAGCTACTAATGAAATTAGACTGAAATCAATAGACCCAAATTTATTCTATTCAATTCCACGGAAGGGAAAACATAAAATAGAAACACATGCAATCATTCAATCACAATGAACATAATATATTTACCAGGGAAACCAATTGGGAAAAACCCTCCTTTGTTTATTAAATCAGGTGAGAACACTGATTATTCAATGAAAACTTCCATCCTTGAAGCTCAACCTGCACTGCAATACTAATCACCTTCTCAGTCTACTCTAGCCAATACTTAGCCAAAATAGGCCTCTTGCTTCCTCCTATTTCCTTGCATAATTCCTACTCCTAAATAATAGGAAGAGCCCCTATTTTATTGCACAATCCAAAGAGAATTCCTCACATGCTACATGAAAACTATATACACTCAAAATTATACAACAATAAATACAATTATGCCTTTTTCCTCCACTCAACTAGGCAATTCAAATTCCATGCATGACTAGGGCTATCTTTAGTAAATTGACAAGTTAACTGAGAGATCAGTGAGTTAATAATAGTTACAACTACTCAACTGAACTCCTACTATCTCTATTCATGACTAGAGCTCAGATTGCTGAGTTTCACTAACTATAACTCCACTAGATTTCTAGATCTTAGCAATCAAATTATGCACAACTCTACTTCTTTCCCACAAACTCAAATTGACAGAGTTAAATAAGTGATTTGGCCATGTCACTCCCACTAACTGCAACTCAAGTCATCCTGCTGATGTGGAAATTCAAATTTATTTTTTTGACTAAGGCATGAGTCGAATGAAGTCTTTTCTTGCTACAATTTAACATTCTGGAGAGTTTTAGGGGCTCTAGAGTGATCAAACCAAAAGTCACAAAATGCCAGTCATGGCCAACAAATCTATGAATAACCCTAATGATCCCATAAAGGAGATGTTTTCATGGTTGGAAGTACAATTTGTAGATAGAAAGCATAATGTGAACCTTGTCATGGGAACCCTAACCAATAAGCTCTGGCTATACGGAGAATATGGTGGTTATAATGTAGAGTTTCAATCAGAGGGGAGATCGAGAAGAAGCAAAGAAGGAGCTGAAGAAATAATCTATAAAAGATCAACCTAGTTTGAATGTAATGACCATTCATAGTCCCTTTTCAAAATGGAAATGAAGTTTGATATCAAGTCATATCAACGTGACATCTATGCTCTAAATCTAAATCTTTGGTTGTAGTAATTAAAATCTAAATCTAAATCTCTATCATGATCTACCTCTAAATCTAGATCTACCTAGTTCATGATGCAAAAGGTTTGTAATTTCTAATGAAAAGATGCTGAAATAATTACCAAAAACATACCTCCTTTAGTACTCCACACACCCCCCTGCTTACCCTTTTTCATGCCCTCATGAAAACATTGTAGTTGACATGTAAGGCAGTGAGAGAGTAGGCTAGAGATGGAATCTCATGTGGAGGTCTACAGCCATGATGCATAACTAGGTGTTCAAAGAAATGGTCTGTCTGACCCTCAGGCATCTCATACAGGGCTTGGTATCCAGGTGCAGGGTGCCAAATACTTGGGCTCCGGAACCTATATCCTAACCAGGATGGCCCTGCCCTCAAAATGACTTCGCCATAGAGGTGCAAGCGGTTGGCGGCTAACTCAAAATTTTCATACTTAAATGGTTCCCTGAGTTGGATATTTGGATTCGAGATCTGATATCAAAATTTAGCCGCATCAATGGCAAGGTCTTTGATAGTGAAAGTATTCTATTCCCTGCCGATTGATTGCTGTATGAATGGGTCCTAATGCTTCAATTACACCTGGAGTCTTCATGAGGTTCCTATGTTCTCTCCACAACTGTACTGGATCCCTAGGCTCAGCTCTTACCCACAAGTCTAATCCGTTTTCTTGCCTTTGGAAAGCATTATAGGCTTTAAGCCATTTAATTTGATTAACCCCAAATGAAATAAATGCTTGTAATTGGATATCCCCAACAAAAGGGCCGGGGTTCAGCTCGGTCTCCTAGTCTAATACAAGGTTATGCAAATAAAACTCACACAGTAATCTTTGAACTTTTACCCCATAGTGCTTACAGCAGTTTATAAAATCATCGATGGTATTAATTTGTATAGGAGCACCTGCTTTAACAGCCTTTATTTTCAATTGCAAATATCATTCCATTAAAAACAAGGCATAATTCTTAGCAGGGGCTCTACATGCTAGGACGTCACTGTACAAAGAACATAAGGTATCCATCTACTTGATAACTATATCTAACCTACGAGTTACCTTCACGACTTTTTCTTCTTCCCTTCGCCACCCTTCAAAGGTCTGGCTTTCAGATAAATTGACGTTCCTTAGCTGTTGATGTAGTTCTTCATACCTTCCTCGAGGGACTGTTTGCTCTATGAGTTTTTTTGCTACTTGCTGAGCTTGTGTCAAACCCTCTCGTAGGGCTACCATCCTTGGATCACTGTCCCATACGGTGGTGGAGACCGGGAGATTTACCTGAATCTTCCTATTGCGTTGTCTTGCGTTCATGGCCCGTATTTCTCCCAAGGGTTGTGCCTCTGTCTGAATTTCTTTATCGTAGGTCAATATATCAGTCGTTTGTATTTCAACATGGGTAACAGTCAAATGCTGTTCCTTTTGATTTTGAACAGAAGACTACTCCTTAACAACATTTGGAACAACAACCCACTTTTCGACAGGGTTTTGTACAACAGGATGGACTCTGGTCCTCCGATCCTTTGTCTTGAGGGGTTTTGCTGGAGTGGTTGCATGTTTCCCTCTCGAAGTCCTTTTTACCCTTTTCCTTGCTTTCAAAATCCTGATCTCCTTTCGAAGTTGAACTATTACATTCAGTAGCCTTTGCTGTTCTTTCCGTAACCTCTTAATTTCCTCAATTTCCGTAGAAGGAACAACAGAATGTTCACTGCGGCTTGGACCATTATCTCGATTAATTCCCTGGTTTTCTCCTTGTGGGGCTTCTTCGTTACTCTACTCAGGTTGCTCAGGGCCAAGAACCCTAGCTGGTTCTGTTATTCCTTGGGTGACTTCTTTTTCCGCCTCCCCTTCTTCCAGAATTTCTTCTGGTGTAGTCTAGCTAGGAACGGATTGTTCCTGTTCTGCATCACTTCTCTCTCCCATCGTACTTCCGTCATGAACAGGTTAACTCTCCTTTTCTACCTTCTCAGCATGTAATTCTTCAGGTGCATTTCTATCCTGAGCAGAGTGTTCTTTTGGTTCTTCTTCAGCATGGAGATCTGATGGGCTGGAAGGTTGGCCATATTCACCCATATTGGCCAAGATTTTGGCCAATTCATCTTCTCTCAATGGATTCTGTAATGTGCTGCCTTCATGCTGTTCTGTTTCCTCCTCTTGCTCAGGTTGCTTGGTTTCTTCCTCCATTTCTCCTTCCTCATTTCCCTGCATTCCTTTCTCATTTTCCTCTCCTTCTAATTGTGGGGGTTGTTCATCCCCTGTATCGTCTATCTCTACAGGTTGGCTGGTATCTCCTTGGGAATTTTCCAGCCTCCCTTTAATTCGGCCTAGTCTGACCGATTTCCTTCGATTTTCTGGACGCTCTGGCGTACTAGTGGCATGTTTTCGTTTTGGGGGTGGCGTGGTCAACCCCCATCTATCATGGCAATTAGCTCTTCCCAACTGCTTTGTTGCTAGGTAAGGCTATGGCTAACTATTAACCATATCAACCCATGGTGACTGACAACTGATTCTACATGCTGTGCCTTTTTCATGCTCTGTGCAACGTCATGAAGTAATGAATTCAAAAATGCAGGTAAATTTACAGAGCATTTTTGTTTTAATACAGCTAAAAGTTTAAGGTGTCATGGTCTTACCACGTCTTTTCTTCCTTCACAGGTGATGTAGCTTTGAATGGTCTTTGCCAACTCCGCCCACGGTTCTCCTAATGCTGCTGGTAGAACCCCTTTTCCTCTAATTGTCAGGCTCTGGCCTTCCTCCTGGAAGGTTTCTATGATCTTCTGCAATCTCTCCTTCTTTAACATCCATACAGGTCCTGCGGCTGGCAGTCCCGAGACCTCTGCGATTATGTCATCGGTGACTGCTATGTGTCTCCCCTTCACTGTGGAGTGATCCTCTTGCAAGTTCTGCAAGAATTCAATTGCTACAGTCTCGTTGGATTCCTGTAAGTGATTGAGATAAGTTAACCACCCTGCTCTTGCCAGGATTTCCCGTGCAGCATCAGAGATTGTTAACACCTGTGGTTCTCTCCGAATCAATCTTCCTCCCATGTTTATGGTTTCGCTGTAAAATCTCAGAATTTGACAATGGAACAGCAGCTGTTCACGCTGTTAAAACACAGAGAGGCTGACAGACACAGGACTCACTCAAAATCTAAAGGGCTTTACTAATGCCGCAGAGCATACTATGGAAATGGCTTAGGAACAACAAGCCATGCAAAAATAAAAAATAGTATACCATTGAGCCGTGCTATTCCCAAGTACGCAATTTTTCGAATAGCGGTCTGACACGTAATCCAAGGAATGATGAGGTTAACCTCCTCCCCCGCAATGTGATAGGCCGTCCCAGCCATCAAATAAAGGAGCGGCATGTCATTCTGTTCTGAAGCAGAGTCATAAAGGAACATCGAATGGCAATATGCCATGTTTACAAAAGTAGCAAATTACCAAAATCAAGGTGTAAAGTCGGATTGCTTAATACGTAAGAGACTGTTGTGATATGATGCGAGGCTGGGAGGATAGGACATCTGCCGTGCATACAAAGTCTCATGCGGTCATTGTCAATTGTTCTATCATGATTGGTGATAATATATTTACATGTGTTGTATGGTTCAGGAAATAATATACATTCTTCTTATGTGATTGATTACTAAGGTATAAGAAATAGAAGGGTGCTGATAACTACCTATTGGTGTAAATAATGTGACTTCAATACCATTAACAGTGCTCTGCTGCCGACAGGTGTCCATAACCTTGACAGAGTTGTTTATTTCACCCATGGAACCATGATCCTTTGTGTATGCTTAGGAAATGTTGTGTGATGTCAAAATGTAGGCCATTATGCTGGCTTGGTGACCAGTTAGCCATAATGCCATTCACGAGGAAGGAGCGAAAGGTGGGCAGGCCAGCTCGTGATGAGACCTCCTGTTCCAAGGGTTCTTTATTTGATATACCTTTTGGACCATATCCCTGGTGTGGTGGCCATAGCGAGAATGCCACTTCACTTTCTTCCTCATGATCATGGTAGGCTGGCTCTTGATGAGACCCCCTATCCTGCATTTGAAAACTTATATAAACAAGTCATTAAGACATCATTGTTTGCTCTTTTTTCTTTCCTTTTCATAAAGTACTTTCCCATTTATACACAAAGGGTGGTTCAACACTCCTTAAGAGTAGGAATGGTGGAAGAAGTCTTAACATCTTAATAGGAAGATATAAACCCTTTGCTCTTATTCCTGAATAATAATCAAAGAGGATTAAAAGGAACCAACATGATAAAGATAACCAATAAGAGTAGATTTAGTGGGACAATGACAACAAAAGATAATGGGTAAGTGTGTCCTTCCCTCTATCCTCTTACCAATTCAGAGAAATTTCTTATAAAAATAGCGATTTTATAATTCACCGATTTCAGTATGTTGTGATTTTGTATCCATTGCATAAGTGCATAATTGTATTCCAAAAGACTTGAAAGAACAAGAACAGTAAGCATCCTTAATTTAGAACAGCAAGGGGAGCAAGCATAAGTAAAAGGAATACAAGGATGTTGCTGTTTCAAAAAGGAAGAGCAAAAGAATACAAGTGGCGTTCCTTTTGGAAAAGGAACAGCAGAAAACACAAATGTCGTTCCTTTGGGAAAAGAACATCAAAAAACTCGAAAATGTTGTTCCTTTGGAAAAGGAACAGCAGAAAGCACAAATGCCATTCCTTTGGAAAAGGAACAGAAAAGATCGAAAGTGCTGTTCCTTTGGAAAAGGAACATCAGAACACAGAAATGCCGTTCCTTTGGAAAAGGAACAATAAAAATTGAAAATGTTGTTCCTTTGGAAAAGGAACAACAGAACACAGAAATTCCGTTCCTTTGGAAAATGAACAACAAAAATTGAAAATGTTGTTCCTTTGGAAAAGGAACAATAGAACACACAAATTCCGTTCCTTTGGAAAAGGAACAACAAAAATCGAAAGTGTTGTTCCTTTGGAAAAGGAACAACAGAACATAGAAATGCCGTTCCTTTGGAAAAGGAACAACAAAGTTAAAGAAAAATGAATGGCTGATCCAAAAGGTGCTGTTCTTTTGAAAAAGGAACAACAGAACGAAAATGCTGTCCCTTTGAGAAAAGGAACAGCAAAAATAATAACATTGCTGCTGCTTCGAAAAGTAACGACAAAGTGTTGATTCAAAAATATGTACAAAAATGATTCAACAAAGCAAAAGAAATTATGTACAAACTGTGAAAAGAGATAAATCACTTAATGAATCACAGGTGAGGAAGACTTCTCTCCCTCCCCCAAAATTTCCATATCAGAGTCTTGGCGTAGCTGCTGACAGAAGGACTCCTGAGTGAGTGGTTTGCGATAAAGACGAACTCGGTGGCCATTTGCCTTGAAGGCATATCCAGAACCGTCAATAGTGATTAGAGTAAGAGTACCATTGTCATGTACCTTCTGGATTTCGTATGGTCCCAACCAACGAGTCTGGAGTTTCCCGGGAAAGTCCTGAAACCTGGAATCGTACAAAAGTGCCCAGTCTCCTTCATGGAAGACTTTATTTTTAATGAGAGCATCATGCCATTTAGCTCGCTGTTGTTGGATCAGTGCAGTGTTTTGGAGTGCAGAGAGCTTGATTTCATCGAGCTCATTGATCTGCTGTAATCGATTAATCTGTGCCTCAGTTAGATCTAAGCCAACTTCCTGTGTTGTTCGCAATGTTTGGATTTCAAATTCTATGGGAAAAATGGGTTGCTTTCCAAACACTAATTGATAAGGTGAGTAACCAGTGGTACTTCTCCATGTTGTTCTGTAAGCCCACAATGCTTCTAGTAGTTTGGCAACCCAATCAGGTCGATGTGACGCAATGGTTTTTGTTAGGATTGCTTCTATTATTTTATTGCTGCTTTCTACCTGACCATTTGCCTGTGGGTGGTATGGAGTAGTGATTTTATGCTGGACATGATAGTTTTTGAGTGTTGTAGCTATTTTTTTCCCAGCAAACTGTGGTCCACCATCTATAATTATATCTCTTGGAAGGCCATAACACACAAATATATGGAACAAGAACAGTATGACTGAATCTTCTGTAGCTCTCGGCAATGCCTCTACTTCAACCCATTTGGTGACATATTCTGTTGCCACCAAAATATATTTTTTCTGGTTCGAGGGTGGGTTAATTGGTCCAACGAAATCAAGGGCCCATCGTTCGAATGGTTCAATGACTAGCTATGGGTTCTGGGGCATCTCATCACACTGACCAGGGCGTCCTGCTATCTGGAAACTATCACAAGCTTGGACGAATTTCTTTGCATCTTTGAAAATTGTAGGCCAATAATACCCTGTTTGTAGCACCTTATGTCCAGTTCTGCGATCGGCAAAATGTCCGCCACATGGTATGTCATGGCAAGCTTTTAAAATGTCAAAGATTTCATCCTCCCGAACACTTCTTTTGATATGCATATCTGCCCCTGTGTGGAACAGGTAGCCTCCAACCCAAGAGAATCAAGCACTCCGTTGAACAATCTGTTTCCGCTCATTAGGGGTTAGATGTTTTAGTAGTATACCTACTACTAGGTAATTGGAAACATCAACATACCAGGGCATTTTAACAGCAACAACAAACAGATGCTCGTTCGGAAATTGATCTTCAACTGCTGCTGCATCGATTGGCTTAGGCATTCTTGAGAGAAAATCGGCTACAGGATTTTCTTTTCCAGGTCGATCCTTGATTGTAATATCAAATTCCTGCAATAAAATCAGCCATCTAGATATTCTGCCATTTGTGATAGGCTTGTTTGCTAAATATTTTATGGCAGAATGATCTGTATACAAGATACCATGATATCTAGTAATGTAATGTCTGAACTTATTGACAGCATGTATTACAACTAGAAATTCTTTTTCAGTAATAGTGTAATTTAATTCAGCAGGGGATAATTTTTTGCTAATATAATAAATTGCATATGGTTTTTTATCCTCTTCCTGCCCAAGGACTGCTCTAATGGCTGTATCTGAGGCATCAGATGATATCTGAAATGGCAAATCCCAATTTGGTCCTCGAAGGACTGGGGCTGTGGACACAAGCTTCTTCAGATCCTGGAAAGCACGTTCACATTTTTCTGTCCAAATAAAATCAACGTTACCTGTTAGTGCATACAAAGGTGCAACAATATGCGAAAAATGTTCTATAAACCTCCTATAATAACCAGAAAATCCAAGAAAACTGCGTACCTCCATTTGAGTGGTAGGAGTGGGAATAAGCAAAATTATTTGGATTTTGGCTGGGTCTACCTGAATGCCAGCTGCTGAAATATAGTGTCCTAGAATAAGTCCTTCAGTCATCATCATATAGCATTTTTCGTGGCTTAAACAAAGCCTGGTAGCAATGCAGCGTTGTAGGACTTTTTCCAGTGTATCCAATGCTGGATCGAAATCGTCTCCGTATGGTGTAAAGTCATCCATGTATACTTCAAGTCCTTCATTTATTAAGTCTGCAAAAATGCTGAGGATAGCCCTTTGGAATGTGGCAAGAGCATTGCATAAGCCAAAAGGTAGAACTCTGTAGGCAAATGTTCCCCAAGGACAAGTAAAAGTGGTTTTGTCTTGGTCTTCAGGGGCAATCTGAATCTGATTGTATCCACTGAAGCCATCTAGGAAAGAAAAGAATTTCTTTCCTGCCAAAGTGTCTAATACTTGATCGATGAATGGGAGAGGGAAGTGGTCTTTTTGTGTTGCTTTATTTAGTTCTCTGTAGTCCACACAAATTCTCCATTTCCCATTCTTTTTTGGCACCACCATAAGCGAAGAGACCCATTTACTATCAGAGATAGGATAGATGAAATTGACATCTAAAAGTTTTTGAAGTTCAGCTTTTACCACATCTTTTAGATGAGGATTAAGTCTCCTTTGAGGCTGGTAAACAGGTCTTGCATCTTTTTCTATATAAATGTGGTGTGTACATAATTAGTGTCAATTCCTTTCATATCAGGGTAGTCCCATGCAAATGCTTCTTTATATTTCCTCAACAAATGGATGAGCTTCATTTCTTATTCGGAGGTGAGGTTGGCATTAATGTTTAAGGTTTTTCCCGGTTCGATTTCCACAATTTTACTATTTTCAATAGAGGTAACATGTATTGTTTGATCATGCATATATTTAAGAGGATCTTCTTCTAATTCGTTATCGAATGCTGCCTCTATCATGTGACACTGTGTGCGGGATCTGAGTTCAGTTTGAATAATAAAATTATTAATGGCATCATCTTCTGTCTGGTATTTAAAATCAAGTGCCTCTTGTATAGTTAATGGAGATCTAATCTTATTAGTAAGGTATGATACATGGTGCTTATTAGTTTTGATTATTGTGACACTTGGCTGTGCTGCAGGATATAAAGCTAAGTTCTTGATATTCACTCCTCTCGTTATGGTCATATTGCCTTGTCGGCAACCAATATAGGCATCGATAGTTGCAAGCCAAGGTCTATCTAAAACCAATGGGTGTCCATCAAGTCGGCTTTTGGGATTTATTATCAGAAAATCGGTCGGATATTCCCAGGAGTCAACAGATACCATGACATCATGTAGTGTGCCCTCTGGCCTAACCACAGATCAGTCAACCAGTTCTAGTAAGGTAGAGGTGGGTTCTACAGATGTAATGCCTAGCTTTTGGCAAGTAGTAGTTGTTAAGATGTTGATTGTAGCTCCTAGATCAACTAAGGCATTGGGGAAGGTTTGACCATAAATTTGTACGGTGACTATTGGATTTCCTGGGTCTTCGTATTTAATGGGTGTTTCTTTTCCTGATAATAAGTTAGATAGAGTGCCAACTACTTGGACTCTTGGATTGTTTGCTATATTCCTCCTTGGTTTCTTTACACACAATTCTTTGATAGTCTTTGCATATATCAGGATGTCTTGAATGGCTTGGAGGAATGGAATTTTTATGTACAAATTTTGTAATTCTCCCAGAATGTCAAAATTAGGATATTGTGTAGGTCGAGGTATGATTAATCATTCTGGGAATGGGGGAGAGGATGTGGTTGCTTGGTTATGAGTTTTTTGTTTGTTCACATCCTCTTTTTGTGACAGTTGTTCTCTGGGTAACTGATTTTCAACATGGGTTGTCTTATCTCCCTCAGTTTCAATAATACGCCCAGATCTTAGCTGAAGATCATTACACTCCCTCAGATCGGCTCCTATTTCTGATGTTTCTACTATTTGGACAGATTGGACCGGTCTGTTATTTGGATTAGGATTGGGTTGGGCTGGGAGTTGCGGTCTCAGATTAGACTGGGGATTTTGTTGTAAGGCTGGCAGTGTAGGTTGAGGGAGTGAAATGGTTCCTATTGGCTGATGCATAGGTCTTTGCCAGTTTGTCTTCCAGGATGGACTTTGTGAAGTAGGGGGAGTCCATTGTGCTGGGTATGTGTTTCTTTGCCAATATGGTGGGGCATAGGGAAAATTCGGCCAACTAGATTGGCTTGCCTGATTTGGCCACGGGGTTGATGAAGGAAACAACTGTGGTGACCAATTTGGAAACGGGGGTTGAGATTGATTTTGCCACATATTATATTGTTGAGCATTATACTGTGGAGACTGAAAAGAAGAAGTTGGGTCTGAAAACATACCGAACTGTCACGGTTGCCACTGATGGCGCTAGTTGAGCAGATACACCGATTCTGGCTCTTCTTTTGCTTCCTTATATACTACTTTTAATCCGGGAAGTGAGGGACAACTTTCCATAAGGTGGTCTTTTATGCAGATGGCGCATGTTTGGACTGCATCTAGTGGACACTCCTTATGGCTATGTTTCTTTCTTCATTGGGGACAAAAGATTGCCAAATTCTGTTCTGCCTCCATTTGATTTTGTTTGGCCTGCATAATATCAAGTTGTGTAGTCAGTGTCCCTAATATATCAGTTTTAAAATTTTCCAATAAATTTCCAATTTTTGCACGTGTTACTCCTTATGTCGAAATTTTATTATCTCTTACAAACCGATCATGTTCTGTCGGTCTTAATCTTGTGCTACCTCTCGAGCTCCTGATATATAAATCAATAATGTCAGCAAAATTTTCCTGGTAAATATCTCCTTTTCCCATAATGTTTAATGTTTCAATCCATTGTTCCTTCATGCCCCTAATTAATGTTGTTTTTAACACATTATCAGGTAAAGGTAGTGATGCATAAGGAGATCTTTGAAGATTATACTGAAAACATTCCACATACTCCTCTAATGTTTCATTTGCTCTAGCTACCATCTGGAATATTTCGTCCTTCAGTTCTCTAGACCTGCAATAGTCCTGATATTTTTTTAGAAAATATTCTTTCATTTGATCCCAATTATTTATAACCCGGCCACCTAATCCCATAAACCATCTTAAGGCAGCCCCTTTTAATGTAGAGGGAAATAATTTCAGTTTCTAGGGGTCGGTGGTGTAATCATATCCCCTACACAACACATTGAACTCAAATAGAAATGCATCCGGATCTTCTGATGTAAGACCGTGGAATGTAGGGATATGTTGAAGAGGGATTGCTTTCATAGGCACATTTGCTGCAGTATCCAGTATGGGGTATTGCAATGTAGAGGTTTGGGTGTTTGGCTAGTTTTGAGCCATTTGGTCGAATATATGCCAATAACCTTCTGGGATATCTAGGAGGGTATTCCTAGGTTGAGAGGGAATGGCTTTAACAGGAATGGTTTTAATAACGCTTCCTCTATACGGGATAATGAGAGTGCCTAATGTCTGAGGAGATTGAGTTTCTTCAAAAATGATTTTTGCAGTACTTCCCTTGTCGGGCTATTCAATGGCTGAGTTGTCCTAAGAGGAGACCTCGGTTCCTCTGTTTCCCCTGTCTCTCCTCCTCCTTCACAAATATTGCTGAAATTCCCTTCTTGCAATAGTTCTGGAGTAGAATTTTCAATTTCTTGAAAGTCTTGCTCTTCAATTTGACTATGCACCTCAGCAAAGGCTATAGATGGTGATCCTGTGGCCTGAAGGGAACTAGTAGGTTGTCTAGAAATAACTTTTTTGGGTCCTACTGAAGGCTGAGATTTTGCTTTCTTGAAGATTTCGTCTATGAAGGTTGATCGGCCAAGGGTCACCGGCCCCTTAGCTTTTTCTGGCTTGGGTAGAGGCTTAGAATTCTTTTCTGGCTTTTTCTGCTTAGTCATGCACACAAATCAACTGCTAGGTTCTACCCAAACAAAACAACATCAAATCTGTAGGAAAGAGAGCAGGGGAGTAGGGCTATTACATGCTCTACACGTAGGTTCTTACCTTCTGTTTTTAAAACCCAATTCTTCCCTAGTAGGTTCTTACACTACTTTGAAAAGAAACAAATGGCTACACTCTTTCCCCGGCAACGACGCCAAAATGTCGAGCTATAAAAAGGGTCTCTTTCACCTCTAATTACCTCACATTAGTTTGTCAATCCATGAACATTTTGTTATTTCAAAGAGTGTCTCAGTCTGAGGCTATCATTTTCCAAAGTAATGCTAGTAGTACAGTGCTCAAAAATACAAGAGTAAATGGATGCTTATTTACAACAAACTACTTTGAAAGACTAAACCACACATTCAGAAAACTAAGCAATTTATCAGTCAAGGGTTCAGTAGCAGTAACTCGTCCCTTTGTAAACTGATGGGGTCAAAGGAAATTAGAGAACAGATCGTGGATCTGGGGGCCAAACAGTAAATGTCAACGCCCGCTACAGTCTTAGATCATTCTTCACACCAAAATAACAATAACGAAAATGACAGGAAATGGAACAGCAGATAAGAAATGTAACAGCAAATAAGAAATAGAACAACAAATCTGAAATGGGACAGTAAACAGGAAACTGTAACAGCAATTAAGTCTAATAAGCAACAACACCTTAGTCTACAAGATCAAATGCAATAATCGTGTCCTACAGGAATCAAATGGCAACCCTTCACTTTTAAGGACGAATTGAACAACACACAAAAATGGAACAGCACTGATTAATAATGGATTATAGAACAGCGCTTGAAAGCCACTCATACATGCACACGACACACCTTAATAGTAATCTGATTCTGGTAATCCGGTTGTTAATCTCAGTTATAAAGAATACGACTGTATTTCAGAATGGAACAACAATGTCTATAGATTCAACAATCGCAAAGAACATAATCCCTAAGATGAGTTCAGTAATACCAATGAAATAAGTGTACACACAGATACTCTGTAATTGAACAGCAACAGTATTCTGTAAAGACCGGCGATATTATATCAGCACTTAAAAGAACAGTAATACGTTGCAAAGTTAATACAATGGTTCTGTCTTCAGAAACTTCAATAAATCAAACATAACAGAGCGTGTGATGTAAACTAACAGAACATATCAGATTACCAAATAACGCTGATAAGCAAACCACGCATAAACCAAAAGTAATAGTACAGGAGCAAGTGTTCCTCCAGGGCCGGGCCCTTAGCCTCCAGGGGTACACCGCTTGAAGTTATTCCAGACTTAGAGATGAAATAGCAACCAAGTTTGTATTAATGCATAAGACAGAATTACAGTAGATCAGTTCTCAATGAGACTCGATGATCAAAGTTTCAATCTTAAGAGAAATTACATAAAACATAACAGACTCCCTGGGCTAACAGTGCTGCCCCTTTTTATAATGGTGAAGGCGGAGATGTCTAGGTGAAAAAATAGTTAAAGTAGTGATCCCTCAGGATCAAAGGATCCTAAGGGATTCGCCGAACGGTTAATCCTCAGTTATCTATTTTCTTTCTTGCGCCGAGATGATATCTCCATTTCCTTTCCAGGGCTGATACGCTTTGATTTGGTTCGCCTTGTTTGCATACGGTTCCCCATCAAAAGGACAACGGTTAACCCAGCCTTGTTCTTTCCTTTGGAACGACAGTCTTTCATTTTTCCTTCTTCCTGCATAAGAAAATGACAATTGTCAGTGTTTTCGTTTTGCACATTAATCTCACAGGTTTTATTACAATTCCTTATCATCTACCTAGTTCATGATGCAAAAGGTTTGTAAGTTCTAATGAAAAGATGCTGAAATAATTACCAAAAACATACCTTCTTTAGTACTCCACAGTTGGTAAGTGCCAACCAAGTAAATAAACTGCTAAGTTGTAGCAAGAAATATGTTTTATTATTTTTAAGAGAAAATCAATCTATAGTAGATTCAGTGAGAGAAAATGAATCTATGGAGGGATGTACTAAGAAACAAAAACAAGTAGAAGAGTTGATACATGCATATAGGGATGTGTTCTGGGTGTCTAAAGGGTTGGCACCCAAGAGGGAAGTGGAGCTTGAGATCCAACTATTTCCAAACTCCCCATTTCCAAACATTGGGATGTACAGGTAGTTTGTTATAGAAGAAATTGAGGTGAAGAAAAAATTGCAGTATATATCAGAAAAAAATTGTCATTTGATCAAGTACATTACTATGCAAGTCACCCATAATCCTTGTGTAGCACAATAATTGAGGAAATTCATAGCCTAATTTTTCAATAGTAGTAGCACCACTCCACTCCATAACAAAAGGTGGCAAGAGTTTCTAGTAGTAAAAGGGTCAATAAAGGGACTTTAAGGATATAAAGAAAGATCAGTCATGCACCGGTTATAGCATTGGTAATATTGCAACAACCCTTCGAAGTGGAGACAAATGTGAGTGGGTATGCTATGTGAGTAGTCTTGATGTACAGAGGAAGGCTTGTATTTGGTGCAAAATTTGAGGGTTACAATCATAAACATATGAAAACTTAGGATGAAAATATGTTATATATACAACACTCTTATAATAGAGTAGTCCATACTTCTACCAATAATTCCCCATTTGAAACATGTTTTGGATAATTTCCACCTTCACCTTTGGATATTGCATATGAGAAAAAAGGAGAAGGGAGGGAGGATCTCATAGGGGATTCCTTGAGCGAAGAAAAAATTGTAGAGAAGATCAAGAAAATCCATATACAAGTGTAGGAGACACAACACAAGTCACATGAAAAATACAAGACCAAGCATGATCAACAAAAAATAGAGAAGTCATTCAAGGTGGGAGATATACTATGGTTACAATTGAACAAGGAGAGGCTATAGGATCATGGTAAGAAAATTAAGGCTTTGTGGTATGGTCCCTTTGAGATATTGGAAAAGGTGGTAGAAAATTCCTATAGGATCAATATACCCCATACATGTGTATTTACTTAGTTGTGACTACAGGAAATTTAAAACTCTATGAGCCTGACATGCTAGATCATGAAGAGGAATAATGTAACATCCTCGGCTCCTAGATGAGTAACACCACTAACCTAGAAACCAAAATTCCCCATCAATTCCTACAAAAGGACATAATTATTGATTTCAATTATTAAATCTTGGTTCACTGTTAGAGTCCCTGTAATTATGTGCAAACCATGTTTTAATTTGGTAACATGGGCATAAACCATTTCTTTGAATCCCATTAAAAACATGCATAATTAACGAATTAGGGTTTCCATCCAATAATTCACTGTCATATGCAAAATATATATTTAGCATACAAAACCTAGAAAAGGGTTATGAGAAAATGCACATAAGTTAAATAAAATAGTATAGGAAACCATTTATTCTCACATTAACTAGAATATCTATATATATATATATATCTATATATATAGATATATATATATATATATAGATATATATATCTATCTACATATATATATATATATAGATATATATATATATAGAGATATATATCTATATATATATATAGATATATATATATATATATATATATATATATATATATATATTCGAAACATAATAAAATATCCACATAAGAACCAAACCTAACTAGGGTTTGCAGGGAGAATCATACAAACAAACACATCACATGGTACTTAAAAAATACAACAAATACCCAGATGACGGTTTCTTATCAAGAAACATGAATACACATAAAATATCATCATACACAATAAACACTTATTTGAATTAAATGTCCAACTAACTACAGGATCTCCACGTTCCACCTAGCCATAGATCACATAATTCATAAATATCAACCATGATTTATCTGTGAGCTGGGGCTACAAATCCATGGGAAATAATCTAAACAAGATAAACATCATCACAACATCATCCAAGGTACTAACTCAACAACTACTACCCCAACCATAGGCTCACGCCCCCTTGAAACTACACCGAAGTGGCACAACCCATAGTCCCTTTGTTGTGGCCACCTTCTAGTGCACCTTACAACCAGCCAATGATGGTCTTAGCTATGGGCATCTACGAGATCATGCTACTCTTTAGGCTTTTAGGTACCCTTCCAGGACCAAAACTAAAACAACTCCTATTTAGTTACAGAGCCCAAGTATAGGGTTCATCGACTGGTCACAATAACTGAATTCACGGAAGTCCATTCAGTAAAAGAGTCCAAGTCCATGAGTCACCAATCATCTCTAAAATGAGTTCCCACCATAACTACATGGTTAAAAAATCCATAAACCATAGCCACCAAGTCTCAAAGGAACCAAGGCTCACACAACAAGATGCATTCTCTACGACATTATTAACTGAATAACCATACCTCATTCGGTTACAGAATCCAAGTGTAGGACTCACCAAATGCTCAGTCAATTACAAAGTCTAAGTCCATGACTCATTGACTAATCCACCATTTAAACATGAACAAAAAAAATTACCCCTTCATAGGAAAACATATACTTTTTATAACTGTATGGCCTCTCTCTACCATATGGCACTCCTTGAGGCCAAATGGGCCCTAAGTGTTCGTTTTCACCAACACTTGTCACATCACGCTATTGCCTTTGCCATCGTGGAGTTGCAAGGCCCCCATACTATTTATTGTGGAGTTGGGCTCCATAACGAACTTATTTTATTATCAAAATATATGTACAAAATTTTACATCGTATTTACATTCTTGACCTTCCAGCCATACAACCAAAATGACATACATACCTAGGCATGGTGGACCCAAAATATCTCTAACACATCTACATGGGCACACACTCCACATAATATAACTCGACTCACCAATATATATCATATGTATCCAACTCACTAACCTGAGTATCACGGTCGTCAAACCATTTACATAAGTACTCTGAACTTAACATGTCATAAGTTCGCCCACTAGCCTAATCATGTGGATACTTCTAGAGGCACCCTAGCCTCAATATCCACATGCGTACATGTACAACACAGGCGTTAGGCAGGGGCATTACAAAAAGGACCTGTTAGCCTTGTTGGCATTTGGCCCAAAAATGAATCCAAATATGCTCTTTAAGTCTTCAAAAGACAACAAAATCCTAACAAATATCAAAACCAGCGTAGGAGAAGAACCCTTGGAATGGCAGAAAAGCACTATCGGGAGGCAGAAAACCAGAAAAAATGGTGAAAAAACCAAGTATCGGAGGCATAAACAGATAAATGCTCAACAGTCGTCAAATCTGGCCGATCAACGGCCCAGATCTAATCCACAAATCTCAATCGGCCAACACAGAGGAGGACTTAAGGTTAGGTGGAAGACACCCCCAATCAGCAGGTCGTAATTGGCAGATTAGGGGTGGACCGCGTGGAAGTTGTGATGGTGATTAGCGCCGATGCGATAAGACTCGGACCTGAAAGGGTTCGGGAATGAAAATATATAATATTTTCAGGTCTGCCAAAGCCATTTTTTAATGTATTTCTAGTGTTTTAACATATTTCCAAATACAAAGGGAAGACTGGGAATGGGCCATCAACGACTTGCGATAGCGATAAGGATAGGGGAATAGACATTGTTTAAGGACTTTTTAAGTCCGAAATAAATAGAGCTTGGAGGGATTTTACAGTATTGCATCATTCCTCTGTATTAACAGAAAGAGGCTGATTGAAGGGATTACAAAGGCCCGAAGAGCCATTCCATCATAGAGCAAAGGCCTAGAAACAGTTGCTGGGAGATAGAGGCCAGAAAAGGAAAAAAGGGGCCACAGAACAATGCAACCTAAAACAGAAGCGATCATGGAGCATCGCTTGCACGAGCGAGCTCCCAGACAGTGCAAAAAACTACCCGAATGCAGTTACTCGGCTGTTAGAGAAAGAGGCCTCCGAGCTCCCGCGTGTCTGGTCGTGGCATCAAGTAGTTAAAAAAAGGACAAAGAGGATATATTATGACCTCTTGAGCCTAAGAAGGCTCGAGAGCATTGTAAAGGGCCTATAAATATTTATAAGTTCACAGTAACAAAGGTTCAACTTCTAGAGACTGTGGATACTTTGCTACTCAAGCTTCTCATCTTCATTCTAGCAATATAAGCTTCTTTTGCTATTATATGTTCAATTTCCATTTTCTCTTATGTTCTAAGCTTTCACTTGAAAGGGTTGTTCATTTTTCTTCTATGTCTAATGCCAGATAACTGTCATCTTATCTCTGCATTGATAAATTAGATTTGCAAGCTTCATTTACTTCTTGTATCTGGCCATTCATATGTGTTTATACATGCATCTGTTGGTACAATCATTATTCTCCATCTATCCATTGAATCTACAAACTATTGAGCATTAGTGGTCTAAAGCCTTGTAAAATTGAGGGTGTTCATGCATGTCTTGAGTAAAAACAGAGTTGAAACGGTTATTTGACTTGATCCAAACCTTCATCCATTCCAATAGTTCCGAGAACAATATTGAAGATTATATGTTACCAGGCATCTCTGAGCTGCAACCTAGGAGAGTTTTCTAGAGTGATAACATAATTGGTGCCGTTGCTGGGGAGAGGAGATTGAAGCTCAGCTTCCCTGGGAGATGACACAAATCCAGATTTGATGATAGACAAAGTATAGGCACTTTTCCAGTTGTAATCATCTTTCTGGTGACTCTACTGAAGGAGGAACCTCTGGGCGACTCCACTTCATACTTCTGGCTCAGTTTGTGAGGCATATTCAGAGAAATCCTCAGAAGCCACAAGCTGACCCAGTACTTGACCCTAAAAAAACTCATCAAAGAAAGAAAGGAATTGCAGAAAGGAGCAGCAGGTTCAGGTAAACCTAAAAAATATTCCATATCTCTTCAAGAAAATCCCGCAATAGAACAAATACATGTTGAAAGTATAACATCTAATACTAGCAGTGAAGAAAAATTCTCAGAGATTCATAAAGCTCCTTTTTCTTTAGGTTCTCCTTTTGTTGTAAGCTGATGAGCCCCAAATTTGGTAACATTTTGGGCTCATTTGGCCTAACTACCCTTGCTCAACCCTTCATTTTTCATAACTTATGCATCATTTTTTAGTATATTTATGTCATTTGTACGAATGAGGGCAGTCACTATTCCTAGGTGGCTAACACATGTTTATTTCAGGTTTTTTGACATTTAATGGAGCAAAACCACGCAGATGAGGGCTAGGAGACAGCCAAGATGGGATTGAGATTTTGTAGGAAGGTTGTCCACAGCATTGAATGGCCTTCCTCGTGATCTTCACCCCCAACTCCGAGCTCCAACAACCACCACCACCGAGCTAGAAGGCAGCCAAACGGATTTTGAGGAAGCATCAGATTACTCTTAGTTTGGTCAGCCAAACCCCACTAATTTAGGAGGCTAGCTTGGCCCTCGTAATGTATAAATGATGAGGCTGTAGCCTTTGATGGGGACTTTTGAAACTTTGTTGCATATTCTGAACTACGAGCTGATAGCTCTGTTTTGCTCTTTGTAAGCCATTTTTGGCATGTTATTTGACTTATGACTATTATCTTTTAATGAAAAGCAGGCAGATTTGAGTTCAGTTCTGAGTTCTTAAAGGAGCCATAGCTCTCGGGGTTGGGCCCAACCTGAGAGCCTAAGGCTTCCTTCCTTTGTATTGTTACCTTTCTTTCAGCATTGTATTTCTTTTCTTTTACCTGCATTTGGAAACACAGTTTGCTGAGTTGAATTTCTTGGTGTGGTTAAGTAGGTTAGTTTTATGAACAGATTTGCTTCAGTAGTTTAGATTAGCGTAAGGAGATTGGAGTTAATCAGAGTTCCAAAAAGGGTTGACTGCACACTCACTTTCACCTCTGTTTAGGGACTGGAATTGCAGACCGTGCCACCCACCAAAAACACTGTTTTACATGCTCATGCAAGCTTTGATGCAATGCTCTCGTTTGTAGCAATGTCCATGCGTTCAGATCTTGTGGAATGATTCTTTGCTTCAGTACCATGCATGATCTTCCTTAAAAATCACGTTGCTGTTCTTTGGTTTTATAAAAACAGTTAGAATAGGTTGATGAAATTTCGGTTATGTGCAAGACATGGATGATTTGTTTCATTTACACTATGCAGTACTACTCCCTCACTCCCTTATCCTTCTCAGCCGTGCCTAGGCCATCTATTCATCTCCCAGTTAGACCACTTGCCTCCTAACTCTTCTATTACCCACGTTATTCTACCTTTTCGGCCTTCCATTCCCTCTACCCTCCTCTAGACCAACCAGCTTTGCACACCCCCTCTTCATCTCATCTCTCTGTCCATAGGCCATCACAAGCTCCCCTCCTACCTCCCTATCCATCCATACAGCCTCTTCCACTCATCCATCATCCAAAAATCTGATTGCAGAACATCCTGTAGGAATTACTGAACTTCTTGTAGAAATCCTAAACATCCTGTAGAACCCCTGCAGACTTCCTGTAGAAGCTCATAAACACGGTTGCTTGGCATCCAGACTTGGTGAACTTCTCTGAAAGGATGTTAGGGATTCCTTAGACCCTCTCTGAGCCTTCCTGACCTTTTCCAAGCATTTCCCTCCTTGATCTATCCCTGCACAGTCAAGACCCAGTTAGAAGCACACATAATAATTCCAACAACTTGAACAAAAATACAAAAATATGTTTTCTTTAGATCAAAGTAGCCTAGACACATGCATCTCACCTTCTTAGAAGTAATGGCATCTCTTTCAGTAGTTTGCATTCCCACCTTTGCATTAGTAGGACTAGCTGGTAGAATTAGGGTTTGCTAGGGTTTGTGATTCTTGTTGGCTTTCAGTTCCTTCCTACAGTAGGTTAATTTCCTTTGAGATAGCTTTCGTTCATCGGTTAAAAAGCTTCTTCTGAGAACTCATAGAAGTTGGCTTGAGCCCTAGCGGACTTGTGCCAGCTGACCAAGTGACAGCTGCGACAAGAGCTAGTACTTGTGCATACAGCACCGTCACTTCCAAGTTTGTTACGAACTACCGGGCTGATAAAATTAGAGAAGGAAGCTCCAGGAGTTGTAGCATTGTTGCTACAATACTGGAGCCCACCATCTTTTTGGCGCCATTGCCGGGGAAGCGTCAGAGTATTAGTAATTGTTTCTTTTCTTCTATTTTCCTACTCTCTCCTTCTGCTAAGTAGTTTATTTCATTTCCATTCTGCAAAAGTAGCATAGACATTTCCTGCTTTCATAGATTAACATTTCAATTCAGCAATTTCATTTTTGCAAGCGTAGATTAGCATTTCAATTCTGCAAGCGTAGTCTAGCATTTCCATTCCTGCAATTTCATATGAGCAAAGTAGATTAGTTCTTTCCTGCTTTCATTTCAATTCTGCATTTTCATTTCAGCAAGATAGTTAGTTGTAGATCAATCTGTTTCAGTTTTTGCAGGTACCAGAGAAAAAAAAACAAAAGCAATCAAAAGTCTTTCCATTTCATGCCTCGTAGGAATCGAGATAAAACAGGCAAATTCTTACCCAACACCCCCACCACATCACTGAGTCACCCTTCTCTCTTCTTTGGTGACAGTGATCCAGAAGAACCTATAGGTGAACCTCCTGAGATATACGAAGATCCTATAGAAGAAGAAGAGTTAGAGACCATTCCATCTGAAGCTATGGCTAACAATAGGGGAGAAGATGAGAGAATAGAAGGTGCCTTCCCCATCCGAGAGACCAATGGAGACATGAAAATGAAGAACATAAGCCCTTCTGCTTTACCTCACTTCCATGGACTGACTACCGAAGATCCTGATACCTTCCTGTTTGAGTTTGCTGTCCTTTGTCGAACCTATGACTATACTGAAGATGAGCAGAAGCTGAAACTCTTCCCCTCAACCCTTAAGGATGCAGCATTACGCTGGTTCATGGGCTTACCTGGGAACAGTATCACCACTTGGGCTCAGATGCAGCAAGCTTTCAATACCAAATACCGGGACTACTGTAGGTCCAAGGAAACCAAGGGAGAAATCTTTCGGATGACCACGGGAAATGATGAGTCCTTAGAGGATTACGAGGAAAGGTTCCAACTTAGCTATAAACGGGCCAGGTGCACACTTGACCCTGAATCCCTCAAGTTGGTCCTGCTCCGAGGAGTCCCTGAAGACCTCTTAGATACCCTTCACATGTTAGCTGGAGGAGATATTTACCAACTATCTTATGAGGACATAAAGACTGTGTTTAGAAACCACTCTAGGGCAGCCCGGAAACGAGGTAGAGGAAACCTCCTCTCAGCTGGTATTCCTTTCTCCAAACATGAGTTTGCAAATCAATTAGAGGATCTCAAGAGTGAGGTGAGACAGACCATTGCCATGCAACTGGATACATTCAAGATCCAGCAGAAGAAAGAAGAAGCTGAGAGGGCCTTGGCTATCTTCTGCCCTAGGTGTACAAGGAAACACCCTAAGAACGAATGCCCATTACATTCGGTTGAAGTATGTTTTGTTTGTGATGAGGACCACCCCACAAACCAATGTCCAACCTTACCTGGGCTTAAAGCCATGTATCAAGGGACAGAAGCCCCCACCGAACCTCTCTATTTCCTCAACCAAAGGAGGCCACAAGGACCTAGACCTTACCAGCAGGGGATGCAAGGGGCACCCCAAGCTTATTACAACCCCAACCAATCTACTCCTATGCCTTCCTGGGGTCCCCCTGCTCATCCTTCCTGGTCTATGCCTCCTCCATGGTCTTACCCACCTCAGTACCATACTCAACCCACTACTCATTCATATCACTCTCATGCCCAGCCACAGCCTCAGTGGAATGCACCTCAATCGGGGTGGAGGCCCCAGTACAACACTCCTCCCGCCATTTTGCCTCCACCACCAGTTCAACCCCAACCATTACCTCCTGCTCCTCCAAGGCAACCGCAAATGCCTGCTCAACCAAACCCAAACCCCAACAACAGACAGGCCCAACAGGTATATACTGGGGAAACATCATGCCCTACCTATGATGTGGAGATCCAGGAGATCAATCTGCGGTCTGGAAAGACTCTTCCGGATTGCCAACCTCCTCCCCCAGAGGACGAGGAAGATAAACAGGAAAGTGAACCAAAGGCTATTCCACCCTTTCCTGAGAGACTAACAGCCACCACACAACCCAACCCAGAGGAGGACGAGCTTCTGGGAGAACTCAAACAGTTGTGTGTGAAAATACCACTTCTCCAAGCCATCAAAGATGTACCAATATACAACAAACTGGTTAAGGAAAAGTGTTTCAGACACCCAGGCAGGCGGAAGAGAGATGCTTCAACCATCAATGTCATAGGACAACTGTCTGACCTTATGTTGGGACAAGTCATCTGCCCAAAGTATCTAGATCCTGGGAGTCCTGTAGTAGATGTCCACATCAATGGCACCATCATACCTCACACCTTAATTGATCTGGGGGCTGCCATTAATGTGATGACCAGAGATACCATGCTCAAACTCAACCTTCAGGGTTCCTTGAGGAAGACCTCGACAGTCCTACAACTAGCAGATCGCTCCACCGTGACTCCCGAAGGGATTGTGGAGGATGTCTTGGTCTCTGTTGACTCTTGGGAATACCCCGCAGATTTCTTGGTTCTGCAACCAAAGGCAAAGCTCACTGGATATCCTCTTATTTTGGGAAGGCCTTGGTTAGCCATTGTAGATGCTTACATAAGCTGCCGTGCAGGAAACATGACCATAAAAAATGGTCCTATGTCCAAGTAGCTAGTCCTATACCCTCCTGCCCAACCCTCATTAGAGCATGACTTACCACTTTTGGTGGAGGAAGGAGAAGAGGATGAGGTGTACTCAGCACCTTTGTGCACCCTAGACACCACTAGGGGAGATCCCCCAACCGAGGATGATTTGATTGAGACCTTGATCCAGAATCCACCTCCCAGTGCACTGTCCTTAGAGGAATTGGTGGAGGATGCCCAAGCCAGCACCTTAGTGGACCTTTGTGTGACCAACCCTGTCACTCCCAGAGTAAAAAATGTGGAGTTCAGCCCTGAGAGAACGTTAAAGATCAGCTCCTCCCTATCTCCTTCCCAGGAAAAGGCGCTGTGTAGTCTGTTGGCCAGTCATCTAGATGCTTTTGCTTGGAGCTATAAGGAGATGAAAGGAGTCCATCCTTCAGTCTGTACCCATCACATCTACATCAAAGAGGATTGTAAACCGGTTAGGCAACCCCAGAGGAGAATGAATCCAGCCCTTAAGGACATCGTCAAGGAAGAATTGCAAAAACTGTTGGATGCCGGATTCATTTACCCCATCTCGGATAGCGAATGGGTGTCCCCTCTGGTGTTGGTTCCCAAGAAAAATGGGAAGTGGAGAATCTGTGTGGACTACCGAGAACTGAAAAAAGCTACCAAGAAAGACCATTTTCCTCTACCTTTCATAGATCAAGTGTTGGATGGACTGGCAGGAAAGAAATTTTTCTCTTTCCTCGATGGGTTTAGCGGGTACAACCAAATCCAAATCAGCCCGGAAGACCAAGATAAGACCACCTTCACTTGTCCTTGGGGTACCTTTGCCTACCGAGTTCTTCCCTTTGGACTATGCAATGCTCCTGCCACCTTTCAGAGAGCCGTCTTGAGCATCTTTTCTGAGCTGGTCCATGATGCAGTGGAAATCTATATGGATGACTTCACTCCTTATGGGTCCAACTTCCAGGAAGCATTGTCCAATCTGGGAAAAGTCCTAACCAAATGCATTGAGATGAACCTGTCCCTTAGTCTTGAAAAATGTGAATTCTTGATGACTGAAGGGACCGTGCTAGGCCATACCATTTCTTGCCAAGGGTTACAGGTGGATCCTAACAAAATTGCTCTCATCAAGAAGGTTCCACCTCCTCAAAAGGTAAGGGATGTTCGGAGTTTCTTAGGATTAGCAGGGTATTACAGGAGATTCATTAAAGACTTCAGCAAGCTAGCCTCGCCATTGTTTGGCCTCTTGGCAAAAGATGTGGAGTTTAAATGGACTGACGATTGTCAGAGGGCTCTGAATGAATTAAAGGACAGGTTGGTGTCTGTCCCAATCTTGAGAGGTCCAAACTGGGCCCTACCTTTCCACATCCACACTGATGCCTCGAACAAAGCCATAGGGGCAGCCTTAGGACAAGTTGAACAAAAACTTCCATATGCCATTTACTTTGTTAGCAAAAACTTATCCAAAGCAGAACTGAACTACACTGTAACTGAGAAAGAATTCTTGGCCGTGGTCCATGCACTGAACAAGTTCCGACATTATATCACTGGCTATCAAACCTTTGTACATACTGATCATGCTGCAATTAGATATTTAATGAATAAACCAGACGTGAATGCTCGTATTATTAGATGGTTACTTTTGTTGCAACAGTTTGATTTGACTATCGTTGACAAACCAGGTAAAGAAAATGTTGTTGTTGACTTTTTATCTAGATTGGATTTATCTGCAGATGAGGATGGAACAGTGGATGACCAGATGCCCGATGAACATCTGTTTGCTATTTCAGTACTCTCTCCATGGTTTGCTGATATAGCAAACTACCTTGTTTCAGTACAGTTCCCTCCGCACCTATCCTCAAGAGAGAAGAGCAAAATCATCAGAAAAAGTGCCTCATTCACTTGGATCGGGGGCAACCTGTTCAAGCTTGGCCCTGATCAGATCTTAAGGCGTTGTGTAAGGGAGGAGGAAGTCTTTGATATCCTCCTCACCTGTCATGATGGGCCTTGTGGAGGACACTTTGCAGCAAAGAGGACTGCCTTCAAAATCCTGCAGGCAGGTTACTATTGGCCCACACTTCCTCAAGATGTCAGAAGGTATATCAGCCAATGTGACAGATGCCAAAGGATGGGGAAACCAACTCAAAGGGATGAGATGCCTCTCCAACCTCAAGTGACTCTTGAGCCATTTGAGAAGTGGGGTTTGGATTTTGTGGGTCCAATCAACCCTCCTTCGAGGCAAAGGTCTTACATCATTGTGTGCACAGACTACCTGACAAAGTGGGCAGAAACTAAGGCAATCAAAGCAGCGACAGAAGAAAAGGTGGCTGAGTTCTTAAGAGAAAACATCTTCTACAAATTTGGCTACCCACGAGAGCTAGTCACCGATCAAGGAAGCCAGTTCACATCCAACTTGATTGAAGACCTACTAGTTCATCACAAAATCAAGCATAGGACTTCCACCCCCTATCATCCTCAGGCAAATGGGCAAGTGGAAGTAACCAATAGAGCATTGGAAGGGATTTTGACTAAGGTGGTGAGCAGCAGTAGGAAAGATTGGGCAGATCACCTGGTTGAGGCCACATGGGCTTACAACACCACTTGGAAGACCACAACCGGCTTCACACCTTGTGAGCTGGTCTATGGGAGGAGAGCTTTGCTGTCAATTGAATTTGAATACAACACTTTGAGGATGGAAGCTTAGCTGGACCTAGATATCAGCCATGGCCAACAAGAAAGGTTATTGCATCTGAATGGATTGGACGAGCATCGAATGCAAGCCCTTCTTCACTCAGAAGTGGTTGAACTTCAGAGAAAGGTGTGGCATGACCAACACCTCAATGACAAGCAATTTCAGCCAGGAGATTGGGCGCTATTGTATGATTCCAGGCATAAAGATTTCAAGGGGAAGCTGAGAACCACATGGCTGGGACCATATGCAGTGGAAAAATGTCATGACAATGGATCTGTTCTTATTTGGACCATTGATGAGGAGGCCATCCCCATGCTTGTCAATGGGCATCGACTGAAAATCTACAGGAAACCTCTCTCAAGACAAGAATTCATCAAAACTATGGAGAAATCGGTGCTGGTCATAGAGAAGGGTTCTGCCTCTATTTTGGGCATACCCTGAAGATCTTAAAAAAAATAAAAAAAAAAAATAAAATAAATAAATAAATAAATAAAGATCCTTGGGTGAAAACCTCTCTGAGGCTCCCAAGGCAGATGGTAGGGGTGAAAACCTCATTGAGGCGCCCCTGCTGTCTTTCAAAAAAAAAAAAGTTTGAAAAAGACCCTTGAGTGAAAACCTCTCTGAGGCGCTTAAGGCAGATGGCAAGGGTGAAAACCTCATTGAGGCGCCCCTGCTGTCTTTCAAAAAAAAAAAAAAAAAAAAAAAAACAGGGACAGCAAGTTCACAATGTGGCAATGCATGCAGGTTGCAGGTATTTTATGAAGGAAGAAGAGGTCCCTCAACTCCAAGACAAGGATCCTTATTATGCTGCCAGGTGACCTCACCAGCACCTCCTCCGAAAACACTCATCTTCTCCAAGGTATGGGCACGATTTCATCACAGCTTAGTCTTCTACAGGAAGCTACAGACTTTCTACAGGAAGTTTTGTATTTCTACAGGAAACTTCCTGTAGAAGTTTTGGACGGCCCAGAACTAATTGTGTGGGGAGATCTAATGACCAAGGTTCGACATGGAGGCATGCAAGCTACTATTTTCTCCATCACACACAGCTGTCACCTCCTTCTACCACCCCAGTTGACATGCAATAAAAGTACCTGCATAATCAAGACAGATCATTGAATTATCAAGAGGAAGCGATTCTTAAATGAAAAAAGACGCCGAGATGCCATGCAATACTCATCACAGCCATCCAAGGGCCTTGCGAGCGTGATCGTGATGCCACTGTCTTCACCGTTCAGCATGCACCCGAGGAGGAAAAACTGCTACAGGACATCCTATAGGAATCCCGTAGCAGTTCAGCCAACTAGAGTGTACACCATTCAATCGCCTGCAACATGCAATAATAAAGCGGGCGCATGCAGCCGGGTCACAAGCTTTGTCATCAGCAGCCTGCGAAGAGGAACCTCCGGGCCTGTGCAAATAGCAGCAGCAAGCAAATCTAGTCATCGTCGTCCCGAAGCCTGGAAAATCATGTCGCGGCCGCACAGGTAAGTGCCTCGCCCTTTCTTTCGTCAAATTACATGAATACTACTTTGAAATGTTTGCAAGTATGAAATGAATGGGTTGAGCGGTCGTATGGCCATTCGACTGGCCACGTCGACCAGTCAGATGGTCTAGTTGGATGTGTAAAAGGTGGTCGTGGCAAGAAGAATGGGTAGTGGACATGTGAGAACCATCCAGTCGGGGAGAAGCGCGTTTTAACATAAATGACGGCGGCGGATCTGCGGAGAATGATGCGGCAGTCAGGGAACTTGCAGTAGAATGATTAAGTGACATCGTCCAACGGTCCGGCAGGGACAACTCACCCGCGCGCGATGGATTCCGCCGGATTCAAATCTATCAGCTAGATTGCCACCCCACGCATTTATCATCAGCCGTTTAGAAGTCGAGTGAGCATCCAGATTCCTCTGAAGCTTGACACTCCAAGTCTTCGGCCTGTTCGAACGTTTGATAGCAGCACAGAAGGCGCAGAACCACTGCAGCGCTCTCCAGAACCCGTGCGCTGCTTCTACAGGAAAGATCTGCTACAGGAAGCTCACTGCCACGAGGAAAATTGGCCTCTTCACGTCAAAGGTGGTGAATTAAAAAGGCAAGCCTGAACCTTTGCCCCCATGCAATTAGTTTCGAGGGTGGCGGAGTCGACGTTCTACAGTCTGATCATAAAAATTGCAAGTGTTGTCGGCCGTTTGCATGAATTGTCGTCGAAGTGTATGTAAGGTTTCCTATAGGATATGATTTGTAATTAAGCCCTGTTAAGGCTCATCTGGAGATAGTCTTCGTGAATTGTATGCATGGCAGAGGCATAATTCTACGCTCTGTCCCAAAAGGCTAATCTTTGAATACGCATCCGCCACCTCCAGCTAACGTAGCAGGTCTTCACCATGCCGGGTGGGTTCATCAGAAAGGAACCGACCGACTCAAAGAAATTAAGAGAGAACCCTGAGGTGGTAGAGCTGTTCACTCGCGCGCAATGGATGTCGTTCTGCGACAAATTACAAGGATATGATGATGAGGTGGCAGAGGAGTTCTTGCGGGCTCTGAAGCCAAAATCAAAAACATTGGCCACCGTCAATTTCAGGGGTTTGAGTCTCAGACTCACCCCACAATTCATCAGCCGAGTTACTGAGCTCCCAATGGGGGTACCATGGGACAAAGAAGAGAGGAAATTAGGCCAGAAGGCTAAGAAGGAATTCTTTCCACTAGAGGAGCAATTCTCAGAAGATAAGAACGGGGTTCGCAGAACCAGCTTACTGCCACTTTGGAGCGAAGTCAGCCTCCAAATTATGAAATACATCACCTGCGAAGGACGGTTTAGCATTGTGTATGGGTACCATTTTCGGCTACTCACAGAATTAAGGCATCAGATGGACCTACCTGCAGAGAACAAACTAAGTATTCCCTACTTTCTACTGCAGTCTATGACTGAATGTGCCACCAAGTTGAGAGAAGGCACACCAGACCAGGTAGCTCATCACGGGCTCATTAAGCTCCTCGTGGAGGATGCACTCCACACATACAAAGTCCCTCTCTCATGGGAAGCCTTCCGGAATTTGACTAAGGATGGCGATATAAAAATGTTGACCGAAGAGCTTGGTTCCTCCAGTAGCGAGGAGAAGGAGTCAGTACCCATAGAAAGGAAGGAAAAAGGCCAGAGACCCACGGCCAAAGCACCGAAGAAAGAGAAAAAGGAGAAACAAGAGAAAAAGGGTGCCAAAGAGAAGGATGACACACCCATGTTGATGGCCAGAGAGAAAAGATTACAAAGTAGGGTGGACAAGACTGAGCAGGTCCACGTCAGCAAAGGCACCTCGACAACAGCCTCGACCAAGTCAAAAATCAAAACACCCTCAACAAAGCAAACTAAAGCGGTGCCACCTGTTTCTACAGGAAAATCAAAACCGGCTTCTACAGGAAGCTAGAAATCAGCTGAAAAAGGGCTTTCTACAAGAAGCCCTGAGAAAGGAAAACCTAAGGAAAAGAAAGCCGACATTCTTGCAAGGGAGGCAGCAGCCGTGCTAGCCGCCCTCAGTACACCTCCTAAGCCAAAGGAAAAGAGAAAGAGGGAGGCCCCTCTATATTTTAAAGCTAGGAGAAGTGTGAGAATAAAAACGGGCAAGCCACAGCCTCCATCCAGCAGCCCAATCACTATAGAGGATACCCCTACTTCGCCCAGGGAGAGGTCCCCCTCAAAGATATCAGTCACCTATGAGAGGGGGAGCCCGAAAACAACTACTTGGAAAGAGAGGTTGGACCAGTTGGCCTCAAAAGCCTGGCTACAGGATGCTGAGGCTGCTCTACAGGAAACCTTAGCCCAGCTTAAGGAAACAGAGAGGATGGAAGGAGAAGCACCCTCATCACCACCGAGGGAGGACGAAGTAGAGCCACCAAGAGAGGAAGAGAAAGAGCATATTCCGGAGCCTAGCCCTCAGCCAAGTCTGAGCTCATATTATAACTTCTTAGAAGCTAGCAAAATTATACCACAGAAATTCACTGTACCACTGTTCTTTGCATTGGAGGAAGAGAGAGTACGAACCCACACGTGGATGAAAATAGCCAAATCAAAAGGTGTGGCGGACATAGGCCCCTTGGAGGAGCAACTCAAGGAGGCAAGAAGGGAATTAGCTATGGCTAAACACGTGGCAAATTGCCAGCGGGTGTTCCTACAGGAAGAAAACGAAAAACTTAGACTGCAGCTACAGGAGCTGAGGAGAGGAACAGGCACATCCTCAGGGGACATCACAGCAGAACAGCAAGGCAGAAAGGAACTGCAAATCGGTCTTGGGGAGCCAACCACGCATCTACAGGAAACAGAACTGCAAGCACAAATTGAGGTGCAAGCTCTCACACAACAGCTGCAGCAGAAAGAGGCACAATTGGCCTGCATGGCCAGTTGGGCCATGGATGCTATACAATGCAGACATCCGGACAAATCCTATGGCCTGTACCTGAGAGACCAGTGGCTGCAATTTCAAATCAATACCTTGGCGCAAAGGGGTATCTCTCAGCTCCAAGACCTGCAGCAGTTCACTGAATTATGCAATACCAGTTCATCAGAGGATAAGGCCAAACTATCGGAGTTCTACCTCCATAATTTGGCCCTTCCTAATGTGACTTCATGGGATCCCAACACGGTCTTAGGGGATATGCAGTTAATGGCATTTGCCTCATGGTTGAACCATGAAGACAAAAGAGCAGCAGAAGCCAAAGCGGTCATGAACCGAGAGCTGAATGAGCCATTACTAATTAGAGCAGAACCAGGGGATCCAACTGCGTTAATATCAGCACACCAACACTTATCCACCGACCCTCAAGCTTCATTGAAATATATGGATCAGCAGGCCCAGGCCATAGCGCATTTCGAGGATATGGAGAGACTGCTAGGGGACAACTGTGTTCACGCTTGCACCCGTCGATGGAGTACATTGGCCCACAGTCTAAAAATCAGAGAATATCATACTCCAACTCGAATGAGGGAAGCTCTAGTACGGGTGCCCCTTTATAAGAAATCCATGCAAAACCTCCAGGCCAGCTGGATTGGCCTCAAGCTAAGCCCACCTTTGCTGTTAGGATTGATGGAAGGCAGCACAGAGAAAGATGAGCATGAACAGCGGGAAGAGGTGGAAAGAAAGGTTGGGTTCCATGTCAGTAAGGAGGACACTACTGCAGAAGCTTGGGATGTGAGGGTGGTAGTAAAGGCAATGAAGGATGAGGAGCTGGATTAGTTGCTCAAGGATGAGCAATCATTTTAGCTGGGGGGTGATGATGAGCCCCAAATTTGGTAACATTTTGGGCTCATTTGGCCTAACTACCCTTGCTCAACCCTTCATTTTTCATAACTTATGCATCATTTTTTAGTATATTTATGTCATTTGTACGAATGAGGGCAGTCACTATTCCTAGGTGGCTAACACATGTTTATTTCAGGTTTTTTGACATTTAATGGAGCAAAACCACGCAGATGAGGGCTAGGAGACAACCAAGATGGGATTGAGATTTTGTAGGAAGGTTTTCCACAGCATTGAATGGCCTTTCTCGTGATCTTCACCCCCAACTTCGAGCTCCAACAGCCACCACCACCGAGCTAGAAGGCAGCCAAACGGATTTTGAGGAAGCAGCAGATTACTCTTAGTTTGGTCAGCCAAACCCCACTAATTTAGGAGGCCAACTTGGCCCTCGTAATGTATAAATGATGAGGCTGTAGCCTTCGATGGGGACTTTTGTAACTTTGTTGCATATTCTGAACTACGAGCTGATAGCTCTGTTTTTCTCTTTGTAAGCCATTTTTGGCATGTTATTTGACTTATGACTATTATCTTTTAATGAAAAGCAGGCAGATTTGAGTTCAGTTCTGAGTTCTTAAAGGAGACATAGCTCTCGGGGTTGGGCCCAACCTGAGAGCCTAAGGCTTCCTTCCTTTGTATTGTTACCTTTCTTTCAGCATTGTATTTCTTTTCCTTTACCTGCATTTGGAAACACAGTTTGCTGAGTTGAATTTCTTGGTGTGGTTAAGTAGGTTAGTTTTATGAACAGAGTTGCTTCAGTAGTTTAGATTAGCGTAAGGAGATTGGAGTTAATCAGAGTTCCAAAAAGGGTTGACTGCACACTCACTTTCACCTCTGTTTAGGGACTGGAATTGCAGACCGTGCCACCCACCAAAAACATTGTTTTACATGCTCATGCAAGCTTTGATGCAATGCTCTCGTTTGTAGCAATGTCCATGCGTTCAGATCTTGTGGAATGATTCTTTGCTTCAGTACCATGCATGATCTTCCTTAAAAATCACGTTGCTGTTCTTTGGTTTTATAAAAACAGTTAGAATAGGTTGATGAAATTTCGGTTATGTGCAAGACATGGATGATTTGTTTCATTTACACTGTGCAGTACTACTCCCTCACTCCCTTATCCTTCTCAGCCATGCCTAGGCCATATATTCATCTCCTAGTTAGACCACTTGCCTCCTAACTCTTCTATTACCCACGTGATTCTACCTTTTCGGCCTTCCATTCCCTCTACCCTCCTCTAGACCAACCAGCTTTGCACACCCCCTCTTCATCTCATCTCTCTATCCATAGGCCATCACAAGCTCCCCTCCTACCTCCCTATCCATCCATACAGCCTCTTCCACTCATCCATCACCCAAAAATCCGATTGCAGAACATCCTGTAGGAATTACTGAACTTCCTGTAGAAATCCTGAACATCCTATAGAACCCCTGCAGACTTCCTGTAGAAGCTCATAAACACAGTTGCTTGGCATCCAGACTTGGTGAACTTCTCTGAAAGGATGTTAGGGATTCCTTAGACCCTCTCTGAGCCTTCCTGACCTTTTCCAAGCATTTCCCTCCTTGATCTATCCCTGCACAGTCAAGACCCAGTTAGAAGCACACACATAATAATTCCAACAACTTGAACAAAAATACAAAAATATGTTTTCTTTAGATCAAAGTAGCCTAGACACATGCATCTCACCTTCCTAGAAGTAATGGCATCTCTTTCAGTAGTTTGCATTCCCACCTTTGCATTAGTAGGACTAGCTGGTAGAATTAGGGTTTGATAGGGTTTGTGATTCTTGTTGGCTTTTAGTTCCTTCCTACAGTAGGTTAATTTCATTTGAGATAGCTTTCGTTCATCGGTTAAAAAGCTTCTTCTGAGAACTCATAGAAGTTGGCTTGAGCCCTAGCGGACTTGTGCCAGTTGACCAAGTGACAGCTGCGACAAGAGCTAGTACTTGTGCATACAGCACCGTCGCTTCCAAGTTTGTTACGAACTACCGGGTTGATAAAATTAGAGAAGGAAGCTCCAGGAGTTGTAGCATTGTTGCTACAATACTGGAGCCCACCATAAGCCCAAAGGAAACCTCACCTCATATCCATCATACTCCTTTAGTCTTATCAGTCACTCCTCAGCCCTCTATCATTCAGACTGCTAGTACCCTTATAGCCACCACAGCTATGGCAGGACCACAAGCACCTACCAAAATGGAAAGAATCATAGCTGCTAGATATGGACCTCTAGTACTGCCCACTCATTTGAATGCCATTCCTACCAAAGAATATAAAAAATATAGGCCTAAGTTCACTGGGACTGAAGGTGTTACAACTGAGGAATATCTTGAGTCATTCTATAGCTATGCTGATAACCTAGACATTAGTGAAGATGATGTATGGATGAGAGTCTTTGTCTAAAGCCTAGATGAAGAGGCTAGAAAATGGTTCAGAGAACTAACCCCAAGATCTATAGCAGATATTGAGGCTTTAGATGATGCATTCATAAAGCATTGGGGGGATAATAAGGATCTCCTCTACTACCACTCTAATTTTGGGAACTTAAAGAGGGAAAATGGTGAGTTGCTATCTGATTTTAATAAGAGGTTTAACCGCATGTACAACAAAATACCAGCTAAAGTAAAACCCACCACTACCTCTACTAAACTCACCTATGCCAGTGCTTTTGATTCTAACTTCTGCCTACTGTTGAGGGAGAGGCGATGTGCTACTTTGGCTGATATGCAGGATGCAACCTTGGAAGTAGAATCAAACATCATGGCTGCAAAGAAGCTCAAGGGAAATGTTGATAGAAGGAGATAGAGGGGCGAGTCTTCATCATCTTCAGATCCCAAGATAGATAAAATGACTAAGATGATAGAGTCATTAGCCTCTAAAATCTCCAAATTAAAAATTGAGCAACACTTTGGGAAAGGAAGGGTTCCTAATACCTTTACTCTTAGAAATCCAAATCCATATAGAAGAACTAATGAGAAATTGCAGATTTTGCAAAGAAGAAAAGATGCCAATGAAGACAAAAGGGTGAAGACCCCTTTCCAGAATGTAGTCATGGAAGAAGAGAAGTTTGAAGAAGATGATGAGATCCATTGTCTAGAAGACAAAGGCAATGCCTCCTTTTTGACCTTAGCTGCCTATGAAAAGTCATTATTCAATGACCAGATTAACCAAGAATGCGATGGTGAAGCTGCTCTGCAAACTGAAGATCAACACAGATATAATCTGAGGTCAAAGATGAATAATTCCAAGGAAACTCCTGTTCAAAGAGCTATTGTCCTTGCAGTACAACAAGATAATAAGCAGAAGCAACCGACAATTGACCCCATTATCCTCAAAGCTCCAACCCACGAGGTAAGAGGCCTTGATAAGTCTCCTTCTCCTTTCATTTTTCAATCAGAAATTCAGATGCTAAGAATACCTATGCCTCTGATTGAACTAGTGAAGAATGAGTCCTTCAAAAGATCCATCCTCAAGGCCCTTGAGCCTAAAGCCATCCAAGCCTCCACTGACTATGTAAATCTGCAAGATGAAAAACCAACTATTATTCTCAGCCCAATGATTGAAAATTGTGAAGACAACTCCCCATAATTCTATGTCTCTTTGACTATTCATGATAAAATCCTTCACAATTTCCTTCTAGACACTAGAGCCAGCCATAATCTAATGCCCAAGGTTGTCATGGATGAGTTGGGTCTTGACATTACTAAGCCTTATCATGACCTATTTTCTTTTGACTCTAGAAAAGTGAAATGTTTGGGGTTAATCAAGGATCTAGCCATCACCTTGTCTTAGCTACCCATGAAAAGCATGATGATGGATATTGTGGTAGCAGATGTACCCCCTAAGTTTGGCATGTTACTTTCCAGAGGCTGGATCAAGAGATTAGGTGGAACATTGCAAAATGATCTATCCTATGCTACTGTCCTAGTTCTTGGAGGTGAAAATAGGAGATTGTACAGAGAGGCTTAGTTGGCCTATATCATCAGTGATGAGAAGAATCCCACTAATCATCCCATATACACTATCGACATTGATTTTGGAGCCTGTATTCTTCAGATTAAATCATCCCATTTGGCCTACACGTAGCTTAAAAACCCAGTTTTCCAGATCACAGAGGAAGAAGGCCCACAAATTTGGGACATGTTCTTTGATGGAGCTTGCTCTAAGGAAGCTGAAGGGGTAGGTGTAGTCCTCATGTCCCCCACACAACAATGCATCCATTCATCTGTCAAACTAAGGGGTAGGTGTAGTCCTCGTGTCCCCCACACAACAATGCATCCATTCATCTGTCAAACTAACTTTTCAGGTCACAAATAACATAGAAAAGTACGAAGCCTTGATATTGGGCTTAAACGCTGCTAAAGAAATGGGCATCAAAGGTCTGAAAGAGTTTGGAGACGCAGACCTTATCATTCAGTAGGTCAACCAAACTTTCGAAGCAAAGCATCCAAGGCTAAAAGCATACAAAGATGAGTTTTGGAAGCTCAAGGGTTCTTTTAATAATTTCAACATTTCTTACACCCCAAGAATGAAGAAACAACTTGCCGATTCCCTTGTTGTGTCTGCTAGCACATTTATTCCTCCTTTGCCACCTAAATTGATGTATGAAGTTCAGGTGAAATATAGATCATTTATGCCTGACAATGTCAAATACTGGAAAGTTTTTGAAGACGATGATGAAATTAATAGGTTTTTACAAGTCATTGAGGAATTTTCTAAAACACACATCGACCAAGAAAATGAAACCATGGAAGAATGCGGCCAGTCCAAGCTAAAGGATGAGATTGGCCGAGGAAGCATTGTCCAGCTACCTAGTAACCATATACCCAAAGGATTGGTGCCTCTAGAGAAGCTGTTCGATCATAACGATGTGCCTTATAAGCCTGCCAAAAAAGAAAATGAGTCTGCTATTTGTAAACATAATATAGGGAGCCCAGCCCATCCGAAATACATAAATATGTCCACTCATTTGTCTTCTACCCAGAATTCCAAGTATTGCACCCTCATGAAGCAATTCACTGATATTTTTTCCTGGGAATACAGTGATCTTAAAACCTATGACACAAACATCATTCAACATAAGATTCCACTGGAAAAGAACACCATCCCTTTTAAGCAGAAATTAAGACCTATCAGCCCTCTCTTATTGCCTTTGATTGAGAAAGAAATCAAGAAGCTGTTGGATGCCAAAATCATAGTTCCCCTAAGGTATTCAAAGTGGAAAACTAACTTTTTGGCAGTAAGAAAGAAAAATGGAGAAATCAGGCTTTGTGTTGACTTCAGAAATCTGAACAAATGCTCTAAAAAGATAACTACCCCTTGCCTAAGATGGAACACTTGCTGCAAAAATTTTCAGGGACTAGAGTCATGTCTTTCTTAGATGGATTTTTAGGTTACAATCAGATTGTTGTACATCCAGAAGATCAGGAAAAGACCGCCTTCACTACTCCTTGGGGCACTTTCATGTACTCCAAGATGCCTTTTGGACTGATGAATGCTGGGGCTACTTTTTAGAGGGCCATGGACATAGCCTTTGTGGAAGAGAAGGACAAGTTTGTCCTTATTTACCTTGATGACATATCAGTTTTCTCTAGTAGTCACAAGGACCATTTGCAGCATTTGAAGAAGGTTTTTCTAAAGTGCAGACAGTTTGGAATTTTAGTGAACTCAAGGAAGTCACAATTTGCTCTAGAAGAAGGCAAACTTCTAGGACATATTGTTTCTGCTGAAGGTGTGAAGATTGATCCAACAAGAGTTCAAGAAATTCAGACATTGTCCATCCCAAGGTCAAAAAGGGACATTCAATCCTTCCTGGGTAAGATTAACTTTGTAAGGAGGTTCATTCCAAACTTTGCAGAGCTAGTGAAGCACATCACTTCCATGCTGAAGAAAGGATCAGAAATAAAATGGACAGATGCTGCAAGAAGCTCTTTTGAAGCCATCAAACAAGCTATCATGGAAGCTCCCACTCTAATCAACCCATATTATACTAAGGAGTTTTGTATCTTCTCTTTTGCCTCTTATGATATACTTGCAACAGTTCTGTTGCAGAAAGATGATGAAGGCATAGAGCACTTCGTGGCATTTTTCAGCAAAACTCTAAGGGATGCTGAACTAAGGTATGACCTTATTGAAAAACAAGCTTATGCTCTCATAAAATATTTAAAGACATTCAGAATTTATATTCTGCATTCCAAAGTGGTTGCATATGTACCCTTAGCCTGAGTAAAAGATGTCTTAACTTAGCCAGATATTGATGGAAAGAGAGCTAAATGGATTGCAAAATTCATAGATTTTAACATAGAGGTGAAGCCCACTAAGCTTGTCAAAGGCTAGGGCTTAGCTAAACTTATGGCTAAGGAAAATTGCAATTTGTTAGACATAAATTGCATGGGTCCAAATTCAGATGATGAGCAGATAGAGGAAGCAGTAGAAGAGCAAAAGCAGAATCAGTCTTTGGTTGAAAATCTGGCCACCTGTGATTGGTATTCCAGCATAGTTCCATTTTTGCAGAAGCTAGAAGTCCCTCCAGGGCTTAGCTCAAGTCAAGCTCGGGCCATTAAACTCAGATCAGCTAAATTCTGCATTAATAAAAATCTGCTTTATTGGAAAGACCCATCAGGAATCCTCTTGAGATGTCTAGACAAAGGACAATCTGTGGAAGTCATGCACTAGTTCCATTCTAGCATCTGTGGAGGGCATCATTATTGGAAAACCACATCCCACAAAATCATGAGGGCTGGGTATTATTGGCCTACTCTATTCTCTGATGTTTTTTCTTTTGTGAAATCTTGTGACAAATGTGAGAGGTTTGTAGGAACACAACAACTAAAATATCTGCCCTTGAATCCAGTACATGTCAATGGTCCCTTCCAGCAGTGGGGCTTGGACTTTATAGGTGAGATCAACCCACATTCTAGTGGTCAACACAAATGGATCTTGGTAGCCACTGATTATTCCACCAAGTGGATTGTGGCTATACCCACTAAGAATGCCAATCATCAAGTTGGCATAAAGTTCTCGAATGAGAATATTTTCACTAGATTTGGTTGCCCAACCAAACTAGTCATTGATAATGCAGCAACTTTCAAGGCAAAAGAATTGGTGGCCATGACTGAATCCATGGGCATTTGATTGGTGCATTCTACCTCATATTATCCTCAAGGCAATGGCCTGGAAAAATCATATAACAAGAGTTTGGTAAGGGTAATCAAAAAAATATTAGAGGACAACAAAAAGAGCTGGGATTCAAAGTTGAAGTTTGCACTGTGGGCTTACAGAGTTACCATCAAAAATTCCATAGGAAATTCTCCATTTAAGCTGGTTTATGGCACTGAATCCGTTTTCCCTATCCAGTTGATTCTCCCTGTGGCTAAATTATTGCAAGAAGAACAAGATGAAGAGAATGACATGGTAAGGAGAATGAATAACCTGGTTGAACTACAGTGGATCAGGGAGCAGCTAATGGAGAAGTCAAAATCTCATCAGAAGAAAATCAAAGAAACCTTTGACAGGAAGGAAAAAGTGGACAATTTCCAAGTTGGTGACTAGGTTCTCAAATGGGATGCATTTAAGGAAAAGAAAGGTAATCATGGTAAGTTTGACTCCTTATAGACATGTCCGTTTGTCATCGCTCAAATTCACCAGAACAATACCTTTATTCTGCACAATCTGGAAGGAGGAGATGTTTTTGGTAGCCTAGTCAATGGGCAGTTCTTGAAACTTTATTTCATTTAAGGATTTAAAGCCTTGGTATTGTAATATATATATATATATATATATATATATATATATATATATATATATATATATATATATATATATATATATATATATATATACACACACACACATATATATATATATATATATATTTTTTTTTTTTTTTTTTCATTTCAAAATAGACTTCATGCCCAATGGAACAATAGGAGGAAGATTTGATTTTGGTTTTACAGGAAAGGCATTGTTCTGCAGTTCTTGAAACCTCACAGGGAGGCTTTCATCCCTAGAAGGAGCCAGTGTTAGCCTTATTGGCATTTGGCCCAAAAATGAATCCAAATATGCTCTTTAAGTCTTAAAAAGACAGAAAAATCCTGCTAAAGATCAAAACCAACATAGGAGAATAACCCTTGGAATGGTGGAAAAGCACTATTGGGAGGCAGAAAACCAAAAAAAATGGTGAAAAACCAAGTATCGGAGGCATAAAAAGAGAAATGCACAATAGCCGTCAGATCTGGACGATCAACGACCCAGATCTAATTGGCAAATCGCAATCAGCCAACATAGAGGAGGAATTAAAGTTGGGCGGAAGACACCCGTGATCAGCGATCTCCAATTGGTGGGTCGCAATCGGCGGAGGCAATTGACGGATTAGGGGCGGACTATGTGGAACTTGCGATGGTAATCAATGATGCAATGTGGACCGTCGATCAAGTGCGTAGATTGATGGCCCACATCGCATCACAAGATTGCTATCGGAGATTAACAAAGTGCACTATCAATGGCCCGAGGCATGAGCGATATGTGATTGTGATCAGATTGCATTGCTATATCACATCGGAGCAATACCATTGGGTGGGGCCTTTACACATATATTTGTGCGACCTGATGAACCGGACCCAACGATATTATACATGATATTGAATAAAATTTGAAGTCCGCAGAAAGGCCATTTTTAATGCATTTTCGTAGTTTTTCGTTATTTAACAAAATACAAAGGGAACCTTGGAGCAGCGTCGATGTGATAAGACCCAGACTCGAAAGGGTTTGGGAATGAAAATATATAATATTTTTAGGTCCGCCAAAGCCATTTTTTAATGTATTTCCAGTGTTTTAACATATTTCCAAATACAAAGGGAAGACTGGGAACAAGCCATCAACGACTTGCGATAGTTATAAGGATGGGCTCGATAGGGGAATAGACAATGTTTAAGGACTTTTTAAGTCTGAAATAAACAGAGCTTGGCGGGAGTTTATAGTATTGCATCATTCCTATATATTAACAGAAAGGGGCCGATTGAAGGGATTACAAAGGCCCGAAGAGCCATTCCATCACAGAGCAGAGGCCGGGAAATAGTTGTCGGGAGACAGAGGCCAAAAAGTGAAAAAAGGGGCCACAACACGATGCAGCCAGAAACATAAGCGATCATGGAGCATCGCTTGCACGAGTGAGCTCCAAGACAATGCAACAAACTACCCGAATGCAGTTACTCGGCTGTTAGAGAAAGAGGCCTCCGAGCTCCTGCGTGTCTGGTCGTGGCATCAAGTTGTTAAACAAAGGACATAGAGGATAGATTAAGACCTCTCGAGCCTCAGAAGGCTCGAGAGCATTGTAAAGGGCCTATAAATATTTGTAAGTTCAGAGTAACAAAGGTTCAACTTCTGGAGACTGTGGATACTTTGCTACTCAAGCTTCTCATTTTCATTCTAACAATATAAGCTTCTTTTGCTGTTATATGTTCAATTTTCATTTTATCTTCTGTTCTAAGCTTGCACTTGAACATGTTGTTCATGTTTCTTCTGTGTCTAATGCTAGATAACTGTCATTTATCTCTGCATTGATAAATTATATTTGCAAGCTTCATTTACTTCCTGTAGCTGGCCATTCATATGTGTTTATATATGCATCTGCTGGTACATTTTGTATTCTCCATCTATCCATTGAATCTACAAACTATTGAGCATTAGTGGTCTAAAACCTTGTAAAGCTGAGGGTGTTCATGTATGTCTTGAGTAAAAACAGAGTTGAAACGGTTATTTGACTTGATCCAAACCTTCATCCATTCCAATAGTTCCGAGAACAATATTGAATATTATATGTTACCAGGCATCTCTGAGCTACAACCTAGGAGAGTTTCCCAGAGTGGTAACAGGTCCTACCTTTTGTAGAGGATTCAACGCTAAATGTTTAGGTAGAGTTGATATAGTATATAGTTTTCTGGAATAGGTATAGAACTATATGATATGGGAAATATGAACTTTTGCATATTGGGTAGACAAGATAGATTGCATCAATTGTTTTCGTCTTCTTGATCTTATTCCATATGCAAGCATAAAAACAAGGTGTAATGAGTGTATCTACATTGGTTAGAATAATGAAAATTGAAATAATTAATATACATCAATGTAAGTTGAATAACAATGTAACATAGCAAGAAGTGTCCCATAACTGTGCACATGGTTTCAAAACCAAGTCACATGCCTTGTTGCAACAAGTTTTCTGCTAACATTGTTCCATACTTTGTTTCCTACATGTTTTAAACCCCATTATAAATCATAGATTTAATATAAAGGATTTTTTTGTTCTATTAACTATAAACTCAGAGAGGTAAAACAACATATATACTTACAAATTCCACAATTATTTTTTAATATGCTAACATATACTCACAACCCATATTTAATCCAATCTCAGTCAATTCTTCCTATCTCTCTTCTTTGTATGTTAGCACCTATTTGAAAACATTCAAGGATGGTTATTGTAAAACAACTTAAAATATAAAAAAAATGAAATCTTGAGTTTTTATACGGAAATATTAAGAATTACTCACAAACTTTGAAGTTCACCTTTTTCTTCCTTGTTGTCCTGTTTTATGTGTTGATTGAGTTCCATTTTATTTTCTTTTCCGCAAGAAAATACTTGAATTAATATTTAATGCTAAATTAATTTTTATATGTACAAAGTCAATCATGATTACATATATTTGAAGCACGTTGTTGTTGAGATGGCTCCTCCTGTGATGCAATTATGTCCATTTCCTTGATCATGTCCTTGTACACTTTTTGAGACATTCCTACTGGCATCTTTAACATATTAGCTCATTGATCATTTGAGATTTTCATAATCTTCCTGAAAAAAGTAATAAACTATTTTTATATTGACATATGAAAACTAAATATAACAAAATTGATATTAATAAATGAATGGTTTGTAGTAATATATACATATAATTCTAGAAAACCATTTTAATTATGAATATTACATTTTGAATAATTTTATTTTTGTTGTTGTATGTTTTTCTATTGCAAGTCTGACATGTCTTATTGACCATTGTTCTAGAAATGCTTCCTGTAGTTTAGATATAATTTTGTTCTTAGAATCATTGGATTGATTTTTGTATTGTAAGTGGAAAGTATGTCTATATGTTTGTTCCACTAGATCTCTCATAGTTTTGTAAGAAAAAAATCCCCCCTTTCATTAACCTCTTGCCCCACTCCAAATGAGCCAAAAACCAATTCATCATTGTTGTATGGTATTCTTATCGAGAGTATATGAAAATAAACCACTTTAGACTATGGATGACAAAAAACCTTAATAGTAAAAATGGCCATAAAATAATGTGGATCTGCCGCAAATGATAGAAACAAAACCTACCAAAGCCATGATCTATGCAGCATAAATAGTTAAATGACAAGATGAAATAAGGAATTAAGTGCAAATAACTCCAATAACTCAATGGAAACCAAATATAAAGAATACATTTTATTATATGACACCTATGAAGGGAACAAATGATGTTACAAGTCCCCCTTTGTGAGATGGGTTCTTGGCTATCCTCAATGTCTTCAGCGCTATAGAGTCTCTCTTCTCTACAATGTGTAAACCACGAAAAACATGTTTGAGCTCAATGGGAACTCAAATGGAAAAAGAAAATGATAAGCGTCAATGATTATAATGAAAGTTACAATAGTGAGTGCAACAATGAAAATGATTCAACGTGAAGGATGGATGTAAAACCCTTGAATTATAACAAAATATTAGGTTATTCTCGAATAATGGAAAATAATAAAATATTATTAACAAAATTCTATAATTAACCGTTTGGAATATTTTATTATATTTGGTTGGAGGGAAAAAGTATTTAAATTGGTTTAAGTACTTTTATTTAGAAATAATAAATAAATAGATGATTTATTTATCATCGCAAGGAATTTGGTTAAGGAATAATAAACAAATAATGATTTGTTTAAGTATTCCTAGAGGATTTAGTCAAAATTGACAAGGAATAATAACTAAATAATGATTAATTAATTATTCCTAGAGAAAAATAAGAAAAATAATGATTTATCTAATTATTTCTCATGATTGGGTCAAATATGACAAGGAATATTAGTTAAACAATGGTTTAATTAATTATTCCTAGAAGATAATTAAATAAATAATGATTTATTTAATTATTCCTCATGGGTTTAACCAGAAATAACTTAACAAATGTGGTTTATTAAGTAATTTATTATAGTGAAAGCAATTTTACTATGGTAAAATTAACCCTACATGGTGTACTTCGATCCATCTAGTAAGTTATGGCTAGATGATCAATTTTTGGTGATAACAATCATCATTTACATGTTCTATAATTTTTCTTTTCTTAGAATGACATTGATATCTTCCTTCATTGTTTCTCCCTGTAGAAAATTTAACATATATGAATTAATATATTGTTTGAAACATGTTATCTAATATTCTTAAGTATATTATTAATGAAAAAAAAAAACCCCTCATATTGAATAGTATTTTTTTCATTCATCTAGTTCATCCTTCTGCAATTTTTCTTTCAGGATTTTACACTCCTCTGCACTTAGATTAGAAATAATCTTATAAACCTTCTTCATTTTGTGGCTTTGCATGACACACACTAACTAATACATATTTTTTAATCTTACACATAGTTCAAACTTATTTTATGTTTTCGATTTAGTATCATTGTTTCAATAAATATTTTTATTACTCAACGCCTTCTCATACATTTTTTTTTTTATCAATATACAATCTATACCATTAAATACATAAGCCATTAAATATATTTTATAAATAAATCACATAATATTAGACAAAAAGAGCTCTGGTAACCAATGTGTTTATATGAATATGAACTAGTTTGTTTATCCCATTAAACACACTCGGTGTTTAATTGTTCCAAACCATCAGTGAAAAATATTTTTTTGAAATAATTTTAAATTATTATAATGTGATTTATAATGCTAAACACACCAAAATGATTTAAAGGTACTAATTGGAAGAGGTGTTCCGATGCGTTATATTACATGAGAGCAATGATGAATAGACAAGACAAAGATGACAATGTTATAATATACTAGTGCATTGTATTACACAGGGCACACCAATGCGTTATATTATAGAGGGCGCAGTGTAGAACATATAGAAAAAAGACAGGGCTGACAGGGTTTGGATCTAATTCAATAAGTGATTCACCTACTTTACATGTCAAACACCCTATATATAATAAGTACACAAACCTATTAAATCTAAAATGCCTAAAATGAAAAACCCCAATTGTGAAGTTGTAGAAGAAGTTAAACCTAAGGTGAAATTTTGCAGGAAGAATCAAGGGTTTAAGGTAAGTATTATTATTTTTTGTTATTTTTCTAAATTTTAATTAAATTTAAATAGGAAAAAAGATTGTAAAATAATTTATTAGTGAAATCAATAGTAAATTTTTTATTATACAAGGTTTTAATTTTTTTTTTTAATTGTGAATAAATCTAACAGAAATTGTAAAAAATTTTAACAGTAAAATTTAAATTTTTTTCTATCCAAGGTTTTGAGTGAATCACCATACTTTTAAAATTCTTATCATTTTGTAGTTCCAAAATATTTTCCTGCTCCAAAGTGCTCCCAATATTTCTCTCTTGAAAATGATATATCTTTTAATTAAACCTTAACAAAAATTGTGAATTTTTTTATTAGTAAAAAAAATAAAAATAAAATTAAAATTTTTACTTTGTAGGGTTTTAAGTGAATCATCATACGTTTTAGCTTCTGACCTTCTGAATAGTTATGCTACTCGAAAGTATTTTTCTACTGCACAGTGATCCTGTTATGCATCTCTTGCATATAACTCACTTAAAATTTTGGGAAAAATAATGAAATAGTGAATAAATTTTTACTATTTAAAAGACTTTATGAAATTATATTTTGAAAAATCAATTGATGCTCTTTTTTCAATTTAAAAAAAAGGGAAAAAATCACGCTTCTCTTTTTCAATGTATCTGAACATTAGTGCGTTCGATAGGAAAACTCACCTGTGCATTTATAAGAAAAGCGCATCGACATTTCTGGGGCACTAAATTTTTTCAATGCACTGACATGATGTAATTCTTTTTATTTTCGAAATCCTGAAACAGTGTGATTAATTTTTTTAACGTAGTGGTGCGATTCATATTTAAAAGCATCGGTGCTGTAATTCTAATAAGAGCGTCGAAATGGTTGATTTTGAATTTTTTTTTTTTTTTTTTTTTCTAAAATCCAGAAATAGGCCCGTAATAGTGCTATTTTTCTTTGAAACACCTCAATGCATTTTTGTACAAGAGTACTAATATGATAACATTTTTTTTCTTTGGAATGCCGAAACCGGTGTGGGTTTTATTTGAATACATCAGTGTTGGTATTATTTAAACGCATCAGTGCACTTTGTTCTAATAAGAGCACCAATCGTGTTTAAAAGATATATGAAATTTTGTTTTCACATAAAATGGCATATTAATATCAAATTATCCTTTAGGATGGATCCATGTGAATCAAAATAGTTCATAGTATACATTTTCACTTAAAGTCGCCTTATTCTTGAAAAAAGGTTGAAAAATATATTGAAATTTAGATTTTGGTATATGGTTCTCGAGATTAATTTTAGATATGCACACAAAATTTTATTTATTATTTTTCTCAAATGCAGGGACAAAATCTCAATAATATCAAATGGCCAATTCTTCAAATTCTAGCTTGTTCCATATTGCTAATCAAAGTCCTTAACGAAGTTCTCCCTTTCCATCTCCAGTAGTTTTAGATTTTATTTATATTTTGATTATCTAATTGAATTTATTTATTTTAATCCATGTCAATTTGAATAAAAATATATCCAAATTTGTAGGATCCTAATTTAGAATTTAGTTCAGATACATAAAATATTCCTCCATTTCAAAAACGCTGGAAGCTCTTATCAAGAGCAACATATCACAAGGAGTTGGTAGATGAAAATGAACAACCTCTTCACTGTTATATACCTAGGGGGGATAATATGAGTAAAAAGGGAGGTACCCAAGGGAATAATGTAATAATGGGATGGGCCATAGTAATAAATAAGGTGGTTAACCCGTATCATGTAAGGGACCACAAGTAGTTAGTAATAATGTAATGGGCCCATGGTATTAGATAGATGGTATTGAGGGAACCATGGTAATGACCCATGGTATTGTATGTATGAGGCCTATATAGAGGTTAGAGACTCCACATTGAGAGATGTCAAGGAATTATTGTATGAACATACATATGGCTTGTGGAGTGTTCTCCTTCCTTAAGGAGTGAATGTATGGTGTTGCCCTACCTTAAGGGTTTGATATTAATAAAGTGAAGCATTTCCATATTCAGATCTTGTTGTTTCTTGGGTTTATTTATTGGGTTATTTGCATTGTCTTATATTTTTATATCAGATCTATAACAAGTGGTATCGGAGCACTTTCTTGGGCAAAGCAGAGAATTTTTTTTTTTAATTTTTTGCAGGAACTTTCTGGGGCGGAAAGTTTGCAGATCAGATCTGTATGTTTTGGGGAAAATATACAAAATTTAATTGCAGATCTGGGTTCTTTGTGAAAAAATACCCGATTTCAAAAAAAAAAATCGGCCGAATCGGAGTTCGGATGAAGAAGATATCGCTGATCTAAAAATTAGTGGTGTTGTAGACATTTTTTCAGGGCAGCGAGTTTGCGGCACATATCTATACATTTTGGGGAAAAATCTACAAAATCTAATTGCAGATCTGGATTCTTTGTGAAAAAATACCCGATTTACAAAAAAAAATCAGTCGAATTGGAGTCCCGATGAGGGAGATATCGCTGATTTAAAATCAGCTTTTTTCAGATTTTTTTGTGACGGCGGGACAGTTGCAGCATGGATCTAAAATTCCAGTGCCTAGATCTATATGCTTACCACATGGGAAGATGCAAAATGATCGTTCCATTTCCGAAAATAGGTCATAATAGGGATTCTGAGTAATATTGACGGAATTGTGGCCATTTCATATTTTTGCCAATTTTTTTTTGTGATGGCAGGCCTAGATTAGAGTTTGAGGGACTTGTATAAATTTGATGGCTCTCATCCGACTAGATGGCTAGCACAAATGGAGAAATATTTTAGATTGAGTTACATCATGGATGATGCGACTCAGCTGAGTGTGGGAAAAATGTACTTGGACCACGAAAGATGGCAATGGTGGCAATGTCATAAAAAATGCCATCCAAGGACAACTACTTGACAGATGTTCACAAAATCTATTTGTGACCACTTTGACCATAAATCTAATTTTGTGGGTCCTCTTACTAAGCTCACACAGACCAGCACACAAACTAGCAAAGATTCTATTTTTACAAGAAAGAAGGAAACCAAGAAACCTAAAGGGTTATTTTTTGATGGTATCTCCTTATTGCAGGTTCATGGATTGATTCAGAAAGAGAAGATAATTGTGTCTATAAATCCTAGTTGCAAGAAAAATCTCATAAATGTCAATTTGGCAAAAAAAATTGCAAGTGCCAATAAAACACATTGAAAACTCACAGGTTAATGATGAATATGTGCAAGTTTATAAAGATTTGAAGCTTTCGATGGATACGTATGTGTTGCATTGTGATTTTTATACTTCAGATATGGATAACATGGATGTTGTTTTGGGATACCCTTGGATGGAATTAGTGGGTACTATTAATATTAATGTGCAGAAGAAATTCCTGAAGCTATGGTATAAAAATAAGAAAATTACCTTACAGGATATTTCCATTAATAAATAGGTAGAGTCCGAGGAGGCTGAAGCAGAAGATGTTCCAGGGACTGACATATCAGATGATGAGCCAGTGATGATCGACAATCAAACGCAAACAGAGGTTGAAGCAGAAAAGGATACAGGTACTGATACATCAGATGAGGGCTCAGTGGTTGAAGTAATATTGGAAGATAAGACACCACAACAAGCACCACAACATGCACCAGATAATAGTCAGGCTCTAGTAAGGGGTGAATTAAAGAAAAAGACATTGTGGGTTAAAAATTTAACATATCATCACCCACATCACCTCGCAAGAAACCAACCAACAAGATGGCAACCAATTAGCCACAAGGAGCGAAGATCCACCTACTACACATCAACACAGAATAGCTGCCACGGTCAACTTCCATCTCAAGCGAGCAAGGCACCAGCGAGATCGAGGGTTCACCTTTCTCTTGGATGGCTAGATGCACGTGCATGGTACCAATGGACTACTCTTTTGAGTAGATCTTATTATTTGTGTTCTTCCCATGTTTTGGGGACGAAACATGCTAAGGGGGGTGGAATTTTATATACCTAGGGGGGGATAATATGGGTACAAAGGGAGGTACCCAAGGGAATAATGCATTAATGGGATGGGCCATAGTAATAAATAAGGTGGTTAATCTGTATCATGTAAGGGACCATAAGTAGTTAGTAATAATGTAATGGGCCCATGGTATTAGATAGATGGTATTGAGGGAACCATGGTAATGACCCATGGTATTGTATGTATGAGGCCTATATAGAGGCTAGAGACTCCACATTGAGAGATGCTAAGGAATTATTGTATGAACAGGCATATGGCTTGTGGAGTGTTCTCCTTCCTTAAGGAGTGAATGTATGGTGTTGCCCTACCTTAAGGGTTTTATATTAATAAAGTGAAGCATTTCTATATTCAGATCTTGTTCTTTCTTGGGTTATTTGCATTGTCTTATATTTTTATATCAGATCTATAACATTCACCCTGCAAATTGGAACATGGCATCTTCCAACCACAATCTTGGATCAACGGTGGTAATAATTATTTGGTATAATGTAATTTAAACAAACCAATTGCATTGACATGCTTACTAATATCATTGACATTATACTAATGACGTTCAATATTTTTTGAAATTAGGATTCTAGTGATGATGAAAGACCAACCTACCACATTCCAGTGCACCCCACCACAATATCAACTCGATAGAAGGCTACATTAAGTGAAAGAATCATAGAGTAAGCATATAAAGAATGTTTGAATCAACCACTTATTCAATTGCCACTACATCCAGATTCACCAATTAGGAATAACTACAACAATAGTAGTTCTCCATCATAAGTTGGAAATGGAAGCAATCAAATAGAGGTTGGTATGGATGATTACTTATGGGATATGAATTCCATGGAGGCAATGTTGTTAGATGAATTACAGAACAATGAGATAGGGTATGATGCTCATATCACTAATACCTTATTCAAAAGCCTGAAATCTGCTTCCACCACCCTTCTCTTTGGACCTAACGGCAAGTCAAAGTCTAATCAACTGGGGATAATGATGTTGCTATACAATTTGAAAGCAAAGTTTGGCATATTGAACACATATTTCTCAACAATATTGAGGTAATTCACTTGCATGATCGATCAAGTCCCTTATATTTTGAGAAGTATTGTCACACAATCAACATTAAAAATGGTCAATTTTATGAGCCTTAAATATTGACATTGTACAATTATATTCCCCACAAACTATAGGTTATTCAAAGATCAGGTTCTTACGAGTGATAATGTTTTTCCAGGTAGCTGTGAAGAGGCAATGCAGTTGTTGAAAATGTTGGGTGTTGAGTACATATTGTATCATGCATGTCTGAATGGTTGTATTCTATAAAGAGCAGAATATGCAGAAAAAGAGATATGCCCGAAATGTGGGCATGATAGGTACCATAATTAGAAAAAATGGGTAAATCACATGGTTCTCCTCATAAGATATTGAGTCACATGCCTATAATCCAAAGGATTCAAAATTTCTTTCTTTGCAGGGATGAGATACCTCACACAGAAGTGAGTCAGGAGTTATGAAAATCCCAACAGATTCAGTAGCGACGAAACATATAGAGGATACATGGCCTAAAAAATTCAAGGATGAAGTATGAAGTCTACGAATTAGCATAACCATGGTGTTAGATACCTATACCAATAGGTTTCATATTTCATGATTGGCAAAGAAAGTTCCAAATATGCTCTGCTTTGGTGATGCAAAGATCCCATATTTTCAAGAGAAGGTAATATGTGTACATAGCTTGATGTTGACTCAATTTTGGATGGATGGTCCAACAGCCTAATCTGGATCATGCCATGTTTCAATTTTCCATTGTAGAATAGAGAAAGAAGTCTGTCCAAACTGTTCAATCTTGGCAGACCAGTAGTTAGGTAGAGAATTAAGGTTCCCAACTGCTTAATCTGGGACCTTGGAAGCAATAAGGGTAGTTCTAGATAGAAAATCAAAAGAAAAAGCCAAAAGAAAAGAAAAGGCACATGAGGGTCTGCAAGTCTAAGTGCACCCTCCATGAAGAAACAAAAAATGCTAGGCAAGTTAATGGGTAGGTAGAGGGGGTTGCAGAATTGTCATTCCTTTCAATTGAATTTTGCTGGTCTAACATAAAGGAAACATCAGTGGATAGAGAAGTTCCTCTTCTCCATCATCTTGCAGCAATACAAAGGAGCATGTCTAACTTCCTGTTCCCCCCCTCACATTCATTGTTAACATCCCATTACCAGTTATGTTCATGAAAGAAAGTCAAGGTCTTATGGTGGTTCTTGTTTCTTTAAAAGCCACATTTCTTGTGTAAAATTCTTTTCATTTTGATCTACTTCCTAAACTAAGTTGATTCCATATAAAACTTAATGTTTCCACTCCTCATCCACCTCTTCCACTCATATTAATCCCTAACTTCTTACTATGTAACTCCCTATACCCCCTATTCCCCTATTACTATGTAAAATATGCAAAAAAAACCCAAAATATCTAAGTATCCCTTTCCCCGAGCATTATAGCTCTAAGTTTGGCTTTAAAATGGTTTGAGCGCTAAACATTAGAGCGCGACCCAAAGAGCGCCGATAAATTAATCCTGGAATTAATCTAATATCTGCTTGGATTAACCGCCTAAACTCAGTTTTGTAACCAAACCTGTGCATAATCCATTTTACCCGTAATACAGTTGAAAACCCACTTTTCTAATGTTTCGCCGGGCGCGTATTTTACCGAATAATATTATTTTATATGCCCGCCCGCTTCCGTATCGCCCTGACATCTTATTGACCCATCGACCATCGGATCTGGGCTTTCCCATCCGACGGCCCATATCCATATCGGGTCGGCCCCGATGATTGCACTTTATCGCCCGAGAAACTGTCAGAGGGTGACGTCAGGCCTCTGCCACGCGTCACCCCCATATTCTCTCGGGCCGCCCTCTGACAAAACCACGACCGTATCCAAAGCGGTCCGAGAAAAACCATTTACCGCTTGTGGTTTACCGCCGGCCCACATCACCGCTACGTCACGCCCACGTCAGTTCAACTCGGCGCCCTGTCAGCACCCCTGCCCGCCAGCGCTCCGACATGTCCGCCACCTATGCAATCCCCGTGGACCACTCACAGGCCGCCACATCACCCGATGATGTGATGCTCACGTCACCCAACCCTGACCCCACTTGATGACATCATGCTGTCGTCATCCAAAAAAGGCGCCAATGACCCAAAAGTCCATATTTTTGCCGAAAATTGCGTTTTTCTCACTTTTTGCAAAAACAACTATTGCTCCCCCTACATGCGAATTACGACCAATCCGTCGCCAACCTGCAGAAATCGCTACAAAGACCGTGGGCACGTCCAATCCACCTGCATTTGTAACCATTGTTGGCAATTCACAAGGTATTTATCCAAATCGTTCCCTCCGCGCCTGGTTTTGTCCATAATTGTCCAAAGCTAGCTTAAAAGAGTGAGAAAACACTATATTTACCAGACAGTCCCCGGTACCAGTGTCTATTTTCAACTGTTGGGTCGAAACTCCTCTGCAGAGCCTGCATTTAGCCAAATTTACCTAAATTCACAGTTAGTTCGCGCATTCGTGAACTTAAAGACCCGAGCTCCACTAATTCACCGTGGAAAGAGTTTACCAGTCCTGGCATTTGCTCTATCAATTCTCTGTGCTGTATTTCAATTGCTTCACTACCATTTACCCTCTGCTCCTCTGCAATTTGCCTCTCTGTTCCAGAGATACCCCTCTGTGTTGCTCTGATCAGTAAACACCAGTTCACGTACAAATCAGAGTCCTAATTAGCCATGGAAACACCAATAGCATTAACTATCCCACCTCTGAATGCCCCGTAAAGAGAGTTAGAATGGAAGGCCCTGGGTGATAAAGATTATCAGATGATAGAGTCATTTCCAATGAATTCCAAATTTAACATCCATATGCTGAATGAGTTAAAGGCCCAACACCTCAGTGGAGCTGATATTTTGGGGATTTGGGACTCCAATTTGCCCATTTTTAACCTTCCTCAAGTCAATTCCCTTCCAGACTTGATCCATAGATGCTGTGAATGCTATGATCCATGTCAGAGAGCTGTTCTCAATCCCACAGGCTCAGTCTTGTTCCATATTACCCCTGAGGCCATAAATGAGATGCTGCACTTTCACACTGCAAGACCATTGACTCCTCTCTCCATGTTGGACTTATTAAAGAAGGGGGGCAACCTGTCCAGTGCCCAAATCATCAAAATTAATCAGTTATTTATTCAGCCAAGCTCTGAAACTGTGAGAACGCCTCCTATTGGAAATCCATATCTCAATGACTTGGGCAAAATGCTTGTAGATTTGATTAGCTATGTCCTGGGCTACAAGGGAGTTGAGGATGTTGATAACACCATTATGGCCATGCTGTCCATATTTTCTCCTGGGAAGCCTCCCGCTGTGCACTATGACTATGCTGAATACATTGCAAACAAGATTCATGAGCAACTGATGAATCTAGAAAGGGAAAAGGTGTTTAGATACACCTCATACATATATCATCTGTTCTTATTTTATCAACCTGACAGTTTCCCTATTCCTCTCAAGAAACTTGATGCCCAGGGAAATCCAAGGTCGGTTGTGTTTTGGACTTCAGTTTTTCATCATACCTCTTGTTCACCATACACATACTGTGAATTCATAGACCTTTTCATTCATCCAGCTATGACTTTGTTATTTGGTGTTCCTCCTCCGAGATTGACCGATGAAATGCAAAGAATTCTCCATCTCTCTAAGACCTACAACATTGGTGATTGGTACTTTTACCAACACCATACAGTAATCAGAATATATGGCTGTGAGTTGGACCCTTATAGGCTGCCAAGATATGTCCCTATGAGACTATTTGCCTTGGAGTATTTCAGGCAGTTTGGAAATGCAGACCAAATCCATTTCCATAGTAAAAACAAGAAAGTGCAACTAAAAGTCAGGAACCAGCTAGGCCCTTTTCTTTATAACATAAGGGAGGAGGGATGGAAGGAAGCAGATGGCATGCTAGAGGCCCTCCGATTGGAAACCAGTTTTCGCTGGGTACCTTATGACCCTAATCATTTCATTTCTCTCAGGAGGGTAAAACATAAATTGGGTGGCTATGCTCACATTAGATTGCCTCATATTGAGAAATATGCCAATCTACTAAGTTGGAAAGAGGGCACCCTAGAAGAGGCAATTACTAGAGAGAAAATGATTCAAAGAGAGGCAAAGAATATTGAAAAAGAGGCTGACTTGGAAACTTGTGGACAGGTTTCCTCTTCATATCAAAGGAAACTTGGAGCAGCTGCCTCATCTTCTACAGCACATCAGCAAGCAGCCAAAGCTACTTATCAGGCTTCCAGCAAAGGTAAAGAGAAACAGATGGAGCCAGAACAACCACCTCATGAAGAAGTACAACAACAAGAAGAACAAAAAAAATAGGAGCAGCCAGTGCAGCAAGAACAAACAGCTGAAGCCCCAATATCCACTGGGCAGCAGGCACAAGAAACTGTGCCTCCTAGGCAGGAAACGACAGTGGAGGCCTCGGTCCTCCAAACCCCACAAAATGAAGACAGAAATCGGAAGAGGGATAGAGAGCAGGAGACTCCCCTCACCACATCCACAACTCAAGGGGAGAAAAGACAGAGGCTAAATCCCCTTTCAGAAGAAGAAATGCCTATGGGGCAATCTTTGGGCATGGGCCCACCAAGCATGGAAGCATCTGCAAGTTCCTTTCAGCAGGAACAGGAAAGGACAGTTGGAGGAGAAGTCAGCTCCTCAAGCCACCAAAGGGGAGCTGAAACAGGCATCAAACAACAATTTATTGATATCAAAAAGAGGAATGAGCCACTCAAGATACAGCTTTACAATCACTTGTTGAAAATGGCTCCTACAAACCAACAGAGGTTGATGTCTGCATATGATGTGCATGAGGGCAAAATGATAATGAGTCATTTCATGCCAACCATGCTGCAGCCACAGTCAGCTGCAGACTACATAAGGACCAACCTTGAGGTCCTTGCAAAAGACATCCACCCTATGGATCAGATTGAATTGCACAAGCAAACGGGTGAGATGGTATATGCCACCCTTGCAGACAAAACATTGGTAAATTATAGGCTGGAAAATAGCCTAAACAACACAGCTTCCCAACTTGAGTTGGAGAAAGCATCCTCCCAGGCAAAAGACAACCGAATCAAAGCGTTGGAGGATATCATCATAGAGCTTGGGCATGATCCCAAGGACACCAAGGCTATACAAGCGCTGTTGAAATTAAGAGATGCAGACATGGCAGCATTAAGAAAAATGATCAAGATCCCAGCAACTCTTCATCCTCAGACAGAAGAGGTTTCCCAGCTAAGGCATGACCAAGATGCAGCAGCTATGCTGGTATCATTATACAAACAGCTGATCCAGACAGAGGAAAAATTGGGAGAGTCAGAGGCTGTGCTGCAGGCAGCCCTACAACAGAAGGAAGGAGGCCAAACATCACAGCCCCCTCCACAAATAATCAACCTTGAGGAATCTCCTCAAACCACTGCTCCTCCTACAGAGCAGACAGCTCAAACAACGCCATCTACATCAGCACCAACACCAACAACAGAGCAGGCTCCAAGCCTTGATATGCAGAAGCTGAAGAATGAAATTCGGGCCTTAGAAGCCCAAATGGCAGAGTTAAATGAAGCCAGGGAGAATTTAGCTAAGCTGAATGAAAAATATGACAAGTCAAAGCAAAGCATAGCTGAAAAGGGAAGAGAAGTGAAGGCTCTCAAAGAGAAGATAAAGGAGCTGGAGAAAGAGCTCACCCTTGACAAAGTGGTGGCTGAGCTCAAGACAGTTTTATGGGCCAACATTGGCCAATCAATCACAGATCAGTGGCAGTATATAGAGACCATTCATGAGCAAATGGAGCTCATAGGCAAAGCACACAGGGAAGTCCAGAGAGCAAGGGCATCTCTAGGCAATATGCCTGAGATAGCCAATAGAATGATTAACGTGCTCAATAACCGTACAGGTCCTCAGCTGGCAGCAATAGGAATCCCTAACAGAACTGAAACTATCCTGCTGATAAAGAGGGTCCTTACATTGAGAAGCCTGGTACAAACACTGGAAAGAAGAAGCCAGGACATGCAGACAGAAGTAAACAAATTTATGGACAAGTTTGCAGCATTACAAAGCAGAGGTCTTCCTGGCTTACTGAACAGCGCAGGGAGACTACTTTCACATGAGAACTATGCTAAAAGGGTCAATACATTTGCTACCAATCAGATCACTGTAAGACCAAGTACCTCAGAAGAAACAGGGCCAGCATCTGGGCAAAGTCTTTATAACAGAGTAGAGAACTTATTTTTCATTATGAATGAGATCAAACATTTGTTTGAAGTGCCTCCAAACTTCTACAAATATACAGAGGCAGATGAGACCTTAGATGCAATTTTGAGACATCAATTGCCCACACAGGAATGGTGGACCAAAATGATACAGTTGATACTGTGAACAAGAGCCTCTCATCAAGTTTTTTCATCAAAAAACATAAGTTATCATGTACAGGAAAATTTGATGCATTCAGTATGTATGGAGAAGAGTGGACTGAGCCAACTCAGCAGAAAGATTCGGCCACTAAAGCAATACTGACAGCTGCAAATGACAGGGCCGAGAAAGCTACAGCATGACAAAGCCATAAAGACACATCATTCAGCATTTATGCAGAACGCTCAACCGACTCAGTGGCCTCCAAAGGTCAAAAAGACTTCTGACAGAATTAAAGAGCATTCATTTTGTATTTAGAGCAGTAATAACTTCTTTATCTGCTATTCTGTAAAGTTGGTGAGCGTATTTAATTATCAAGTGACTCAGCGGTTCAGATATTTTTGTATAACCGATTGTATATATTCCCCCTCGCATAAGCTTGCAGGGGTTGTTGATTTTCTCTATCAGGAGATACTATGCTGTAAATGTTCAGAGTTTTAATATACAAAGCTGATGGAATTTCCAAATTTCTGTGTTGTCTGATGCGTTTTGGGTGCTTGCTGAATGCTACAGGATTCCTGCGTATTCTCATGAAACAATAAGTTTTCTTTAACCTGTTCGTTATATTTGTTATTCTCTTCTTAATCCATTCATGTCTCTGTGTTTCACAAGTTTAATGGCAAAGAAAAAGAATAGTATCAGGATTTATTCATAGAATACCCTGAACTCAATCTAAGCTATTATGTATGTTTTCCTCAGTTATAGTTATAAGAGTGTAATTCTTAATTGCTGCACTTCCAAACTATACCTTTCACAGTGATTATTGTTCAGGAATTCAAACCTGCTCCTGGTCAATATATCTCTCTCTCACACCATCAACTTAGTGGAAATTTCTTAATTGCCTTCCACTGGTTACACACACTTCATCATTATAATTTCAAGTTTGTCTCATGAAATATTTAAATGGCCCTGTTGTTTCAATAATCACACTCAACAAATTCAAACAACCTGCAACTGCAGACTCCATTGCCCAATGGTCTAAAACTGCCTGAACATATCACCTTAGGTACTGAAAGACATCATTCAACCAAACTCTTAAAACAAACCCTCACCTCATATCTAGCCTAAGATTCTTAAGAACAAAGTTAAACAGTCAAAGAGAGAGCCCTCTCTGATTACAGGTTGGCTAGAAACCTGTGATCCAAAGCTTGGTTAGTGGTTACCCCGGCCGTATTCCCTTGGGAGTCATAGGGAACAACCTGGGTGTTAACATAAATGGCGACTCCACTGGGGACCTGGATAAACTTTGCAACCTCCTATCTGATTCTTAATGCTGTAGATAAAGCCTGAGTGACAGCCAGATAGCCTTAGAAACTGCCTCTGCTTTGCATTTGCAGGAGTATGTAAAAGCTGCCTCAGTCAATCTTTATTCAGTATTAATTTTCATATAGTTGTGCCATAACTGACCAGTCCTTGTCAAAAGATCACTACCTCCTTAGAAATTCTCAGAAAGAAAGTTATAGAAGCTGGCTCCTAAGAAGAAAACTCGTTACACAAGATCAAATCCAGATCCTGATCCAGCACCTGAGTTTCAAAATCCAAACTTGATTGCAAGAATCCTCAAGAGACACAAATCAGAAGGCACTTTATCAGATTCAAGTTCGGAAGCAGGTCTCCAAACTGACATTCCAACCCCTGCTAAGGCTTCTCTACATCCTCATACAACTGGCCCACAATCTCCTAGTTCCTCATCCACTTCACAAGGTATCCTTTCAACCACTCCATCAAATACACACACCCCTTTCATCCCATTTCCTCCACTTGTCCCATTCATCCCGGTTATCCCTGTTGTCCCACCAAACATGGCTAATAGATATGCCCCACTGCAGTTACCGGCCAATCCAGCTCCTTTGCCTCAAGAGTACCAAAGCAAGATCTCATACTTTGATGGTTCTGGCTCATATCCAGCCCTTCAACATACTAAGAAAATGCAGGACTACTTTGAAAACTACGAAATAGATGATGATGGGGTTAGGATGAAAATTTTTGTGCAAAGCTTAACGGGGGATGTAAGAACATGGTTTAGGTCACTTGCACCAAATTCAATAGCTGACCCTGAAGCCCTCTATCAAACATTTATCAACAGATGGGAGAAGAAGAAGGACCCACTCCATATATTATCTGAATACAATACTATCAAAAGAGGTCCCCAAGAAACTGTCCTGGACTACTGTGCCCGGTTTAACAATGTCTACAATGCTATTCCCCAAAATCTTAGACCCCCACCAGATCTAGCCTTATATACCTTTCCTGATGGGTTTGATTCAGATATGGCATATCAATTAAAGGAAAGGGCTCCCAGAACTTTAGCTGAAATGCAAGATATAGCAGTAAGTGTGGAAGCCAATCTAATAGCCAAGAGAAATAGGACAAGAACTGAGAGAAAGACCACCTTCAAAGAAGAGCCTTCAGGCTGGGATCAAAAACTGGATGCAATAATCACTGGTATGCAGAGATTAGGTGACAGAGTAGAATCAGTTGAGAGGAAGTCATCATGGGAAGCATCACAGAATAATCCTATTAGGAATCCTAATTTCAGAAGAAACCTAAATCCTAATGTTGGCAAAGCTAATTTTGAACCAGAGATCAGACCTCCGTTCCAAGAAAACTATACAGAAGCATCCACTTCTAATGAACAAATAGATGACACCCACATTAACCTAATGGGCCTGAATGATGATCAACAAGTTTTCCTAAGTCAAGAAGATCATAAGGATGATGATATTAAACAGTTTCAAACCAAGTCAGGTGAGTCATTCGACTTTAAACAAGGCTATGACACAGTTGTTTATGAAGTTCATAAACAATACAAGCTAAGGAGTAGAACTATAAATGTGACACAACCTGAGAAAACAAAGGACACTCCTCTGCCTAAGAAAACCATTGTCACAGAGCCAATTGACAAAACTGATTCAATTACAAAGGAAGTAACAGTTGAAGAAATAACTGAAACATCTTCCCCAAATCAACAAGCAATGGCTACATCACCCTTGCAGCCTAATTCAAGCATTACTTCGCAGAAGATGAGTAAAAAGGACAAGCCTCAAGATCAGAGTGAAAACCAAGAAGAAAATTTCAACAACAAAGAAAGGTTTGTCAACCACAATACCAAGGTCCAATCTGAAAAACCCTTTGACTTAGAAGCTGAAATTGGAAAATTGAAGATAGCCATTCCTCTTTCAGAGCTAGCCAAGCATGACATTTACAAACAACAAATCAAAAAATCCCTTCAACTGACCCATAATAAAGATGATGTTAATGTGTTGGATGATACCCCAGAACTACTTTTCGGTCCAGAGGTTGATGGAAAGACAACAGTTAAAGGGATCTTACCTTTTTATGTCAGCTTGCATGTTCATGATAAAATATTACACAATGCAATGTTTTATTCAGGTGCATCTCATAACCTTATGCCTAAATCAGTGATGGAGAGACTTAACCTAGACATTACAAGACCCTATAAGGACCTATTTTCATTTGACTCCAGCCAAGTTAAGTGTTTAGGTTTGATAAAAGATCTATGTGTATCCCTTGTCCAGTATACAAACAAAACAATCTTAATGGATGTTGTAGTTGCTGATATCCCACCCAAATATGGAATGTTGTTATCAAGATCATGGGGGGCTAAACTCCAAGGTTCCCTGCAATTAGACATGTCATATGCCACCATCTCAGTCTTTGGTCAACCCAAGAGGCTATATAGAGAGTCACTTATGAAATACATGGTGAGCAGTGAAGAAAAGCCTCAGAATTTCCCTATTTATGCAGTCCATTCAGATATGGATTCCTTTATTCTGTTCAATGATGATACAAGCCCTGAGAGTGATAATAAATCGGTCACACTTGAACAAAATATGCATGAGAGTAGGCAACCGAGTCTCCAAGAGATCCAAATTGAGAAACCAATTGATGAGTCACTCCTAAAAGACAAACCAGATGAAAAACAAGAACTCCAACTTATAATCCCAAATTATAGAAAGAATGTTGAAAATCCCTTAAAATAGGAGATCTTATGGTTCCTTGAGTTTGATGGATCAATCAACAAATTAGGGGCAGGAGCGGGGGTCTGGATACATAACAAACAAAACAATCATGCAGAGGGCCGAGCCTACAGGTTAAACTTCAGGTGCACCAACAATATGGCAGAATATGAAGCTCTCTTACTAGGCCTCAAGCTAGTAAAATCCTTACAAGCCATAAAAGTTTCAATCCTAGGAGACTCAGACCTAATTATCCAACAAGTAAAGGGAAATTTTGTCACTAATGACAAAAGACTGAGATCTTATAGGTCTGCTGCTACTGAAATGCTTAAAACTTTCACTGAATTTCAAATTACCAAAATTCCTAGAACCCATAATCTTCATGCTCATAGTTTGGCTACATTTGCTAGTACATGCAAATTGCCTTTTGAACCTAACCATAGTTTTACAGCCGAGATAAAACACAGACCTTCTGTCCCAAACAATGTTAAAGACTGGCAAGTGTTTGAGGATGACACACAAATAAACAATTTCTTGACTTTGCAGCAAGAATTCTCAGGACTAAACATTGATACTGAGGCTGCAAGTGATTCACAAATACTAGGTGAACAACATCAAACAAATATCTCACTCAAAACAGCAAATCAAATGCTTCGTCCAACAAACTTTGACCAGGAGAAAATACAACAACTTGAACAATTACATTATGAGGAAATAGCTGATGCTGAAGATGAAGTTATACAATTGAAAGACAATTTTCTTCCAACAGGCCTAGCTCCATTAGAGGACATTTTTGACTCAAATGATGTCCCTAGAAAACCAAAATTGCAGCCCCTTAATGCTGCCATTGAAGAGTGCAACATTGGAACTATTGAAAAACCCAAGATAATTAAATTGTCTGCATCTTTACCACCTGATCAGAAGCCTAAATACATTGACCTCTTTAAAGAATTCCAAGATGTCTTTGCATGGAGTTATGAGGATTTAAAGTCCTATGACACCTCTGTCATTCAACACACTATCCCTCTCAAGCCCAATCAAAAACCCTTTAAACAGAAATTGAGGAGAATCAATCCTATGCTTCTCCCTTCAATTGAAAAAGAGGTACAAAAAATGTTTAAAGCTGGCATCATAGCACCAATCCGGTTTTCTGATTGGATTTCAAATTTGGTCCCTACAAGAAAGAAAACTGGTGAAATAAGGCTTTGTGTTGATCTAAGGAACTTAAATCAAGTGTCCCTAAAAGATAATTACCCCTTACCCAAGATGGATCACATCTTGCAAAGAGTAGTGGGGGCCTCAAGAATTTCTTTACTTGATGGATTCTCAGGTTTCAACCAGATCCTAGTTCACCCTGATGATCAGGACAAAACAGCATTCACAACCCCATGGGGAACCTTCAAATATGTCAAAATGCCTTTTGGGTTGAAAAATGCAGGAGCTACCTTTCAAAGAGCAATGGATATTGCGTTTGCCAAAGAAATTCATGACTTCCTTGTTATTTATTTAGATGACCTCACACCTTTCTCAAAATCTGACCAAGAACACTTAAAGCACTTAAGACAGATATTCTTGACATGTAGGAAATATGGCATTTCCTTGAATCCCAAGAAGTCTCTATTTGGTTTGGAAGAAGGTAAGCTGTTAGGGCATATCATTTCAAAGGATGGCATTAGAATTGACCCAGACAGGATACAGGCTATCTTACAAATGCCCCACCCTAGAAACATCAAAGAATTACAAGCCTTCTTGGGAAAGATTAACTTCTTAAGGAGGTTTATCCCAAACTTAGCAGAATTGATCAGATTACTAAACAACATGCTAAAGAAGGATTCAAAAGTGAAATGGACAGTAGAAGCAAACCAAGCTTTTGAAGGTATAAAATTGGCCCTTACCCAAACCCCAGTCTTAACAAATCCTCAATTTGACAGAGAATTTATCATTTTCTCTTTTGCCTCCCAGCATACCATTGCTGCTGTTTTATTACAGAAAGATAACCAAGGAAATGAAAAACCCATTGCTTTCTTTAGTAGAGCTCTTAGAGATGCACCTCTGAAATATCAGATCATGGAGAAGCAAGCTTATGCTTTGGTCAAGGCCATTAAAGACTTTAGGATTTACATCCTGTACTCCCATGTTATAGCCTATGTGCCAAGTCCCATTGTGAAAGACATACTCACTCAAGAAAACTTAGAGGGCAGAAGAGGAAAATGGATTGCCAACATCTTGGAATTTGATATTGAAATAAAACCTACAAAACTGATAAAAGGGCAAGGTTTGGCCAAATTAATGACAGAGGCAAACTTCCAAGCCTTAGACATAAACCAGCTGGACAATGAACCGGAGCTGGCGACTCCAAAGATCAATGTAGCCTTTGAACAATCCTCTTGGTACTCTGATATCTGTTATGTATTACAAAACCTGTGTGCTCCCCCAGGATTGTCCAGAACTAAATGTAGGTTCCTAAAAATGAAAGCTTCAAGATTTTGTGTCATGGAGGGCAATTTGCTTTGGAAAAACCATGAGGGTATATTGTTAAACTGCTTAATTGAGAATGAGACTAACAATGTCATGAAAGAATTTCATGCAGGTGATTGTGGCGGACACTTGTATTGGAAGTCCACCGTGGATAAGATATTGAGGGCTGGTTACTATTGGCCCACTGTTTTCTCTGATGTCAAAAAATTTACCACCTCATGTCATAAATGCCAAGTGTTTGAGGGAAAGAGAAAGTTACTGCCACTTCCTTTGAGGCCTATTGCAACAGAGAGACCTTTTCAACAATGGGGCTTGGATTTCATTGGGGAAATTCATCCCTCATCTTCAGGCCAACATAGATGGATCCTCACAGCCACAGACTACTTTACTAAATGGATTGAAGTTGTTCCATGTAGACAAGCCAATGATTCCATTATCATTCAGTTCCTTGAAACCAACATCCTTTCTAGATTTGGCTGTCCTGATAAAATCATAACAGACAATGCTGCAGCCTTTAGATCCAAGAAGATGGTGAACTTCTGCCACAAATTCCACATTACCTTGGGCCATTCTACTGCATACTATCCCCAAGGAAATGGCCTTGCTGAATCATCAAATAAAAGCCTTGTAAACATCATAAAGAAGGTGTTGGAAGAAAATAAGAAGAATTGGCATAAGAAGCTGGTCAATGCCTTATGGGCAGATAGACTAACAACCAAGAGATCAATTGGGGTCAGCCCATATGAGTTAGTCTATGGATTAGAAGCCAGATTTCCTTCATCACTAGGGGTTCCTGTTATGAAACTACTTCAAGAAAGTCAAGCTGAGCCCAATGACATGCAAAGAAGGATCAATCAAATAATATGTTTGCAGCAAACTAGAGACCAAGTTTATAGCAGAGTTCAAGTTTTACAAGAAAAGTTAAAGAAAGCTTTTGATAGAAGGACTAAGGCTGAAGATTTCAACATTGGTGACAAAGTCCTCAAGTGGGATTCAAGAAGGGAAGATAAAGGAAAACATGGAAAATTTGATTCCCTTTGGAGAGGACCATTTGCTATTCAAGCAGTACAAGGAAACAATACTTACTTCCTTAAAAGTCTTGATGAAGCTGATTTGGATGAAGGTCCTGTGAATGGCAGGATGTTGAAGCACTATTTTGACTACTATCCATGTCTGTAACTGAATCCTCCCTTGTACATACTCAGGTGTATATACTATTTTCTGTTAGCATGTAGGAAATGCAGCTTCCCAAGTCTTGTAAGTTATCAGCAAAAGGCAAATAAGTTCAGAGATCTACCGAGATGGGAAGAGCACAATTTTGAGATTTCAAGGAGGAAAACTCCAAGTTTTGGTAAAAGAAGTCAAGGGCCAAGGCATTCTGACCTGCTGTTCTTGGTCTTTCAAATGGAAAAACCATCCCCATGTGGAGCCACTGTTAGATACCTATACCAATAGGTTTCATATTTCATGATTGGCAAAGAAAGTTCCAAATATGCTCTGCTTTGGTGATGCAAAGATCCCATATTTTCAAGAGAAGGTAATATGTGTACATAGCTTGATGTTGACTCAATTTTGGATGGATGGTCCAACAGCCTAATCTGGATCATGCCATGTTTCAATTTTCCGTTGTAGAATAGAGAAAGAAGTCTGTCCAAACTGTTCAATCTTGGCAGACCAGTAGTTAGGTAGAGAATTAAGGTTCCCAACTGCTTAATCTGGGACCTTGGAAGCAATAAGGGTAGTTCTAGATAGAAAATCAAAAGAAAAAGCCAAAAGAAAAGAAAAGGCACATGAGGGTCTGCAAGTCTAAGTGCACCCTCCATGAAGAAACAAAAAATGCTAGGCAAGTTAATGGGTAGGTAGAGGGGGTTGCAGAATTGTCATTCCTTTCAATTGAATTTTGCTGGTCTAACATAAAGGAAACATCAGTGGATAGAGAAGTTCCTCTTCTCCATCATCTTGCAGCAATACAAAGGAGCATGTCTAACTTCCTGTTTCCCCCCCTCACATTCATTGTTAACATCCCATTACCAGTTATGTTCATGAAAGAAAGTCAAGGTCTTATGGTGGTTCTTGTTTCTTTAAAAGCCACATTTCTTGTGTAAAATTCTTTTCATTTTGATCTACTTCCTAAACTAAGTTGATTCCATATAAAACTTAGTGTTTCCACTCCTCATCCACCTCTTCCACTCATATTAACCCCTAACTTCTTACTATGTAACTCCCTATACCCCCTATTCCCCTATTACTATGTAAAATATGCAAAAAAAACCCAAAATATCTAAGTATCCCTTTCCCCGAGCATTATAGCTCTAAGTTTGGCTTTAAAATGGTTTGAGCGCTAAACATTAGAGCGCGACCCAAAGAGCACCGATAAATTAATCCTGGAATTAATCTAATATCTGCTTGGATTAACCGCCTAAACTCAGTTTTGTAACCAAACCTGTGCATAATCCATTTTACCCGTAATACAGTTGAAAACCCACTTTTCTAATGTTTCGCCGGGCGCGTATTTTACCGAATAATATTATTTTATATGCCTGCCCGCTTCCGTATCGCCCTGACATCTTATTGACCCGTCGACCGTCGGATCTGGGCTTTCCCATCCGACGGCCCACATCCATATCAAGTCGGCCCCGATGATTGCACTTTATCGCTCGAGAAATTGTCAGAGGGTGACGTCAGGCCTCTGCCACGCGTCACCCCCATATTCTCTCGGGCCACCCTCTGACAAAACCATGACCGTATCCAAAGCGGTCCGAGAAAAACCATTTACCGCTTGTGGTTTACCGCCGGCCCACATCACCGCTACGTCACGCTCACGTCAGTTCAACTCGGCGCCCTATCAGCACCCCCGCCCGCCAGCGCTCCGACATGTCCGCCACCTATGCAATCCCCGTGGACCACTCACAGGTCACCACATCACCCGATGACGTCATGCTCACGTCACCCGACCTTGACCCCACCTGATGATGTCATGCTGACGTCATCCAAAAAAGGCACCAATGACCCAAAAGTCCATATTTTCGCCGAAAATTGCGTTTTTCTCACTTTTTGCAAAAACAACTATTGCTCCCCCTGCATGCGAATTACGACCAATCCGTCGCCAACCTGCAGAAATCGCTACAAAGACCGTGGGCGCGTCCAAATCCACCTGCATTTGTAACCATTGCTGGCAATTCACAAGGTATTTATCCAAATCGTTCCCTCCGCGCCTGGTTTTGTCCATAATTGTCCAAAGCTAGCTTAAAAGAGTGAGAAAACACTGTATTTACCAGACAGTCCCCGGTACCAGTGTCTATTTTCAATTGTTGGGTCGAAACTCCTCTGCAGAACCTGCATTTAGCCAAATTTACCTAAATTCACAGTTAGTTCGCGCATTCGTGAACTTAAAGACCCGAGCTCCACTAATTCACCGTGGAAAGAGTTTACCAGTCCTGGCATTTGCTCTATCAATTCTCTGTGCTGTATTTCAATTGCTTCACTACCATTTACCCTCTGCTCCTCTGCAATTCGCCTCTCTGTTCCGGAGATACCCCTCTGTGTTGCTCTGATCAGTAAACACCAGTTCACGTACAAATCAGAGTCCTAATTAGCCATGGAAACACCAATAGCATTAAATATCCCACCTCTGAATGCCCCGCAAAGAGAGTTAGAATGGAAGGCCCTGGGTGATAAAGATTATCAGATGATAGAGTCATTTCCAATGAATTCCAAATTTAACATCCATATGCTGAATGAGTTAAAGGCCCAACACCTCAGTGGAGCTGATATTTTGGGGATTTGGTACTCCAATTTGCCCATTTTTAACCTTCCTCAAGTCAATTCCCTTCCAGACTTGATCCATAGATGCTGTGAATGCTATGATCCATGTCAGAGAGCTATTCTCAATCCCATAGGCTTAGTCTTGTTCCATATTACCCGTGAGGCCATAAATGAGATGCTGCACTTTCACACTGCAAGACCATTGACTCCTCTCTCCATGTTGGACTTATTAAAGAAGGGGGGCAACCTGTACAGTGCCCAAATCATCAAAATTAATCAGTTATTTATTCAGCCAAGCTCTGAAACTGTGAGAATGCCTCCTATTGGAAATCCATATCTCAATGACTTGGGCAAAATGCTTGTAGATTTGATTAGCTATGTCCTGGGCTACAAGGGAGTTGAGGATGTTGATAACACCATTATGGCCATGCTGTCCATATTTTCTCTTGGAAAGCCTCCTGCTGTGCACTATGACTATGCTGAATACATTGCAAACAAGATTCATGAGCAACTGATGAATCTAGAAAGGGGAAAGGTGTTTAGATACACCTCATACATATATCATCTGTTCTTATTTTATCAACCTGACAGTTTCCCTATTCCTCTCAAGAAACTTGATGCCCAGGGAAATCCAAGGTCGGTTGTGTTTTGGACTTCAGTTTTTCATCATACCTCTTGTTCACCATACACATACTGTGAATTCATAGACCTTTTCATTCATCCAGCTATGACTTTGTTATTTGGTGTTCCTCCTCCGAGATTGACCGATGAAATGCAAAGAATTCTCCATCTCTCTAAGACCTACAACATTGGTGATTGGTACTTTTACCAACACCATACAGTAATCAGAATATATGGCTGTGAGTTGGACCCTTATAGGCTGCCAAGATATGTCCCTATGAGACTATTTGCCTTGGAGTATTTCAGGCAGTTTGGAAATGCAGACCAAATCCATTTCCATAGTAAAAACAAGAAAGTGCAACTAAAAGTCAGGAACCAGCTAGGCCCTTTTCTTTACAACATAAGGGAGGAGGGATGGAAGGAAGCAGATGGCATGCTAGAGGCCCTTCGATTGGAAACCAGTTTTCGCTGGGTACCTTATGACCCTAATCATTTCATTTCTCTCAGGAGGGTAAAACATAAATTGGGTGGCTATGCTCACATTAGATTGCCTCATATTGAGAAATATGCCAATCTACTAAGTTGGAAAGAGGGCACCCTAGAAGAGGCAATTACTAGAGAGAAAATGATTCAAAGAGAGACAAAGAATATTGAAAAAGAGGCTGACTTGGAAACTTGTGGACAGGTTTCCTCTTCATATCAAAGGCAACTTGGAGTAGCTGCCTCATCTTCTATAGCACATCAAGCAGCCAAAGCTACTTATCAGGCTTCCAGCAAAGGCAAAGAGAAATAGATGGAGCCAGAACAGCCACCTCATGAAGAAGTACAGCAACAAGAAGAACAACAGAAACAGGAGCAGCCAGTGCAGCAAGAACAAACAGCTGAAGCCCCAATATCCACTGGGTAGCAGGCACAAGAAACTGTGCCTCCTAGGCAGGAAACGACAGTGGAGGCCTCGGTCCTCCAACCCCCACAAAATGAAGACAGAAATCGGAAGAGGGATAGAGAGTAGGAGACTCCCCTCACCACATCCACAACTCAAGGGGAGAAAAGACAGAGGCTAAATCCCCTTTCAGAAGAAGAAATGCCTATGGGGCAATCTTTGGGCATGGGCCCACCAAGCATGGAAGCATCTGCAAGTTCCTTTCAGCAGGAACAGGAAAGGACAGTTGGAGGAGAAGTCAGCTCCTCAAGCCACCAAAGGGGAGCTGAAACAGGCATCAAACAACAATTTATTGATATCAAAAAGAGGAATGAGCCACTCAAGATACAGCTTTACAATCACTTGTTGAAAATGGCTCCTACAAACCAACAGAGGTTGATGTCTGCATATGATGTGCATGGGGGCAAAATGATAATGAGTCATTTCATGCCAACCATGCTGCAGCCACAGTCAGCTACAGACTACATAAGGACCAACCTTGAGGTCCTTGCAAAAGACATCCACCCTATGGATCAGATTGAATTGCACAAGCAAACGGGTGAGATGGTATATGCCACCCTTGCAGACAAAACATTGGTAAATTATAGGCTGGAAAATAGCCTAAACAACACAGCTGCCCAACTTGAGTTGGAGAAAGCATCCTCCCAGGCAAAAGACAACCGAATCAAAGCTTTCGAGGATATCATCATAGAGCTTGGGCATGATCCCAAGGACACCAAGGCTATACAAGCGCTGTTGAAATTAAGAGATGCAGACATGGCAGCATTAAGAAAAATGATCAAGATCCCAGCAACTCTTCATCCTCAGACAGAAGAGGTTGCCCAGCTAAGGCATGACCAAGATGCAACAGCTATGCTGGTATCATTATACAAACAGCTGATCCAGACAGAGGAAAAATTGGGAGAGTCAGAGGCTGCGCTGCAGGCAGCCCTACAACAGAAGGAAGGAGGCCAAACATCACAGCCCCCTCCACAAATAATCAACCTTGAGGAATCTCCTCAAACCACTGCTCCTGCTACAGAGTAGACAGCTCAAACAACGCCATCTACATCAGCACCAGCACCAACAATAGAGTAGGCTCCAAGCCTTGATATGCAGAAGCTGAAGAATGAAATTCAGGCCTTAGAAGCCCAAATGGCAGAGTTAAATGAAGCCAGGGAGAATTTAGCTAATCTGAATGAAAAATATGACAAGTCAAAGCAAAGCATAGCTGAAAAGGGAAGAGAAGTGAAGGCTCTCAAAGAGAAGATAAAGGAGCTGGAGAAAGAGCTCACCCTTGACAAAGTGGTGGCTGAGCTCAAGACAGTTTTATGGGCCAACATTGGCCAATCAATCACAGATCAGTGGCAGTATATAGAGACCATTCATGAGCAAATGGAGCTCATAGGCAAAGCACACAGGGAAGTCCAGAGAGCAAGGGCATCTCTAGGCAATATGCCTGAGATAGCCAATAGAATGATTAACGTGCTCAATAACCGTACAGGTCCTCAGCTGACAGCAATAGGAATCCCTAACAGAACTGAAACTATCCTGCTGATAAAGAGGGTCCTTACATTGAGAAGCCTGGTACAAACACTGGAAAGAAGAAGCCAGGACATGCAGACAGAAGTAAACAAATTTATGGACAAGTTTGCAGCATTACAAAGCAGAGGTCTTCCTGGCTTACTAAACAGCGCAAGGAGACTACTTTCACATGAGAACTATGCTAAAAGGGTCAATACATTTGCTACCAATCAGATCACTGTAAGACCATGTACCTCATAAGAAACAGGGCCAGCATCTGGGCAAAGTCTTTATAACAGAGTAGAGAACTTATTTTTCATTATGAATGAGATCAAACATTTGTTTGAAGTGCCTCCAAACTTCTACAAATATACAGAGGCAGATGAGACCTTAGATGCAATTTTGAGACATCAATTGCCCACACAGGAACGGTGGACCAAAATGATACAGTTGATACTGTGAACAAGAGCCTCTCATCAAGTTTTTTCATCAAAAAACATAAGTTATCATGTATAGGAAAATTTGATGCATTCAGTATGTATGGAGAAGAGTGGACTGAGCCAACTCAGCAGAAAGATTCGGCCACTAAAGCAATACTGACAGCTGCAAATGACAGGGCCGAGAAAGCTACAACATGACAAAGCCATAAAGACACATCATTCAGCATTTATGCAGAACGCTCAACCGACTCAGTGGCCTCCAAAGGTCAAAAAGACTTCTGACAGAATTAAAGAGCATTCATTTTGTATTTAGAGCAATAATAACTTCTTTATCTGCTATTCTGTAAAGTTGGTGAGCGTATTTAATTATCAAGTGACTCAGCGGTTCAGATATTTTTGTATAACTGATTGTATATATCCCCCCTCGCAGAAGCCTGCAGGGGTTGTTGATTTTCTCTATCAGGAGATACTATGCTGTAAATGTTCAGAGTTTTAATATACAAAGCTGATGGAATTTCCAAATTTCTGTGTTGTCTGATGCGTTTTGGGTGCTTGCTGAATGCTACAGGATTCCTGCGTATTCTCATGAAACAATAAGTTTTCTTTAACCTGTTTGTTATATTTGTTATTCTCTTCTTAATCCATTCATGTCTCTGTGTTTCACAAGTTTAATGGCAAAGAAAAAGAATAGTATCAGGATTTATTCATAGAATACCCTGAACTCAATCTAAGCTATTATGTATGTTTTCCTCAGTTATAGTTATAAGAGTGTAATTCTTAATTGCTGCACTTCCAAACTATACCTTTCACAGTGATTATTGTTCAGGAATTCAAACCTGCTCCTGGTCAATATATCTCTCTCTCACACCATCAACTTAGTGGAAATTTCTTAATTGCCTTCCACTGGTTACACACACTTCATCATTATAATTTCAAGTTTGTCTCATGAAATATTTAAATGGCCCTGTTGTTTCAATAAGCACACTCAACAAATTCAAACAACCTGCAACTGCAGACTCCATTGCCCAATAGTCTAAAACTGCCTGAACATATCACCTTAGGTACTGAAACACATCATTCAACCAAACTCTTAAAACAAACCCTCACCTCATATCTAGCCTAAGATTCTTAAGAACAAAGTTAAACAGTCAAAGAGAGAGCCCTCTCTGATTACAGGTTGGCTAGAAACCTGTGATCCAAAGCTTGGTTAGTGGTTACCCTGGCCGTATTCCCTTGGGAGTCATAGGGAACAACCTGGGTGTTAACACATGGATGGCGTCAACCCATATTCCCTCCAAAACACCAACTATTCTTTCATCTTCCTTTGGTTCATGTGCTCGAGGAGTTGGGATGGTGCAAGGGGATGGAGTCCAGGCTTTCTCGGCAGACTCAAAACCCCCGCATTACTTTTTGTGGTGGAAATATCGCTCTCGAGGTGGTTTCTAGTTTTTCGCATGCCCTTCAAGCCGGAAGCGGTATTTCGGAGTTGGGAGCGATTCCACTCACCAAGCAACACGTGGCCAAGGGAGGGGAGAGAATACTGCCCTCATCGTGCGGTAATTCTCGGTGCTTTTGGCTCATGCGATATGATCCTCAGCCGTAGGATCAAGCGAGGTGAATCCACGGTCAAGAATAAGCGTGCATGTTGGTGGGTCCAGGTCATTTATCGCACGGTAATTATTCGTGCTTTTAGGTCATGCGATATTATCCTCCACCATTGGATCTAGGGAGGAGAATTGAAAGTCAAGGAAAAGTATGCAGGTTGGTGGTCAGGGTATATTTTTGCGCATGTTGGTGGGTTCAAGTCTTTTGAACTTTCACGAAATGTTTATTTTAAGATTTGAGTTACTACGAGTTTGTTGTTTGGGTCTTTAGGACCTAGTTGGTGAAGCTTTTACCTTGGGCTAAAAGGTTTAGCTTGCGGTTGGTTGTATTTTATGTAATTTTACCCTTTGAATATTTTGAATAGAAGGCACAACTCTTGCATTAGCAAAAAAAAACAAAAAAACATCAATAACAATGTCCCCTCATTGTTGTCCGTGAAGAATTAGCATCTTATGTTGGCTCTCATAGTCCATGGTAGAAGAAAATTGAAGAATATGAATGTCTACTTAAAACCATTGGTAGATGAATTGAAGGAATTGTGGGAAGGGATACATGTGTACGATTTATCAAGATCCATTGCAACAATGAGGAGTTTTAAGTTGTATGGCATATGTGCTTACACCATACATAATTATCCAGTCTCAGGAGTTTTCTCTGGTAAATTACATTCTTATTGATTTGTTTATATACGTAACAATATTGTTTCAAATATTAATTTAATTTGCTAAAATTTTTCTAATCTTTATGGTCACTAACGTGCTGACCTATATACAATAATTTTGTAGGTATTATAACAAAAGGGTATCATAGATGTAAATGTTGTGGACCTTCTCTAAAGTCTAGATGGCCCAACCACCTATGAAATCTAGTGTATGATTTCTTGAGGGTATTCCTCCAAAAAGAACACCCTTACAAAGGAGAAACATTCGCTTTCATTGGTAAGCCAGAGAGAACCCAAACTCCTATAATAATGACACTAGTTAAATGACTTAGATCATATGAGAGAGAAGGATAAGGAGATTGTAGAAATGTTTGATTCAAATAGGGAGCCTATGTTAGATGATCCAAAATTCTTCAACACCTATGTTGATAAATTTCCCATTGGGATGAAAATAAAATATGTATTTTATCAGTCCCATATTGGGAGCATCTTAAGATTTCCTACTTACCATATCCCTTGCATATTTATATAAAAGTGTTTCATCTTCTTTATGGAGGCTCATATCATCGAAAGAAAGTGACACATTGGCTGTTAGGAGAGATCTTATTTCTTCAAAAACTAAAAAGAAACATTAGCCAAGACAATACACTAGAGGAGAGGTTGGTCCCTCTTCTTATTTCAAAGAAGGTCATGTCCCATCGATTTTAAGGAAAGATGATATTTCTTTTGGAAAGGAAGTTATAATGAGTGTGAGGGTGTCTTCTTTATATGGGTATTCATTACAACGCTGCCTCACTGTGGAATACCATTTGAAATCGCATGACCATTTGAAACTTATAAGAGGACATATGTCAAAAACATGATTTTATTATTATTATTTTTAATTTTTATGTAATGGGATATTTATAATTAATTTTTGTATAATGTACTATTTACTATGCAATGTCATTATCCTCTGTTCATGCATGGGAGTGTGAACCATGACTTCCCCCAAGACCTACAATGTGTCATATCTAAATTATTTTCATTTATAAATTGGATCACATCAAAGGAGATTCATATGGTTAGTATTCCACTATGGCGTCAAGAGATAGTTGAGATTATTTGTATATTTGAGAAGGAAATGTCGACAAGTTTCAGGGAATTGCAGGTTCATCTTCTAATTCACCTAGTAGATGAGGTTGAATTAGTTGGGGTGGTTTCTTGTCATTGGATGTTATTCTTAGAGAGGTATGCGAAGAAATTGAAGGGTTTTGTTTGACAAAGGGAAAAACCTGAGGGGTCTTTGGCAGAGGGTTATATATCGTATGAGTCCTTCTGTTATACTAATGAGTACATCAAGCAGATCGATAACACACTAGCTGCAACGACTTGGGACAAGAAAAGGGCTGAAGACAAAAGAGAAGGGGAGCTTTGTTACAGGGAAAAGTGTCTATGCAGAACTGCTAATCCCACTAAGGGTGGTAGCTACCTTAGAAACAAACAAAGTAAAACTACTTTTGTTTTCCTTTATGAAAGATAGATAAGAGAAGAATGAAGGAGACCAACCTCTGTCTTGCGCTTGGTTCCTTGCTCGATTCCTTTCTCTTATGATAGTCTTTTGCTACTTGCTTTCTTGTATACCCAGCTTCACAGAGTACCTGTAGAATCAAAGCAGCATAACACTATACGAGAACATGGATCTATTATCATAAAAAATCTAGGATCAGATGTAAATTGACCATACAAATGCATAAAACATAAATCACACAAGAGTATGGGGGAAAACTTGAATAGCTTTATTGATAATCAAGAAAGAGCCAAGAGAGTTACAACTAGTTCTTTTGACCCAGCATCATCCTCTTAGCAAGTGAGCCCTTCTTCACCTCGTGAAAAGCTTAGATCACCCAACACTATGATGTTGCCTCAAGAAACCAACAACAATTCCTTACAAGATGCAAAATTCCAGCCTCTGGATCTCTGGGATGAGGGATCCATATATAGATGTCTGCAAGGGAGATGAGTCAGCTTGTGATTTGATTAGTGTCTTCCCTCTGATAGTTCTTGCTTCCACTTGGAGATTAATGATCTCTTACTCATCCCTGGTCGAATTCAGAGAGGCAAGTGTCTTCTCCACCTCACAGATTGACACTACCATTTGTCTCTTCTCGCCCATCGCACCCCATAGAAGGGCTTTTGAAATGCAACTCACCCACTGTGTGTATTTAGGTGAGATGCAACACACTTTGCCTATGGAGCAAGTGAAATGATCCAGTTTTGACCAATTCTGAGTAGTTTTTCATGGAGAACTTCTGGGAGAAGTTGTAATCAGTTGCCCTTGTTCTTTTAGGGGTTGGAACAACACCTTTAGGGACTTAGGATCCCTTGGTTTATGGAAATTTTATGCTTGGGGTTGCAGTGCCCAAAAATGTCTATAGTAGTTGCCCCCTAAAGCATGAGGTCGTTAATCTTTTTGATGTCGGTTGAAATGCTTTATCATGAGGATTTGAAGTTCTTTCAAGCTGGAAGGAGACCTGTAACAAGATACAATACAATACATTATCTTCATAATATTTTCATGATCTAGCTGAGGCGGGCATTCCCATGCTCAGCTTTATAAATTCATTTTCATGTACATAGGACAGACAATCGTCTGAGTGTAGACTGATGATTCTGGAGGAGCCATCATCCCATAGATTGGATGATTATCTGTGCAGCAATGATGTACATTTGATGTCTTTATTTTCCTGAATATATATCGCAGCCCGGATGGATGAAACTAGATCCGGGGTCTTCAATATCGTTCGATCTTTACTCAAAGTACAAGTCGATCCATGTGAGAGATGTTCTAGAGTCGAACATGGAAAGACATCACCTAATTACTAGCCAATGATGTAAGCTGTTAACAGGCGCAAGAGGAATCACCGATAATGATAATGATCGTCAAGGTACTGCAGTACAATTCATGTGGTGTGAATAAGGGACTTGGCGTCGAACACCACGCAAAATATTTCGGTCCAAGGCCATTGATGTAAACCTGTCGCCGGAAGTGAGAAACTTGCCATTGAGGCATGCAAGCTTCAAAGTACTGAAATGGGTGTTCCTAGATCGACTTCTTGGATAATGAGCTGATGTCGACAAGAAGCGATCCATCATAGGAGGGCCTTAATGAATCCCACATCAATGACATGGAACGGAGCAAATGATTTTAATGGAGGTGAAAATGGTCTGGTGATATAAGGTTCAGGGTGGCGGTCATGAAAGAATGGAGTGTAAATGTATTGCAGCGGGTGAGACACAGGTGAATTCTTTCAGTGACTTCTCTTGAACATATCGGCGAAACTGACATGATGGATTGGTAGCATTAACCCCAAATGTGGATGGTGTGATGTGACCACGGTGATGTGACCAGTGAATGAAACAACCCAACCCGACTTGGATGCGGAGTGAAAGTGTCATGTTCAAGAGCGACTTGCTACCAACAAAGTTTCTTCAAGTTTTCTTCCCAATTTTTCCCCAGTCATTGCTGACTAGTTCCTCTTTATTTTTGTCAAGCTTGAGGAGGATAACATATGATTGTTCTATAATTTTCCCTTCAGGCAAACCCATCGCTATGTTTTAACGAGCCTAGCGATAGTGAAACTCGTTCTTGTCTATTATGGACAAGTTTGTTGCTATTAGGTTTTAACGAGTTTAACGACAAAGATAACTCGGTCCTTTTCAATTTTAGAGAGTCTGAAAAGGGACGTAAAGGAAACTCCAAAAATCCTTTTTCGTCATCTAATCCCTTAAGTCCAAAAAAGTATAAAACAATACAGAAGGGATGAATTTTCGATACTTTTAATGAGCCGAACAAAACAAGCGCTCGATCTTTTTGTGTAATAATCCCTCAGGTCCAAAAAGATTAAAATCTAAAGGAGGGATAGCACTTTAGGTCCCTTTAACGAGCTGGAGAGGCCAATGGCTCGGCAATATTTTCATATTTTACGAGTCAGTTGAAAAGAACTTAGAGGAGACTCGTATTTGAGGAACGAGTGATAAATTTGGGTAGCAGCTGATTCCAGGTAAGGTTTGGAATTTTACAATCACGGCAGTGTTACAAGGATGGCTAACAGGATCACTCTTCGCAGCTGTTCCTCAAAAGGGGTAAACAATCAAATGGAGGTGAATGATTGGCCAATACAGAGTGGAGGTGATGATGAGAACACGACCAAGGCTTTAAAGGCTGAAGTACTACATTCACGATGGTTATTTACTGGAAATTGGTTCATTTTTTAATGAGCTTAAACGTTGGGGGACACATTTGCTCATTGCTTATGTTTATTTTTTAACGAGCATGAAGTTCGCGTTAAAACTGCTCGATATAGTGGTCATTTCTTGACTTTACCATTAATAGCTTTGTTCTTTCAAAGATTGTACTGCATGCTCAATTGCTTCATCAAAATAGTTAGAAATGAACAATATATGTTTGAAAAATGAGTTAGGACACTAATATTTTACTCGAATTACGTAAAAGTAATTTAAAAGTGCTTTTACCTCTCATTTCACCATTTCATTTGAACTTTGGCTTGTTGGAGCTTTGGAGGTGCTTTCCCCCCTTGATTTTCATCAGCTGATTCCGGGAGATTCTGTGGACAATTTTCGGCGCCGTCTGGACCAAGTAGGAGCTAAACCTGAGCTCTTTCATTTCATCCTTTCCATTTTGCATTCTGAGCCTGATTTCTGGTTTTTCTAAGCCTCTGGGGTTTGAAAAACTCACCCTGGCTCCATCGCACCCTTTATGCATCGAAAGGTGCATTGGATGTTAGCCTGTCCACTGGCCAATTGACATGCAACGCATCCAGAATACTACTGTAGGTGCGATGAGCGCAAGGAAGGAAATTTATGCACAGTTTTCAATGGAAATTTTTGCTTGTGCTCACCAAATTAGGATCTAACTCTTCTCTTGTTTGTTTTCAGAGATTTTTTGGAGCAAAATGACCATTACATGGCGAGAACGTGAGCATGAAGAAGATGACATGCTTGCCTTACATGATCTGGTTACAGTAAATGCGTTACGGAACTGTGGCCTGTTGAAGTTTTTCCGCATTTCTAGCATGAGACAACAAATCAACTTGCTGCAGTATTTACTCGATGCTTGAGATCCTACTAGCCAAGTGTTCCAGATTAGGGGTAAATCCATCCCCTTGACTGTAGTGGACATCTATTTTTTGACCGGCTTATCGAGGCGGGGTGCCCCTATCTCTTTATCAGGTTCGACCCGTGGAGGTGAATCTGTGAGAGATTATGTTCACAGGTATTGCAGAGAGGGATCTCAGCCGAGTAAAGATGGAAAGATCATCATCCGAGATGTCACTGACAGGTCTTTGAGGACCATTGTATTCATTTTTGGTAGGATGGCTAGTGGTGCGGCTCTTCATGTGGCCAATCGATCTTATATGCAGTACGCCTTGGAATGTCTCGAACCGAAGGTGTTCAACTGGTGTGACGCAGTACTCCTTGTGATGAAAGAACAGTTGACCAAGGTGAAAATTGGGAGATTGAAGAACTTTGGATACGGTTCTATTTTGACCGCCTTCGCCTTGGAAAAGATACCACTGATGCAGCCGCAGTATATTACACTTGGTTTACCTCCACCGACTGAACCACGTATGCAGAGATGGGTCGACCATATGTCTAGGCATGCTAGTCAGTCTCAGATTTCCTTTTCTGATACCTTCTTCAGGTGGTTCGATCGTCAGGAGATGGTTTATTCCGAGTATCCATATGCTGGTATGGACTTCCGGGGTGACCCGGATTTGGTACTGCCGGCTGGCGAATAGTGGGGTGCCATTGGTAAATTCTTGACCATATTTCTATTTATCGTTTTTCCTTTTATAATGTCCTTGTGCTTTATTCTGTTAAGACTAATCAGAACTCATGTGCTCATGCAGATGCTGGTCCCATTCAGCCAGTAGTACGCCTGAGAGTGCCAGCTGCCGGTCCAGCAGGAGAGGCTGTGGGAAGGGCTATCCTTCGCGATCTTGATGTGGCCGAGACTCTTTCAGCATTATAGGATCAGGTCGAGGGTCTCACTCTCGGTATTCCAGACGTGAGGACTAATGAGCTGCCTTTGAGGTTACAATGACATACTACTGTCGTGGCAAGTCGATGGACTAGGCTTTTACGCATGATTGCACAGGCGATGACTTGTTATCACCAACATCATTAGACTAGGGTGCCCCTTAGTGTTTTGAGTTTTGGGTCATTTGACTAATTTTGTCTTGGTTACAGAACATTATGTGTAAACCATAAACAGTTATATATATTTTTGATTTTCGGAGTTTTATTTTGGTTAAGTTACATGATCCTGATGCAAATATTGATGAGATGCTTCTTTTTATAAATGTTGCAAATTTCTATCTAACACATAATTTGCCAATGAGTCAGTTAATGTGTTTAAGCTTCTGGAAATATGCTGATATTGAATAAAATCAAATTGCCTTTCCAAAATCTTGACCCTTAGGAACATGCGATAGATAGCTGGATTTCAGACGGAGTAGATACCAGTGAGCTGTAGTATGACGAGCTGTGAGTCTAGCCTGACGACCAGTCGGCATATGCCATGTGTGATGGCATCAAAGAGAAGTTCTATCAACGCGCTATATTTAGCGATGTTATTCATTGATCAACCAATACATACCCCTCTGAAACTTACTAACTCACCGCTTGGATCGAAAATGGCCCAGGCCGCAGAAGATAGGTTCCGCGAACTACGACTTGCTCCGTCGACATATCCAACAAAAGATTCCAATAGGTTCGACATCTGCGACAAATGTAAAAAGCGGATTTACTTGAACAAAACAAATACTTTAGCGAAAACAAAAATGTAACAAAAGCATATAGGTTACCACACTGAATCATGCATAGTAACGCTTAAGGTACAACCCATTACGAGGTTGTGCCAGTGGAATCCCGTCATAATCCATTAACTCGTAGGCTCCTTTTTCTAACACTCGCTTAAAAATATAGGGGCCCATCCATAAAGACTTGAATTTACCTGCTCCCAATTTATCGGATTCTTGGTCATAAAGCAAGACCAAGTCACCTTCTGAGAAGACACAGGATTTTACATTCTTGTCGAACTGCGCCTTGACTCGTTTCTTATGGGCTTCGTTAGCCAAAGCGGCATCACGACGGGTTTCATCCAATTGGATTAGTTCCAAGAAACGAGCCTCCTCTTCTGAAGTTCCGGGGAGAAGGTCGATTGCGAGTTTGAGGGACGAGATTTCACACTGAACTGGTAAGATTGCTTCCAGGCCATACACCAGTTGGAAAGGTGTAAACCCGGTCGCATTCCTTACCGATGTTCGGTATGCCCACAAGGCTGAGTACAGGATTAGGTGCCAACTCCTTTTATGGACTCCAATCATCCTTTGCAGCATGCGCTTCAGGACCTTGTTGATTGCTTCAACTTATCCGTTGGCTTGCGGGTAGTATGGAGTAGAGCTGTCGTGGTGTTGTGGGGAAAAGTATCCGATGCGGATGACCCTATCCCTACTCTAAAGGTGACAGTCTTTAGCAACAACTAAAAGTAAAGCTTTGATATTTTCCTTTATGAAAGTACAGAGAGAAGGATGAAAAGATTAACCAACCTGGTGTCTTTCGCTTAGTCGATCCTTGTCCTCTCTCTTTGTCTCTTGTTCCCAGCTCCTTGCTCTCTTTGCCGGTCCAGCTATACACAGATCCTGCACAAAACAAGAGAGGAAACTACAAGATACATGTACTCATAACTGATGCACGGATTAGAGTGAATCAAATATACAAGTAAATACAATCCATCAATGTAATACAAGTATATAGGAGAACATGCAAAACTTTATTGATAGAAGTAACAGGGTTCTAAGAAGGTTACAACCAATGATGGCTCCAATCCAGCAGCACCTCCCCAGCAGCAAGAACTCTCCTCTTCACCTCTAGTAAAACAATCACCCAATAGCTCTAACTGTAATCCAACAGCACCTCCTTGCTTTACACAAAATTCCAGCCTCCTTAGACCTCATAGAAGAGCTCTATATATAGGAGAGAAGAAGAGAGGATGAGTCAGCTTGAGACTGACATGAAGCTGCCTTGTGTCCTCTCCCTCTTCAGTTAATCTTCAGTTCTTGAGTCCACTTGGAGATCCTTGGTTACACATGGTGATCAAGTACCTCTTACTCATCACAGGGCGAATCTTATGAACCAAGTGTCAGTTTGGAAGCTTCCTGGGCAGTTGACACCTTGCAGGATGACTGTGCCACTTGGCCAATCTCGCCCAGCGCAGGTAGCCTTCATTACTTTTGACTTCCAGCGCAGGTACTAAGAGGGACAGTTGCATTCCAGCGCAGAAGCTCAGTGGAGCAGCTGACATGATCCAAAATAAGCCTGTTTTGAAGTGTTTTCAGGTGGAGAACTGATTGGAAGTGCTGTTGTTTGATGACCTTGTTCTTTTAGGGGTAAGAACAACATGTTTAGGGACTGAGGATCCCTGTAATTATTGACATTTCATGCTCCATGTCGCGAGGCACAAAAATGTCTATAACAGTTGCCCCCTAAAGTATGAGGCCGTTTATCGGGTGAAATGCTTTATCTAGAGGATCCGAAGTTCGTTCCAGTGCTAAGGAGAGTGCCCTGTAGTACAATACAATACAATACATTATTTTTCATTCTTTTTTCATGATCTAGCTGAGGCGGGCATTCCCATGCTCAGCTTTTATAAACACATTTTGGTACATAGAACAGACGATCGTCTGAAGATAGACTGATAATTTTCTGCTGAAATTATCATCCTTTGAATAGGATGATCATCTGCTGCAATGATGTACATGGCAAATGCTTTTATATTTCCTGAATATATATCGCAGCCCGGATGGATGAAACTAGATCCGGGGTCTTCAAACTCGTTCGATCTTCACTCTAAGTACAAGTCGATCCATGTGAGAATTTCGCTGAAGTCGAACATGGAAGGACATCGCTTGATTACCAGTCAATAATGAAAACCGTTAACAAGCGCGAGAGGAACCACCAATAATGACGATGACCCTCAAGGTACTGCAGTACAATTCACGTGGCATGAATAAAGGACTTGGCGTCGAACGCCACGCAAAATCTTCTGGTCGAAGGTCATTGATGTATACCTGTCGCCGGAAGTGAGAAACTTGCCATTGAGGCATGCAAGCTTCAAAGTACTGATGGGGGTGTTCCTAGATCAACTTCTTGGATAATGACCTGAAGTCGACAAGAAGCGATCCGTCAAAGGAGGGCCTTAATGAATCCCACATCGATGACACGGAACGGAGCTAATGATTTTAGTGGAGGTGAAAACAAACTGTGACATATGATTCAGGGTGGCGATCATGAATGGATGAAGGATAATGTATGGCAGTGGATGGGACACGGTTGACACTTTCAGAATGACCCCTCTTGAACATATAACGACACTGATGCGATGGATCGGTAGCATTACCCCAAGTGTGGATGGTGTGGTGAGGACCATGGTGATGAGACCGGTGAATGAAACAACCCAACCCGATGTGATACGGAGGAAAAGTGTCATGTTCAAGAGTGACTTGCTACCATTAAACTTTGAATGTTCTCCCAATTTTTCCCTAGTCATTTCTGACCAGTACCTCTTTATTTTTGTCAAGCTTGAGGAGGATAACATATGCTTGTTCTATAACCTGCCCTTCGGGCAAGCCCATCGCTATGATTTAACGAGCCTAGCGATAGGGAAACTCGTTCTCGTCTAAAGACAAGTTTGTCGCTATTTAATCATTTTAACGAGTTTAACGACAAGGAAAACTCGGTCCTTTTCATTTTTAGAGAGTCTGAAAAGGTACAGAAAGTTAACTCCATAATTCCTTTTTCGTCAGCAAATCCCTTAAGTCCGAAAAAGTATAAAACAATACAGAAGGGATGGCTGTTCGGTACTTTTAATGAGCCGAACAAGACAAGCGCTCGATCCTTTTGTGCAATAATCCCTCAGGTCCAAAAAGATTAAAATTTAGAGGAGGGATAGCGTTCCGGTCATTTAACGAGCTGGAAGGCCAAAACTCGGCAAACTTTTCATATTTTACGAGTCAGTGAAAAGAGCTGAAAGAAGACTCGTCTTTTGAGGAACGAGTGATAAACATGGATAGCTACAGATTCCAGGTACAGGTTGGAATTTTCCAATCACGGCAGTGTCACAAGGATGGCTAGGTGAAATCACTCTTCGCAGCTGTTTCTCAAAAGAGGTAAACACACAAATGGAAGTGAATAATCGGCCAAATGAACGGTGGAGGTGATGGATGACAACACGATCAAGGCTCTTATGGCTGATGAATTTGCGATCTCAAGAGGTTATTTACCGGTTCATTTTTTCCATGAGCTTGAACTCTGGGGGAAACTTTTGCTCACACTTTTCTATTTTTTAACGAGCATAGATTCAGTCATAAAACTGCTCGAAATTTGCGTTTATTTTTTAACGAGCATGAACTATATGCTAAAACTGCTCGATATACCAGTCATAAAAAGAACGCCTCCCGTAAGGACCAATTTTTATAGAGCTTATGCCTTACCACAGCTATGCTCACTTTTGGCAAATTTTACTTTTGCCCCACAGGCTTCTTTCATGCAAGTTTGGAAACGGCTAATCTTAAAACCAGATAAATAACCGCCCCTAGCTTTCACTCCAGAAGGTTTGCATGCCCCTAGGTATAGGATAGAATTTCGAGGCTGCCCCTCCTCTCCCCTACCTCTGCTTTTCTTTGGGTGTTCACAGTTACTTGTCATCTTGCCAATCTAATGTTAACGATACTTGTCTTCTCGTTATTCTAAGGGGTCTTACGCAGTACTCAGGCTTCCCGTCGGCCCACTTTTAACAAACAACTATTTGTGACAATAGAAGAACACCACTCAAAGATAAAACATTGGTATTATTGAGGGAGGCTTGCCTCTTTCTTATTATTCCAAAGACGGTTCGATTCGCTGCCGCAAATCAATCTCTTTCTTCGGCGGTGTCTATCATTGGGTTGTCCAAAGATGGTTACCCTCTGTCACAACAATACGGTCTCCTTCTTCGTAGACTGCCCCTGCTTATCCTTCAAAACATATGTTTCGATGGGCGAGGCTTGAATTCAAAGATGGTTACTACTTGTTGCAATAAGGGAATTCCTACTTGGGCATCGCCCATTTTTTAGACAAAGGTGAATGAATTTTGTCAAACACATAACTTTAACAAAAGATTACTATTCTAGAACAACCCCACTTCCTTCGGACGGGGTACGGACTAGTCATATTCTTTTGCGGAAATTCTTTCTTATACCCGGGGTTTCTTCTGCCCGAAGCAGACCAGGGTGCATGCCCCCTGGGTCCTAGTCTTTCTTTCCGAATCACTCGCGCTCATCGGGAAGGAGGACCGGGGGTGGAGGCGAATCTTGAGTGAACAGACCATTTAGGAATGGTATTTGACTATTTGCGATGCGAGATCCTGGAAACGAAAGTTGGTCTACGAGCTTGACCACCCTTCCTTCGTGTGGAAAACACATTACTCTAAAGAGTGAGGAGACTATCGCTCCCATGCAATATATATAGTCGCGTCCAAGGAGTAGGTTATAATCCAAGGGTCCTTGAACTACCAACACGTTCATCCTGACGGTCTTCCCTTTCAATGTAACAGGTACATCGGGGAGGATCCCTAATGGTCGACTGGTTCCTTTATCAAAACCTGAGAGATTTCTCAACTCAGGTAAAAGCGCTGGGGAACCCAGTGCTTTCCAAGCAACAGAGGAAAGGATACTCACAGACGCCCCTTCATCAATGATAGTACCAGCCATGATCATTCTATAGATCTGGACAATGATTCTGAATGGTACACTGGCTGGTAACCGGGGTCTGCCTAGTTGATTCCAATCAAAGGATATAACCAGGTTGCTTGGTGGTGGGACCGAATATACGGCCGGATATGACTCTGATGATGTTCCTTCCTACGATAAAGGAATGGGCGCATTGCCCTGACGCTCATCGGAGTCGGTGCTGATGAAAAGAACCTGGATGGTGTCATCCTTATTCTCTTCAGTGAGGGTGTCGCATGAAGACGACTCTTCGGCGACGGTGTCATTTGAAGACGGATCTTCAATGACGGAGTCATTGGACGATAGAACCTCTGAAGGAAGAACCGGGTCAACTGTCGTTTCGACCTTTAGACTTTCGTCTGGTCTGGATTCAGTAGGTTCATTCTCAATGACCGACACTTCAGCTGACCACTTGAGCGGGCCAGCTGGATTTTCAACTATCGAGGGATTAGGCACGAGTTTTTGGTATCCAGGAGGAAGTCGTAACGGTGATACCGGACGATCTTCCAAAACTCTCTTTGCCTCATCTAAGAATGGACATTTGTGGATGGCATGATTGCCTTCACACAATAGACAGGGTGATCTTGGTCCCCTTCTTCGTCCTTCACTCTCGTTAGTTGACGGATTGCAATCAACATGACAACCAGAGGTTGATGCTACCGGATTGTGCAACCTTGGGGACCAGTCCCTTAGTATCCGGGGAATACAAGGACAATCACGATGGAAGTGGGTCCCTTTGAAAATGACACATGGCGATTTAGGCCCGGTCGGTGCAGTGTGTGGGTTTTTGTCAGCTTTCTTCTGCTTGCCCCCAGTCGCCTTCGCCAGAGGCTCCTTCTGCTTCTTTTCTCTCTTCTTCTTTTCCTTCTTCTCCTTGGGAGGCTGACTTTTGCCGGCTCTACCTTGGGAAGATGAAGGATCAGAGGAAGTATCATAAGAAGTGGAAGGCTGGTGGGTAGTTCTAGATTGTTCTGACTGTTGATTCGACTGCTCAGGATTAGTGGCGATCTGGACTACATTAGTTGAAAAGAGCCATACAGGGAGGCCGATTGTCAATCCTGGAAGTGACAATGTATCCATATGAGGCGCACCAACATCTCCCCAAGAGGAGAAGGGATTTGGACTTCCGCCAAGGTTACTTCCTTGGTTGGTGGGCTCCATACTTTTCAACTGAAAGATCAACGTGGGAATAATAGGTGATTATGTTCCGCTTAAAATAAATTTTATTAACGACGCTTTTAGACACAAACTTGCTTTTTCATGTTTTAAGAGTCGAGAAAAAGCTAAAGATGACTCTAGTCGCCTTCGATGTATTAACGAGCCCGAAGTGACAAATGCTCGGTTGGACTTTTTCAGTTATAGAGTTTGAAAAAGGCCAAAAGAAACTGCTCTGGAGATCTAGGCAGAGGGTGTGCCAAACCTTTCGCGAAACCACAGAATACGTTTTACGGTACGGGTGGTCGATCTTCGTGAATGCTGTGTTCACTGCATCGCGATCAGTAGGGCGGCCGACACGGTTTCCTAAGGATAAAGGATAAAAGCCTATAGGGGTCTCCCAATATACGCGACGGTACGCGGGAGCTCAAGTCCGTGTTAGTGCCACCGACTCTCAGGAGGAATCACCCACCTTCGTAGAGATCGACAGTCACTATGTTTAACGACGCCGGAACACGTCTCTACCTAGACCTCTAGATGTTTGCGTTAAATTCCAAAGCGTTGTTATGTAAATTGAGTTTATTTTAATGTTGATCTTTCTTAACAGTTTTCCTTTCAGGTTCGCCACGAGATGTATATATACAACTTCCTATATGCAATCTAAGAATGAGAAGCAAATCTTTTCAATCTTTCAACTTTGAAAACCTTAATCTACTTGAGGGAAAAGAAAGACACAACTTTTTCCACAGATCAAAGAACACACACTAAAATGCACATCTTCCTAAATCGTCAAGCATACAGCCAAATGCAAAATGCACAATGCATGTATTTCTTTTCGTTATCCTTAATGTTGATGCTAGACAGAAAGGAAACTGTTGTATAATTTTGAATCTAATTTCAAGTAGAAATAAACAAGCTTGTCCACAATAAAAAAGACACCTTATGATAGACTTGTTTAAAACACAGGAAATGTATAGATTCAAACCATGAAATGAAAAGCAAACAAACTCAAACAGCCATGAACAGTAATAAAACTAGCTCATAAGATCACAAAGACACTTTTACAGTTCAGGATCTAAGAGGTCACAGCTATACTGGTTCGCTTTTCACAATGGGAAACTGTAACTGAAACAAGAAATACTGAAAGAACATTTACAGTTTCATCACACAACTGAGGCAGAATAATGTCAAGGAGAATGGTTTATAGCAAGTACAATGACCAGCAAGCAATCAGCAAAAAATCAGTGAAAACAGGGCCAAGACACAATGGGAAAACTGAGCAAGACAAAGGCTAACTGGACCAGCGCAGGTTCTAGTCTGCCAGTTTCACTCTCAGCGCAGTTCCCGAAGGGAGCACCTGCGCTGTAATGCAGACTGCCTGTGGACAGCCTGCACTGACTCACGAGAGTTTCGTCTACAAAGTTTTCCGGGTCATAAAAAGCTCAAAAATGCACTGTTTTTGATGAAATAAAAAGCTATAGGTCAAGTACAGGCTAAGGGATGATCAAGAGGATGAAGATCTATCACAAAGAGTAAAGAGTCTTTTGTAGATAAGCTCTTCAAATCTTGAATTTGCTCAGCAAATGAGCAAGAGTAGCAGTCCCTCTACTTCGCTTTTGATATAGTCAAAAGCTTTTCGATTTGGTACTCTTTTCTTCAAGAAATGAATAGCAAAATACTACAAACACCAACAAGATACTAGGTTCCCCAGTGGAGTCGCCAGTTTGTTGTGGGGAAAAGTATCCGATGCGGATGACCCTATCCCTACTCTAAAGGTGACAGTCTTTAGCAACAACTGAAAGTAAAGCTTTGATATTTTCCTTTATGAAAGTACAGAGAGAAGGATGAAAAGATTAACCAACCTGGTGTCTTTCGCTTAGTCGATCCTTGTCCTCTCTCTTTGTCTCTTGTTCCCAGCTCCTTGCTCTCTTTGCCGGTCCAGCTATACACAGATCCTGCACAAAACAAGAGAGGAAACTACAAGATACATGTACTCATAACTGATGCACGGATTAGAGTGAATCAAATATACAAGTAAATACAATCCATCAATGTAATACAAGTATATAGGAGAACATGCAAAACTTTATTGATAGAAGTAACAGGGTTCTGAGAAGGTTACAACCAATGATGGCTCCAATCCAGCAGCACCTCCCCAGCAGCAAGAACTCTCCTCTTCACCTCTAGTAAAACAATCACCCAATAGCTCTAACTGTAATCCAACAGCACCTCCTTGCTTTACACAAAATTCCAGCCTCCTTAGACCTCATAGAAGAGCTCTATATATAGGAGAGAAGAAGAGAGGATGAGTCAGCTTGAGACTGACATGAAGCTGCCTTGTGTCCTCTCCCTCTTCAGTTAATCTTCAGTTCTTGAGTCCACTTGGAGATCCTTGGTTACACATGGTGATCAAGTACCTCTTACTCATCACAGGGCGAATCTTATGAACCAAGTGTCAGTTTGGAAGCTTCCTGGGCAGTTGACACCTTGCAGGATGACTGTGCCACTTGGCCAATCTCGCCCAGCGCAGGTAGCCTTCATTACTTTTGACTTCCAGCGCAGGTACTAAGAGGGACAGTTGCATTCCAGCGCAGAAGCTCAGTGGAGCAGCTGACATGATCCAAAATAAGCCTGTTTTGAAGTGTTTTCAGGTGGAGAACTGATTGGAAGTGCTGTTGTTTGATGACCTTGTTCTTTTAGGGGTAAGAACAACATGTTTAGGGACTGAGGATCCCTGTAATTATTGACATTTCATGCTCCATGTCGCGAGGCACAAAAATGTCTATAACACGTGGGACAACCCTAATTTGGCAGCTAATTCGACCATCATGTGATTGCGAAAATGCGATCCATGATCTGTGACTATAGCTTGTGGAACGCTGAATCTGGCAACTACATGATTAAAAAAGAAAAGGGCAGCTGTTTCACTAGTGTTATCTAATGTAGGCATCGCCTCGGCCCATTTGGTAAAATAGTCCACTGCGACTATGATATACCCATGCCCCCTGGTCGAGGTGGGGTTACATGTCATGAAATTGATGCCCCATTTGGCAAATGGCCCAATAGAAACTATTGGCTGCAGAGGTGAGGGTGGTCTTCTGGTTTTGCTATCGAAAATTTGATATGCATGGCAACTTCTGACTGCGGTTATGTAATCTTTGAACATTGTTGGCCAGAAGTATCCTGCTCGTAAAATTTTTTGCGTCGTAGCGTAACCGGATTGATGCCCCCCACACGCGCTTGAATGGCAATCATTCAGGACTTTTTCGGCCTCCTCATGGGTGAGGCACCTCCTCAGAACTGTATCGACACCACGACGGTAAAGTGTATCACTGACGATCATGTAGTCTTTTGATTGGTATCGAATATGTTTTTATTCGGAACGGGAGGTATTAGGCCTATATTTTTGGGTTTGGAGATAAATGATTATATCTCCATACCACAGATTGCTTGAAGATATCAGAAACAAAGATTCATCCACGATTGTTTCTTCGGATGTTTCATCGTTGGATGACGATGGGAGATCGCATAATAATTCTGCGAAAACCAGGGCTTTCTTTGACTTGGATTTTACAAATTCTAGATCAAACTCTTGTAGAATTGCTATCCATTTTGAATATTTCCCCCCCAGCAACTGTGGCGACAATATATAAGTCATGGGGTTGCAATATGACAGAATGGTAGTTTTTCGAAAGAGGACATAGTGTCGAAATCTCTGTATCGCTTGAACAGCTGCGAGCACTAGCTTTTTGACATAACAATATTTGCTTTCTGTATCATTTAAGTTCTTACTCAAATAATATATAGGATGTTCAATTCCGTTGTCTTCTTGAACTAAAACCATTGCGATGGTTGTATTCGCTGCAGCCAGACACAGGTTAAAGTCTTTTTGATAACCAGGAGCATACATTAATGATGCTTTCATTAGGGATTCTTTTAAAGCATCAAAGGAAGCTTACGCAACCTGATCCCAGACGAAGGGCACTTCTTTTTCAATAGACGTGTATAACCTTTAGCAAGTTCGGTGCAATTTGGAATGAACCTCCTCAGAAAGTTTGCTTTCCCTTGGAGTTTCTAAATCTGAAGCAAATTTGAAGGTTGAGGCAAATTTATGATTGCCTGAACCTTACATGGGTCGAGACGAATCTTGTCCTGTGAGACTACAAAGCCAAGTAAATGACCAGAACTGACACAGAACACACATTTGTGTGGATTGAGTCGTATCTTGTAGTGTTAGCAACGTAGAAATATCGCTCTTAAATGCTACGGATGATCAGTCCGCTTTCGCGAATGAGCCGGAAGGTCGTCGAGATATGGTTGAACGATGTTTTTGATGTCATGTAAGGCATAATTCATTGCCCTCTAAAATGTTGCCCCTGCGTTCTTTAAACCAAAGGGTAATTTTCGATATGCAAATGTGCCCCACGGACAAATAAATGCAGTCTTTGACTGGTCCTGTGGGCGGATATTTATTTGATTATACCCGGAGAATCCATTCATAAATGAAAAGATTTCGCATCCGGCGCACTCATCAATTATCTGGTCAATGAAGGGTGTAGGGTAGTTGTCTTTTGGACAAGCTTGATTTACATCCCTATAATGGACGCACACTCTAATCGTTCCTTGTTTTTTCATAACAGGAACAATGTTCGATACCCAATCGGTTAGAGGAACCGGGTAAATGAAACCAACATGGAGGAGCTTTTCAACTTTCGCTTTGATGGCAGCGGCTTTCTTGGGGTGCACCTGCCGTAGCCGTTGTCGTACTGGTTTGACATCTGGATACACCTTGATTTCATGTTCAACGATACTCGAGTCAATGCCTGACATTTCATTATATGACCAAGCAAAGACATCTCTGAATTCACGAAAAAGAGCGTTATATATTTCCAATTCTGTAGGAGAACAACATTTGCCAACATAAATATTCTCTACAATATCTGTTTTGGTCGAGATATTTATGGCAATAGTCTCTTCAATGTTGGACAAGTTTTGCTTGGAATCCACCGTGTTTACAATATTTGATAGGAAATCAAAAATTGAGGGATGATGAAGGTCATCAGGAGTATCTTCTTCACAATCCGGAAGAAGGGAACGATGGTGGTAATCTTCCCATGGTGCCCCTTCAATTACCATTGATTGAACAATTCCTTCGTCAGTGTAATGCACTCGCGACCAAGGATCTGAAGGGGTGCCATATTCCTTAGACCTATCTATCCAAACGCTTGATGAGCGTTGATTTGGGTTTGCCTCCCATGCTAGGAACATTGATTGCTACAATATTTCCATTGGGCTTGGAGGCAATACTTGCGTATGATCCATGTTTATATCGTTTTCTGAGATCTTTTCAATCAAAGATATCATATTGCAGGTTCCTACTGATGCTACTTCCGCCAGATTTATTGGAGGCGGAAGGGCAAAAGTTCCCATTAATATAGGGTCTTTTAGTAGGCCTACTCCGATATTTTGAAGCGAATGGGGGCTTCCATGGATCATTGGAATGCTTCCCGTAACTTGAGAACCATTGGGGAGGAAGGTTTGTTGATCGACGATTGTAATCCCTCCTTGAAAGGGAAATGCAATCTTCCTAAAATAGGTCAACACAACAACTGCCATAGCATATATCCATGGTCTTCCTAGTAGGATGTTGTAATCGAGGTTTCCGTTGATTACTTCAACATCTATTTCTACTGTTTCCACCCCTAGTTCAACTTGCAAGTTACTTAGAATACCATATGGGGTATATGTTCATCCGTTGAATGCTTTTAATGTCGTTGAAGATCACGACAAGGTTGGAGATCCTAAAGTTTTCCAGCAACTCATCGACATAATACATGTAGATGCCCCCTCATCAATAATTGTTTGGTGAACGGTTTTGTTGAGGGCTTTCACTTGAACGAGGAAAGCTAGTTGAGCTGGTAACTGAGGATCGTATCCTTTATGATTAAAGGACACAATATTGGAATCCTTTGGGTCTATCCCACCGATAGCTGATAATAAAGCCTGCTTTTGGGATGGGCAATTTTACAGTACCTCAAGTGTCGACATAGCGGATGGCGATTGGGCCAGATCTTCCACTATATTATAATGCTGTGCTGCTCTAGCACGAGGATTAAATGTCGACTTGTGTACTACTCCCTTTGGCGGTTTTATTGTCAACTCAGGAATGATGGGTGGCGCAACTTCTGTCGAAGTTGTTGTCGAACTACTAGGTTGATCTTTATCCTTGTTGTTCGACAGCTGTGGATTCCCGTAATCTTTGTTCCTTATCGATATCAAAGTATTATTTTGCTGTTTGCAAATCGACAACATCAGCACTTGAGACGGGGAAGCATTTCCACTGTCAACCAGATTTGTTCCTGGATTCGGAAACGGATAAGTTAATACTGCTGAGGTCTTTGTATTCTTGAAGAATTTTTTAAGTTTAGCTTTATATGGACAATCTGATGTCCGATGATCCTCATCGCATATAAAGCATGGATGATTTGGTTTCCTATTTCCAGAAGGGTTTGTAGAAGATTTTTCAGGTGATGATTCCTCCTGTTTCTTCTTCTTCCCTTTGTTTTTCTTCTTGCCTCCTGGTTGCTTGGTTTCTTTGCCTTTATCTGTTGAGACGACATTTACTTCCGAGGCAAGAAGTTCCTCTTTTTCATTTTGACCGGAAATCTTACGGGCCTTTTTAGATGTAGCCTTTGTCGATTTCGTGTCTGTCGTGCCAATCACGCCATCGCTGGCATGAGAGTCATTGTTTGATTTAGGAGGAGGAGGGACCGAGAATTCCAGTCTGGGAGCGTCAGGTATTTTATCGTAGAGCGTGCTAGACTGAGTGTAAATCAAGTCTAAATATTGTGCACGAGCAATAACTTGCTCTTCGGTGACGACTCCCCCTTTTGCCACATCTTCTGTAATGGAAGGTAACAAAGACTTAATAAACCATTCAGCTAAAAGCTGATCATGAACATACGTTTTTACCATTCTATGACGACGTCTCCACTCATGAATATGATTAGATATGTGAGTGGCCGTTGTTTGTTTGAAATTGGTAAGAAGTTCTGTTCCCGTTTCGTACCTTATCGGTAACTGAAAATGGGTTAAAAAGGTTGTGGCTAGGGTACTGAAGTTGTCAAACGAAGCTCTGGGTAATTCGATATACCATTTGGCTACCGGACCAGTTAACATCCTCTGAAAAAGGTGAAGCCTAATCGAATCATCGTTTAGGGTGTTTGATGAACACGATAGATGAAAGGTCATCACATGATTCAACGGATCTTCACCCGGATTTCCATTAAATTTAGGAATATCTGACGGAAGTTTATGCGGAATCGCTGGCCACCAAGGAGCATAAGCGATTGGATCGTTTGTTAACCGATTTAGGTCCGGTAACTCTAAAGTCACCACGAACGGTAACTGTTGATTCAGCTTAGGCAAAGCATACCCAGGATAAGATGGAATCACCTGAGCAGTTGGTCTTTGCATACTAGCATAATGCATTTGATGCTGGTAACTTTGGTAAGGTTTGTGGGCATAACCATTGTAGAATGGTTGATTTTGACCGTTTTGAATATACGGCTGCCCACTATTTGAAAAGATTTGTTGCTCAGATCCTTGGTATACTTGTTGGAATTGTGGTTGTTGGTATTGCACCAGCCATGGTTGTGAAGCCATGTGCTGTTGCCCGATACTAACTGTTTGACCAAGATGAGGGGTAATTGTACCCGTTTGGGCCTGTGTCATTCCACCAGTCGGCGATTGTGGTTGAGTCGCAGGGTCAAGAGGCTGTTGCATTACAACCTGAGAAACCTGAGGTTGGCATACAACAAGCAGCGCTTGTACTTGCGACACCGTCACAATAGCTGGCGTAGTTGGTATATTTGACATAGGTAAACATTGTTGCATTGAATATACAACTCTTGGTTGTTGAGGTAGTATCGGTACCCAACCACTAGATGTAATTCCAGCATAACCTGAATTTTGTTGTGAACTCCCATATGGCTGTCCTCCCGGAGGAGACAATGAAAGGGTATACTGCCCCCCATACGGTGGTAATTCGATACTTAAAGGAATGGTTTGCCCTTGAGGACCGGACTACCCATATTGACATCCTGAAGGATCAATTTGTTGAGACTCAACATAATACTTTCTGGATACTATTCCGTATGAACAAAAAGGAACAGACCATACTGTCGAAATAGCCCCTGAGTGGGCCCCTTCTAGAGATTGAGAGCTAGTTGGGACAGATGGTATACCAGGGAACATTGTTGGAGTGATAGCAGGAAGTTCTGCCATCGCTGTGTTGGATGACACAGTCCTAGATGTCGATGGTTGTTCAGACATTTCTAGTCTATCCAAAAGATTACCTAGCGATTCTACAAGAGCTTCCGCTGGCGATAGACTAATTTTTGATGAAGAAGGATACAGAGTGATCCCGACTCCAAATTGCGATGGAGTACTAGATGGAGGATCCTCCACAATCTCTTCTATAGCAATCAGACCAGGTGGAAGAGGTAGACCGTCAGGTCCGTAAAATATTTCTGGTGCCGAAGAAGGTATGGAATCTGCAGCGACAGATGTTTGGGGAATAACACTCTCTGAACTGGTTGTAGATGAAACTGGTTCAGTCACACAAGTGTTTACCTTCAAACTAGGATCAGAGCTACTGTCCCTCGGTGGCTGCTGAACTTCTTCTATAAAGGCAGGGATACCAGAAATGTTTGGAGTAACCGGAGCCTCTGATGGTGTTGGAACACTTGTTCTAACTTTACCAGGAGATTTGGAACCGGTTAAACGAGTTCGCTTTGTCTGTAATAGTTTCGATTCCAGAGACAAAGACGGTTGACTCGTAAGCCTCCACGAACGACGGGGTTTCAATTGACTTTCTTCCATGATTGCGGATTACTCGATCAACTAAAAATCAAGGGGAAGTATGTTTCCGAATTAGATGAATTTTAGACACTTTGACACAACTTGTTTTTTCAATTTTTAAGAGTCGAGAAAAAACAAAAGATGACTCTAGTCGCCTTCGATTTTTAATGAGCTTGAAGTGACAAGTGCTCAGATGGACCTTTTCCATTAAGGAGTTTGAAAATGAATGAAAGGGACTGCTCTGGAAATCTAGGCAGAGGTATTACCAAACCAATCGAAAAACTGCAGAATACTTTTTACGGTACAGCAGTGAATCTTCCCGAATGCTGTGTTCAGTGCATTGCAATCGATAGGGTGGCAGACACGGCTTCCTATGGATAAAGGATTAAGCCTATTGTGGTCTCCCAAAATATACTCGACGGTACGTGGGAGAAAAAGTCCGTACTGGCACTTATCGTCTCAAAGTGGAGGAATCACCCAACCAACAGTGAGAACAACAGTTACCAGGCTTTACGACGCCGGAATACGTCTCTAGCCTAGACTTCTAGATGTTGTGCGTTAGGTTCCAAAGCGTTGTTAGATTCATTAAATTTATTTTATAGTTGATCTTGCTTAAGAAATTTTCCTTTCAGGTTCACCGTGTGATGTAGATGTACAATTCCTAAAATGCAATCTAAGATGATAAACAGTCGTTTTATCTTCTTTGTGCAATGAAAATCCTAGCTACTAAGGAAAGAGAAACAATATTCTTTCAGCAAAGAGCATAGAGCACACACTATATGCACTGTCCTAAATCAAACCAATCAAATAGTCTAAATGCAAATGCACATGCATGTATTTGTTTTCAGCCTTCTTAATATGTGAATGATAAAAAGAAAGCTAATGCGCAAATCTGAATTGCTTTTCAAAGCGACAATTACTAACAAGTTTCTTTTCAAAATCAAAATGAAGACAATGATGACACTTTGCGATTTGGAAATGAAAACTTGCTTTTGACACTAAAAAAAACTACTAATTCAGATCAAATACAATAGTAACAGGGTAATCGACTATCAAGAACAATCAGGTCCTCTTCTATGACTGAAAATGACACTTGCGACACTTTCAAATCAAGAAACGACAGTACAATTACGTTACTTTTTTGTAAAGGAGAACTGAAAATGACTCAACAAATACATAAAAACATTTACAGTTCTTTGCACAATGGAGGCGGAATAATAGCAAGGAAAGGGGTTTCAAACAGAGGTGTACTGACTACAGGCAGCAAAACTCCTGAATAGATCTGAAAAGAGTGAACACAGAAACCAAAATTTAGGAACAATGCCTAGTCTGATCAGCGCACCTGTAACACAGTGAATTTGAAATGCAGCGCACCTACTACATTCGGGAAGTGCGCTGAATTTGAGATTCACAGAACAGACAGTGCGCTGGACCAGGGACGAGGTTTTGCTTGGGTTCTGGGTCATAGTTTGCAGTTCAGTTCAGGGATTTTGGCCGAGCAAGTGGTAATCAGTAAATCAATCACAGGGGTAGATCCAAGGAGGTTACTAGAGCCACCACGAGGGCAATTAGAAAGTTTGTAAATCAGTTGTTTAATTCATAAAAAAAACCCGGAGATTGACTGAAGCAGCATTTATCTACTTTGCATTTGCATAGCAAATGCAGTTCGAAGGCTACCTGGCTCAACTTCAGGCTCCGTCTGTAAGTTTATAAAGTAAACAAATGTAGATAAACAAACAACCTAGTCGCTCCCCAGTGGAGTCGCCATTTTGTTATAGGGAAAAGTGTCTATGCAGAACTACTAATCCCACTAAGGGTGGTAGCTACCTTAGAAACAAACAAGGTAAAACTACTTTCGTTTTCCTTTATGAAAGATAGATAAGAGAAGAATGAAGGAGACCAACCTCTGTCTTGCGCTTGGTTCCTTGCTCGATTCCTCTCTCTTTTGATAGTCTTTTGCTACTTGCTTTCTTGTATACCCAGCTTCACAGAGTACCTGTAGAATCAAAGCAACATAACACTATACGAGAACATGGATCTATTATAATAAGCAATCTAGGATCAAATGTAAATTGACCATACAAATGCATAAAACATAAATCACACAAGAGTATGGAGGAAAACTTGAATAGCTTTATTGATAATCAAGAAAGAGCCAAGAGAGTTACAACCAGTTGTTCTAACCCAGCATCATCCTCTCAGCAAGTGAGCTCTTCTTCACCTCATGAAAAGCTTAGATCACCCAACACTATGATGTTGCCTCAAGAAACCAACAACAATTCCTTACAAGATGCAAAATTCCAGCCTCTAGATCTCTGGGATGAGGGATCCATATATAGATGTCTGCAAGGGAGATGAGTTAGCTTGTGATTTGATTAGTGTCTTCCCTCTGATAGTTCTTGCTTCCACTTGGATATTGATGATCTCTTACTCATCCCTGGTCGAATTCAGAGAGGCAAGTGTCACAGGAGAAGTTTCTGGAAGATTCCATGCTTCTCCACCTCGCGGATTGACACTGCCATTTGTCTCTTCTCACCCATCGCACCCCATAGAAGGGATTTTTGAAATGCAACGCACCCACTGTGTGTATTTAGGTGAGATGCAACGCACTTTGCCTATGGAGCAGGTGAAATGGTCCAGTTTTGACCAGTTCTGAGTAGTTTTTCATGGAGAACTTCTGGGAGAAGCTGTAATCAGTTGACCTTGTTCTTTTAGGGGTTGGAACAACACCTTTAGGGACTTAGGATCCCTTGGTTTATGGACATTTTATGCTTGGGGTTGCAGTGCCCAAAAATGTCTATAACAAGCTTATCAAAACAAATGGAAAGAGGCACATGATAGAGTAAGTGCAGTCTTATCATTTTTCAAATTACTACACAGTAACTATTCACACTAAAATTCACATTAATGCATATTTTGATCTCTTACGTACTATATATATATATATATATATATATATATATATATATCTGTGTGTGTGTGTTGGTTTGATTTCATTTGAGAATTTAGAATTTGAAGCCATCAAAAAATTCATTATTTACAATATGGAAGAGACACAACTATGGGTCACATTATACGAATAAAAGAGGAGGAAATGGGATAGTGACAGGAAATAATTCAAATGGTTGAATGGTAGAAGCATGCCTTATCCTAATCATTTAAAATAAAATATGCCAATGACATGCCTTGACAGTTGGGTTGTTGATCAAGTTAGAGATAAATACAACGCATCTCATTGTTACCCACATGCTGAAGAGGATGCACTAAACATAGGGATTGGGTGCAACAAGTTGGTAATAATAATCTCTTTTTGTATATTTTTAACTTCATATTTTAATTTTTAATTGTAACATCTATATATATTTTATATTTTTAATTATGTTAAGGTTATTAGACACTATGATTTTTTCAATTTTTTATAGGTGCATTTGTTCCCATCTATGTGGGTGTACGAACATCATTTTCACACAGAGGATGTCGATGATGGATGCATGACACAAGATTGTGGAGTGGAAGTCGAGTTCAACCAATCTAGTTGTGCTAGCTACCTCAATCAAAACCTAATGCAGGGAAGATAATCAGGGCGATGACAATGGAGAGCGATAAATACTTGTGTTATTTCATCATTTATACTATTGTTGTATGTTTTTATTTTATTTATTTCACTAATTATATTGATTTTTATTCATCTTGTTGGAATTTTACAATATAATTGGTAAGATTCACAAAAATCTTTACATGTTTTTTTTTTTGCAGTGGAAACATTTTTACACTTAAAACTAAGTATTTCTAATTATGTACAATATGTATGATTATAAGGATTCAACGTCACAATCGTTACCAAATACGAAAATGAGAAGAAAATGGTGAATTTAGAAATAACATTGAATATTTAGTCTCGATTTAGATACTTATTTGTTTATTAATCAATTCACATGTTTTTTTGTCTTGTTTAATTCAAAATCAATATGAATAATCATACAGTGATAACTCTATTAGGACTTTAACAATGAAAAAATTGTGTATTAATATGTAAGATTAAATTCTTGAAATGGGAGGTAAAGGCATGTTTACTTTATTTAGTGTACAATTCTTGCAACATTATGTAAACTAAAAGGAGGTCTTATGCATGCATAAAATGTTGATTACATCTTTTAATGGACCACAAGAGAAACAAATGGGCTTACATGGATACATGAGAGGTTTTAATTTTTTATTCATGGATAATGGAACAATTTTAACTTTTCTTTTCAATGGTAATTATAAATAAAATCTGAATTAATAAATATTTTATGGCTAAGAATTAAATGATAAATAATTTGATGGTGATTAAGAGACATTTGTTGGACTTTCAAATAGACTTGGTGATGCATTTTTCTTTCCTATTTAGATGACGTAAAATAAACATCTATTTTTATGTATTTATAGGTAAATTATTTAAAGTAGACATATCTTTATCATTGTGAACATGATGTAATATTATCTAGGAGAAATGTGAAAACATGAATTTTAGTGACTATCTTGTGATAAGTATGTGGAAAAAATAATATTTTTGAGTTGTTTATTAAAAAATAATCAAATATACTATTTGTCAAAAGTTTAAATCTAATATAATATCATTTTTGTATTATTTAACTCATATTTATTATTAAAAAGAGTTAAATTTAAAGCAGTACAATAACAAATAAAGAACCAAAATAACACCAAAATGTTATATCTTTATTACTAGAAAAAGGTTCACTTGCCTCTTTAAGGGAGAACTTCCAATAAAGAAAATCCCCAACTATAAGTAACTTCACAAGCTTTATTTTACATTTCTTGATCCTCATCTTTAGAGAGAGAAATTTCTAATTTAAATCAGCAAATGTTGGAAATTTTTGATTCGGATCATCCACAATATTATGTTCTTCTTGTCGACGTTTCAAATCCCAAAGGGGATCCATCTTTAGGACATAATTGAGTGAAAATTAAATTTAAATTGCTTGAAAATTTCATAACTTTAGTAATAAGTTTAACAATAGATTGAATTTTATAAACTAATATTGAATTAGTTAAATTGTATATTCGAATAATTTATTATTATTAATATTTTATATTTAAAATTGAATGATTTACATAATTTCGTCTTATTAAGAACTAACTAAATTATTTTACCTTGAATTATTTTTTCCTTGTGAGTATTGAAATATTTTACTAATTAAGTTAGATTGAAAATCGATAAACTATCTAAGCAATAGAAAAATATTTATCATAATTTTACAATCATTGTTTCAACCATACCAAACTTTGTAATTTATAAAATTTCTTTGCATTTTTTTTTTATGTAAGTCATTTTGCATGGAATTTGATATATAAAAGTTTGATATAAGTTCACCAATACATAATATATAACAAATATTATTTCATAAAAATAAACATCACGATGATAACCATCTAACAAACATAAACATCACCTAAGATACAGATTCGAATTCAGTACCGTCATCTTATTATATACATGCCTAGCACATATAAATGTCATTAGCTAACACACAAATTTAATGATATAATAGGGCATCATCATCGTGAACACATCTAAATAAACACAAACATTGCAATCTAAAATAATCACCACACACATCCTCAAATTAACATAAATATCATGGAAAATAACTACTATCACATACACATCTATTTGCAAGCACATTAAATGAACATATCTAACATGACCTAACAATATACACATCAACACCAACCTATAAATTAAGTACATAAACATGAACAACAAAATGCACATCAAATAACTACATCAAGTCAAATAAATGCATCAATTATTTTATACAAAGGACATAGTAGTGCCATTCTAGTCCACTGTAGAATACGATGGATGGTCAACTACTGCCTCAACATCTATTGAACTCAACTGAGGTGGAGGAGAAAGTGGTTGGTTTGCAACAGAAGATGCTGGATGGTCAACTACTGTCTCTGTTAACACTCCATAATTTCTTAAGGCTGTGAAAGAATTGTAGAGGTAACCACAAAACCACTTTTAAGTTTAGAAGCTAGCCCTTCTAAACTCAGAGAGGGATCTTTCTGTTAGCTTTGTTGTGGTGGGTTTTTAGGCTAGATATAAGGTTCACAATTTGGTTTTTTGAATTGCTTGGTTGAGGTTGCAAGGTAAGGCCATTGGGCAATGGAGTCAAAGTTTTAGAGTGATCAAGTACAAAAATATAGGATTAGAAATAATAGGGCAAGGTAGGCAGGTCATTGGATCTTTAGAGCTTGACGGAGTGATAGGGAGGAAAAAAGTTTAGAATCAATTAAACATAGAGCAATTCATAATTATATATTTAATTTCAGTTGGAAAACATATGTATTTTTTAAAGCAAGGACATAGTGTAATTAAACAATTTCAACCCATAATTTTCTTTTAAACAATAGAGGAAAGAAACACATATGAAAAACAAAGATATTACAAAATTACAAGTAGAATAAACATCACTAATTAAGTCTGACACATGAATCCTAGAACGATGTCTCTATTAATGAAAAATGATCACTCTAGCTTGGTGAACAACTTTACATCAAATGGTAGTCCTTTCTTGCTACAGGTACCACATTAATACTTCAAATTCTGAAATATTTATACAAAATTCTAAAACAAAATCTTGAATAAAAATCTCAAGATTTATTACAAAATGTCCTAAACTGATTACAATAATTATGGAATAAAACCCCAAATAATAACTAATAAAATAATATCTACAATTTATCTAATGGAAACATTGAACTGTTCATTAAACTCTGGAATTGGCTTTTTGAATGTTGGAAATCTACAAAATGATCCTCAATCTGCTGATCTTCTACTGCTAGGTGCCTTAGACTGATGATATCTTTATGCTCTTGAAATCTGGGAAAAGGTTGAAACTATTTTCACAAAATCTGCTAACTTCCCTTTTAAATCTGATTGATCTGCCATTTGCATTAACTAGTTGACCCTTTGAGTTAGATTTCTATCATTTTTTGTGTTTCATCTATTTTTGAATACTTCATTATTGTCACAAAATATTTGGGGAAAAATATATATTTTAAATAATATTTCCAATTTTTTTTGATTAAACCCTTAAATGAATTTCATAATTAAAATTTCAACATATTCATTTTAATGATTTAATAAAGCATCTTGTTTTCAAATCCATGTATTGTTTTCCTTCCCATGGATTTTGAAACCCATGTATTGTTTTGTAAATCCATGGCTTGTTTCCTCTTCCCATGGGTTTTAAAAAACCATGTGCTGTTTTTCCATGGTTAGTAAAGTATTTTTATTTTACCTTTTACCCCTGTAAAATTAATTTGGATAAGTATTTATCCAAATATTATTTTCCCATACTTTTTCCTTCATAATTCCTTTTCCTGCTTATCTTTGTAAAACTGTTGTTGGTTTCCATACTAACCATCGATTTATTTATTCATAGATCTCGAGGCATTTAACATTGGGGAAAATTAATGTATTAAATGTGGGGTGGGGCCACAACCATTTGTTTGACTTTTGGATTTGACGTATGAAAAATAAATCTAGTTTATATAGTTTAGATATTTGGTTTGTTTGTTTGTTTGTTTGTTTTGTTTTGTTTGTTTTGTTTGTTTTGTTTTGTTTTGTTTTTTTTTAACTTAAGTTTTAATATTTTAAATAAATAATTTTATAAAAATATAAATATACATATTTTATAAATTGAATTTTATTTAAAATAAAAACCTTTTTTAATCTACAAAAACCTCATAAACTTCATGGTTTAGCATACCAAACTAAGCATGTTGGGGCATAAATTTGGCTGAAAGTTATCATGTGCTAACAACCTCAACACAATTTGTAAAACTCTGATGTGGAGGAGGAGGTGGCTGGTCTACTCTGTCAGGAGAAACATAAGGCACATTCTCTATCTCTGACATCTCAACATCATGCGAGTGATGAGGAGGTGTACTACCAGAATGATCATCAACACCCTGATGACCATGATTCGATGGTGTGGTACTACCAAAAAAATCATGATCACCACCCTCATCATCATGATCATGATCACCAATCTCATCATCATGATCATGATCACCACCTTCATCATCATGATCACCACCCTCATATGATGTATTTTCCACTACATGCCATGCATCCCTCATCACTTCCAGTACCCTACTAGCTCTGATGATATGATGCACAAGAGACATCATCTCGTGCGGATAGTCCCTGTACAGATCTACAAACATAGGATTTGGTCTGATATCTCAAGCCCTCGTAGGGAAGACTCCCTCGTAAACCAAAACTTTGGTCAATATGTCGTAGTAATCCCTCCGAAATCGCAAACCATACCTATGGAACTGAATGCCCATGCCCCCCTTGAGGATGCACCTCAACCTCTTGGGCCTCACCCATCTCCTCATCTCCTCCATCCTCTGGGGGAGGAAGTGTGTCCCCATTGAATGTGCCATTGTCTAAAAAATATGTAGTATACAATAATAATTAGACAATTTCATTAGAAAATTTAATAAAACAAGTTAAAGAACGCGCTAGAATAAATTTTATTCTAATTAGTTAAAACAATAAAATGAAACTAAAATAATTTAAAGAAAACCTTAATACTACCTCTATCATCTGGAGGCTCAGCTGCTGTGAAGAGGATGTTGGGACATTGTCTAAAATCAATCCCCATGTATAGAAATGCCAACACAACAAACACATGCTCATCCTCACTGGTTAGTAGTGCTCTTGCCTCGGTGGAAATCCTGGACTGATACTCTGGAGGGCCCCTCTTTGGCATAATATGCCCCCACATGCACATCCATACCTCAGTGATCAACCTAGGAGAGCGATAGTCAAATGTAGGTCTCGTCTCTAGAAACCTCTCAAAAAATAAACAAAAAATATCTGAAGTGAAAGGGAAGTTTGACCTTCCATGTGTCAATGCACGACATCTATCTAAAGCCATACAAAACTTCCTCAAAAAAATGACAAAACTTCTGATACAACATGGTGCCTAAATCGAAGAATCAACATAATAAAAAAGAGAGAAACTAATGTGCTACCCATCACTACTAGAGTGTGCAATGGTGGTGACTAATAACGAGAAGCACATAACCTCCTGTGCAACAAAAGAAGAAATACATAGTTTTTCACCACACACTTGAAAATATGATAGATGTACTGCATGAGGCCCTACATATCTTTGAGTGTAGGCAAGATGAGTCTCAGTTGCAACCCCATGGGGGACATCATGGAACTGAGGAAAATCCTACCCTCTCTTAGCTCTTACTCTTGCTAAGAGAGTCCACCATTTGCTCTTACTCTTGCTGCTACTCCCTCTAATGACATCTCTACTACATGATTGACATATAAAATACATCAGCCTCATACATAAAATACAATTTTTATTATTAAATTAAACATGTATTTATAAATATGGAAACATAACTTTCAATTAAAAAAAAAAAATTCATCGGTGCGCTCAAAACATAGTCATGCACCGACTCCGGTGTACTATCAAACATAAACACAACGATATCGATGTGAACATAAGTGTGACACACCATTGTTGGTTTAAAAATTTAAAATTTCATCGTGGTGTGTCACACTTATGCAGGTGTGCACGTATAACCTTTTTTCACCGGTACAGAACGTTCAAGTTATCAAATGCATAGAGCTATAACTATATTTTTAAATATTTATTTTGCGGTGCATTTGGTAAATATAAACGCATCGGGCGTAACACACTAACGTACAATTTATTGCTTTCCTGGAGCGTTTTCATTTACGAAACAGATCACAACAATAATAATGCATTATGTTCACGCACCAAAATGCAATGAACCTTGTAAATTTATAGGGTGCAAAAATATCAGTGCGAGCCGGACATATCAAGTGCACTGTATGGGGAATTTTTTTTTTTCAAAAACACTGGAAATTCTAAGATAATTTACAATTATAATATGCTAAAAAATTAAATTAGAGAGAAACATAAACACTAACACGTAATGGAGAAAAATAAATTTACCAGGATTTGAAAAATTGGAAAGTTAGGCACTAAGCATGGTAAGAAAGGATGGTGAGCAAGAGAAGCACTTATGTTAGGGCGCTTTCATGGGGAAAGAGTGAAATGGTGCTTCAGAGCTCTCCAACACTGTAGATGGTAAAAATGAAATTTATGGCTGGGAGCTTTTTTTTATTTAACCCTCCTCCAATGCATTGTGTTATCACTTAGAATTTTCTCTAGAAGTTATCCGAAGAAAGAAAATGACCGAGGTAACCACAAACCAACTTTTAAGCATAGGCTCTAGCCAACCTATGGCTCAGAGAGGGCTCTCTCTATATGATTTAACTTTGTTTGTTGGGATTTCAGGCTAGTTTTGAATGTTTAGGGAGTTTTTGATTTGTATTAAAGATTGGAATCCTTAAAACAGATGGATAGAATGATGTCTTTAGACCATTGGTCTATGGAGTCAACAGAGGGCAGCAGAACTAGAATTAACTCACTAAAGGGAATGTTCAAAGGGATGGATAGTAGAGTAGAGTGCAGGTCTTTGGGCCAGAGGGGTGAAATGGTTTGAATCAGGGCGAGAGAGAAATCAAGAATTCTTAGACCGAGACTTAAACGAGGAACAAAGGGTAATCGGAAACAAAGGGCAATTAAGAATCCTTTGATATAGATTATAAAGAGACAACCTAAACTAAGGAGAAATTAAGAATTCATTAACTTAGATATCAGTAGAAAACATTTATATGCCTAACTGTTAAAACAGAGTGTAATTAAACAAATTCTGAGATAATACTCCAGTTATAGCATTCAGATTTAGATATACATCAAAGGCCGTGGAAAAAATTTAAGAAAGATAACAACAACATGAGAAAATACTTGTCTGCACTTCGCTCTACACATGAATCCTGTGAAATATCTTGTCTTTATTCATCAATCCAGCTTGCTAGTCCAGTTAGTGATACAATAGCTTTAAATTCTTTTGATCAAGAAGTCTATAGAAATGTCTAAGAATCCACACTACATACTTCGATTTGTGAAGTATTTATACAAAAATTTATTACAAAATATCTCAAACTAACTTGAGATTTAATCTAGGAAATACAAATATCTTCTTGCAAGAAGATAGAGACAACTATTGAACTGCTTTCATGCTGTCCCTTTTATTGTGGTGCTACTGGCCTTTACAGTTTGGTTTGTATCCCTTTATGCTCTTTGCTGTTTGAACTTTCTTGCTGGAGGCTTTAGTTACTTTTGGCTTTCATCTGATACTCTTTAGCCATGCTGACCTGACTTTACCTTTTATTCTGTTGATTGTACATTAACCTTTTTACTACATTTTACTATAGTAAATCAATCAATTTTACACATAATTTTGCATCAGGTAACTTGATTTTTAACATCCTTCTATATATCTCATCTACCTCAGTGTGCTTAGCAAAAGTAGGCCTAGTGATGAATAGGTGTTTCACCTCATGCTGGAGTAAAACAGGTTTTCAAATGTCTGGTAAAGAACTTTACCTGTTGGCAATGCCTTTATTGATGATGTACTGCTCTGTTCTTTAGCTAGCTCTCTGATTTTTGATGTTATAATCCTGTTGTGTCATGAGCTTATCATTTATGACCAAGGGACTAGGTAACCCTTTCTCTCTCAAAATTTGAAACTTGGCCATAAATCTATCAACTGCCAGCTGCATATTTTGACACTTGTCCTCCAAGTTTAACATTAAGTTTCTTTTGGAAAGGACCTTTCTTACCTCGAAAATTGTTTCTGTCCTATCCTCTATATCCAATTCTTGAATTTCATATTTGTTTTTACTGTTGAGGAAGTGGATAAGTCTGGTTGCATCTTTGGGTATGTCTCCTAGTTCTTCCTTGACTTTTTGGATAGCTTCTGTAGCTAACTTTATCAGGTCTATCTGTTCAAAAATCACTTGAATTGATGGAAAAATATCATTGATAGAGTCAATGATATTGGCCCATAATAGTTCCTTGGCTTGCCTAAGGGGTTCCTTTAGTGTTAGATCTTTCTCGATGGCCTTTAATCTTTTATTCATTTTAGCAGCTTTCTGCATTTCTTCCTTGTGCATGATATTGGCAAGCTTACAATCTGTTTCCAAGCTTGTCACCTTTTCTTTCAGTTTGTTCATTTCTATAGCCTGAATAGACATTTCCTCCATGGCTCTGACCAACTCTACTGTTTTTACTCCTGATGCACCTACTGCTGATGTAGACTCTGTTGAAACAAGTTGTGTTGTAGGCATGGGAGCTGTGGGAGCCAATGATGTTGCCAGAATTGAAGGGACTGCTGTTGAGACCGTTGGGATGACATTTGCAGATGTATTGGCAATATCACTTTGATTCAATTGAATTCAAGTTTCTAGTTATTTCTCTGTCTCCATTAACTAATCATTAAGTTTTAGGACCAAATCCATCAACTCTTCATGTTTGGTTTGGCTCTCTAAGACCTTCTATGTTTGGGGATGTTGCAGCTGAGGTATCTTCAATTGTTTTTTCAATGCAACAATGTCATCATTTTTTCTCTTAATCAGTTGTTCAGTGGCTTTGATATCTTTGGGATCATGTCCCAATTCAATCACTAAGTCTTCCAAAGACTTGATTCTAGTATCCTTGGTCTGTGAGGAGGCCTTCTCTAATTGATATTAAGCTGAGATATTGCTCAACGAATTTTGTAACTGATGAGAAGCTATGGCTTTACCTGTGAGGGTGGAGTATATCATCTCTCTAGCCTATTTTTGCAATTCAATTTGGTCTATGGGATGAATATCCCTTGCCATCACTTCAAAATCAATTCTCTTGTAATTTGCCAATGTCCTTGGCTGTTGTGTAGTTGGTTTTATGAAGGACATCTGTAGTTTTCCCTCTTTGATGTCAAAAGTAGACATCAACCTGGTCTAAGTAACCAAGATGAGATGTAAAGAAATCAAGATGAGAAATGAGAAACTAAAGGCTCAAACTTATGCTCAGTATATCAAACTCACACCTACTGGGTTACTTCAGAAGGAAAAGAGTGAACAACAACGCCCAAATTATGTATTAATCATTAAATAGTGAAATCATTACAATAGTTGAAGCTTTGAGACTTAAAACATAAAACAATCCTTCCTTCCTCCTATCCTATCATGAATCCTTGCTTCTGAATCTCTAATTCAAATCATCAATTCGCCATCATTCGAATCCCCAAAGTCATCCTGAAGTCTCTCCCAAATCATCCCCATCTCTGATCTCTGTTTTCATTTAAATAGAGAGAGATCAGAGAGAAGTTACAATAAGGATAATTACAACATGGTTCCTATTACAAAATTGGTTTGCTTCTAACCATTTGATCAACAAGAACAAGGCGAATTTGGCTTTGCAGCTGAGATTTGGAGGACGGCCGCAACTGCAAATCTGAGAAAATCGTGCTCAAAGAACCCTGCGTTTCTCTCTGTACAAGCTGAATTTGGGCAAACCGTTCTTTGTTAAAGTTAATTGGGCCCGTTCTAGACAAAACCCATGTTCCGGATTTCTCAAATTCGTCTTCATTTGCTCAGAATCTCAACCGCAAAACTGTCACTCTTTAAACCAGCGAATTTCTGAGTTGGCAGATTTAAAAATCAAATCTTCAATCTGGAAGTTACCTTGGAGGCTAAAAATGGTGAATAATGTTATAACCAACTTATTAGAACTATCATTGATAAAATAATGCATAATCATTAATTTATTAGAAATAAAGGAGAATAAATAATATTCATCCATGAGAGCATAAATTATTTATAAAATGGATTTAAATGATAAATTATAATAGATGATATAATAGAGAAGAGTAAAAATGGATGAAATAAGTGTTACAAAGTGGTCGTATTCATGGCCCAACATACCCCCACACTCAATATGTTGCATGTCCTCATGCAACGAAAACTGAATATATTGCATGTCTTCATGCAACCCAAAGACAAAAACCCATGTGTTAACCAAGCGATAAAAAATATGTTCATCTCAGCTCATGAAATGGATAGAACAAATGAATTCTTCCTTAATTAATGAATATTCACTTTTAGTAATCTTGATGAAGGCATAACAATTTTTACATTGACATTCAACTATATGTATGAAGTTGCAGCAAAATATGACATAGATAACAGCAAACTTCATTAACCATTTTCCCAAAAAATACAAACTAGATTTTGTTGAAATGTTGCAAGTAGATTTGTAATATCTGAAGGCTTCTATGATCTAAAAATCAGATCGTTTTGATGCATGGATCATGAGATATAAACAAAATTGCTGTAGGTGAGAGTGCATGATTTCCGAAATTTTATGAACCAATATTTCTTGAAATTGTGTGGGTTTGTATTAATGATACGTATGTGTTTTCCAAAAATTACAAGAATTGAGTTCATAGTTTTAAAAATATGTGGAAATCAATTTCTGCACTGTGTAAAAATGAAATTGTATGCCTTAAATAAGGAAGAAAGTAGAAAACATCCATCATGCATAGCAATTCCTCCCCCTCTCTGAAAAATTAGCATGTCCTCATGCGATGCTAGAAAACAAAGAGAGGTGGTTGCTACCAGTTGTTGAATTCTATGCTTGGTGTAAAACAACATGAAATAAGGGAGGTTTTGAGAATGAATAAGAATAGCAATGGATGATAAAGAATATGAATGACATGGTCATAAGAAAGAAATGAAGGAACAAAACACTCCCCCACACTCGAAAATGACATGCTGCTGAAAAAGGGGAAGTGGTAAAGATGTGGAATGAAGGATGACAAATAATGTTCAAAATGGATTTTCATTAGATTCTCCTAAATTTATAATAAATTAGAAAACTATGCAATTTTACCTCAAGTTTTACCTCCAAAAATGTGGAATGACATATAAATACTGGCAGTTGTTGAAGCTGATGTAGGCAGAGTTGGTGCTAAAAGTGATGCAAAAGGTGGAATCCAGGGAAGCACATCATGTCTGAAGAATTGTTCATGTTCGCGAGTCTCTACTGTGAAGTGCAATAGTGTGGTCATGCTACGAATAGAATTCTGCCCATACTTGTTGTTCTCCTGTAAACAAAACACTATTTTGCATACAATGTTCTTGAATCCATAGTGTTAGCTTTGAATAGCAACAGATAAAATGCATGCAAAATTTGAATTAGAAAAACTTATGTATACATGCAATACTAATATGTTATCAAATCAACAAGGTATGGCAAAGTGTAGTAATCATATCGCATGCAACCCCATAATGCATACATTCCCCCCTCCAATTGGAAAATGGGTTCCATAACCATAAAGCATATGAAAGGGGTGGTGTTGATGACAAGGCAAGGGAGTGAACAATAAAATAGTAAATGGAGCAGAGTACACATATCAATGATAGGACGGTGAAAGTTATGGTTATATTGAGAGCAAAGTGTGTAAAGATAGTTATGAATAAGAGATAGGATGCTTTGGATTGATGATAGTTTATGCAAAACGAAAAAGGACAACAATATGCTAAAAAGATGCTTTGCTGACGGTATTCTAGCTGAAAATGATGTGATTGATCATAAAACAATTTCTCATGCATAAAGGTTCAAAACAGGGAAAAAGTTAAGGAAATAACTTCTCTGATAAAAAGAAAAATAAGAAAAGGGTATTATAATAATAATTGACGATAAGATATAACTTCAATACCATAAGCAGAGCCGCTACTGCCAGCAGACATTCATAGCCTCGGCAGGGTTGCTTTTTAACCCATATGAGCCAGGATCCTCAATTTATAAATGGAGAGTTACAGTGCTGTTCTACAGAAGAGATCAGTGTGCTGGCGTGGTAACCAGATAATCACACTGCCATTCACTGGGATGTAGCAAAAAGTGATCAGGCCGGCTCATGATGAGACCTCCTGTTCCAAGGATAATTTGGCTATCCAATGGATCATAACCCTAGTGTGGTGGCCATAACGGGACTCTGTTACATCCTTATGAACATGGTAGGCTGGCTCGTAATGAGACCCCCTATCCTCCATCTGGGAACAAAATTTTGTTATATTTACACATTTTTATGATAAAAAGAGGGAGGCTCAGTACTCCTTAAGAGCAGGGATGGCGGAAGAAGTTGAAGATGTCAATAGAAAAAATATACCCATAATCTCATTTATTACAGACAGAGAAGATTATAACTAGGGATGATGGAACCAGCATGGTATTAAGATGATCAATCAATATCATGTTCAACAGAAAACAATGCAGTAAAGTAGTATATAAATAATTGTGTCCCTTTTGAAAAAATCTATCATCAAGGAGCTGTCCTTTTAAAGATTATAACGTGAATGATATTAACTTTGCTTCAAAAGAACCCATAATTCTTGTCCTGATAAAAGTAGTGTACTTCATGCCATAAAAGGGAATCGGTAAAATGTGGTTGAGATGAATTAGGAATAATATCACAAGAGGAAGAAAAGGGTTGCTCTCAAAAATACTCCCAAAGTGTTGCTTTTTTGAATGAACAACAAAAACACTCAAAAAAGTGTTATTCCTTGTAGGGAACAACAAAGGAAATGCACACCAAAAAGCAAAAATACACACAAAAAAAATGTGAGAATGCGAATGCCGTTCCTTTGGAAAAAGGAACAGCAAAAATCAAAAGTACCGTTCCTTTGAAAAAGGAACATCAAAAATGAAAAGTGTCGAAGTGCTGTCCCTTTCGAAAAGGAACAGCAAAACGTGAAAGTGCAAAAGCGCTGTTCCATTTCGGAAAGGAACAACAGCTGTTCCATTTCGAAAAGGAACAGCAAAATGTGAAAGTGCAAAAGTGCTGTTTCATTTCGAAAAGGAACAGCAAAACGTGAAAGTGCAAAAGTGCTGTTCCATTTCGAAAAGGAACAGCAGCTGTTCCATTTCGAAAAGGAACAGCAAAATGAACTGTGAAAAAGGAACAGCAAAATGAATGGCTGAACCAAAAAGTGCTATTCCTTTAGAAAATAAATAGCAAAACGAAAATGATGTCCCTTTGAAAAAGGAACAGCAGGAACGACAAAAATGCACACAAATGCTGTCCCTTCAGAAAAGGAACAGCAAAATACACAACCATAAAATGCAAACACGCAAAGAATGAATTAGTTGTTCACTGCATTGATGCTGAGGATGAGTTGCACTTTGAATGAAGCAACACCTGAAACACAAAATATAAGAGAAATTAGAAAAGAAACAACAAAAAGCAGTATGTAAATAAATAAATTGAGTTGCAACAGCTATGATGTTATGTCAAAAAAATGATCTATTCGAAAAATGTTTTGGCAGCAAAGACATGACATGAATCTTCAAATGGAAATCAATTCTTCATTTGTTCTATTATGAATCCGTTGGGTAATGATTTGGATAAAATTCCTTTGTTTTATAAAAATTTCTTTGAAAAATCACTCGTCCATAAATTGACCTTCTTTATTTTCCCAGGACCTGCAAAAAACGAGTGTCTACCTGCAATAAAACATTCAATCATGGAGAAAGAGAGGTGATCGGGCTCCCCTAATCCAAGAATTATGCAAAAAACAACAAGTAGTTACTCTGTATAACAAATCCATTGAGAAAATAACAAAGTAAAATTTATCTGTCACTTGCGGGAGAGCAGTGGCGAATCATGCTAACCTGCAGCGTTTTAATCACAACTTCTTTGTTTTTTGTCGAAATTGAGTGATTCCAAAGCAAAATGAGAGCTAATTCAAAGGTGTATCTCCAATAGAAACAGGTTTTAAAAAATCAATGATATGATATGTCAAATTTGTTTAGAACAACCTGCATAATAGAGTCATTTTCGATTACCCGGCTTAGACCAACAGTTTATATTTCAAACATAAATTTTTCGTTTGATGTCGGATTCGAATGATTCAAATTGGAAATGAAAATAGATTCATTTATTGATCTCTAATAGAAACAGGTTTTGAAGACAAGAAGAATTGATAGGTCAAATATTGTAAGGAACAGCCGGAAAGACAAAGTTTTAAGAGTGCTGATTTACGATAGACAGTCAGTATTTTGATCATAACTTCCCCATAAGATATCGAAAATGAGTGATTCCAATTGCATTGTAAACTATATTCATAGGGGAATCTACCATAGAAACAGGTTTTAAAAATTCATTCATTTAGGCCTCCAAAAACGGACTGTCCCAACTCTGTTCCTGAGCTGCCCGCTAGACATCCGGTCAATGTTTTGGCTCTAACTTTTTCGTTTCAAATCCAAATTGAGTGATTCAAATTGGGTTAGAAATTATACATCAAGGGCTACTTATGGTAGAAACAGGTTTTAAAAATATGGTCATTTAGGCCTCCAAAAACTGACTGTCCCAACTCTGTTCCTGAGTTGCCCGCTAGACACCCTGTCAATGTTTTGGTTCTAACTTTTTCGTTTCAAATCCAAATTGAGTGATTCAAATTGGGTTAGAAAGTAGACATCAAGGGCTACTTGGGGTAGAAACAGGTTTTAGAAATATTCACTTTTGGTCCCTCAAAACATGACTGTCCCGATTGTTTTTCCAGAAAGTTCATCAAGCCCGCAAGCCAAAAAAATGAAATTGAAGCATTTTTTCAAATTGGTGATAAAAATGAAAATGAGTGTTTGTAGAACTTATTATTTCCATTTTAAATCATCTACATACACAAATTATTAAAAATTTTTTATCACCGATGTTGATTTCGATAGCATGTTGCAACAAAAACAACTAGTTTTACAAAAGAACAAAATGCACTTATTTATGTCCTTATTTTATTTTATTTTATTTTTTTCACTAACCTACTTTGATTGAAGGATGAATATGACTACGTATATGAGTACTTCCAGTGAAGCCATTTTCGAAATACGGCTTCACATATGCACATACCCAAATTTGAAAAATGCCTGTTAATGGATATTAGGGTATGAGAAGCCAACTTCCCTTCAAAAAATGGTATCAAAAATTGTTGAAGCATGGAGTGATGTTGCAAACAAATGATGGAGTGAAACCAATCTTCAATGTATCCTTTATTTTCTTGATTTCGCATAGCCATCATATCATGAAGTTCTTGAGCTTTTAAAATAGCTTGTTGATGCATAGTAAAAGAAACCTCATTTTCTTCCATAGCTTCTACAATTTTTGCATTTGAAACATTCTGAATCTCATTGTAGGTTTTCTCTAATAACACATGTGAGATAGAATGGGTGGGAAGGGTGGGTAAATTTGCCAGTTCAACATTGTAAGCATGTTGTACTGGTTTATTATGGTGAGGGTGTGGAATTAGTTGAGCAGGAAAATGTGTAAGGAATGGAGCATTTTGATGATATGGTTGATTGGGTTGTGTGAATGGTTTTGATGGGCAAACAAGATATTATGGAAGAGCTGGTGGAGAATATGGAGAATGTGCTTGTGCTACAAGATGAGGGAGAGTAGTCATGCAATCATAAGGTGAACCGTGCCAAACTTGTAGACAAGATTGTTGGTTATATTGAGATTGACATGGCTGCTCTAACACATTAGCATTCCATAATGGATTATGCAAGTATGACAATGGAGAAAAAGTGTTTTGAACCATACCTGTAGGCCATGATTTCCATGGTTTTGACCTTGTTGCAGCTTCCTTACCTCTTTGATATGCTACTTCCATCCTAGATAAGGAAGAGTGAGTATCTATGAGATGCTCCTTTCGGTCCTGAGGGTAAAATACTTCATCAAATTCTTCATTTTTATGAACCTGCAAAACATCCAATTTTTCATTTAGAGAGCTAATAAAATCAACTTTAAAATTTTCAAATAACACATTGATTTCATCTCTTATGTCTCCTATTCTTGCAGCAGATTTGGAAAAGAAAGAACAAACATCTCTAGAATTCTTACCAGCCTTAGAGATTCCTCTTGAATACCTTATGCACAATTCACAAACATCATCATATGATAACTGAAAAACATCACCTTTTCCTATCAGATTTAAGAGTTCTAAAAATTTATCTTTAATTCCTCTAAGAATGAGTGTTTTTAAGATCTCTTTTTCCAAATGCTTATGCTTTGATTTTTGAAGGTTATAATGAAATCGATCTACATAATCCTCCAAACTTTCATCTTCCCCTTGTATCATACCGAAAATATCTTCATTGGATTTGCAATAGTCTTGGTACTTCTTCAAGAATATGTTCTCCATGTCCTCCCATGATTGGATGCAATTCCCACCTAGGCTCATGAACCATCGGAGAGCTGCTCCTTTTAGAGTAAGAGGAAACACTTTCAATCTTTGATCATTAGTACAATAATCATATCCTCTACAAAGTATTTCGAACTCAAATAAAAATGTATCTGGATCTTCATTTGCTAAACCATGAAAATTTGGTAAAGATGGGGGAATTATGTGCATTTGTGTCACTTCTCCTAGATCTTTGATAGGAAATTCAAAAGTAGAAACGTGAGCCATTTCTTACCATAATATAAGATGTTCTTCATGTGTTTCTTCAAGGCTCCTTCTTCAAATGTTCCTGTCAATCGGTTAGTGAAATGGGTGGTGCTTACATCACCACTTGCGTGAGATCATGTGATTCATTTTTTTAAAAATTTCTATCTTTTTCCTAATTATTCACACAAAAATTCAAACATCTATTTCTACCCTAGGTTCTTTAACAGTCCTGCTGGAAAGCGGACGGGGGAGCAGGGCTTTTACATGCTCCGTACGCAGGTTCTTACCTTTCGTTTTTAAGATCCAACTCTTCCCTAGCAGGCACTCATCAGATTCACACTACTCTTTAGAAATGGCTACACTCTCCCCGGCAACGACGCCAAAATGTGGAGCGATAAAAAGGTGTCATTAAACTCCTAATTACCTCACATTAATTGTCAACCCAGGGACGACTTTTTATTTCAAGAGTGTACTCAGTCTGAGGCGGCTATTTACTCAAGAGTAATGTTTAGTAGTACAGCGTTCAGAGAACACAAGAGTAGACGGATGCTAAACTATGACTAAATTACTTCAAAAGGATAAAATCACACAAGACAGCTTATCAGTCAAGGGTGCGGAAGTGATAACCCATCCCTCTAGAAACTGATGGAAAGGAAATTAGAGCATGGACCATAGGTCTGGGAGCTAGGCAGCGACTGTTGAGGCTCACTACAGCCTTAGACCTTCTCTCACACCAAAGCAGCAAATGCAAGTAAATGGAACGACAGAAAGTAAAATAGAACAACAAATAGGAAATGGAAGAGCAAGTCTAAAATGGAACGGCCGTAAATGGAACAACAAACTGGAATTAAAGGAACCGAACAACAAAACTAAGTAATTGGAAAGACACAACAAACTATAAATGTAATTGAATCAGCAACCTTAATCCAGCAGCATGAACATTAATCGCAGTTATTGAAGCAATTACAATCGCAGTTATATTTGAGTAGTAACTTAATTGAACAACCATGGCAATTATAAATGAGCAGCAGTTAAATGGACCACGGTTCTTAATTAGACAACGCAGTATTAGATCGAAATTATCAGCAGTACATTTCAAGTTATAATTAATAATTCTATCACTCACGCAATCCATTTATGATTTCAATATAACAAAGTAATTTCTGCGAAATGTTCATAAACAAAAGATCGCTGAACAAAACAATTTAAAGAAATGAAAAGGAAAACAAACCGTCACACATCAGCAATTGTAAAGATATGATACATAGCAGTAGCAGCGTACTCCACCAGAGGCTGGGCCCTTAGCCGCCAGCGGACGCTGCTGGGTTACTTCAGAAGGAAAAGAGTGAACAACAACGCCCAAATTATGTATTAATCATTAAATAGTGAAATCATTACAATAGTTGAAGCTTTGAGACTTACAGCATAAAACAATCCTTCCTTCCTCCTATCCTATCATGAATCCTTGCTTCTGAATCTCTAATTCAAATCATCAATTCGCCATCATTCGAATCCCCAAAGTCATCCTGAAGTCTCTCCCAAATCATCCCCATCTCTGATCTCTGTTTTCATTTAAATAGAGAGAGATCAGAGAGAAGTTACAATAAGGATAAGTACAACATGATTCCTATTACAAAATTGGTTTGCTTCTAACCATTTGATCAACAAGAACAAGGCGAATTTGGCTTTGCAGCTGAGATTTGGAGGACGGCCGCAACTGCAAATCTGAGAAAATCGTGCTCAAAGAACCCTGCGTTTCTCTCTGTACAAGCCAAATTTGGGCAAACCGTTCTTTGTCAAAGTTAATTGGGCCCGTTCTGGACAAAACTCATGTTCCGGATTTCTCAAATTCGTCTTCATTTGCTCAGAATCTCAACCGCAAAACTGTCGCTCTTTAAACCAGCGAATTTCTGAGTTGGCAGATTTAAAAATCAAATCTTCAATCTGGAAGTTACCTTGGAGGCTAAAAATGGTGAATAATGTTATAACCAACTTATTAGAACTATCATTGATAAAATAATGCATAATCATTAATTTATTAGAAATAAAGGAGAATAAATAATATTCATCCATGAGAGCATAAATTATTTATAAAATGGATTTAAATGATAAATTATAATAGATGATATAATAGAGAAGAGTAAAAATGGATGAAATAAGTGTTACAAAGTGGTCATATTCATGGCCCAACAGATGGCCCCTGTGTTTCCTCAGATAGAGCTGTGCCTTTAATTCTATCCAGCTCAGTATCAATTATTTCTACTAAGCCTTCTGTGTCTTCCTGCTCTGAAATAGGATTTAGCCTAGGTATTTTGCTCTAACTAGTCCCATACTATATATTTGATGTGCCCATTCCTGAACTTGAGGGTTCCTCCCTGGTCCTTTTGGGGTTATTTTCCTCATTCTGAGGAGTTTGCATGATAGGAGGGGTGCTCATGGCTGGCTCTTGCTGTTCAGGTACCTGTAGAAATGAGCTCTCATCAAATTGTCTTTCTAAGTCACATAAGGCATTCTCTACATCTACCTTTGTACTGTCTCTATCTACAAGAGTGTTTTCCACCCACTCAGATTGATTTTCATATATTTCTATCTCTGGTATGGGGTGGTGAATATAAGGTCCCAACTTGGCCTTCTTTCTCAATTAGGTCATAAATTCTTGGGGGTCATACCTCCACATGAAACTCTTTTCGAACTTTATTTGCTGCAAAATTTGGTTTGCCTCCTTCCCTGTCTCTCTAGAATTGTAGATGAAGGGGGCTAACTAGTTTTTTACTTTGAATTTTCATCTTTTCTTGGTCGAGACAAAATTATCTCATCAGAGTTCATTATTTGTCTATAGTACTCTAGAGAAAATAACCTCAGGGGGAGGTATTTGGGTAGTTTATATGGTGCAAGTTGGCAACCATAAATTCTTATCTCTGTGTGGTTTTGGTAAAAGTACGAATCTCCCACTTTGCTTTGTTTAGACAACTGAAGGACCCTTTTGATCTCTGGACTTATCCTGGGTGGAGGGCTTCCTTTCAACATAGTCATGACTGGATGAACAAAAGAATATATAAAATCTGAATAGGTACATGGTGACTCAAAATTATGGAACAATGGGGTCCAAAAAATGACAGACCTGGGTTGGCCTTTGGTATCCAGCTTCTGGAGGGGAAAAGGAAATATGTCTGGCTGATAATATAGGAACATATGGTAGAGGACAGATGAGTATTTGAACACTCTTTCATTGTGCATCCCGGTGAACCGTTCATGAATTCTCTGAGTTATGAACTCAACATAATTGTACAAAACAACAAGAGGCTGTCCTGGGGTATATATTGACATGAAGGCCAGGATAAGTTCATCAACAAATTCATCAGCGGAGCAGCCTAGGACACATGATGTCATGGTTATGATTTGTTTCCCCTGTTAGAGAACATGGCATAAAGATATGGTGGGGGAATTTTAGGAATCTGCTGCTCTTCAACAAGGAAATCTTAGAGCAATTGGGCTAGTCTAGAGGGACTTAACTTGGAATATTGGTCTAACAAATCTCCAATTGAGAGTGGAGTCAGGTTTGGTCCCGATTGGAGTTGCAGCATTTCATTTATGGAATCAATTGTAATGGTGAATAGAATCTTTTGGTGAGGGGACATAATAGCTCTCAGGCTGGGAATGTAATAGGCATGGCACTGGTGGACAATTTCAGGGAAAACATGTACCTTTGGGAACTAGTATTTGGGCAAATTTGACTCCCAAAGGCCAATATCATCAACATGGTTGAGGCATCTATCCCTACTTAAACAATGGATTTTAAGCAGGAGGTCCTGGGTAGATGTAACCTTAATTTGGAAATCCCTGTCAGCCAAGGGAAGGTGGTCGAGGTCCAAATGGGGAGTTGTAACAGGTCTAACATCCAAGGCAATAGGGGCAGCAATAATTTCGTTCTTGTGGATTTAAATTTGGCCCTACAAGTTTTTATTAAGAGGTTTCTCACGGGAACTGGGATTTTTTCAGAGGGTTCAACCGTGGTTTTTTAAATTTAGAATATTTATTCAATTAATATTACTTAATTGAAACACTGTACAAGGCTGAGCATTTCTGAATTTGAAAGGGCGAGTGGTAATTTGTGGTGAAATACCTAGAATTTGGTGAAAAATCTGCAAATTTTGGAGTTCAAAGTAGCTGCAGAGGTCTGAATGAATTTGGTATGGATTGAGAGGTTGAATGGGTTCTGTACAACTTTATTCAAGGATGAATTTAGAGTTCAAATGGTGATTTTGGTGTTTGCAGGAATCATACTGGTTCGTAGAGAAAATGAGTGAAAATGTGTGAAAAAGGGCTTCTCGGCCTTTTTATGGAGAAACAATTATTTTTTGGCAGGTGATTTCGAATGAACAGTAGGTGGTTTGACATGTTGAGCATGGAGGTGGTTTCTGAGGCCATCACATTGCTTATAGAGGCTGGGCAGTATTTCGGAGGGTTCACCCAATCTAGTCTAGAGCTTGACATGTAGCCTTCGGGGGGTCGGGGAAAACCACTTTATCGGGCGGGTAACGTTCGTCCATTAGGCGTGCCTGATATGGCTGTGGATGTTGGATGAGCGAGAAGTTGATCTAATGAAAGTTGGGTGGTAAACTTGCGCGGGGGAGATGAACAGGAGTTTAGGGGGGGTCCAGGGGCCTTAATCACGACGGTTTGTGATTAACATGGGGTTAATCATGAGGTTAGGGGATCAGGTGGAACTTAATGACAGAATTAACTAAGTTTACCGAGATTTGGTAAATTAAGTGGGTTTTGTCGGGATATGGGGTAAATGTATTAGTTTCTATTAAAACTAAGGGTTGGGGGTATTTACATAGGGATTTAGTTAATATACGGGAAAAGGGTTTCATCGGGGAGTTATATAATAAAGTTAAAAATTAATATGAAAAGTGATGAGTGGAGTGACTATATCCTTAGCATAATGTAAAATATGTGCATTTTATTTCATACATTTGGCACTTAGGATAAAGTACTTTTTGTGGGTTTTTGAAATGAAAAGGGTTTTAACATGGAATTGTTTTTACTTTTCCTAGGCAAAAGAGTTTTAACCTTAGGAAAAGGGGTTTTATTAGGGAAATGAGGGGGAGAATGGATTTTATGAAGGGGATTCTAGCACTTGTGTCCATAAGTCATTAAGCCGAGGGTCTGGTCCCACCAAAAGTTAGAGAAATGCTCTGAGCCTCTTTGACTTGTAGGATTCAAAGTACTAGAACATAATTGTGGATAGGAAATTAGTAAGTAAAGGGGAAATATGAATGAGGGGGAGTTAATCACATGAACTTGTAAACCTTTGCTTTTGCCTTCATAATTGATCATACATGTTGAAGTATGTATCCAAGCATGATGCATGTGTTTTGATCCAATTAGCTTTGTAGTTCAACAACCTTTCTTCTACTTACCCATCTCTTATTCTAACATATTTTCTTCATTTATTTGGGTGCATTTAGGCTAGCAAACCCTTATTCTATCTTTTATTTAATAAAACAAACTATCTATTTATAAGCTTATATCATCCAAGGGCTCAGATTAAACTCATGAACTCATTTTATTTTCTCTACCTATCTAATGATCTGCCAATATTAAACTGTTTGGTCAGATTTTATTCTCTAACTATAAACATAAAATTCAAAGCATGATATAATCAAGATTAAACATTTTGATTACCATGGATTGTGGCATGAATAACAAGCTACACACAATCATTATTATGCATAAATGTAAATAGTAGTGGCATGTAGACTTTCTCACTTTCATGGTCTCTTTTTGTTTTTTGGGGTTCATATATTTTCATTTTTTGACCTTTTCTCATTCTTTTTGTCCTTTGATTATTCTTTTAGGACATACCCTCTTTACATTTTTTTATTTTTTTAATATGGAAAACATTTGCAGAAAGCAAATGTATGTACAATAGTACAAGGCTTAACCTTAGTCATTCAAAATTATGACTCCTATTGGTATAGAAACCTAACACATTGCACTAACCGCACTGGTGCAAATATATCCAAGAGCACCATGTTTTTTTTAATTAAAAAATATATACTGGTGCTTTTCTTAAGACGCCTTAGGGTTTTCTAATACATGTACCACACCAGTGCTTTGTTTGACTATAGCACCACTCTAGTTTTAAAAATAAAAAAATTCCTAGTGGTGCTCTTTCGAAGATGCCCTGGGCATTTTAAAACATTTACCGCACCGGTGCATCGTTGGAAAATAACATTGCATTTTTTTGAAATTTAAAAACTAAAACAATGCTCCTTATTGGTATGCACATGGGTGCTTTAATACATGAAGGGCACTGATGTTATAGGTGTATATAGTAGCGACAATTTTTAAAAATTTCCTTTTTTTGGTGCTATCAATTATTCAAACACTAGTGCATTGTGTTATTTAGCGCACTGTGTTTTTTTATTTTATAGAAATAAAATTTCCATGATGCACCATGTTCTATGCGGCACTCATGCTTGTATGGATAGTAAAGCAATGGTGCATTTGTATATTGTAGATGTGCCATCCAAAAAACATCCGCTAAAACATCCGCCCACCCATCTCTGCTACAAACAAAAATTTGATCTATTTTTATAGGGGATTCCACAAAAACCTCCACTAGAAGGCATTTTCCTTGTAGTTTTGATTTAGTGATGCATCCATATTTTCCTATTCTAATACATTTACCTTTCAATTGGTGCAAGAATCGCCTCAATAGGAGTTCTTATGCAAAATTTATGCTACATGGAAGTTGACCTTCCTGTTTTGACCACCATATTTTGAGAGGATGCCATGTCAGCTCCCATTACTCATGGAAAGGGGGCTAGACATGTGATAATTACGAAGAAGGATCTATAAGAGTCCATATTTTAATTCTAGTTAAGATTTTAAGGAGTCAAATTTACGACTAGTAGGATATTGGGCTATGTTATAACCAAGCCACTAGGAGGAAAAATGGGTTTCATTCTTTTTGAGTCCATTTTGTTCCATAGGTGAGAATAGTAGATGAGAGGGATAGGGAGAGAGAGAAAAGAGAGTATTTTTTCACTATTGTATCCCACGGGCCACAAGAGTAACTTCCTTGTACTTCCTTGTATTTTCTATTTAGAGAAAGAGAGTAGAGTGGACTCACTTTCTAGCTAGGTTTTCTGCCGAATGGTTTTCCTAGGATATATCTTGTGTCAATTGTGGCTTGTGAGTTTTTATTTTATTGGTCTCTATTCTTGGCATAATTATGATTTTCATGCATGCACAATAACGATTAATTTACATATCCATAAATCTAATGAGAAATAAACCCTCATAGTGTATATTTTAGATTTGAAGTATAATTTTATTAGATCTGTTGCAAAGAAATATCCCTTGTAGTTTATGGGCCAAACAAAATATTAATATTCTTTTAATGTTAGTAAATGCTATGGATTCATAATAATCCTAACAATTTATCTATTAAATAATCATCTTAAAATATAATTCATTAATTACAAGTCAGGATTAAGGGCTAATTAATCACTAATCAACCTTAGTTATTAATCAATATTAACCATTAATTAAACATTTAAAATAATAAGATATATCATGCAAGGTGTGGGTATGTAGCTAGCATACACATACCTCATACATACACTAATAATACTTATCATAATCAAGCACATAAATCAATTACTTAGCATGTAGGTTAATAACATAATATAAAATAATAAGATTAGGGAGGGGGAATTACACCTAAAGGGATACCACGCAAGAGGGAAGTGGAGCATGAGATCTAGTTATTTCTAGATTCTCCATTGCCAAACATTAGGCATACAAAAAGTCTATTATAGAAGCAAGTGAGGTGAAGAAGTAGTTGTAGTAGCTACTGGAACATGGTGTGATTTATCCATATACATCACCATGTGGGTTACACATCATCATTGCACCAAAGAAGGATGGGACTTGGTAGATGTGTATAGAGTATAGGGAATCAAACAAAATTATGCTAAAGAATAGGTACCCCTTGTCTAGGATATATGATCTATTGGATTAGTTGTAGAAATCCAAATAATTCACCAAGTTGGAGTTAAATTTTAGATATCACTAGGTTCGAGTCAAAGAAGATGGCACCTATAAGACCACCATTAAAACTAAACAAGGTTTGTATGAGTGATTAGTCTTTTCGATTGGCCTACGTAATGCACTAACTAAATTTATGACGTTAATATGTTTTTCTTTCTAATATATCCATTTATCATTTGTCTATTTGTATGAGTTATTGGTATATAGTGTTACATAGGAGGATCACATCCCACATTTGACATAGGTGCAAAAGACATTAAAGAAGCACTTATTGCTAGAAAATCTCAAAAAGTGTGAGTTTTAGCAGTAGTCTTTGGTGTATATTGGGTATGTCATAGGTAAAGGAGAGTTAAATAGATCCTATGAAGATGGACGCCATCATGAAGTGGTAAATTCTTGCTAATGTTTTTATGGTTAAGAGTTTTGTTAGGGTGACACATTATTTGAGGAAATTCATAGCCTCATTTTCAATAATAGTAGCACCAATCCATTCCATAATAGTGAGTGGCAAGATTTTCCAGTGAGGAAAGGGTTAACAAAGGGTGTTTGAGGAGTTAAAGAAAAATATTAATCAAGCATCGATTTTGGCGTTACCAAACTTGCATAAACCCTTTAAAGTGGAGTGTTGGCTAGTTGAATTGTTTATTAATTAACAATCAAGTACCACATTAAATTGTCAACCTGGGAAAGTATTTTTATTTCAAAGGCTACTGCGTACTGTATGTACTTAACTCTAAAAGCATTATAATGCTGTAGTATGCGTAATTCTCACGTTATGTCATAACAGTGTACTGTAAAGATAAAATGAAAGCAGTTAATTTAAGATAACAAATCCGAAAAGAAGAGTGATGGATGCTCTGTTATCAGAGGATCAGGACCCTATCCTCCAAGCAAGGACGTTCAACACCTGCCCCTGTAACCAGATTGCTAATACACACTGAAATTCTAATTCACCGGTGAAGTACAACTTCAAACGATTAACAAAACAGAGTGCCAGCAAAAAGGAAATTATCAGAGGTAATGCTACAGAATCCAAAACAGAGTATCAGCATAAAGAAATCACCAAACACACTTACACACTTGACAGAAAAGTAAATGGGTGAATCTTGTGAAGAAGGTGGGCCCAGTCCCTCTCACAAGATTCCCCAGAACACAACTGTTGGATTAAGTACTCAGAACAATCTTCTATTCATCTGCCAAAAGATTCAGTACAATAAAAGTTCAGACTTTGCTGTTGTCTTTCAAAATTCCCCTTACAAAACTATTTCTCTCCTTCTCTAATGTAGATGTCTCCTCTTTATAGAGGAGACATCTATTACAATAGATTATCACAGTTCATTTAGTTAACCAAAAATAAGAGTTACAGAATGCTGTTATAACAGTGCGACCGTGTATTCCTTCTTGAGTTTGTTTCTGTTACACAGCTGGTACCCGAACTTCGCCCGTGCTCTTGGGATCCTCGTATTATCCTTCGCCGTTTCCCCATGGTTGCTGATTTAGTAAACCCGTGCTGTTCCTGATACTTTAGCAATCGTAACTGTGTTTTGCCCTTTTTGGACAGTTGCTGATTATGCCGCGTCAGCGTGGAATTCTGGCAATCTCCAGATAGTTGCCGTTTGTTATTTCCAGTTGTTGCAAAAATAGCATTCTCCTGCTTTTAGATGGTTGCCGTTGCTGGCTGTAGCAACTGCGTAGTTGCTGCTTCTGGTGTTGCAGCAACTGCGTAGTTGCTGTTTCTGGTGTTACAACAACTATAATTATAATTCCTGCAGACTTTAAACAGTCCAGCGATTACTTGGCAACTTAATTAACTTTTCCAAAGATAAATATAAAGATATTCATGAATATGCAATGAACAATTAAACATATAGATATGCGGAGAGTTACTTCGTACCTTGGGGTGATTAAGTCATTATACAATCAAAGCTTTCAACCTATGACTGAAAAAGGATAATATTATGGAAAAAATATAAGGTCAAAATTGGTCAATTCTGAGTCCTAACATGGAGATAGATGCGAGTGGATATGCTATGGGAGTAGTCTTGATATAGGGAGGAAGGATTGAATGCTACCATTCCAAAGTATTTAATGGGGTAGTGCTTAATTACCCTACCTATGACAAGAAGCTCTATGCCTTGGTGCAAGATGAGAAGAAGTGGAACACTTTCGAATGGTAAATGAGACATTAATCCACATGGATCAAAAACCATTATAGTATCTGTAGGCCCATAGTAAGCTACAACAAAATATACATTACAACTGGATGGGGTTTTCATAATAGTTCCATTTAGTGGTCAATTACAAGAAGGGAAGCACAAACAAGTTGGTTGGCATGATTTAAAGGCCACTCACATAAAATACAACAACTTTGGGAACTATGATGCACACAGAACCATTCACCAATGATGCATACAAAGAGGAATATTTAGAGGATGAGGACTTTAAGGAGGTGTTTCAAAAGTTTCAGAGCTAAATTCCTATGCATGATGGTGACAACAAAATGAAATACCATCTCTAGGATGAGTTACTCTAAAGGCTAAAGAAGTTTTGTGTTCCTAAAGGTGAGAATTTGTACATGATTGGAGAGGCTCACACCACCAACCTTGTAGGGAATCTTGGTGTAGGGAAGATAGTAGCCAAATTTTAGAGGTATGTGTATTGGCCGAAGATGCAAGAAAAAGTAGCTAGGTTCATAGGAGGATGCATGATTTATTGTACCGACAAACCTAGTAATGGAAAATAAGGTCTATATCATCCCTTACCTGTACTAATTCATCCTTGGGAAATCATTTCCATGGACTTTGTGAGAGGTTTACTAACAACTAGGAAGGGAAATGACTACATGTTCATGGTAGTTGATAGGTTTAATGATGCATGTTCTATTTCCATGTAAAAATACCATTAGTGGGTAAGAAGAAGACAACTTCTTCTTTGGATAGGTCTGGGTGCACTTTTGGATACAAAAGAGCATAATTTTAGATAGGGACGCAATATTTCTTAATGCATTTTGGACTAAATTGTGGGAGAAGATGGACACAAAGTTGAAGAGATATATAACATTCCATCCATAGAAAAATGGGTTAACACAATTAGTTAATAAGACTTTGGTGTAGGTTTAGATGGGATATAATCAGAAGCATATGAAGACTTGAAATGAAAATATGATACACTTTTGTAACGGAGTAGTCCAAACTTCAATTTGTAAGTCCCCATTTAAAATTGTTTTCGATATTTTACACCTTTACCTTTGGATTTTACGTATGTGAAACAAACATGAGTGAGGGATGATTTGACAGGGGTTGCCTTAAGGGAAGATTTTGTTTTGAAAAGGTTAGGAAGATCCATCTATAGGTACAAGAGAAATTACATAAGTCACATGAAAAATATAAGACCATGCATGATCAACATATAACAAAGAAGTCATTCAAGGTGGGAGACAAAGTATGATCACAAGTGAACAAGGAGAGGCTACAACACATATAGACTTAGTCTTCCCCCATATATATGCATTTACTCAATGGCTAATGTGGAGAATCTGAAACCCTACGAGCCCTCCATGCTAGTTCAGGAAGAGGAACAACTCCTACCTTATATAGAGGATTTGGCACCATATGCTTAAGCAAAGTTGATAGAGGATACAATTTTGTAGAAGAGGTCAAGAATTATAAGATAGGGACATCATAACCTCTAGCAGATTGGTCAAAGGATAATTATAAGCAAGGCTAAATGGTACACCTGAGAAAAGGTGGAGGAAAATTTTCCTCACCTCATTTAGTAGAAGCCTTTGGGGACCAAAAGCATGGAAAATTTTAAGGATGAAAATTTATCTAAAAGTTGAGAAACCTTGGCGAATCTTACTAGTCCCTAATATGCAAACCATAAAATGTTTGGAAATATTCAAAGTTATAATGCTATATATATATATATATATATATATATATATACACACACACACACACACACACTTTTGGTGACTTTTAAGGTAAATAAATTTTATACTATAAGATTTGGATGAATAATTTTAAAAAATGGAAATTGGTGAACCCTTTTATGGAAAAAACATGGAAAATTAGCCCACTTGCAAATATTAGCCCCTAAAATTTTTATTGACAAAAATCATCCCATAATGGGAAGGTGTGATCCAGATTGGATCATTATATTTTTTTTCATCCATCTTGATGATTTTAGAGTGGGAAAAGTAGTAGTATCAACTCATAAGACCATTTTTACTGATAAGGCCCAATTTGACAAATTGGGGTATTAAACCTTCGGTGAGTAGTTTGAGTTATCAAATGGCATTTTTTGGGGGTAAAATTTTCCCCACAAGTTCCACACCTTTTTATTCTATTCGAAACATAGAGGAATTTCCAATGGTTCAAGAATTAACTCAATCATAGTCCGTATGCAAAAGTTATGCCACTTGACTTTCGTATTTTTACTACAATAATTTGAGAGGATGCCACTTAAGCCCCCATTATTCATGGAAAATGGGCCATCCATTTGATCAGGAAGAAGAAGAATCTAGAAGAATCCACATTTTAGCTCTAGTTAAGAGTTGAAGGAGTCAAACTTAACCACTAGTAGGCTATCAAGCTAGGTTATAATCGGGCCACTGGGAGGAAAAGGGGTTTCATTCTATTTGAATGCGTTTTGTTCCATAGATGAGTAGAGTAGATGAAAGTGGATAGGGAGAGAGAAAAAAGAGGATTTGTGAATTGTAGTATCCCATGAGTCACATGCATCACTTATTTGTTCGCACATCCATTTTCCATTTAGAGAAAGAGAGCAAAGCAACCTCATCATCTAGGTAGGTTTTCTCCTGAAAGGGTTTCCTAGGTGATATATTGTGTTAATTTGTGGTTTGTGAGTTTTGTTTTTTGTTCTATATTATTGCATAATTATAATTTACATAGTGTATATTTCATATTTTAGTCATAATTTTATTAGATCTTTTGTGAGAGATTTTCCATGGGAATATCCACGACAATTTACAAATCATATATAACATTATTTTTCTAACAAGTGTGAGTTATAACCATGTAGGTATCATTACCATTATAGATTGTATTAAGTTATCCAATTACTATAAATATGGGATTCTATTGTGTATTTCGAAACAAATCATATCTAATAAAATATCCCTATGGGTTCTACAACTAAAAGTGTTATTTTTTTTGTAATTAACAATTCTCCTTCATTCCTTCAAGAACTATCAATAAGAATTTCCTAGCAACAGGAAATGTATTCAAATCTAAAAATACAAACTCTCCAACAATGATGATTATTTATAGGAATCCTTGAGAGCTTAAGTTCTTGAATGTATTACTTGAAAAAGACTGATGTTAAGGACAATGGTAACTCACTAATATTTATTTGGGTATATCATGCTAAAAAATTCTAGAATAATTACAATGAAAATAACATTGCAACTAGAAGGAGGCATGAATATTAATGGTAGTAGAGAGATATGTTAATGATCCACTACAAAAATTTAGAAAATTTCCCTGAAATAATAATGTTGACTATTTCCTAGGAAAGGTATTTAATAGAGGGTGCCACACAAATTGGACTAAATGTAAGAATGGAGTAAATGTTTAACATTTTTATTTATTTTTATCAAAATATGGTGATATAATTGATCTAAATTTAAATAGGAATGTAATAAATTACATATATAACCATAAATACAATGATGCAGTAGAAATAACACTTCATTTCATTAATATCAAACACTAAAATATGCTTACAAATAGAATGGAAATAAGACTAACTCGGGCGATGATAGCTTATCTCTGAGACGAGATGTGGCGACTAAATGCCTATGAACTGTGTTACAATAAGGATCAAGGGCCTATTTATTATTGAAAAACATGAGAAAACCCTAAACAACAAAACCCCTAACCTAGGAGATGTAATGCCAAGAGTTTGTGGGCCCCGTTGGAGTAAGTTTGGCAACCAACTTCCCGGGGTCATAACTTGGTCATATTATCTCCGTTTGCCATGCACAATACCTTGTTGGAAAGGTATTTATGAGTACTACAAGATGACTATGGGTTTGCAATGGACCTAGAAAAATGTCGTTTATGGGGTCAAAACTGCTCTGGAAGTTCAGGACACAAAAAATGATGAAAATAGTAAATGTTGAAATAAACAAGGACACAAATGAAATTGACTGGAGGTCTAGGTGGGATAGGTTGTGGGATAGGTTGGTGGTCACCAATATCCACCTAGATCATTCGTCCCCCCTTAGGGAGAAATGGTACCCATTTTTCTTAGAGCCTCCATGTGGTGAGGAAACTTTTGTTGAACCTGGTCCCTGGTGAGCCACTTGCCTTGGCGCAGGAGTTGGCCAACCTTGATAACCCAATATAGTTGGATATTTTTCTGACAAGTGTTCTTGACTTGTATATCCATAATCTGATTATTGTGGCATGTTCCATTCAGTATGGGTTTAACTCTATTGGTGTGAGTTGTTCTGCAATGTTTGATGTGTCCAACAATGGTGGGAGGTAAGGTTGAAGGCGGTCCACACTGAACACTAGGTGTAGGCCAAGGAATGGGCGATGAGCACCAGTATTGAAGCAAGAATGCTGCAAATCCTGGGGCTACCAACTTTATCAACTCGGGGTGCATACAAACTTGGAGGTGACAGTACTATATACACAAGTAGATGTGATGTGTCCGCTCTTTGTCATTGCTAAGCTGGTGATAGACCACTTATGGTTTTTCAAAACAGACTTCTATTGATTCAAAAGAAGCTTGATTACCAATGAGAAAAAAAGGAAATTGGCACTAAAGGAAATCTTGTCTTGTTATGAAACCAGCTCACAAAAAGATAGAACAGATAGATCAACGCCTTAGAATTCAGCCTCTTCGAGGGGGAAACCTCCTTTACATTACAAAAATGAATTATTCTTTGATGATTCAAATGACAAAACCTCGTTTCGATATATAGGAGTCTAAGGAGTCACAATATAACCTAGCCGACCTAAAAATAATAATATAAAGGCACAAAAATAACAATATAGGGATTCTATGGGGCACAGTAATAACAATATGGGGACAATAGGGGCACAACAATATTAATAAGGGATACAACTACAATAGTAATGGGGTAATCACTTGTATTATAGGGACCTAACATGCCCCTCTCCTTCAAAAAAGTGTTGTCCTCAACGCTTGAGTAGGTCTGGATGCTTCTGTATAAAATTCTCATCCTCCCATGTGGAATCTTCAGCGGATAAGTTCTTCCACTTGATGAGATATTCCAAAATTGATCGATTTCGTATCTGTCGAGTTCTTGTTTCTGTGACTACTTCCGGTTCCAATATAATTTTTCGTTCCTCATCAAGTTCTGGCAATATTGTTTGAACTGGGAGCTTGTCGCCTATAACCTTCTTTAAACATGAAACATGGAAATCTGGGTGCACTCGAGAAGCTGCAGGAAGCTCCAATTTGTATGCCATAGTACCAATCTTTTGCAACACCTTGTACGAACCATAATAATTTGGTGATAATTTATTATCCTTCTTAGCTTGCTTGAGGGACATTTGTTTATATGGTTGTAGCCGTAGGAATACCCAATCACCTACATCAAAACTTCTTTTGCTGCATTGTTGATCTGCCTGTTGTTTCATTCTATTCTGCGCCAACACGAGGTTATCCTTTAAGAGTTGGAGGACTCGTTGTTGATGCTCGATGTGATGTTCCACTGCTTGAACCTTAGAATTTTCTCTTAAATATGATGTGATGGATGGTGGCTGATACCCATAAAGTGCCATAAATGGGGTCATTTTTGTTGTTGTATGGAAGGAAGTGTTATACCACCAATCAGCCAGAGGCAACCATTTGACCCATTATGTTTGTTTATCAGATACAAAGAAATGAAGATATCCTTCCAAACATTTGTTTACTATCTCAGTTTTCCCATCAGATTGAGGATGATAAGATGAACTATGAGCTAACTGAGTACCGAGATAAGAAAATAATTCTGTCCAAAAATTTCCAGTGAAAATGGGATCTCTATCACTTACAATAATCTTTGGGTTTCCATGTAGCTTTTGAATTGTTTCCATAAATGCAGTAGAAACTATACTGGCTTTAAATGGATGTGATAATGCAAAAAAGCATGCATACTTGGTAAGTCTGTCAACTACCACCATGATGACACTCTTTCCCTCAGACTTGGGTAAACTTGTGATAAAATCCATTGAAACCTCCTCCCAACGTTGGCTTGGAAAGGATAAAGGTTGTAATAGACCCGGGGTCTTAATTGTTTCAACTTTATTTTATTGGAAAACCAAAAATTCCGCCACAAAATTTTGAATATCTAATTTAAGGCCATCCCAAAAAAATTCCTTCTTAACCCTGTGGTAAGTTTTTAAAAATCCCGAGTGCCCTCCTAAGGGAGAAGTGTGTAATTCCATAAGAATCTTTTGTTTGAGTTGGGAATTCTTACAAAGGTATAAGCAATATTTGTACCATAATGAATCATTTTGCGAGCTAAATGTATTAGATGTACTGGAATCTTGTTGTAACTTTCGAATAAGTGCTCACACTTCTTCATCATTCTTCCATTCCTCCCATGTTTCGTTTATCCAATCTGGTTGGATAATAGAAATGGTGCACAACAATGCTTCCACATCCTCATCCTTCCTTGAGAGTGCATCTTGTTATGCTCCTATACCAATAGGTGTCATATTTCATGATTGATTGGTAAAAGTCCCTAATATGTTCATCCTTTCCCTGCTGCAAAGGTTCCATATTTTGAAAAAATCAAAAAATTAAAAAATGTAAAGAGGGTATGCCCTAAAAGAAAGATCAAAGGGAAAAAAGAATGAAATGGTCAAAAATGAAAGAAATGAACCCCAAAGAAAAGGACCATGAAAGTGTGCTAGTCCAAAATGCCACTACTATTCTATTTTTGCAAAGAATCTCATTTTGTGTAGTTGGTTGACTCTTGCCATAGTTGATGGATGGCCAAACAACTTAATCTTGGCCAGTTCATGTTTGAATTTCTTGTTTTAGAGATAGAGAATAAAATCTATCCAAACTGTTCAATTTTGGCAGATAAATAGTTAGGTAGAGAAAAAAAGGAGCTCAACAGTTAAATCTGAGCCCTTGGAAGAAATAAGGGCAGACTTAGATAGGATTCCCATGAAAAGAAAAGAAAATTTGTAAGGGTTTGCTAGTCCAAGTGCACCCATGTAAGAGGAAGAAAAAATGTTAGGCATAATAGGCTGGGTAGGCAGTTTTGGTGTTGCAGAAGCAGGCTTATGATGAATTTTGTCTCTCAAAGATGTTCATCTTATGGTTATCATAAGTACAATGGCAATTGTTTGGTTACAAATCAAGTGAGGCATGTCTAACTTCCCTTCACACTTCTCCCAAAATCACTTATTAAACTCCCCCCAAGGATATTGAGATCTGCTCAATACTCCTGAATCACTCCATTTCATGAAAAAAGCGTGAGGAAAATGACATTCGTGCTTTAGGCTACGGATCCACATTTCTTGTGTAAAAATCCCTTTATTCCCTCAGCCTAAGTTATCAAACTTTATAACTTAGTGCTTTTGTTTCATAAACCCATACTAACTGCTAACATTACTATATAAATACCTTACAAATTCCCCTTCCCCCGTATTAATATATTTATACAATAAAACCCCCAATGTGTAATAATCCCGCCCTCGGTCGATTACGACCATATTGTTGTTTTAAACAGGGATTATAGGTTCATCAAGAACCATATAATAACCGTCCCCCACGCATTATTTGGAATCAATTAACCCCATGTTAATTGATTAACAAATCACCCCACCACCAACCATATTAAGCCCAAACCGCATTAAAATATTTGATTTTATACATGGGCCCTGCGCTGTAACCCTCCGCCAGCTTCATTGAGCGCCAACCGTTGGATCCAGGCTCACTGATCGGATGGCTCACGATCATATCGTGAGGCCCTTCCCCACCAATGTTTACCGCCTCGGAGGTCGGCGGTATTACTGCCGTACTTGGGACACGCGGCGCCCTCCCGCCATGCTTGCGGGCCCTCCACCTGAAACCGCCTTGGCTCATAATCGGTGCGGGCCAATACCACTTACCGCCCTCCTGCTGACCTCGGTCGTTGACGTCATCGCCATGTCACCTCAACATCAGCTTCCGTACCCCCGCGTCGCGACAAAACGTCACGTCCCGATGATGTCATCCGACCGAAAAGTGCCAAAAAAGCCTCGCGAAGCCAAATTTCGTTAAAAAACTCGTGAAAGTGTCATTTTCGCCCAATTTTATTCATTTCTTCTATGAGATTATTGCATGCAAATTACATCCAAGCAACTGCAGAAGCTCCAGTCTGCCACCCGGCCAAGCAAAGTCCAACATTTTGCTCTGCAACTCGTCAGTCAACCTGCCAATTACACTCATTCGCCTCCAGAATACAGGTATTTACCCCGTCCCACCTCCCAAACCTGTTTTTTTAGTTTCCTCTGCCAAATTATACCTATAAGAGCCAAATTCAAACTGAAGCAGTCCATAATTGCCATACCAACCCATCTAGAACTACTCTTTTGCACTTTTTCCACAGAAACTCGACCTTCGGTTTAAAAACATAGAGAACTGAATATGGAAGCCCCTGTGGCCCTCAGTGTAACGCCCCTCAATGCACCTCATATGGACCAGAATCATCTACTCTTGGCCGACAGAGATTTCCAAGTAAAGGACCCGTCTGGTTGCCAAAATCATCTTCATACTTTTTGCCTAATCAGAAATAGTCATTTGAACAACTCTGATATCTATGGAATATGGGAATCCAATCTCCCTAGGTATTACCTTCCCTCAGTCAATGTATTCCCAGATATTATTCGCCACTGCTGTGCCAATTATGACCCTGTCAGTAAAGCAGTTATGACTCCATCACAAACTGTTCTCTTTTACATAACTGCTGAATCTATCAATGAGATGCTACACTTCCATCTAGTTCAGCCTCTTGCTCCTCTTTCCATGGGATTTTTTCTTGAGCAAGGCTCTCAATTGTCCAGTACATAAATAACCCGGATTGCTAAGATATTCATGAGACTAGATTGCCAGCCCCAAGGCCCACCTCCTTATTTATATGTCTCGTTCAATGAGACTGGAAGAATTATTCTTGACATGATATCAGTAATCTTGGGATTTAGGTCCAGTGAATATGTGGATGAGATGGTCCTGGTTCTGTTATCCACCTTTACTCCAGGATAGCCCCCTGCTATTAAGTATGGCTATGCCTCTTTCATTGCTGACAAAATCCATAATCAATTTATGAATTTGGAAAGAGAAGGAGTGTTTAAATACACAACTTTCATATACCATCTGCTCTTGTATTCTCACCTAGACAATTTTATATTTCCCATCAGGAAATTGGATTCCAAAGGAGAAAGGAGGTCTGTGATCTTTTGGACCTCAGTCTTCCACAAAGTTGGTCAATCCCCTTATACCTAATGTGAATTCATTAACTTGTTTATACATTCAACCTCCACTCTATTGGTAGGAGCTCCTCCTCCTAGGCTCTCTGGTGACATAAAGAAGATTTTACATCTCTCCAAAAACTACAGGATAGGTGACTGGTACTTCTACCAGGATCACACTGAAATTAGGATATATGGCTCTGAACTGTGCCCTTATAAGCTGCCCAAATATGTGCCCATGAGACTATTTGCACTGGAGTATTTCAAGCAACTTATCAATGTATATTTAACTCACTTTTGCAATGTAAAGAAAAAGGCTAAGCTAAGAATAAGAAAGCAGTTAGGCCCTTTTATCATTAACAAGAGGGAAGTGTGGGAAGATGCTGACAAGATATTAGGGGAAGACCTTAAATTGAAGAAAAGCTTCTGGTGGGTGCCATATGACCTAAATAGCCTTATAAGTGACAGAAAAGTAAGAAATTGGCTGTCAACTTACACACATCATAGGATCCATGAAGTAGAACAATATGCTAATCATGATGAGTGGGTAGAGGGTACATTAGTAGAAGAACTTACTCAGCAAGAAAAGATGGAACAAGCTATGAAAGATTTAGAAAAGATCCTTGACCTGGACTCTTTTGGACATGTATCTTTCAAGTTGCCTCAACAAACCAGAGTGGGTACATCTTCTACTGGAACTTCACAACAACCTATACAAGAAGCCAGCACACCAGTTTCAGGTTCTTCTAAAGGCAAGGAAGTAGCAGGCACAGAACGGCAAGCCATGACTAATCAGCAGGGGCAAATTCCTCCAGTATAGACCAAAGCAGTAGAGATTCCTGCACTACAGACTCCTCTAAATGAGGAAAAAGGCAAGAAAAGGGACAGAGAAGAAGCCACACCCATCAGTGGACCTGCAGAACAGCTAGGTACAAAAAGGCAAAGACTGAATCCTCTATCTGAAGAGGAAATCATTGAAGAAACAATAGAATGTCTAAGAGGTGAGAGGGTAACTAGCCCACACACTTCCCCAGTAATAGACACATCAACCAGCTCACACAGGCAGGAGCTGGAAAGGCAACATAGTGTGGAAGTTTCATCCACTAGGCCACTAAGTAAGCAGACCTTTGATATCAAAAAGACATTTGCAAAGATCAAGGCTAGAAATGATCCATTGAGGCTGCAAATTTATAACAAATATCTTAAGATGGCCCCCACAAAACATCAAAGATTAATGTCTTCTTATGACATAAAGGAGGGCAAAATGATCATGAGCTATTTGAAGCCCAAGGTGCAGCAACCACAATCAGCAGCTGACTACATTAGGACAAATCTAGAGGTATTCGCCAAAGACATTCATCCAATAGACCAGATTGAGCTGCACAAATAGACTGGAGAGATGGTGTATTCCACACTGGCTGATAAAGCAATGTTCGCTCATAAATTTCAAAACTCATTGGAGAACACCTCTGCTCAACTAGATTTAGAGAAAGCTTCTTTCCTAACAAAGGACAACAGGATTAAATCCTTGGAGGATATTATCATTGAACTGGGACATGATCCCAAAGATGCCAAAGGCATAAAAGCACTAATGAGGAAAAAGGAAGAGGACATTTTTGCCCTCAGAAAACAGCTTAAAATGCCTCCTTCTATGCATCCACAAACAACATATGTTGTACAACAGAAGTCCGAAGAAGACATGATGGACCTGCTCATGAGGTTGAATGAGAGATTGAGTGAGACCGAGCAGGCATTGGAGAAAGCACTACAAGAAAAGCAGGGAGATTCAACCTCCCATCCACTTGAAGTAACTCCAACAATCACCACTGCCCCTTCCACATTTATAACAGCAATGCCTCCCACTTTCCTAACATCAACAACACAAATCATCACAGGAGAAACATCAACAGCAACAGCACCAGGCAACAACAATACTATGACTATAGAGCAATTAATAAAAGCCATGGAGGATTTGAAACTCCAAGTATCAGAACTGAAACAAGTCAAAGAAAAATTAGCAAAAATAGAACAAATTTATGATAAATCCAAGATGAATGTGGTAGAGAAAACAAGGGAAGTCAAAGCATTGGAGAACAAGGTAAGAGCCTTAGAAAAGGATCTCTCTCTGCATAAGCCTCTGGCAGAAATCAGAGGAATTTTGTGGACCAACATCACTCAATCCCTTAGTGATGTATGGAGGTCTATTCAGACCATTTATGAACAGATTGATTTGATAAGAGTAGCCCAAGTAGAAATTCAGAAAACAAGAGCCTTATTGGGACAGATGCCTGAGCAAGCTAACAGGCTAATACATTTTTTGAATACCAAGACCAGTGAAGAACTAGAAGCACTGGATATCAGAGACAGAACATGTACCATTTTGGACATCAAGAGAGTTCTAACCATGAGAACTCTGATGCAAAACTTGGACAGAAGATGCCAGGACATGTAGGTAGAGATTGACTCTTCCACAGAAAAATTTACACTCCTGCATCAAAAAGGTCTGCCAAGTCCTTTGGGAGATAATTATTGTCTGATGAAGCACAAGGACTATGTACATAAATTGAATACATATGCTGTCAACCAAGCTAATGCATCTTCAAGTAGTTTAGGAGAAAAAGCACTTCCATCTGGCCAGTCTCTTTATGATAGCCTGGAAAATCTATTCTATATAGAGGATGAGGTGAAGCATCTGTTCACCATCCCACCTAATTTCTTCAGGTACAAAGAGACTGACGAGACTTTAAGGAAGCTGCAGAGCCATAAAATACCAGGACCAGAGTGGTGGAAGAGCATGCTAGAGATCTTGTAAATTTATCTTTGGTCAAAGCAAAATTGTGCACCATCTGCTATAATGCGTAGAAGAAAAATAAATCACGGTCCCGCGGGTCAAAGCGTATCACATCAGAGTTAAGAAAGTTCGGCCAAAGTAGGAAAATCAGCACAGAGGATTAGTAGAAGATAGCTGGGAACCGGCTTGCAGCACCTACCTCCAGTACGCCTCATAAAGACGGATCAACCAGCACAACATGAATTTATTGCATCTACTTATTGTCTCCCTGTTTTCGAGACTATTTGTCTCTATCTATGTACAAGAAACATTAATTGTTAGCAGCTATTTATTTCTATAAGATATTTTGTATGATATCTTGACATTTTTGTATAAATACCCCCCCAGACGAAGTATTTGGGGTTGGTTGGTGGTGGATATTCATAATTTGACTGTAATATTGAACAATTTTTGGAATAAAAGGCTGTTGGAACCATTTTCCAAGCTCACTGGATGAAGAATTGATGGCAAGGACCATGTTACAGAATTCTTGAATCGTTTATGGATCAATAAGTTCCTTCTAACTTGTATCTTACAGTTTCTATGTCTACTATATCATATATGTTTCATGATCTGAATAATAGAGAAAAAGAATAACTCAGAATTTGCTTGTTTGCACTCTGTGTTTAGTCTCTGTTATTATTAATGTTTTCTTCAGAATTAGCATAAACAATGAATTCTTAATTGCTCATGTTTCCCCTGGTTCTTTCATCTTGAATATCAGCTAAGGAATTCTTAATTTCTCCTTAGCAGTAATCATCCATTTTCCCTCTGTCAAGATGATGAAGGATTCTTAATTTCCCTTCACCCATTGACTCCATTCCATCTGATTCCAGCCTATAAATTGCTCCATATTTGAGTACCTTGCTCTGTGGTAAATCCTCTGATAAGAAACCTACCCAGGAAGCCATCCTTCTTTGACTCCATCATGCCCAATGGACTGAAATGTTTCACTTTTACCTTACTATGCTATTGAATTCCCATCCTTCCAACCAAACTCAAAACAAAACCCTTGTACCTCATAACTAGCCTAATATACCTCAAAACAAAGCTAAATCATAAAGAGAGAGCCCTCTATGGATGCAAATTGGCTAGAATCTGTATCTAAAAGATTGGTCTGTGGTTACCTTGGCCATATTCCCTTTCTTACAACTTTAGGGAACAACCTGAGTGATAACGTCATTGGCGACTCCGCTGGGGAAATTGAATAAATTGTTTGTTACTGCTATTTATTTTATAAACTACAGTTGGAGCCTGAAGTTAGCCAGGTAGCCTTTGAAACTGCTTTTTCTATGCATTTGCAAGAATAAATAAAAGCTGCTTCAGTCTATCTCCAATCTAGTATATACTTTGAACAGTTGTCTCAAATACTTGATCAGTCCTTTGTTTCAATAGATCTTTGGGAAAATTCAAAACTCCCATATTTTAAAACTTCCTACAAGAAGATGTTAAAGTTGTATTATTAAGATATTTCAAGAAAAACAAAAACATATTCAGAAGCTGGCTCCAAAGAAGAAGATCCGTTACACTAGATCAAATCCAGATCCAAATCCTCCGTCTGTGTTTCAAAATCCTAATCTGATTTCTAAGAACCTTATAAACCAGCAGAACCTTATCCAATCTGAGCTTACTCTTGGAAAAGCACCAGTCCTTTCTGCCATTACTGTTGCTTCTCCTAGTTCACCATCAACACTTCATACCATCTTTTCCACTCCCCCATCCACAGCTCATATTTCAACTGGTATCCCTGTTCTTCCAGCTGTTACACTTATCTCTGCAGATATGGAAAACTGATATGCTCCCCTACAATTACCAGCAAATCTAGGGGCTATGCCTCAAGATTATCAAAGCAAAATCACCTACTTTGATGGTACTGGCACTTACACAGCTCAACAACACACCAAGAAAATCATGGATTATTTTGAAAACTATGAGATTGATGATGATGATGTAAGAATGAAAGTCTTTGTCCAAAGCTTAACTGGAGATGTTAGAGCCTGGTTTAGAGCACTCTCTGCAAACATTATTGCTGATCCAGAAGCCCTTTATCAAACCTTCTTAAACAGATGGGAAAAGAAAAAATATCCTCTCCACATCCTATCAGAATACTGAAAACTTGAAAAGAGGTCCACAAGAAACTGTTCAAGATTACTGCACCAGATTTAACAATGTATACAATGCTATTCCTCAGAATCTCATGCCTCCACCAGACTTGGCCTTGATCAAATTTCCTGATGCATTTGACTCTGACATGGCAAACCAGCTTAGGGAAAGAGCTCCTCGAAGCCTAAAAGACATGCAAAGTATAGCTGTTTGTGTTGAGGCCAACCTGATTTCCAAATGAGCTCGAGCTAGAGCTGAAAGGAGGATACCCATCAAAGAAGAACCTTCTGCATTTGAGCAGAAATTAGATGCTATCATTAAAGGAATGGACAGACTTGGTGATAGAGTAGAAATAATTGAGAGAAAATCCCCTTGGAATGGGCAACCGAGCAACACTGGAAGAAACCCAAATTTCAGAAAAAATCAGAATCCCAATACTGGGAAGGATGGTCCTGACCAAAACATTAGATCTCCATTCCAAGAAAACTATGCTAAAGCTTCAACTTCTAGTGAACCAACAGAAGACACTCAAATTAATTTAATGGGGCTCAGTAGTGAACAACAAATTTTATTAACCCAAGAAGACCAAGAGGCTCATACTCTTAATCAGTTCCAAATCCAATCAGGGGAATCATTTGATTTTAGGGAAGGATATGACACAGCCATCTATGAAGTTCACAAGAAATATAATCTGAGAAGCAGGAGAATAGATTTCCCTGATGACAATAAACAGAAAGAAACTAAACAACCTGCCAGAGCTAAAATCAAGAACCCCCTCCTATACAAAATCCTCCTAAAGCAATTCCTAACCCAAACAGCCCAACAGTTGAAGATGTTTAAGATAATCAACAACCTAATAAACAATCTTCATCCCATAACACTACTCCTGATCAAGGAAAAAGCATTGTAAAAACAACAGAAAAGGAAAATCTCACTGCCCGAAATGAAAAAATTCAAACAGAAAAACCTTTCAACCTTGAGACCGAAATAGACAAATTAAAGATAGCAATTCCATTATCAGAATTGGCTAAACATAATGTCTATAGAGAACAGATCAGTAGATCACTCCAAATTTCAGAAAACAGAGATGCAGAAAATGTCCTTGATGATCAACCCGAACTAATTTTTGGCCCTGAAGTAAATGGCAAAACAGTAGATGGAGGGATTCCTCCTTTCTATGTAAGTCTGAATATTCATGACAAAATACTGCACAATGCAATTTTTGATTCTGGAGCTTCCCATAATTTAATGCCCAAACCTGTTATGGAAAAGTTGGACCCAGATATCACCAGGCCATACAAAGACTTATTCTCTTTTGATTCAAGCCAGGTTAGATGTCTAGGATTGATCAAAGATTTATGTGTATCATTAGTTCAATATCTTGCCAAGACAATTTTAATGGATGTAGTGGTAGCTGATATCCCACCAAAATATGGCATGTTGCTGTCTAGATCTTGGGGTGCAAAGCTCTAGGGATCTTGACAATTGGACATGTCCTATGCTACCATTTCAGTATTTGGACAGCCGAAGAGATTGTATCGAGAAACTTTGATGAAATACATGGTGAGTAGCCAGGAGAAGCCCCAAAATTTTCCTATCTATTCCATGCATTTTGATATGGACTCCTTCATCCTATAAAATGCTGAAATTCACCCTTCAACTGATGACAAGGTTTCAGCACTTGAACAACAAGAGATCATAAATGAAAAATCTATTGCTCAAACCCAAGAAATTTCTCAAATAATTGTTATAACAGACACTCAAGGGAAACCACATGAAACTAAAAATCCAAATCTCTCTAGTGAGCAAATTTCTAAAGCTCCTGATACTAGCTATAATCAAGAAATCCTATGGTATTTGGAATTTGATGGATTAGTCAATAAGCTAGGAGCAGGAGCAGGGATTTGGATACATAATATGGAAAATGATCATGCTGAAGGACATGCATACAAGTTGAATTTTAGGTGCACTAACAATATGGCTGAGTATGAAGCCCTCTTGCTAGGACTTAAATTGATTAAAGGATTAGGGGCAGTTAGGGTATCAATTTTGGGAGACTCTGATTTGGTTATTCAACAAATGAAAGGAAAATTCCTCACAAATGATCTCAGATTAAGGTCTTATAGAGGAGCAACAATTGAAATACTCAATACCTTTTTGGAAACACAGCTTGCCAAAATTCCAAGGAAACATAATTTGCATGCTCACAGTTTGGAAACATTTGCCAGCACTTGTAAACTACCATTTGAGCCTAATCATCATTTTATAGCTGAGATTAAACACAGGCCAAATGTACCTGACAATGTAAAAAACTGGCAAGTGTTTGACAATGACACTCAGATTAATAATTTCCTGACCTTAAAAGAAGAATTTTCTAGCACTAATATAGACACAGGCACCGTTTGTGAAGTTGATCAAATAGACAAAATTGAAACACACATTTCAGCTGAAACAACAACTCAAATACTACATCCAACAAAGTTTACTAGCAAAGAGTTGCAAGAGCTTAAAGAAATAGACTTTGATGAAACTATTGGAGGAGAATCTGAAGTTATTGATTTAAAGGACAACTTTTTACCCATAGGATTAAATCCTCTGGAAGACATTTTTGATTCTAATGATATCCCAAGGAAACCAAAAATGTAGCCATTAAACGCAGACATTGAAGACTATAACATAGGAACTGAACAAAATCCTAAAATGATAAAATTGTCCAAAACTTTGCCTCCTGACCAAAAGCTTAAATATGTTGAACTGTTCAAGGAATTCCAGGATGTTTTTGCATGGAGCTATGAAAATCTCAAATCTTATGATACTTCTATGATTCATCATACAATACCCCCCAAAGAAAATCAGAAACCTTTCAAGCAAAAACTCAGAAGGGTTAACCCTGTACTCCTCCCTCTAATTGAAAAAGAAGTCAAAAGAATGTATAACGCTGGGATAATTACACCCATTAGATTTTCAGAATGGGTCTCTAATTTAGTGCCCACTAGAAAGAAAACAGGAGAAATCAGACTGTGTTTGGATTTAAGGAATCTAAATAAAGTCTCTTTAAAGGACCACTACCCCTTACCTAAGATGGATCACATTTTACAAAGGGTAGTAGGTGCCTCTAGAATTTCACTTTTAGATGGGCTTTCAGGCTTCAATCAGATTCTAGTTCACCCTCATGATCAAGAAAAAACTACTTTTACAACTCCATGGGGAAATTTCAAATATGTGAAAATGCCATTTGGACTCAAGAATACAGGGGCAACCTTCCAACGTGCAATGGACATAACTTTTTCTAAAGAAATTCATGATTTTCTAGTCATATACTTAGATGATCTCACTGTGTTTTCCAAATCAGATCAGCAGCACCTCGATCATCTGAGACACGTGTTTTTAACCTACAGAAAATATGGTATATCACTAAATCCAAAGAAGTCATTATTCGGCCTAGAAGAGGGCAAACTGTTAGGTCACATAATCTCAAAAGATGGCATCAAAATTGATCCTGACCGAATACAAGCCATTTTACAAATACCACATCCAAGAAATGTCAAAGAACTCCAAACTTTCTTAGGGAAAATTATTTTTCTAAGAAGATTCATACCCAACTTGGCTGAATTAATTAGATTGTTGAATAATATGCTGAAAAATGATTCCAAGGTCAAATGGACATTAGAAGCCAAACAGGCATTTGAAGAAATCAAGACAGCTTTAACCAAAACACCAGTCCTTACAAGCCCAAAATTTGACAGAGACTTCATAATATTTTCATTTGCATCAGAACACACCATTGCTGCTGTTTCGCTACAGAAAGATGATCAAGGATGTGAAAAACCCATAGCCTTCTTTAGCAAAACACTAAGGGATGCACATCTAAAATACCCAATCATGGAAAAACAAGCTTATGCACTTGTCAAATCCATCAAAGATTTCAGAGTCTACATACTATACTCTCATATAATAGCTTATTTGCCAAGCACTGTTGTCAAAGATATCCTAACCCAAGAGGGGATTGAAGGCAAAAGAGGTAAATGGATTACTACTATATTAGAGTATGACATTGAAATAAAACCTACAAAGCTCATAAAAGGACAGGGATTGGCTAAACTCTTGACGGAAACCAATTGCTAAGCTGTGGATATTAGTGAACTGGATAATGAACAGGAGATGGCGACTCCACAAATCAGCCAGACCTTCTTAGAATCACCTTGGTATGCTGATATATGTTATGTATTATTAAACCTGCAGGCTCCTCCAGGGTTATCCAGAACAAAGAAAAGGTTTATAAAAATGAAAGCTTTAAAGTTTTGTATTTTAGATGGTGCTCTTTTTTGGAAAAATCATGAAGGTATTCTATTAAATTGTCTAAATAAGGATGAAACTGACAAGGTGCTCAAAGAATTTCATGCAGGGGACTGTGGTGGACATTTGTATTGGAAATCAATTGCTGATAAAATCCTAAGGGCTGGATTTTACCGGCCTGCCTTGTTTACTGATGTCAAAAAATTTGTTACTGCTTGCCATAAATGTCAAATCTTTGAAGGCAAGAGGAAACTTCTGCCTCTACCCCTTAGACCAATTTCCACTGAAAGACCATTTCAACAATGGGGTTTAGATTTCATTGGGGAAATTCACCCTCCCTCTTCTGGTCAGCATAAATGGATTTTGACTGCCACAGATTATTTCACCAAGTGGATAGAGGCCATCCCTTGTAGACAAGCCAATGATTTAGTGATCATGCAATTTTTAGAAACCAACATCCTGTCTAGATTTGGCTGTCCTGAAAAGATTATAACTGATAATGCTGCTGCTTTTAAATCCAAGAGAATGATCAATTTCTGTCACAAATACCACATTACCTTAGGCCACTCCACTGCCTATTACCCCCAAGGTAATGGTCTAACTGAGTCATCCAATAAGAGCCTGATGAATATCATTAAGAAAGTATTGGAAGAAAACAAGAAAAATTGGCATAAGAAGCTTATAAATGCATTATGGGTAGGCAGATTGACTACCAAAAGATCCATTGGAACTAGTCCCTATGAGCTTGTCTATGGTATGGAGGCTGTATTTCCCTCCTCCTTGGGAATACCTATAATGAAATTACTAAAAGAAGTCCAAGTACAGCCCAATGACATTCAAAGAAGGATAAATCAAACTATACATTTGTAGCAGACTAGAGAAGACGTATATCAAAGATCTCAAGTGCTACAAGAAAAACTCAAGAAGATATTTGATAAGAGGACTAAGGCAGAGGATTTTTTCATAGGGGACAAAGTTCTAAAATTGGATTCCAGAAGAGAAGATAAAAGAAAACATGGGAAGTTTGACTTCCTATGGAAGGAACCTTTTGTTATTAAGGCCTCACAGGGAAACAATACCTACTTTTTGAAAAGCCTGGATGGTGCAGAACAGAAGATGGACTAGTTAATGGTCGGATGCTGAAACATTATTTTGATCCAGTTTGTTGATATATCAGGACTCTGACTTGTATATAGAGAAGTCCAGTTTATACAGTTTTTACAGTAATAAGAATAGAAAGGAATGGGCAGAAAATTTTGAGGAACAGTCAAGGAACTTTACCATCTTTTTGTGTTACCGCTTTTAGCTTACTAGAAATTGTAGAAGAAGGCATGGGAGCTGAAAATATAAGGATAAACATTCAGACAAACTATCCAAAACAGACATAGAATTGTTGGATCAACATGAGAGATGTGTATATTTTATATGGTCCTCTGTACAGTTTTGTTCACTTACAGCAAAGGAAAATTTCAGAATGTAGTAAGAATTGTACATAAGGCCATCTGACCTGCTGTTCTTGACTTTTCACCAGGAAAAGCCATCCCCAAGTGGAGCCAGTGTTATGCTCCTATACCAATAGGTGTCATATTTCATGATTGACTGGTAAAAGTCATATTTGATATTTTGAAAAAATCAAAAAATTAAAAAATGTAAAGAGGGCATGCCCTAAAAGAAAGATGAAAGGGCAAAAAGAATGAAATGGTCAAAAAATGAAAGAAATGAACCCCAAAGAAAAGGACCACGAAAGTGTGTTAGTCCAAAATGCCACTACTATTCTATTTTTGCAAAGAATCTCATTTTGTGCAGTGGGTTGACTCTTGCCACAGTTGATGGATGGCCAAACAACTTAATTTTGGCCAGTTCATGTTTGAATTTCTTGTTTTAGAGATGGAGAATAAAATCTGTCCAAACTGTTCAATCTTGGCAGATAAATAGTTAGGTAGAGAAACAAAGGAGCTCAACAGTTAAATCTGAGCCCTTGGAAGGAATAAGGGCAGACTTAGATATGATTCCCATGAAAAGAAAATAAAATTTGTAAAGGTTTGCTAGTCCAAGTGCACCCATGTAAGAGGAAGAAAAAATGTTAGGTATAATAGGCTGGGTAGGTAGTTTTGGTGTTGCAGAAGCAGGCTTATGATGAATTTTGTCTCTCAAAGATGTTCATCTTATGGTTATCATAAGTACAATGGCAATTGTTTGGTTACAAATCAAGTGAGGCATGTCTAACTTCCCTTCACACTTCTCCCAAAATCACTTATTAACCTCCCCCCAAGGATATTGATATCTGCTCAATACTCCTGAATCACTCCATTTCATGAAAAAATCCTGAGGAAAATGACATTCGTGCTTTAGGCTAAGGATCCACATTTCTTGTGTAAAAATCCTTTTATTCCCTCAGCCTAAGTTATCAAACTTTATAACTTAGCGCCTTTGTTTCATAAACCCATATTAACTGCTAACATTACTATATAAATCCCTTACAAATTCCCCTTCCCTCGTATTAATATATCTATACAATAAAACCCCCAATGTGTAATAATCCCGCCCCCGGTCGATTACGACCATATTGCTATTTTAAACAGGGATTATAGGTTCATCAGGAACCATATAATAACCATCCCCCGCTAATTATTTGGAATCAATTGACCACATGTTAATTGATTAACAAATCACCCCGCCACCAACCATATTAAGCCCAAACCACATTAAAATATTTGATTTTATACATGGGCCCCGCGCTGTAACCCTCCGCCAGCTTCGTTGAGTGCCAACCATTGGATCTGGGCCCACTGATCGGACGGCTCACGATCATATCACGAGGCCCTTCCCCGCCAATGTTTACCACCCGGGAGGCCGGCGGTATTACTGCCGTACCTATGACACACGACACCCTCCCGCCATGCTCGTGGCCCCTCCACTCGAAACCGCAGGAAAATACCACTTACCACCCTCCCGCTGACCTCGCCTGCTGACGTCATTGCCACGTCACCTCCACATCAGCTTCCGTACCCTCGCGTCGCGACAAAACGTCACGTCCCGATGACGTCATCTGACCAAAAAGCGCCAAAAAAGCCTCACGAAGCCAAATTTTGTTAAAAAATTCGTGAAAGTGTCATTTTCGCCCAATTTTATTCATTTCTTCTACGAGACTGTTGCATGCAAATTACGTCCAAGCAACTGCAGAAGCTCCAGTCCGCCACCTGGCCAAGCAAAGTCTAGCATTCTACTCTGCAACTCGTCAGTCAACCTGCCAATTACACTCGTTTACCTCCAGCATACAGGTATTTACCCCGTCCAACCTCCCAAACCTATATTTTCAGTTTCCTCTACAAAATTATACCTATAAGAGCCAAATTCAAACTGAAGCAGTCCATAATTGCCATACCAACCCATCTAGAACTACTCTTTTGCCCTTTTTCCACAGAAACTCGACCTCCAGTTTAAAAACACAGAGAAATGAACATGGAAGCCCCTGTGGTCCTTAGTGTAACGCCCCACAATGCACCTCATATGGACCAGAATCATCTACCCTTTGCCGACAAAGATTTCCAAGTAAAGGACCCGTTTGGTTGCCAAAATCATCTTCATACTTTCTGCCTAATCAGAAATAGTCATTTGAACAACTATGATATCTATGGAATATGGGAATCCAATCTCCCCAGGTATTATCTTCCCTCAGTCAACGTATTCCCAGATATTATTCGCCACTGCTGTGCCAATTATGACCGTGTCAGTAAAGCAGTTATGACTCCATCACAAACTATTCTCTTTTACATAACTGCTGAATCTATCAACGAGATGCTACACTTCCATCCAGTTCAGCCTCTTGCTCCTCTTTCCATGGGATTCTTGCTTGATCAAGGCTCTCAATTGTCGAGTACAGAAATAACCTGGATTGCTAAGATATTCATGAGATCAGATTGCCAGCCCCAAGGCCCACCTCCTTATTTATATGTCTCATTCAATGAGACTAGAAGAATTATTCTTGACATGATATCCGTAATCTTTGGATCTAGGTCCAGTGAATATGTGGATGAGATGGTCCTGGTTCTGTTATCCACCTTTACTCCAGGACAACCCCCTGTTATTAAGGATGACTATGCCTCTTTCATTGCTGACAAAATCCATACTCAATTTATGAATTTGGAAAGAGAAGGAGTGTTTAAATACACAGCTTTCATATACCATCTGCTGTTGTATTATCACCCAGAAAATTTTATATTTCCCATCAGGAAATTAGATTCCAAAGGAGAGAGGAGGTCTATGAGCTTTTGGACCTCAGTCTTCCACAAAGTTGGTCAATCCCCTTATACCTACTGTGAATTCATTGACTTGTTTATACATCCAGCCTCCACTCTATTGATAGGAGCTCCTCCTCCTAGGCTCTCTGGTGACATAAAGAAGATTTTACAGCTCTCCAAAAACTACAGGATAGGTGACTGGTACTTCTACCAGGATCACACTGAAATTAGGATATATGGCTGTGAACTGTGCCCTTATAAGCTGCCCAAATATGTGCCCATGAGACTATTTGCACTGGAGTATTTCAGGCAACTTATCAATGCAGATTTAACTCACTTTTGCAATGTAAAGAAAAAGGCTCAGCTAAGAATAAGAAACCAGTTAGGCCCTTTTATCATTAACAAGAGGGAAGCATGGGAAGATGTTGATAAGATATTAGGGGAAGACCTTAAATTGAAGAAAAGCTTCTGGTGGGTGCCATATGACCCAAATAGCTTTATAAGTGACAGAAAAGTAAGAAACTGGCTGTCAACTTACACACATCATAGGATCCTTGAAGTAGAACAATATGCTAATTAGGATGAGTGGGTAGAGGGTACATTACTAGAAGAACTTACTCAGCAAGAAAATATTGGACGAGCTATGAAAGATTTATAAAAGATCCTTGAACTAGACTCTTTTGGACAGGTATCTTTCAAGCTGCCTCAGCAAACTAGAGTGGGTACATCTTCTACTGGAACTTCACAGCAACCTATACAAGAAGCCAACACACCAGTTTCAGGTTCTTCTAAAGGCAAGGAAGTAGCAGGCACAGAACGACAAGCCATTACTGATCAGCAGGGGCAAATTCCTCCAGTACAGACCAACGCAGTAGAGATTCCTGCACTACAGACTCCTCTAAATGAGGAAAAAGGCAAGAAAAGGGACAGAGAAGAAGCCACACCCATCAGTGGACCTGCAGAACAGTCAGGTACAAAAAGGCAAAGACTGAATCCTCTATTTGAAGAGGAAATCATTGAAGAAACAATATAAAGTCAAAGAGGTGAGAGGGTAACTATCCCACACACTTCCCCAGTAATAGACACATCAACCAGCTCACACAGGCAGGAGTTGGAAAGGAAACATAGTGTGGAAGTTTCATCCACTAAGCCACCAAGTAAGCAGACCTCTGATATCAAAAAGACATTTACAGAGATAAAGGCTAGAAATGATCCATTGAGGCTGCAAATTTATAACAAATATCTTAAGATGGCCCCCACAAAACAGCAAAGATTAATGTCTGCCTATGTCATAAAGGAGGGCAAAATGATCATGAGTTATTTCAAGCCCAAGGTGCAACAACCACAATCAACAGCTGACTACATCAGGACAAATCTAGAGGTCTTCGCCAAAGACATTCATCCAATAGACCAGATTGAGCTGCACAAACAGACTGGAGAGATGGTGTATTCCACACTGGCTGATAAAGCAATGTTGGCTCATAAATTGCAAAACTCATTGGAGAACACCTCTGCTCAGCTAGATTTAGAGAAAGCTTCTTCCCTAGCAAAGGACAACAGGATTAAATCCTTGGAGGATATTATCATTGAACTGGGACATGATCCCAAAGATGCCAAAGGCATAAAAGCACTAATGAGGAAAAAGGAAGAGGACATTGTTGCCCTCAGAAAACAACTCAAAATGCCTCCTTCTATGCATCCACAAACAGTAGATGTTGTATAGCAGAAGTTCGAAGAAGACATGATGGACCTGCTCATGAGGTTGAACGAGAGATTGAGTGAGACCGAGCAGGCATTGGAGAAAGCACTACAAGAAAAGTAGGGAGAGTCGACCTCCCAGCCACCTGAAGTAACTCCAACAATCACAACTACCCCTTCCACAGTTATAACAACAGTGCCTCCCACTGTCCCGGCATCAACAACACAAATCATCACAGGAGCAACATCAACAGCAACAGCACCAGGCAGCAACACTACTATGACTACAGAGCAATTAATAAAAGCCATGGAGGAGTTGAAACTCCAAGTATCAGAACTGAAACAAGTCAAAGAAAAATTGACAAAAATAGAACAAATTTATGATAAATCCAAGATGAATGTGGTAGAGAAAACAAGGGAAGTCAAAGCATTGGAGAGCAAGGTAAGAGCCTTAGAAAAAGATCTCTCTCTGCATAAGCCTTTGGCAGAAATTAGAGGAATTTTGTGGACCAACATCACTCAATCCCTTCGTAATGTATGGAGGTCTATTCAGACCATTTATGAATAGATTGATTTGATAAGGGTAGCCCAAGTAGAAATTCAGAAAACAAGAGCCTTATTGGGACAGATGCCTGAGCAAGCTAACAAGCTAATACATTTTTTGAATGCCACGACCAGTGAAGAATTGGAAGCACTGGATATCAGAGACAGAACAGGTACCATTTTGGACATCAAGAGAGTTCTAACCATGAGAACTATGATGCAAAACTTTGACAGAAGATGCCAGGACATGCAGGTAGAGATTGACTCTTTCACAGAAAAATTTACACTCCTGCATCAAAAAGGTCTGCCAAGTCCTTTGGGAGATAATTATCGTCTAATGAAGCACAAGGACTATGTACATAAATTGAATACATATGCTGTCAACCAAGCTAATGCATCTTCAAGTACTTCAGGAGAAAAAGCACTTCCATCTGGCCAGTCCCTTTATGACAGCCTGGAAAATCTATTCTATATAGAGCATGATGTGAAGCATTTGTTCACCATCCCACCTAATTTATTTAGGTACACAGAGACTGACGAGACTTTAAGGAAGCTATAGAGACATAAAATACCAGGACCAGAGTGGTGGCAGAGCATGCTTGAGATCTTGTAAATTTATCTTTGGTCAAAGAAAAATTGTGCACCATCTACTATAATCTGCAGAACAGAAATAAATCACGGTCCTACGAGTCAAAGCGTATCACATTAGAGTTAAGAAAGTTCAGCCAAAGCAGGAAAATCAGCACAGAGGATTAGTAGAAGACAGCTGGGAACCGACTTGCAGCACCTACCTCCAGTACGCCTCATAAAGATGGATCAACCAGCACAGCATGAATTTATTGCATCTATTTATTGTCTCCCCGTTTTCGAGATTATCTGTCTCTACCTATGTAAAAGAAACATTAATTGTTAGCAGATATTTAGTTCTATCAGATATTTTGTATGATATCTTGAAATTTTTGTATAAATAACCCTCCAGACGAAGTATTTGGGGTTGGTTGGTGGTGGATATTCATAATTTGACTGTAATATTGAACAATTTTTGGAATAAAAGCCTGTTGGAACCATTTTCCAAGCTCACTGGATGAAGAATTGATTCTAAGGACCATGTTACAGAATTCTTGAATCGTTTATGGATCAATAAGTTCCTTCTAACTTGTATCTTACAGTTTTTATGTCTACTATATCATATATGTTTCATGATCTCAATAATAGAGAAAATGAATAACTCAGAATTTGCTTGTTTGCACTCTGTGTTCAGTCTCTGTTATTATTAATGTTTTCTTTAGAATTAGCATAAACAGTGAATTATTAATTGCTCCTGTTTCCCCTGGTTCTTTCATCTTGAATATCAACTAAGGAATTCTTAATTTCTCCTTAGTAGTAATCATCCATTTTCCCTCTGTTAACATGATGAAGGATTCTTAATTGCCCTTCACCCATTGACTCCATTCCATCTGATTCCAGCCTATAAATTGCTCCATATTTGAGTACCTTGCTCTCTGATAAATCCTCTAATAAGAAACCTACCCAGGAAGCCATCCTTCTTTGACTCCATCATGCCCAATGGACAGAAATGTTTCACTTTTACCTTATTGTGTTATTGAATTCGCATCCTTCCAACCAAACTCAAAACAAAACCTTTGTACCTCATAACTAGCCTAATATACCTCAAAACAAAGATAAATCATAAAGAGAGAGCCCTCTGTAGATGCAGATTGGCTAGAATCTATATCTAAAAGATTGATCTATGGTTACCTCGACCGCATTCCCTTTCTTACAACTTTAGGGAACAACCTGAGTGATAACACATTTGCCACCACATTTTGCTTCCCTTTTTTGTAGATGATTTCAAAGTCATAACCCAACATCTTTGTGACCCACTTTTGTTGCTCTTCAGAGGATAATATTCGTTCTAAAAAGTATTTAAGGCTATCACGATCCGTTTTTGCCTTGAAGTGTCTTCCCATTAGGTAGGGTCACCATTTCTTAAGTACATGTAGTATTGCCAACATTTCCTTCTCATAAATAGCTTTGTGTAAAAACTTTCCCTTGATTGGATGATTTTCAAAAGAAATGGGTCTTTCATCTTGCATTAAAACATCACCAATTCCATTTCCTGAAGCATCACATTCCATAATAAAGGTTTTTGTGAAGTCTGGTGTAGCTAAGACCAGTGCTTGGCACATTGCCTCTTTAATATGTTCGAAGGCCTTTGTTGCTTCTGGAGTCCATGAAAATGCATCTTTCTTCAATAATGTTGTTAGAGGTGCTGCTATTCTCCCATAATTCTTAACAAACTTTCGATAATACCCTGTCAACCCAAGAAATCCTCGTAGATGTTTTATGGATGTGGGGATTTTCCATTCCTTAATGGCTTTAATTTTGCTAGGGTCTACATTAACTCCTTCATGAGATACAATATGACCAAGATATTCCACCTCTTGTACTCGAAAGAAACATTTGGATCTTTTTTCATATAATTGTTTCTCCTCCAATAGTTGTAGCACCTTGTCAACATATTCAACATGATCCTTCCAAGACTTGCTGTAGATTAGTATATCATCAAAAAATACTAACACAAATTTTCTAAGGTAGGGTTTGAAAATGGAATTCATCAAACCTTGAAATGTAGAAGGTGCATTGGTAAGGCCAAAAGGCATGACTGAAAATTCATAATGACCCTGATGAGTTCTAAATACTATTTTCAGAATGTCTTCAGTCTTCATTCTGATTTGATGATATCCTGAACGAAGATCCAACTTGGTGAAGTAAATTGATCCATGCAATTCATCAATGATAGGAATGGTAAGATTATATTTAATAGTGAGCTTGTTGAGCTCCCTATAATCTGGACACATGCGCCATGATCCATCCTTCTTGTGCACCAATACTACTGGAGCAGAGAAAGAACTTTGACTAGGTTGAATTATACCAACCTCTAGCATTTCTGCAACCATACATTCAATTTCACTCTTTTGGGCATAGGGATATCTGTACGACCTGATGTTTAGAGGAACACTTCCTGGAATTAGATGAGTAGCATGATCATGATCATGAATATGTGGGAGACCTTTTGGAGTCTCAAATACCTTGGAATGATTGTCCAAGACTTTTTGGAGATCTGGAGAAATAGATGATTTCGATGTGGAAGCATCTAGCGAACATAATTGTGCAATTACACCTCTTTATTCCTTTTTTAGAAGCTTTGTCATACTGTTAGAGTTGATTATATTTCTCGGTTTCCCTGCAATACCCTTTAATTCAACTTCCTTTCCTTCCACATAAAATTTCATGAAAAGTTCTTGAAAATTAAAAGCTATTGTACCCAAGGATTGTAGCCATTGGACTCCTAGTACAACATCAGCACCTCCCATTGGAATGGAAAGCATTGGGATAGTCAATACATATTCTCCCATGGATAGCTTGATATTATGGCACTTTCCAGAGCAATTTATTGTTTCTCCATGTGCAACCATCACTTGACACTCTGGTGTTGGATATATGAAGCAATTCAATTCTTTTGCTACCTTACAATGAATAAAATTGTGGTTACTTCCTGAATCAATCAACACTATTACCTTTTTCTTCTTGATTTATCCTTTTATCTTGATGGTTTGAGGAGTGGTAATTCCATCCAATGCATTACAAGATATGGTCGGATCCATTTCTTCTTTATCTAGGATTTGTTCCTGAAGTATATCCTCTTCTTTTGACCTTTCTTGCTCCTTTTCTTCTTCCTCTTCACAATCTATGTAGAATAATTTCTTCTCAGCACACTTATGACCTTTAGTGTATTTGCTATCACAACTATAACAAAGCCCTTTTGCTCTTTTTTCTTCCAATTTTTTTGGTGTCAACCTTATAGGTTGTGGAAGACTAGGGGCAACAACACTTCCATCTTTATAGTTGTGAGTGGTATGCTTCCTGGTTGCCATAATTTTGCGTTCCATTTTTCTTGCTAACCTGAAAGTCTTCTCTAATGAATCAGGTTCCCGAAGGCAAACATCATGTTGGATATTATCCTTTAAAGTCCCTATGAACACATCAATTATATGCTCCTCTGGAATATTTTTTTACCCTTATGTTCAATTTTTGGAACTCCTCAATGTGCTCCATTACTATACCCTTTTGTTTGAGACTTATCAATTGGCTAAAAAAGTGTTGCTTTTTGTATCCTCATAATGTGCTGTCAATTCTTCCATAAAAATTTCCCAAGTGATAATTTGTTTACGAGAGAAAAACCATTGATACCATACAAACTGATTTGGTTCCAAATATAAAGTTGCAATATGTACCTTTTGTGTGTTTTGCACATTATTGAGATTGAAAAATTGCTCCATCTGTAATATCCATGTTGCGAGATCCTTGCCATAAAACTTCCTCATATCGATTTTTTGAATATGGTGGGTTTTATTATCCAACATTAGAGTCTATGAAATCATGATTAACATTTCTTTTGTTCGCATCATGAGTTTCCTTTACTACCCTTTCACCATTAGTAAGTATTTCTTGTAGAAAATTTGTCAAATCTGTCTTCAAATCTGCCATGCTTGTCTTCAAATATGTCTTCAAATATATCTTCAAATCATCCATCTTAGCTTCCATGCCCATTATCTTAGATTCCACGCCATTTATCTTAGCTTCTGTTAGCTTTTGTGAGAGTGACATTTGTTGCACTTGTTCTTGTAATTTTAATATATCATGTAGCATTTCTTCCTCTTCTTCATGAGTCATGCTAGAACTTTTAGGTTGCTTACTAGGTGTTTTCATTTTCTTTCCTTGGGGCATTAGTTATCGATAATAATGCTCTACTATTCCCTTTGAGTTCCTTCAAAATAATTTTTCAAACCAAGCTTAAGAAAAAGTTTAAAAAAATCTACACACCTTTTTTCACTTTGTAAGAGCTCGATATTGCCTCTGATGTATCTCTGTAATTTCGGATCATCCAGTTCTAAAATTGTGATCTGTAGTAGCCCTTTGTGTCCTCTTTCCAATGCCACCAGTCTAATCCAAATTGGACTCTCTAAGGAAGAGTTATGCCAAATCTCCCACAGTGACCTGATTATAGACTAGTTCAGTAGAGTGAACTTGTACGACGTGCCACGTGTCCCTGTTTCGACCTTTGGCTCTAAAAAATATATACAAGAAACTATAGTCTGTCCTCTTTTTGTACCTTCTTACGAAATTTCAATTTGATGCTTAGAGAGAAAGTTATGATGATTTTTCCCAGGTCACCTGTTTGGAATGTAATTGAGGAGTTTGCAAAAATACCAAATTCCTCAGATCACAACTCCGCAAATATAGTGCAAAAAGCTCTAAAATTCGGACCCAAGGTTCAGTGCAATTTCATTTCAAATGGGTTTGTTTTTTCACTTCTCAAACGTCGCACAAGAAAATTTATAGCGAAAATTCCATGATGACTTGTTTGGAGCAGTGAAACCCTAGAATCCAAGCCTCTGATACCAAATGTTATGAAACCAGCTCACAAAAAGATAGAAAAGATAGATCAATGCCTTAGAATTTAGCCTCATCGAGGGGAAACCTTCTTTACATTACACAAATGAATGATTCTTTGATGATTCAAATGACAAAACCTCCTTTCTATATATAGGAGTCTAAGGAGTCACAATATAACCTAGCCGACCTAACAATAATAATATAAAGGCACAAAAATAACAATAGAGGGATTCTATGGGGCACAATAATAACAATATGGGGACAATAGGGGCACAAAAATATTAATAAGGGATACAACTACAATAGTAATGGGGTAATCATTAGTATTATAGGGACCTAACGTGTCTACTGGAGTAAGGAAAAGATTGAAATCAAATGCTTAAACACACCATTCATCTAACTAGTTGCTAAGAGGATTTTCTTCAAGAGAATGCTAAGTTAACATGTGTACAATCCTACTTTCCTAGGCATGCAATTTGAAACATCAAACATTCTACTGTTGTGCATGTAAATGAACAAAAAAACTCTTTTTCCTTTTTGTCTTTTTTTTTGTGTGAATATATGAATGCTGACTTCTCTTGGTGATGTGGAAAGTGGATTAGGGATGATGGTGGATGGTCAGATGGCTTGGGAGGGAGGTAGGGGGCTTATCTTCCTAGGGGATTTTTCACAATTCGGCCTCAAAACAGACCACTATAGGTCAACCTACAAGATGTCCTAATGTGTCCTACAAGATGCCCTAATTCTCCTATAAGATCGCCTATATTCCTATAGGATACAACCGAGAGCAAGAGGCAGGATTTGGAAGGTGATGTATGGCTTAGGGTAGGTGAATGGTGGGTGAAATGAGGCAAGGGAGTGCCTAGGACTCCTTAAGAGCTCAAAACGGAGTTGTGAGATGGTTGGATTTGCTCAACAAGCTTGAAGAAGTATTATTATGGAATGATGAATTTGGTGAGGAATTTAGTGAAAGAAAGTGGTAACCATGGATGGACCGGGTTAGGATGGGGTTGTTGGTCATGAAATCTCTCTACACTACTGAAACTTCTGCACTGTATCAACCACTGACATTTTATCCATGAATCATGTTAAACAAGAAATATTTTCAATTAACTAAGGAAAAACAAAGTTTTATTATCTAGTTTCCCATGCATGGGAAAACTTGTAGAATAATGTGAAACCTTTATGAGATCTAATGCAAGGCTAAAGACATCAGAAATCGCAATTAAATCCTATTCTTGAAAACTAGTAAAATGTTGGCCTAAGTAACATAAAACCCTAAATTCCATGAGAAATTAGAATTTTGTCTTTTTGGGGCTGCATAGGAGTTCTTTCCTCAAACCATGATCCCTGAAGGGAGGAGTGAGGCCAGATCCAACCACTAAAATATTTTCAATATTAATTTATCTTCCTAAGCTACTACTGCAGCAATCCACAAATGGAAGAAAACTAATCAAATCCACAACTACTTGCAATGAAATAATCCTAAAGACAATTCAATCATTAATCTATGAAATCAACTAAACATACAAATACAAGAAGAGGAGCCTTTGCTACTAGGGTTGGTCCCTAACCCAAGAGATTTAGCCCTCTTAGTCAACTCATAGCTGGATCAAGGAAATTCTCATTCTCATTGTCAAATCAAAAAATTACATAACCATGTCTTCCACAAGTCTTGAACTCGAAAAATGCTTAGTGATTTTACATAAAAAAATTGAAAAAATAATGAGGCTCTAGGCCTCCTTATTTATACAACTAAATTCTCCAATGACTTCCTTAAATCTATGGAGGCTCGGCTCCCAAACTCAAGATGAAATGGCTCTTTAACAGTCATTGGCTCGGCTTCCTTTTGATCTTCATGACTTAGTTGCTTGTAACTCTGAGCTAGTGTGATTTGATGTAGGAATATTCGAATGAGTGAGGAGTAAATGAGGAGGATCTATCTCCTATAATCTCTTCTCCTTGTCTCATTCAAGTTTCTACCCTTAATTAGCCAAAATTTCCATGATTTTCTCTTGAAAACTTGCAATCAATGCGCACTAGTCCACTAGGCACAATATCTCACTTTTACTCATCTCATTAAGCAAAATATAATCAAAGTATGTAATAAATTATGAGAAGAGTTGATTCAAATAAGCTATGAGGTGTATTAAGGCCCATATAGTTACCCAATGATGAGGCTAATCATCACCCCCTACTGAAAGTGTTGCTCATCCTCTGAGAAACTCAATCTATATCCATGTATTTCATTTCTCTAGTGGCCTCTCTGACATCCCATGCTTCTGCTGTAGTTTCCTCTTGTTGTGCATAGAATCCCGCCTTCCTCTCTATCTCCTCCCGTTGTTTTATTTCTTCCTCTTCCTTCCTTCCTTCCAACATTCCTAAGAGCAGTGGTGGATTGAGTCTCAAGCCAATCCAATTGACTTTGAGTCTTTGGAGAGCTTGCTTATACATGGGTGTTATGTTTAGTGCTTCTCTCATTCTATGAGGAGAATGGTACTCTATGATTTTCAAGCTGTAGGGAAAAGTGTTCCATCTCCTTTGGCAAGCTTGCATGTTGTCATCCCCTAACAACCTGAACATGTCCTCAAAGTGTGTGATTACTTGCTCTTGGGCAGTAACGTACCTAGGTGCAATTTTAGGGTAATTTGTAATCAGGTTGTGGGTGCCGATGACAACCATTGGATTTAATTTCTCAACTCTTATCATGAGGGGTTTTGTCTTTTCTCTTGCCATTACTTTCTTCATTTATGCAACTCTTGCCTCCTCATGATTCATCCATGATGCCAAAGCCATCAATTGCAAGTCCCCTAGTTTTGAATTAGGGTCCCACACATTCACATCTGTTAAGGCCAAGTTAGGTAGGTAAAAATATGAAATTTTAGCTCTATCCTCCAAGGTGCTTTGATCACAGAGATCAATGAATTGTATGTAGTCTTGGAAGGGCATAGTGCCTCTTTGTGCTAAAGTCTTGATTTGGAACTGTAGCCACTGTTTCTTAAGATACAATGCATAGGAATTTGTTGGCATCTTGCCCTGGATTGCCTCTAAGGATAGACTGGCCATGGATGCCAATTGACTTTCTTTTTCTTGTAGCTATCTCCTTAACCATGCATTCTCTACTTCCAAATAAGCTTTCATCATTGCCTCTCTATCCCTCAGGCTACTCAATTCTCTGCCCATCTCCTTTACCTTCTCCTCCATGTGGCCTATATCTTCCACTCCTTTAGATTTGGAAATTTGCATACACCTATGTGTTCTTGCCCTTTCTTTCTCTAGCTCAAAGAATAAGGGGATGGAAAATTTCTGTGGAATGCCCCTACCCCTTTCAATAAACCTGTAGTAAGAGTCAAGGTTGGGTTGAGGACTAGGTTCCATCAGTACTAGATCCTCCTTTGTTTCTTGCTTCATGATCCCTTCTTGGTCCATTTTCTGAGTTTTCTGTAGGTTTAGTAGAGTTTCCTGTAGGATGGCCTCTACTTCCTATAGGTCCTTCTGTGTCTCATGTAGGAGATCTTTTCCTTTGGATGAGGCAGATCTGGTGACATGCCTCCTAACATAAGTGATGGGATATTTGGGAGAGGCTTGTCCTGATGATCCTTCCCCTTGATTTTTCAGAAGAGGAGCTATCTTTACTTGCTGTTTTGGCAAGTCTTTAATTAAAATAGGAACTTTGGTGGATGTTTGAGGTTTTCCTTGCCTAATCCCTGTACTTTTTCTTGTCCTAAAGTATAATGGAGTTTGTCTTTGCCTCTTCCATTTTTTCTTGATAGGGATACTTAGGGTAGTGAGGGCAGCTGCTGCCTCTTTCTCAGTGGGTTCTGGAGATACCCTTGGTGATTCTTCCTCTTCTTTGCCTTGCATGGTAGACCTTTGTTCTTCCTTGTCTTTTGTTTCCTCTTTTCCATTTTCCTTATCATCCTTGTATTTCTATTCTTTTTCTCCCTCCAGTTCCTCACTCTGTTCATCAATTTCTTCCTTTGCATCTTATTCTGTCTCTTCATCACTTTCCTTATCCATTTATTCCTCTTATTCCTCCTCTGTTTCCTCTTCATCCCTCTCTGTTTATTCTTCATCCCTTTCACTGGTAGTGGGGCTTTTGTCATATTCAAGGGCTTTTATGTCTTCCTCTGTCTGCATGTCTCTGAAAGTTGTCCATGTAACAGGGAGTCTTAGGTTTTGGACAAAATCTTATAGGATAAGTTTAATTAAACCATGATGGGCTAGTTGTTGATGGTTTCCTCCCTGCACCTTGATGCTCATATCTATCACTGATTGAAGAAGAAAGTAGGGTATGTTTAGTCTATTTTGAGGAGGTGTGTCTGCTCCAAACCTCAACTCTTGGAGAAGCCTAAAATGGTACCCACATACCACACTATACCTACCTTCACATGATATATACTTAATGAGGTGGTAGCTAATTTCGTTCTAAGGATATGGTAGGCTTGCTCTTCTGACCCCATTTTTATCTTCCATTGCCTCCTCTCCTTCCAAAAATAATTTCTTCTTTGCAATTTTGTTGTTACCCTTATCTTCCTTTCTCCAAGGCAAACCTAAAGGAAGTGTGGTGATTCTTCCTATGACTTCAGGGGTGAATTCTATAGAGGGGCCTTTCACCACAATAGTAGCATGGGTCCTAGTTAGTGTTATGAGGGAAAGAGAAAAGTCTCTAGCCACTTCATCATCATAACCCTTCATTTTTTTAAAGAAACCCATCCAATTGTGCCTTGTGAATATATCTACTACAGGAGGGTGTTGATGAATTCTCACTGTGTTGGTGAGTTCCCTCTTGTTAAATCCCCTTGTCATTTTTCTCTGATGGATGTGGAGGGCTGTATAGGTCTAACTCCAAATTCTAATGGGTGAGAGTTTTTAAATGAAAATTCTGTGTACAATTCCCTTAGACTGCGATCTCTTTAACAAAATAAAAGGATTTTTTAATATTTTCTTTTTACTTGGAAAATGCGGGAAGGTATAGCTCCTAGCTCCTTGTCACTGCCTGATGAAGCCAACCTTTGGTTTTTTCCTTCTAAAATTCTCTTTGCAAATCCTGTAGATGTCTGTTTAGTATCCTGTAGGATCTCTTATAGGATCCTGCAGGTTTTCCTGTAAGATCCTATAGGTGCTCCTGCGCTAAAAAAACTGCTCACTTTCTTTCCTGTAGACTTCTTCAGGGGCTGAGAGAAAGCTTGCTTCTATGTAGCCTCGAGATTGTGAATGCCTCCTATGGATGGGAATAAACGTTTTATTTCCTCATATGGGTGATTTGAGTGGGATGGTGTGCTAGAAATCGAGGTACGAGTTCCTATTTTTGGATCTTTGGTCCCACTACCACATCATCATTCTCTTTACCTTGTAATCAACTCCCACTTCGGGCATCCGTAAATTAACCACTTTCAAACTCATCTCTTCTTTCTCTTGATTTGATTGCTACCACGTGTGTAATGAACTAACTGTATTCTCCTCGTTGACTGACCGAAGGTGGCCAAGTTAACTAGCCACCTTTTCTTATAAAACCAACTCTTTCACAAATCCACATGTTTGATCATATTATGCTAATGAGAGAGTTGAAGCGAGATAACATACTTGTGGTAAGATACCTTGATGCTTCTTGTTGGAGAGTGAGGTCCTTTTTGTGTATTTGCTGCATGTGTTTTTCTCTTTTCTTTCTTTTTTTAATGTCCTCCTTTGATGTTTTTTCTTTGATATGCAGGTACTGGATGGTGATGTTGATGATCCTGCTGCTGTTGGTAAGCTCTAGAGGAGCTTCTTTGACATTTGGATCTCCATGTTGAAGCTGAATGCAACCTATGATTTTTTGTTTTGTGGGATAGGCTGCTATAGGATTTCCTGTAGCTGCCTCTCCCACAAATTTTTATTCATTCCTTCACTTGTGGAGCATGAGAATGGTTGTCATGGGTAATAAGGGGTCTAGGGATTGGTGAATGAGAGGTATAGCCTTCAAGTGTTGTCCCCTTGTTCTCTGTTTTTATCCTCTTTTATTTGTCTTTTTTTTTTTGAAAACTAAAAAAAAAAAAAAAAAAAAAAAAAAAAAAAAACTTATCGGATGAATGCAGGGGTGATCATGGTGGAGAGAGACATGGTGATGAGGTGGTGAAGTAAAAATTTATTTTTTTGACACCAGCAGGTCATCCCCTTTCTCTAGGGTCACTTTCCTTGGGATTCCCAAGCCATTGTAATTCCTACAGGATCATCCTGTAGGTTTTCAGGGAATCCTATAGGTTTACAAGGAATCCTGTAGAAAACACAGAACCCTTGGAAATTGAGCAATATGATTCCATAAATGGAGGGAATGATGGGCTGATGAAGGATATGGAATGGAGGAAGGAAAAAATGAAATGTATAGGTCCTTTTGATCCTCTCTTATTGCTTTGATCCTCCCCCTCCTGACCTGCAAACAACATTTTCAAAGTTTTCTTTTCTCTCTTTTTTTTCTTTTTTTTGCAAACAACCAGTCTGCCTCCAAGAGGTTTTCATCCTAGCTACTTGCCCTCAGTGCCTCAAAATAGGTTTTCACCCAGAGATATTTTTACCTTTTCTTTTTGAAACCATTGGGCTACCTCAAGAGGTTTTCAAACCAACAGTGGGACTCAGGTGCCTCGTGGAGTTTTTTACCTGAGTCTCATTTTTGTTTCTTTTATTTTTATTTTTTTATTTTTATTTTATTTTATTTTTATTTATTTATTTTTTCCAGTGACTAGATGGGGTAGAAGTTGATACTTGCTCCACCACCATCACTATCTTGCTGATTCCATTAATGAATTATTTCTTTGAGAAGGGCTTCTTGTAGACCTTAAATCTGTGCCCATTGACAAGTAAAGGAATAGCCTCTGCATCAATGGTTCTTATCTGCACTGAACCATTATCATGACATTTCTCTATGACATAAGGCCCTAACCATCTAGTCCTTAACTTGCCTTTAAAATCCTTATATATGGAATCATACAACAAATCCCAATCACCTTCTTTAAATTGTTTGTCCTTTATGTTCTTGTCATGCCAGATCTTCCTTTGAACTTGAGTCACCTTTGTGTGCAGGAGGACTTGCATTCTAAACTCATCTAACCCATTCAGCTGGAGCAATCTCTCTTGTTTTTCCCTGTTGAGATCTAGATCTAGCTGTGCCACCATTCTTAATGTGTTGTACTCAAATTAAATGGACAACAGGGCCTTTCTCCCATAGACCAACTCATAAGGAGTGAATCTAGTGGTGGTCTTCCAGGTGGTATTGTAGGCCCAAGTGGCCTCAACTAATCTATCTGTCCAGTCCTTTATACTGCTGCTAATATTTTTGGTTAGAATTCCCTCCAGCTCTTTGTTGGTCACCTCCACTTGCCCATTCGCTTGTGGGTGATAAGGAGTGGATGCTCTATGCTTGATCTTGTTCTCTCTCAACAAATCTTCAATTATGTGCGATGTAAACTGGCTGCCTTGATCAGTGACCAGTTCTCTTGTGTAGCCAAGCTTATAAAATACATTTTCCCTTAAGAACTCAACCACTTTATCCTCTGTTTCTACCTTGATAGCCTTGGTTTAAACCCATGTGGTTAATAGTTAGTGCACACAATGATGTACTACTTTTTCCTAGATGGAGGGTAAATGGGTCCAATGAAATCCATGCCCCACTTGTCAAATGGCATGGAAGTCACTTGAGGTTGTAGAGGAATTTTATCCCTTGGAGTAGGTTTTCCCATTATTTGGCATCGATCACACTGACTAGTATACCTCCTCACATCCTGATGAATAGTGGGCCAATAATACCCATCTTGTAGCACCTTGAATGTTGTCCTCTTGGCTACAAAGTGACCTCCACAAGGCCCATTATGATAGGTTATAAGGATGTCAAAGACTTCCTCCTCCCTGACACATCTTCTCAGAATTTGATCTGGGCCTAGTTTGAAGAGGTTGCCCCCAATCCAAGTGAATGGGGCGCTCTTCCTCACAATCTTGCTTTTCTCTTTGGAGGACAAATTCGGTGGGAACTGTGCAGACACCAAGTAGTTTTCTATGTCAGAAAACCATGGAGAGAGAACTAAAATGGTGAATAAGTGTTCATCCGGTATCTGATCATCAACCATTTCTTACTCCCTTGCAGGAAAAGTTAATATGGATAAAAAATCCGCAACAACATTCTCCTTGCCAGGCTTATCAATAATAGTTAGATCAAATTGCTATAATAAAAGTAACCATCTAATAATCCTACATTCACATCACGTTTATTCATTAAGTATTTAATCACAACATGGTCAGTATATACAAATGTTTGGTAACCAGTAATCTAATGCCTGAATTTGTTCAATGAATGCACAATAGCTAGGAGCTCCTTTTTAGTCATTGTGTAGTTCAGTTAGGCCTTTGACAAATTCTTACTGATGAAGTAAATGGCATAAGGTAGCTTTTCATCTATCTGGCCCAAAGCTACTTCTATGGCTTTGTGAGAGGCATTTGCATGTATATGGAAAGGAAGGGCCCAATTTGGGCCTCGGAGAATAGGTGCAGTGGTCAACTTGTCCTTAAGGGTGTCAAGGGCCTCTTGACAACATTATGACCATAAAAATTTAGAGTCTTTGGCCAATAACCCAAATAAAGGAGAATCTAACTTACTGAAGTCTTTTATGAATCTCTGATAGTATCCAGCTAAACCTAGAAAGCTTCTGACATCTCTCTATTTTTACGGAGGTGGGACCCTTGGATGATGGCTATCTTATTTGAGTCCACCTGCAGTCCTTTCTAGGATATTGAATGACCTAGAACAATCCCCATAGTCATCAAGAACTCACATTTTTTGGGACTAAGGGATAGGTTCATTTCAATGCATTTGTTTAGCACCTTACCTAAGTTGGACAAAGCCTCCTTGAAATCACACCCATAGGGTGTAAAATCATCCATATAAATTTCTATTACATCATGGACTAGGTCGAAAAAGATACTCAGGACTTCTCTCTGGAAAGTGGCAGGGGCATTGCATAGGCCAAAAGGAAGGACCCTATAGGTGAAAGTACCCCAAGGACAAGTGAAGGTGGTTTTATCCTAGTCTTCTGGGCTGATCTGGATTTGATTGTACTCGCTAAACCCATCTAGGAAAGAGAAAAATTTCTTCCCCGCTAGGCCATCTAACACTTCGTCATTGGAAGGTAGAGGGAAATGGTCCTTCTTTGTTGCTTTGTTTAACTCTCTGTAATCGACACAAATCTTCCACTTCCCATTTTTCTTTGGGACCAACACCAAAGGAGAAACCCACTCACTATCCGAGATAGGGTAAATGAATCCTGCATCCAACAGCTTTTGCAGTTCTTCTTTGACTATATCTTTGAGAGCTGGATTCATTCTCCTTTGGGGTTTTCAGACTAGTTCGCAACCTTCTTTGATATATATGTGGTGAGTACACACCAAGGGGTGCACTCCCTTCATTTCCTTATAACTCCAAGCAAAGGCATCTAGATGTTCCTTTAGCATGTTGCACAACTTTTCTTCTTGGTGTACAAAAAGAGATGGGTTGATTTTAAAAGTTCTCTCAGGGCCGAATTCTATGGTTTTGACATTGGTAGGGTTTGAATAAGCTAAGCATAGATCAATCTGATGGTTTCTCTTGGTTTCCTTTATTACTTCTTCTAAGGACAAGGTGATGGGAGTTGGACTTTAGAGTATGTGTTCAATAAAATTATCTTCATCTGGTTTTCCTCCTCCCATGGCTATTTCTAAGGTATAGTTTTGGGCTGAGTAGACTTCATCTTCTTCCTCCTATTCTAGCCATAAAGTAATTCATGTTCTAGAGATGGCTGAGCAGGAGGGTACATGACTAATTTCTTGGACATATGCCCATTTTTGATAGTCATATTTCAAAATCTACAGCTGATGTAGGCATCAATAGTGGCTAACTAGGGCCTCCCAAGGATGAGAGGATAACCAATAAGCTTGGCCTTAGGCTGGAGAACTAGGAAGTTTGCAGGGTACTCCTAAGAGTCAATGGAGACCATCACATCCTCAAAAATCCCCTCAGGGGTCACTGTGGAACAATCTGCAAGTTGCAAGACTGTTGTAGTCTTTCTTAATGAACCCTGGAGATTGATCTTGAGCATGGTGTCCTTAGTCATTACATTAATGGTAGCCCCAAGATCAATCAAAGTGTGTGGGATAATGGTTCCATTGATGTGCACATCTACTACAAGGCTTCCAAGGTCCAAATACTTTGGGCAAATTACCTGCCCCAACATTAAGTCAGATAACTGTCCAATGAAATTAATGGTAGGGGTGTCTCTTTTTTGCCTCCCTGGATGTTTGAAACAATTCTCTTTAATCAACTTGTTGTAAATAGGTACATCCTTGATGGCTTGGAGAAGTGGAATTTTGACACATAGATTTTTCAATTCACCCAAAAATTCATTCTCTTCTGGTGTAGGCTGGACTAGTCAAAAAAATCGCTGGCGGTGGATTTCCCAAAAAACGTCGTTTAGGGCCTCAAAACGGCTCCGGAAGTTCAGGACCCGAAATACTGCTAAAAATAGTAAACTATGCTATAATTAAGGAAACTGAAAAACTGAAAGAGACAGTTGTGGGGGTCCAAATGGGATAGGTGGGTGGCCACCAACATCCACCTGGATCATTCCTCCCCCCTTAGGAAGCAATGGTCCCCATTGCGTTGAGTTCCTCCCTGAGACGAGGAAGCTTCTGCTGAGCTGGGTCTCTGGTGAGCTGTTCTGCAATCTCTGATGTGTCCAGAAATGGTGGGGAGCATGGTCGGCGACGGTCCACATTGAACACTCGGTGCAAGCGAAGGAATGGAGGAACGTTGTGCTTCAAAGCATTGTTTCCCGTAGCCTTGTTACTGGTGTAAGGACCATATGGAAGTGGTTTGAGTTTCTGATGGGTTCTGGTAAGGCGCTCCCTCTGCAAATGTAACCAAACTTTGTCGTCCACCTGAAACTTGTGTGGTACCCCTCCACGTAAGGAGAAGTTGTTCCTGTGTTCTGTCACGACTGTATCCCTCTGTTGCTGCTGTTGTGTGGAGGAACCCTTCGCGGGGGTCATGGATGTACCAACGATCTTCCCCTTACTTTGGGAGCGAACTAGACAAAAAATAAATTTCCTAGTCTATGAGATGAGCTTGCTGCCTTTCTTAGCAGTAATCAAAGAGGTGGCGGTAGGTGGGGCTACCTCCGGTATCCTGTATAACGAATTATCCAAAGAAATGATGACAGCGCGAGGCCTTGACTCATACCCAGCATGTCGCCTCCACAAGTATGGCTGGCCTAATAGTACATCACAAACATCGAGAGGTGTAACATCACACAATACCTCGTCTGTGAAGGGCTTGATGCTATAGGGAAGGCGACACTACTGGCGAACTTTGAGATCTCGTCCTTCGTGAAGCCAACCGATATTGTATGGCTGTGGGTGTGGTGTAGTTGGTAGGCCCAACCGCTTCACGACCTCTGCTGAAATGAGGTTCTTTTGGCTGCCACTGTCGACAATGAATTGCAGCGGCGAACCCTTCACCCACATCTGTGAGTGGAAAAGACGTTCCCCCTCCTCTGGATCTTCGGGCTCATTTTTCTGGATCTTGGCAGTAGCAATAGTGGCGTTGGGATCCGCATCAATGATCTGCTTTTCTTTTTGGGTAAGATTGACACATAGATTTTTGGGTCGAACCTTTGCAAGACCAGCCTCGCAAATCTCGACGACCTCCCATGGCGGATGAGAAGAAAGACGAGGGGGTAGGAGATCCTATCAGAATATTGCTCGAAGAAGCCCTCGAGCGACAAAGGAACACGATGATGGACAACTTTGCCCAAATCCTTCAGCGGCTACCTAGAGGCGACGCATCGGCTTCCAACAGTTACTCTGGAAATGCCACACCATTTAAGGTACAAGTAAATTTTGAAATCCCCATCTTCGAGGGTCAAATAGATGCAGATGCCGTAGATAAATGGTTAAATATGCTCGATGGGTATTTTTCTGTTCATGAATTTTCAAGTCGGGAAAATATTGTTTTCGCTCTTCTCAAAGCAGCCCCCCACGTCAAGGACTGGTGGGAAACCTATTGCGAACAGAAGGATGAAAGTACAGGCTCACTGTTTTCAGCCGCACCCACTTGGAATGACTTCCGGGATGCCATCAAGGAGCAGTACTACCCTGTCAAAAGCTATGAGGACAAATACATCAAATGGACCACCCTACGGCAAGGACGAGACCAAGATGTGCCGGAGTTCACAAACATTTTTCATACCCTTCGCACACAATTGGGTATCAAAGATTTTGAGCTGCATCTGGTACTCAAATACTGCGGCTGCCTACACAGATACATCTAGGAAGAGATGGAGTTCTTGAACATCTCCTCACTCGGCACAGCATACCGATACGCTGTCAAAATCGAGCAAAAGTTCAAACAGAAGAAGCGAGACTTTGGATGTGCAAATCCAAAGCCCAAAGGACAAAGCCAAGGCGGGGTGACCCAAGACAACCCGTCAGAAAAGAACAACACCACGAAGCCGAAGAAGGACACAGGAAAGTGGTGTGAGTTCCACAAGAGTCCCACTCATAACACAAGTGAGTGTCGGACCAAGCAGTCGCTGGTGGCCGAGTTGAAGGCTTCCGAATCAGATGCATGTTCCGACTCTGAGTCAGAACTCGACAAGGGGAATGACAAAGAAAAGCAGATCATTGATGCGGATCCCAACGCCACTGTTGCTACTGCCAAGATCCAGAAAAATGAGCCCGAAGATCCAGAGGAGGGGGAACGTCTTTTCCACTCACAGATGTGGGTGAAGGGTTCGCCGCTGCAATTCATTGTGGACAGTGGCAGCCAAAAGAACCTCATTTCAGCAGAGGTCGTGAAGCGGTTGGGCCTACCAACTACACCACACCCACAGCCATACAATATCGGTTGGCTTCACGAAGGACGAGATCTCAAAGTTCGCCAGCAGTGTCGCCTTCCCTATAGCATCAAGCCCTTCACAGACGAGGTATTGTGTGATGTTACACCTCTCGATGTTTGTGATGTACTATTAGGCCAGCCATACTTGTGGAGGCGACATGCTGGGTATGAGTCAAGGCCTCGCGCTGTCATCATTTCTTTGGATAATTCATTATACAGGATACCGGAGGTAGCCCCACCTACCGCCACCTCTTTGATTACTACTAAGAAAGGCAGCAAGCTCATCTCATAGACTAGGAAATTTATTTTCTGTCTAGTTCGCTCCCAAAGTAAGGGGAAGATCGTTGGTACATCCATGACCCCCGCGAAGGGTTCCTCCACACAACAGCAGCAACAGAGGGATACAGTCGTGACAGAACACAGGAACAACTTCTCCTTACGTGGAGGGGTACCACACAAGTTTCAGGTGAACGACAAAGTTTGGTTACATTTGCAGAGGGAGCGCCTTACCAGAACCCATCAGAAACTCAGACCACTTCCATATGGTCCTTACACCAGTAACAAGGCTACGAGAAACAATGCTTTGAAGCACAACATTCCTCCATTCCTTCGCTTGCACCGAGTGTTCAATGTGGACCGTCGCCGACCATGCTCCCCACCATTTCTGGACACATCAGAGATTGCAGAACAGCTCACCAGAGACCCAGCTCAGTAGAAGCTTCCTCGTCTCAGGGAGGAACTCAACGCAATGGGGACCATTGCTTCCTAAGGGGGGAGGAATGATCCAGGTGGATGTTGGTGGCCACCCACCTATCCCATTTGGACCCCCACAACTGTCTCTTTCAGTTTTTCAGTTTCCTTAATTATAGCATAGTTTACTATTTTTAGCAGTATTTCGGGTCCTGAACTTCCGGAGCCGTTTTGAGGCCCTAAACGACGTTTTTTGGGAAATCCACCGCCAGCGATTTTTTTGGACAAAGGATATATCAAACCCATTATATCACCCGGGGTAGCTCCTGTATTATTTTTGAATAAGGAGGATGGAACATTGAGGTTGTGTATTGATTATAAACACCTCAATAAATCCACAATCAAGAACATATTTCCTAAGAAGAGATTTCAGCGTAAATCGCATTCAGAAAAACTTTATCGACGCATTTCGAACCAACTAGTGTGGTTCATCGTCAGGACAAGTTGAAGAAACAAATCCAGCTTAGCATGTTAAATAGTCGTGTGGCGACCCGGGTGAGGTTGTTCGAGCGAACCGGGTGAAGTCGTGTGGCGACTCGAGTGAAGGCATGTGGCGACTCAGGTGAAAAAATTTGGGTGAATGGGTAGACGTGCAGACGGGCGGTCGAGCGAGGGTGCACCGTGCACGCCGAAATGAAGAAATGGAGGAAACAGTGAAGTGTTGAGATTGTCAACGAAGGTGTGAATCATGCGGAGGCGCCCGTGTGTGGCGATTTAGTTACGACGAGACGTGCCCAAGTTGGGCAAACAACACGATCGTGCGACAAGGTGAACGAAGGGTTGGTGAGTCATGCGGCGACCGTGCGGAGGCGCCGACGAGCTGGGCAACCGAGTTTGCCGAAGTTTGAAAATTAGCTAAGTGTAAATTTGGGGTTTCCCAAGGTTTAACTTGTACTTGTAAAAGAAGATTAAATATACTGATTCGGGCATACTCATATTGCAAGGAGTTGCCCCTCCCTTTATACTGTTGTGCATTTCTCTTGTATAATGCTGATATGTGAATGTTATGGGCTTTCACTTGTATAAATGAACACATTAATAATACTTGGTAACGAAAAATAAACTAAGTATGGATTGTTAGGCGTAGTCTACAATCATAAGTATTGGTGAAACGAAAACTATTAGTAGTGCCGCACCTCGCTATAAGCGGTTGGAAGACTGCCGCAGGTGTAGGGGTGTGACAGGAAGGTGACTTCACATACAGGTGAAGGAAGCTGATTTCACATACAAGACCAAGCATCAGGTGTGTATTGAGGAGGCCAAGGTTATTGCCAAGGTTGCATAGTTCCATCACCGTAAATTCAGGGAATCTATTGAACTAGCTCCACTTTTATGTGAAATCAGCTTCCTTCACCTGCAAGTACCTGCTTCCACTGTCACTTCGTCATGAGCAGCCTTGCTCTGATACCACCTATCACAAAGTGCAGGTTTGTATTAGCTTCACCGCTTCAACACCAGCACCAGCTCCCCAGCACTAGCTCTGATACCACCTGTCACGCCCCTACACCTGCGGTAGTCTTTCAACCGCTTATAGCAAGGTGCAGCACTACCAATTGTTTTCTTTTCACCAATACTTACGATTGTAGACTACGCCTAACATTCCATACTTAGTTTTATTTTCTTTACCAAGTATTATTAATGTGTTCCTTTATACAAGTGAAATCCCATAACATTCACATAAATAGCATTATATAATAGAAATGCACAATAGCATAAAGGGAGGGGCAACTCCTTGCAATATGAGTCTGCCTGAATCAGTATATTATACAATCTTCAATGTTACAAAGCTTTACAAGTTAAATCTTGGGAAACCCCAAATTTACACTTAGCCAATTTCACAACTTCGGCAAACTCGGTTGCCCAGCTTGTCAGTGCCTCCGCACGGTCGCCGCATTGTCGACAGTGGCAGCCAAAAGAACCTCATTTCAGCAGAGGTCGTGAAGCGGTTGGGCCTACCAACTACACCACACCCACAGCCATACAGTATCGGTTCGACCCAAAGGTTCGACCCACTGGATGTACCAACTTACCCAAAAACAGGGCCCACAATTTGGCGTTTCATCTTCTAGGGTTAGGTTTTGGAATGTGAAGGGTTTTCCATTGTTTCTCAACAATAAATAGGCCCTCGAGCCTCATTGTAACACAGTTCGAAACAGTTCAGAGGGATGTAGCCGACACATCTCTTCTCAGAGATAAGCTACCATCGCCCTAGCTGGTTTATTTCTATTTGTAAGCATATTTCAATATTCTCCATTAATGAAATGAAGTATTATTTCCGCTGCATCTCTATTTTTATGGTTATCGCATCTCTATATTTATGGTTATCTCTGTAATCTGTTGCATTCCTGTTTAAATCCGGATCAGTGGTATCAGAGCGGTCTGCTTTTTTCTCTGTTTTTCTTTGCATGTCCCCAACGAGGTCGGGATATAAGGAGTTAGGGCTTGAATTGGTCGAACCTTTGCACGACCAGCCTCGCAAATCTCGACGACCACCCATGGCGGATGAGAAGAAAGACGAGGGGGTAGGAGATCCTATCAGAATATTGCTCGAAGAAGCCCTCGAGCGACAAAGGAACGCGATGATGGACAACTTTGCCCAAATCCTTCAGCGGCTACCTAGAGGCGACGCATCGGCTTCCAACAGTTACTCTGGAAATGCCACACCATTTAAGGTACAAGTAAATTTTGAAATCCCCATCTTCGAGGGTCAAATAGATGCAGATGCCGTAGATAAATGGTTAAATATGCTTGATGGGTCTTTTTCTGTTCATGAATTTTCAAGTCGGGAAAATATTGTTTTCGCTCTTCTCAAAGCGGCCCCCCACGTCAAGGACTGGTGGGAAACCTACTGCGAACAGAAGGATGAAAGTACAGGCTCACTGTTTTCAGCCGCACCCACTTGGAATGACTTCCGGGATGCCATCAAGGAGCAGTACTACCCTGTCAAAAGCTATGAGGACAAATACATCAAATGGACCACCCTACGGCAAGGATGAGACCAAGATGTGCCGGAGTTCACAAACATTTTTCATACCCTTCGCACACAATTGGGTATCAAAGATTTTGAGCTGCATCTAGTACTCAAATACTGCGGCTGCCTACACAGATACATCCAGGAAGAGATGGAGTTCTTGAACATCTCCTCACTCGGCACAGCATACCGATACGCTGTCAAAATCGAGCAAAAGTTCAACAGAAGAAGTGAGACTTTGGATCTGCAAATCCAAAGCCCAAAGGACAAAGCCAAGGCGGGGTGACCCAAGACAACCTGTCAGAAAAGAACAACACCACGAAGCCGAAGAAGGACACAGGAAAGTGGTGTGAGTTCCACAAGAGTCCCACTCATAACACAAGTGAGTGTCGGACCAAGCAGTCGCTGGTGGCCGAGTTGAAGGCTTCCGAATCAGATGCATGTTCCGACTCTGAGTCAGAACTCGACAAGGGAATGACAAAGAAAAGCAGATCATTGATGCGGATCCCAACGCCACTGTTGCTACTGCCAAGATCCAGAAAAATGAGCCCGAAGATCCAGAGGAGGGGGAACGTCTTTTCCACTCACAGATGTGGGTGAAGGGTTCGCCGCTGCAATTCATTGTGGACAGTGGCAGCCAAAAGAACCTCATTTCAGCAGAGGTCGTGAAGCGGTTGGGCCTACCAACTACACCACACCCACAGCCATACAGTATCGGTTGGCTTCACGAAGGACGAGATCTCAAAGTTCGCCAGCAGTGTCGCCTTCCCTATAGCATCAAGCCCTTCACAGACGAGGTATTGTGTGATGTTACACCTCTCGATGTTTGTGATGTACTATTAGGCCAGCCATACTTGTGGAGGCGACATGCTGGGTATGAGTCAAGGCCTCGCGCTGTCATCATTTCTTTGGATAATTCATTATACAAGATACCGGAGGTAGCCCCACCTATCGCCACCTCTTTGATTACTGCTAAGAAAGGCAGCAAGCTCATCTCATAGACTAGGAAATTTATTTTCTGTCTAGTTCGCTCCCAAAGTAAGGGGAAGATCGTTGGTACATCCATAACCCCCGCGAAGGGTTCCTCCACACAACAGAAGCAACAGAGGGATACAGTCGTGACAGAACACAGGAACAACTTCTCCTTACGTGGAGGGGTACCACACAAGTTTCAGGTGGACGACAAAGTTTGGTTACATTTGCAGAGGGAGCGCCTTACCAGAACCCATCAGAAACTCAGACCACTTCCATATGGTCCTTACACCAGTAACAAGGCTACGGGAAACAATGCTTTGAAGCACAGCGTTCCTCCATTCCTTCGCTTTCACCGAGTGTTCAATGTGGACCGTCGCCGACCATGCTCCCCACCATTTCTGGACACATCAGAGATTGCAGAACAGCTCACCAGAGACCCAGCTCAGCAGAAGCTTCCTCGTCTCAGGGAGGAACTCAACGCAATGGGGACCATTGCTTCCTAAGGGGGGAGGAATGATCCAGGTGGATGTTGGTGGCCACCCACCTATCCCATTTGGACCCCCACAACTGTCTCTTTCAGTTTTTCAGTTTCCTTAATTATAGCATAGTTTACTATTTTTAGCAGTATTTCGGGTCCTGAACTTCCGGAGCCGTTTTGAGGCCCTAAACGACGTTTTTTGGGAAATCCACCGCCAGCGATTCAAAAATAATACAGGAGCTACCCCGGGTGATATAATGGGTTAATCTCTCAGGAAAGGGTGTTGGATTTACTCTAGGCATGCTTTTCTCTCTTTTCTCCTCACTATCCCTAGGTGGAGGTGGATTTTGGTTGTCTGGGAGTACTCTCCCAAATCTCAAGTTGATTTCTTGAATCTCCACAACATTTGCAGGATGAGATGTCTCTCCACTGTACACTTACTATGCCTATCTATTGTTCAGGTTCAGATTTGGATGGGCAAGCATTTGAGGTTGTTTAGTTGGAGTAGGGTGTAAAAGCTGTGGTTGAGTAGGTGGTGAAGGCAAAAAAACTGGAGCATTGTTGTATGGGGGCCTCCACCCTTGGGGTAGTGCATTCCACTGAGGCTGTGGCACAGCATATGGCTGAAATGACTGGCTGGTTGGCTAGGAATGGTACTGAGGTGTGAAAGACCAAGGAGGAGGTGTAGACCAAGAGGGATGAGTAGAGCCCCCCTGAGAGGGAATGGATGTGGTCTAGTTAGGGTTTTAATATGCATGGGATGACCCTTGCATGCCTTGTTGGTATGGACAATGCCCATGAGGTCTCCTTTTATTTATGTAGTAGAGTTGTTCAGTCACCCCTTCAGTTTCCTAATACATAGATTTTAGTCCAGGTAGAGAAGGTCACTTGTTTGTGGAGTGGTTTTCTTCACAGACATAGTAGATTTCAATCAGATTCAATGCACATTCATTCCTAGGGTGCCTCCTTGTGCATCTAGGGAAAAAAATGGCTAAGTCTCTCTCTGCTTCCTCCTACTTTCTCTTGATGTGTATAGTGTCCATCTGTAGGGCAAGGGTTTGCAACATTTCACTCTTGAAATCTTCCAACATATTTCCAATTTCACCTTTGATGGATGTATTGGAAGAAGATGGACTAGCCATTGGTTGACTACTCCTACCCTTTTTCCTAGCTACCCTAGAATGGTTCCTAAAGACAGTCTTGATATCTTCATAGGGTAGTTGGCAGATGTCCCCTCCTGCTATCTGGTTGAGGGTATGTAGAAGATCTTCCCTTACCCCTTTGAGCAGGACTAGCTTCAATGACTCATGATCGAGTTTGCACCTGACCCTTTTGTAGCTAAGCTGGAATCTTTGTTCATAATCCTCTAGGGATTCATCATGCCCTAAGGTCATCCTAAAATTTTTCTCTTTAGTGTCTTTGGACTTGCAGTAGTCTCGATACTTGTTGTTGAAGGCTTGCGGCATTTGAGCCCAGGTTGTGATGTTATCCCTAGGTAAACCCATGAACCAGTGCATGGCTGCATCTTTAAGAGTGGACGAGAATAGTTCCAAATTCTACTCATTAGTGGTGTAATCATAAGTTCTGCATATGACAACAAAATCAAACAATAAAGTGTCTGGATCTTCTGAGGTCAGGCCATGGAAATGAGGAAGAGCAGAGGGGCTTATGTTTTTCATCTTGGTATCCCCATTAGTTTCTTTGATGGGAAAGGTACCCTCAATTCTTTCTCCATCTCCTCTGTCATTTCTATTTTCAGCCATTAGTTCAGTTGGAATGGGTTCTCCTTCTTCTTCTCCCCTTGTAGGCTCTTCAAATATCTCTGGTTGTTCACCTAAGGGGTCCTCCAATTCACAACCACCGAAGAAGAGGGAAGGTTGGCTGTTTGAAGTGGTGGGGGTATTTGGTAGAAATTTTCCTAAGTTATCCCTATTACTACAAGGCATAAAAGAAGCGATTTTGTTTTTTTTCAAGCTTTAAGAATAATTTCAGAATTGAAATCACAAACTAAATGGAAACTAACTGATTGAATGAAATCTCACTTGCAGAATGGAAAAGAAAGCAAACTAACTTACAATTACTTTTTCATAAATGAAGCTCATAGTAGAATGTTAGAGATAAGAAATGGAAGAAAGAAAGAAAAAAATCACATATTAGTCAGACACCTCCCCAACAATCACGCCAAAAAGTGACGAGCACCAGTATTGCTGTAAGAATGCTGCAACTCCTGGGGCTACCAACTTTACTTTATCAACCTAGGGTTCGTACAAACTTAGAGGTGATAGTGCCATATAGATAAGTAGATGTGATGGGTCTGCTCTTTGTCACTGCTAAGTTGGAGATAGACCACTTATGGTTTTTCAAACCAGACTTCTACTGATTTAGAAGAATCTTGATTACCAATGAGAAAAAAGGAAATTTGCACTAAAGTAAATCTTGTTTACTGTAGTAAGGAAAAGACTGAAATCAAATGCTTGAACACACCATTGATCTAAATAACTGCTAAGAGGATTTGCTTCAACAGAATGCTAAGTTAACATGTGTGCAATCCTATTGTCCTAGGCATGCAATTTGAAACATCAAACATTCTATTGCTGTGAATGTAAATGAACAAAATAACCCTTTTTCCTTTTTGTCTTTTTTGTGTGAAGATGCGAATGCTAACTTCTCTTGGTGATATGCCAGGTGGATTAGGGATGATGGTGGATGGTCAGATGGTTTGGGAGGCAAGTAGGGGGCTTCTTCTAGCTTCTTGGGGGCTTTTTCACAATTCGGCCGCAAAATAGGCCACTACAGGTCAACATGCAGGATATCTTAATGCTCCTATAGGATCCCCTTTATTCCTACAGGATAAAACCGAGAGTAAGAGGAGGGATTTGGAAGGTGATGTAAGGCTTAGGGAAGGTGAATGGTGGGTGAAATGAGGCAAGGGAGTGCCTAGGACTCATTTAGAGCTCAAAACAGAGTTGCGAGATGGTTGGATTTTCTCAACAAGCTTGAAGTATTCTTATGGAATTATGAGTTTGGCGACAGATTTAGTGAAAGAAAGTGATAACCATGAATGGATGGGGTTAGGATGGGGTTGCTGGCCATGAAATATATTTTCACTACTGAAACTCCTACACTATATCAATCATTGACATTTTATCCATGAATCATGTTAAACAAGAAAGCTTTTCAATTAACTAAGGAAAAACAAAATTTTATTATCTAGTTGCCTATGCATGGGAAAACTTGCAGAATAATGTGAAACATTTATGAGATCTAATGCAAGGCTGAAGACATTAGAAATAAAAATTAAATCCTATTCTTGAAAACTGGTAAAATGTTGGCCTAAGTAACAGAAAACCCTAAATTCCATGAGAAATCAAAATTTTGTCTTTTTGGGGCTGCACAGGAGTTCTTTCCTCAAACCATGATCCCTGAAGGGAGGAGTGAGGCTAGATCCACCCACTAACAACTTTTGGATATTCCTTTATCTTCCTAAGCTATTGCTGTAGCAATGCACAAATGGAAGCAAACTAATCAAATCCACAAATACTTGTAATGAAATAATGCTAAAGACAATTCAATCATCAATCTATGAAATCAACTACGCATACAAATACAAGAAGAGGAGCCTTTGCTGCTAGGGTTGGGCCCTAACCCAAGATCTTCAGCCCTTTGAGTCAACTCAGAGCTGGATCAAGGAAATGCTCATTCTCATTATCAAATCGGAAAATTACATAACAATGTCTTCCACAAGTCTTGAACTCGAAAAATGCTTAGTTCTTTCACATCAAAAATTCGAAAAAATAATGAGGCTCTAGGCCTCCATATTTATACAACCGAAGTCTCCAATGACTTCCTTAAATCTAGGGAGGTTGGGTTCCCAAACTCAAGATGAACTAGCTCTTTAACTGCCACTGGTTTGACTATCTTTTGATCTTCATGACTTGGCTGCTTGTAACTCCGAGCTAATGTGATTTGATGGAGGAATATTTGAATGAGTGAGGAGTACATGAGGAGGATCTATCTCCTACAATCTCTCCTCATGTTCTCATTTGAGTTTTTGCCCTTAATTAGCCAAAATTTCCATGAATTTCTCTCAAAAACCTGCAATCAATACACATTAGTCCACCGGGCCTAATATCTCACTTTTACTCATCTCATTAAACAAAATATAATCAAAGTATGTAAGAAATTATGAGAAGAGTTGGTTTAAATAAGCTAGGATGTGTATTAAGGTCCATATAGTTACCCAATGATGAGTCTCATCAATGGGGGAATGCTAAGCTTGAAAGCATTGTCTCCCACAACCTTGGTAATGGTGTAAGGACCATATCGGGTGGTCTAAGCTTCTGATGGGCTCCGATAAGGCGTTCTTTTTGAAAATGCAACCAGACTTTGTCACCCACCTGAAACTTGTGTGGCACTTGATGTTGATCATGTCGTTACTTTTACTTGGAATTTGACTTCTCTAGAATGTTGTGAACTTGCTGGTAGATGTGTTGGATGCGTTCAATAAATCTGGTCACTTTATTGGCCTTGGACAATACATGTGTGGATTCTATCTACTTAGTAGCATGAGCCATGACAACATTAATCACACATAATGGTTGAAATCCTAGACCCACTTGAAAGGTATACAACCTATCGAGCTATGGAGAGCTCTATTATAACTGTGCTGCATATATGGAAGGCTCTCATGCTAGGTTCGAGGATGCTTGGAGTTGTGCATGTAGAGTATGTGTGCAATCCTATTGACGACCTCTATTTAGCCATCAATTTGGGGATGGAAGGTAGACGATTTGGTGAGCTTGGTGTCCAATAGTGTCCAGAGGCTTGAACAGAATGTGCTCATGAACCTGCTATCCAAATCTGATATAATGGTATGCGGGATAAAAAATAGGTACCCATACTCGTTCAAAGAAGAGTTTAGTAGTGTCCTTTGCTTTGATACTCTTCTTGCAGGCTACCAATATAGCCATCTTAGAAAATCTGTCCATGACAAAGAATACACAAGCATTACCATGCTTGGTAGAAGGGAGGCTAGACATATAGTCCATGGAGATGGATTCCCATGGATGGCTGGGAGTAGGTAGAGGAGTGTACATGCCTTGCTTATTGATGGTTGGCTTGGCTATGGAATAGGTAGTGCAGGATTTGATATATTTCCCAACATCCATTTAGAGTTTGGGCCAATAAAAGTACTTTTTTAGTACAACCACAATTTTCTCCACACCAAAGTGTCCTATGACTTGACTGTAGTGCACATCCAAAATCATCTTGGCACACTCAATTGAAGGAACACAAAGGTGGTCCAGGTAGCATAATAATGCATCCTGGAGGTGGAAATCAACAACTTTCTTTCTAGCTACCAGCATCTGGTATGTCGAGTCAAACTCTAGATCATTTTTTTATAGCTACGACCATCTAGAGGTTTGTGACCACAAGAGTTGAGAACAATAGTCAGTGATGTAACTAGGGGTTGGATGAGGCAGTCTGCGACATGATTGGTTCTACAACTGTTGCGGATATGTAGACCAATTCTGATGGTGATCGTTTGCAACTTCGCCTGTGTTTGTGTAAACTGAAGAGGTCGGTGATCGATGTGGATGACTACCTCCTTCCCCAAAATGTAGTGCTTTCATTGTCAACAAGCTTGCATGATGGAACACATCTCTTTATTATAGGTGAGGTACTTTCGAATTGTATTGGAAAGTGTCTCACTATGATAGGTGATTGGATGCCCATGTTAGGTGAGGACTACACCAATAACATACTCTGATGCATCTATCTCAATTTCAAATGGCTGTTGCAGGTCTGGTAGTCTGAGTACTAGAGCAAAGTAGAGGCGGTGCTTCAACTCAATGAACGCCTTCTATTGGGACTTAGACCAAGATTATTTATTTATTTATTTATTTTTTTGCTCCACCCTTAGCAATTTGACTCAAAGGCCAAGTGATATCTGAACACGAACATTAAAAAAAAATTTCAAGGCCCAAAAAGTTGCAAAGCTCCGTTAGAGTGGTTGGGGCTAGCCAATCCAAAATCATTTGGATCTTGACTGAGTCCACATGGATGCCACACTCATCTATGATGTATCCCAAGTATTGGACCTGGCTCATGCCAAAGTTGCATTTCTCCAAGTTGGCACACAATTTGTGTTGCTGAAGGGTTTGAAGGACCTCCCAAATGTGTGGCAAGTGTTCTTCCCAACTCTTGCTGAAGATGAGGATCTCATCCAGATAAACCACCACGAACGAGTTGGTAAAGGGCCACAAGATGTCATCCATTAGCCTCATAAAAGTAGTAGAGGAATTTGTCAACCCGAAGGGCATAACCAACCATTCAAAAAGGCCTTCTTTCTATTTAAAGGTAGTCTTTGATACATTTGTGGGCTTTATTGGAACTTGGTGATAACCATAATTTATGAGCCCCATAAATGGGTAATTATATGGGCTCATTTTGCGTCCTAACATAGTTTAATCAACCACTCTCTTAGCTTATTTCATGTTTTTTGATTATATTTGTGCTTATGGAGTGAGTTGGGTTGGTTATGTTGCCATGAAGTCTAATATGTGTTTAATGCATATTTTTGTTGAATTTTGAAGACAAAGTCAAATATTTAATGGACAATTGGCAGCAATAATTTGAAGTGGAAAAAGGAGAGGATTTATAGGAGGGTATCCCCCTCATTTATGACTCCCCACTCCGAATTCTCCTTCCTGCAGCTCGGAGCACAAACAACCAAATCAATGCACTATGAGGCAGCCGAGCAAGTGGAGGATAACTTATGTTTATCTCGAGTGTTGGGAGCCAAGCCTCCCTAACTTTAAGGAAGCTGTTGGGAGCTTCAGTTGTATAAGTAGAAAGGCCTAGGGCCTCATTAGGAAGTTAGTCAAATTTTCTACTTTTTGTTGTAGCATTTCTCTGCTCAACTTCGAGCTTAATTTTGTTGACATTTTCATGTAATCTTATTATTATTTTGATAATAAAGATAAGATCCTTTTTGAGCTAGCACTGAGTTATCTCAGAGGGCTGAAGCTCTTGGGTTAGGGCCCAATCCAAGTAGCCAAGCTCCTCTTGTTTGTATTTATATGCTTTGTTTCAGTTTATGGATTAGTTGTTGTTAGATAAATTTCTTTCTTGGTTAAGAATAGGTTGCTTTTGGTAATTTAGAAGGTTGTTTCCATTTGAGTTTTATATAGCAGGTTGAATAGTGATAGAAAGAAGACAAAAAAGGCCATCAATAGAGCCTTGGCCTCCTTTCCTCCCTTTGGGACCATGAACTGAGGTCAAGACCCTCTTGTTGCCACAAAAAACATAGATTTGCCTTCTCCATAGGATTTCTAGTGTTGAAGTTTGTTAGAAGGTTAATGCTTTGTTTTAGATCTCTCTCACCATGCTCATTTCTATCTTGTAACAAGTTTCCCTCCATGCTTTCTCTGATTATATCATTTTTTAGCATTTCTTTCCATAACTCATAATCTAGATTAGCTTGATGAAAAATTCTGTTTTTTGATGTACTTAGTTTCCTTGCTTGCTTGATCTCCTTGTTTGATTTTCAGGTCCTTTTGTAGAAAATCTCTTCTCACAGCAAGTTAGCCTACCAGCCATCACATTCTTTCCCTGATCTATGCCTTACAGGTCGCCCAAAGTTCACCTCAAATCTACCTTAGTTTTTTTGCATTTTTCCATAGGATTTCTTCCTCTCTCCCGACCATCTTTTCCTCTCCTAGCAATCCTTGGTGACCCCTAGGTGCCTTAACGCATCATCACAACCTTCAGATACCATTTCCACCCACTCTCACACCTTCAAAACCTTCAAAACTGCTCTCGGCATCCTCCTGTAGACCTCTTGTAGATCCCCTGCAGCCTCCTGTAGATTTTCCTGTAGGCTTCTTTTTGAAGTTCGATTGCGGGAAAATCCTCCAGAAGGCCACCTGAGACCTCCTAGGACCCATCCAAAACATCCTACATCTTCTCAAGTCCCAAAACTACCCTCCATCACCACCTAATCGCTGTCACATTCACAATCAAATAAATTACATGCATGACAATTTCACATAAAAATACATAAAAATCCAAAAGATGTTTTTTGCTCGTTTACTTCTAGAAATAGCTTGAGTAGGTAATGGCATTCATTTCATGGTTTTTCATCTCTCTTTCTGCAAAAGTAGGATTAGTTGGTTAAGTAGGGTTTGCTAGGTTTACTTTACATTGCAGTCTTCTTTTCCTTTCTGCAAGTAGAGTATCCTATGTAGAGTAAGCTTTCCTTTATTTCATCACATATAGAGCTTCTTCTAGAATTCATAGAAGTTGGCTTGAGCTCCTAGTGATCTTGTGCCAGCTGACCAAGTGACAGCTTGCAATAAGAACTAGTACTTGTGCATACAACATCGTCGCTTCCAAGTTTGTTACGAACTACCGGGTTGATAAAAGTAAAGTAGGAAGCCCAGGAGTTGCAGCATTATTGCTGCAATACTGGTGCTCACCACTTTTTGGCATCGTTGCTGGGGAAGTGTCAGAGTATTTTGTGATTACTGCTTTCTTCTATTTTCTATCGCAACATTTTGCTAAGTAGTTTATTTCAGCAAAAGTAGAGTAGTTGTTTCTTTCAGTTTCTGCATTTCCCTGCTTTCATTTTTAATTCTGAAAATTCCATTTCAACAAAAATAGAATAGTTGTTCCTTTCAGTTTCTGCATTTCCTTGCTTTCCTTTTAAATTCTGCAATTTCCATTTCAGTAATTTCCCTGCTTTCATTTTCAATTCTGCAATTTCCATTTCAGCAAAAGTAGATTAGTCATTTCCTTACTTTCAGTTCTGCATTTCATTTGCTTTCCTTTACAGTTCTGCAATTTCATTTCAGCAAGTTCATTTTAGTTAGTTGAAATTTGTTTGTTCAATCAATTTTAGTTTTGTAGGTACAAGCAGTGAAAAAAACAAAAAACAACCAAAAAGATTTCCTTTCATGCCTCATAGGAACATAGATAATTTAGGAAAATTCTTACCCAACACCCCCACTACATCACATAGCCAACCTTTTCTCTTCTTTGGTGGCAGTGATCAAGAAGAACCTTTATGTGAACAACCAAAGATATTTGAAGAACATATAGGGGAAGAAGAAGAAGAAAACATACCTCTTGAGACAATGGCTGAGAAAAAAAATGCTAGGGGGAATGGAGAAAGAATAGAGGGTACCTTTCCCATCCGGGAGACCAATGGGGACACCAAAATGAAGAATATAAGTCCCTCATCCCTACCTCACTTCCATGGTTTGACCACAGAAGATCCTGACACCTTCTTGTTTGAGTTTGTTTTCATCTGCCGAACCTATGACTATGTAGAAGATGATAAAAGGTTGAAACTATTCCCTTCTACTCTCAAGGATGCAACATTGCACTAGTTCATGGGGTTACCTGGCAATAGCTTTAGAACTTGGGCTCAAATGCAGCAAGCCTTTAATAACAGATACTGAGACTACTGTAGGTCAAAATATACCAAGGAAGAAATCTTCCAAATGACCATGGGAAGTGATGAATCCTTAGAAGATTATGAAGAGAGGTTCCAGATCAGTTACAAAAGGGCCAGGTGCACACTTGACCCTGAATCTCTAAAGTTGGTCTTGCTCAGGGGAATTCTGAAAGACCTTCTAGACACCCTCCATTTATTGGCCGGGGGAGACATTTACCAACTATCTTATGAGGACATAAAGGCTGTCTTTAGAAACCGTTCTAGAGTAGCCAGAAAGAGAGGTAGGGGGAGTCAACCCATAGCCAATACCTCGTCATCCAATTCATCCATCAAAGATGAACTTGGAAACATGCTGAAAGACTTCAAGAGTGAGATGCTACAGACTCTTGCCATGCAAATGGATACCTTGCATATCAAAAGGAAACATGAGGAAGCAGAGAGGGTTTTGGCCATTTTTTGTCCTAGGTGCACCAGGAGGCATCCTAGGAATGAATTCCATTGAACTCTATAGAGGTTTGTTCAGCCTGTGAAGAAGATCATTATACAGAAAAGTTCCCTTCCTTGCCCAGACTTAAAGCTGTATACCAAGGGGCCGAAGGAGCCACTAAACCACTTTATTTCATAAACCAAAGGAGACCGCATGGACCCAAAACATACTAGCAGGGGATGCAAGGGATATCTTAGGCATACTACAACCCCAACCAAGTCACCTCCATACCTTCTTGGGGCCCTCCTACTCATCCTTCCTGGTCCATGCCTCCTCCTTGGTCCTTTCCATCTCAATACCATGCCCAACCAACTTCTCATTCATTCCAATCCTATGCTCAGCCACAACCTCAGTGGAATGCATCTCATCAGGGGTGGAGGCCCCAATACAAATCTCCTCCCACTCCTTTTCCTCGACCACCTGCTCAACCACAACCATTGCCTCCTGCTCCACCAAGGCAACCCCAAATGCCTACCTAGCCGAACCCAAACCCGAACAACAGACAGGCTCAACAAGTATATAGTGGGGAACCATCATGCCCAACTTATGCTATGGAGATTTAGGAGATTAACCCACGATCTGGGAAGGTTCTCCCAGATAGCCAACCTCCCCCTAGGGAGGTTGAGGAAGATAAAGAGGAAACTGAACCTAAAGCAATTCCACCCTTTCCGGAGAGACTATCGGGACAACACAACCCACCCCAGAAGAAAATGAACTTCTGGGAGAATTGAAACAATTATGTGTGAAGATACCACTTCTCCAAGCCATAAAATATGTGCCTATATACAACCGATTGATCAAAGAGAAGTCCTTTAGGCATCCAGGCATGCGCAAGAGAGATGCCCCAACCATCAATGTCATAGGACAACTGTCCGACCTGATGTTGGGGTAGGTAATCTGTCTGAAATATCTGGAACCTAGGAGCCCAGTAGTTGATGTCCACATCAATGGCACCATGATCCCACACAACTTGATTGATCTGGGAGCTGCCATTAATGTGATGACAAAGGATACCATGCTCAAACTCAACCTCTAGGGCTCCTTGAGGAAGACCACAATAGTACTGCAGCTAGCAGACCGCTCCACTGTGACCCTTGAGGGGATTGTGGAAGATGTGACGGTCTCCATTGATTCTTGGGAGTACCCTGCTGATTTCTTGGTTCTCTAGCCGAAGGAAAAGCTCACTAGGTATCCTCTCATCCTAGGAAGACCATGGTTGGCTACTGCCGATGCTTATATTAGTTGTCGAGCTGTGAACATGACCATACCTCTCTCTGTGTTAAGAATATAGAGTTCGGCCCAGAAAGAACCTTGAAAATCAATCCATCCCTATCCACTTCCTAGGAGAAGGAGCTGTGCAACTTATTGAGAAAACATTTAGATGTCTTCGCTTGGAGTTATAAGGAGATGAAGGGAGTGCACCCTTCAGTATGTACTCATCATATATACATTAAGGAAGATTGCAAACTAGTCAAGTATCCTCAAAGGAGGATGAATCTAGCCCTTAGGGACATTGTTAAGGAAGAATTGCAATATTTTCTTGATGCAGGATTCATCTACCTCATCTCTGATAGTGAATGGGTCTCTCCTTTGGTGCTAGTGCCAAAGAAAAATGGTAAGTGGAGAATCTGTGTCGATTATCGGGAATTGAACAAAGCCACTAAAAAGGACCATTTTCCTTTGCCTTTCATAAATATAACGGGGAAAAGGTTTTTCTCCTTCCTAGATAGGTTTAGCGGATACAATTAGATCCAAATCAGCTCGAAAGACCAAGATAAGACCACTTTCACTTGTCCTTGGGGTACCTTTGCATATTGGGTCCTTCCCTTTGGTTTGTGCAATGCTCCAGCCACTTTCCAGAGAGCAGTATTGAGTATATTTTCTAAACTGGTTCATGATGCAATGGAAATATATATGGATGATTTCACTCCTTATGGTTCTAACTTTCAGGAAGCTTTATCTAACCTAGGAAAAGTCTTGGACAAGTGTATTGAAATGAACCTATCCCTCAGTCCAGAAAAATGTGAATTTTTGATGACTAAAGGGACCGTGCTAGGTCATGCAATATCTCAACAAGGACTGCAGGTGGACCCCAACAAAGTTGCCATCATCCAAAGGGTCCCACCTCCTCAAAAGGTGAGAGATGTCAGAAGTTTCCTAGGCTTAGTTGGATATTACAAAAGATTCATTAAAGATTTTAGTAAGTTAGCCTCTCTGTTGTTTGGTCTTTTAGGAAAAGATGTCGAGTTCATATGGTCTGAAAACTGTCAAGAAGCCCTAGATACCTTGAAAAGCAAACTTGTGACTGCCCCAATTTTGAGAGGCCCAAATTGGGCCCTACCTTTCCACATTCACACAGATGCCTCAAAAAAAGCAATAGGAGAAGCCTTAGGACAAATTGATGAAAAGTTACCTTATGCCATATACTTTATAAGCAAAAATTTGTCAAAGGCAGAGTTAAACTACACGATGACCGAGAAAAACTCCTAGCTGTGGTGCATTCCTTAAACAAATTCAGACATTATATCACAGGTTATCAAACCTTTGTGCACACTGATCATGCTACAATTAGATATTTAATGAACAAACCAGATGTAAATGCTCACATTATTAGATGGTTTCTTTTACTGCAACAGTTTGATTTGACCATTGTTGATAAGCCTGGTAAAGAAAATGTTGTTGCTAACTTTTTGTCTAGAGTAAATTTGCCTACAGATGAAGAAGGAATGGTGGATGATCAGATGCCAGATGAACACTCATTTGCTATCTCAATACTCTCTCCATGGTTTGCTAATATAGCAAACTACTTGGTTTCAGCATAGTTTCCACCACATCTATCCTCAAAGGAGAAGAGCAAGATCGTGAGGAAAAGTGTCCCTTTCACCTGGATTGGGGGCAATCTCTTCAAACTTGGCCCAGATCAGATCTTGACAAGATGTGTCATGGAGGAGGAAGTTTTTGACATTCTCCTAACCTGTCATGATGGGCCTTGTGGAGGCCATTTTGCAGCAATGAGGACTACCTTCAAACTATTGTAAGTAGGCTACTATTGGCCCACTCTTTATCAAGATGTGAGGAGATAAACCAGCCAATGTGATCGGTGTCAAAGGATGGGGAAACCTACTCCAAAGGATGAGATGCCCATGCAACCTTAAGTGACCTTTGAGCCATTTGAGAAGTGGGGCATGGACTTTGTCGGTCCTATCAACCCTCCTTCAAAACAAAAGCAATACATCATTGTGTGCACTGATTATCTGACAAAATGGGTAGAAACAAAAGCAATCAAAGCAGTAATAGAGGAAAAAATAGTTGAGTTTGTGAGAGAAAACGTATTCTATAAGTTCGGGTATCCAAGAGAACTGGTCACAGATCAGGGTAGTCAGTTCACTTCCAATTTGATTGAAGACTTGCTCACACATCATAAAATCAAGCACAGGTCTTCCACCCCTTACCATCCACAAGCCAATGGGTAGGTGGAAGTCACTAATAGAGCTTTGGAAGAAATACTGACCAAGGTAGTGAGCAACAGAAGAAAAGATTGGGCAGATAGATTAGTTGAGGCCATCTGGGCCTACAACACAACATGGAAGACCACCACAGGGTTCACACCCTATGAACTGGTCTGTGGGAAGAAGGCTTTGCCATCAATATAATTTGAATACAATACACTAAGGATGGCAGCTCAGCTGGGCCTAGACCTCAACCATGTACAAAAGGAAAGACTACTCCAGCTCAATGGATTGGATGAACAAAGATTGCAGGCCCTCCTCCACACAGAGGTAGTTCAGCTTCAGAGGAAGATATGGAATGATAAAAATATCAAGGAGAAGCAGTTCTAAGAGAGAGATTGGGCACTGCTCTATGATTCAAGGTATAAAGACTTCAAGGGAAAGTTGAGGACAAGATGGTTGGGACCCTACACTGTGGAAAAATGCAATGAAAATGGTTCAGTTCTGATCAGAACCATTAATGAGGAAGCCATCCCCATGCTTGTCAATGGACATACGTTGAAAATTTACAAGAAAGCCCCTCTCCAAGTGAGAGTTCATTAAAGATATGAATAAACTAGTGATGGTAGTGGGGCATGTCTCAGCCTCCACACATTGAAGAAACAGAGGAAAAAAAGAAAAATAATAAGGACTCAAGTGAAAACCTCCATGAGGCACTTGAGTCCCATCACTGGGTTGAAAACCTCTTTTGAGGCGACCCAGTGATGCAAAAAAAAAGAGAGAAAAGAAAAAGAGAATAAGATCCCTGGGTGAAAACCTCCCTTGGAGGTGCCCAGGGTAGGCAATTAGGGTGAAAGCCTCCTTGAGGCGCCCTAGTTGTCTTTCAAAAAAAAAAAAAAAACAAAGAAAAGAAGAAAAAAATTGAATTTTAATGTGCACTGCAGGTTGTAGGAGGACCAAAAGGAGGACGGGAAGATGCCATAAAGCCTATTTCATCTCCTCCACACTCTTCTCCATCATTTCTGACCTTTCTTCCACCCCACTGTGTTCCTTTTTTCGGAATCTATGTGTTCTACAAGAGGCCCTGTGTTTTCTACTGGAGGCTTTTGTAGAAATCACCGAGAGCTAGAAATGGTTCCAAAAGTAGTACTGAGGGGCTAAGAAGCTTCATGGAGAGCATGTAAACCCTCCTACAACTATCCACCCTCCTTTCCATCCACCTCACACCTGCATCACATCATCATCATCATTTTTTCCCTTCCTATCACAGGGAAACACAGAAACTAGTTTTTAGAAAAAAACAAAAAATAAAGGGAGCAACACCTCAAATCTCACTTGCAGCTTACCAAGCACCTCTCCATCTCCATCAGAATCTCTGGCATCATCCTCACCACTCCCAGCACAAAAATCAGCTAAAATTTTAAAGGGAGAAGTAGCTACAGGAGCTCCTGTAGGAATTCCTGTGGCAGCTGATCCCATTAAAATCAAGCCACAATAGCAAAAGAAGTACAACCATGGGATTGATGGAGACATCTGAAGCTGATCTAGCCAGAGGATACCTACACAAAACAACCAACCACACATCAAAAAGCAGAAAGCATGCATCAAAGGAAATACAGACATGCAACAAATAAAATACAAGCATGTAGCAACAAAAGGAGCCAAAATGCATCACAGCACATACATTCGACTCACAGGTAAGTGACTAACCCGCTCCTCTATTGCATTGGTGTAATTAAAAAATATGCATAAGCGAATGAGATGGTTAGGGTTGAATGAGAAAAGGTGGCCAGTTAATTGGCCACCCTCATCCAGTTGACTGCGCTCATCTGGAGTTTCCACCACATGTGCATGTAGTCAAACTTAGAGAAAAATCCGAAGGACAGGTAGTGGAGGGTTTGCAAACTCCAATGCAATGATGGGAGGTGGTTGTGGGAAGAAAGAATGATGACAAGGCGAGTGGGGACCAATGGTCCAAATATGGCAACGTACATTTTTTTCCAACTCACCCATCATTGGAAATATCTAAAAGAAGAAATAAGTACTCCTCCTTGAAACTCCTTCACCACCTTTTCTTTCATTTCATCCTCATCCACTTAGCTGTAGCAAGCTCATTGTCACCCCCATAGCCTTGAAACCATTTTTCTCCATTTCTTTCATCCATCCTCTTGCTATCCACGTTCTACAGGAGCACTTATAGGTTCTACAGGAGCACCTACAGGCAATTCTATAGGAGGAGCAATAAGCTGTTTTTAAGGAGAAAACACGAGGTTTTTGCTCAATTTATGGCTTGAGGAGGTAGGTTTTGTGCATACCCACCTTGATTATCAATATGTGTAATGAATGATATAATTTTAAGGAGGAATTGAGTCCATAGAAGAAGAGGAATTACATAAAAATTTTCTACCTGTTTCCTTAAAAAAACACAGTTTTTCTCTGTTTTCCTGTTTTCTACAAAATTCTTGTCTCCATCATTTGGTGTTCAAAAGGGGTATAAAAAAAATGATAGGGGAATTCATGAGGAAGGAGCCCAAAAATTCAACTAGGCTCCATGAACATCCCCAGGTAGTAGCCATATTCACCAGAGCAAATTGGATGCCATTTTTTGAGAAATTCCGAGGGTTTGATGAAGAATTTGCTTAGGAATTTTCCCTTTCTTTAGTCCTTCACTCAAGGACCCATTCCACTGTTACTTTTAGAGGTCTCTCCATGGAAATCACCCTATAATTTATCAATAGGGTTACCAACCTTCCTCTTGGATTACCTTGGAGCAAAGATGAAAAGCCAATTGGACAGTCTGCCAAGAAAAACTTCTTCCAAAACAATGAACATCTTGCAGAAGACAAAAATGACATTAGAAGGACAAGCATACCCTACCCTTGGGATGAGTTCAGTTACCAAATCATCAAATATATTTCCTATGAAGGGAGGTATAACATAGTCTATGGCTACCATTTTAGACTTCTCCATGAGCTGAGATATGGCATGGACACTCCAACACACCAGAAACTCAGCATCCCCTATTTTATGCTGCAGTCCCTCATAGAGTCTAGCATTAAGTTGAAGGCAGGAGGTCCAAATCAGCTGGCTCACCATGGGTTAATTAAAATGTTAGTGGAAGAATCCCTCCATACATTCACAATCCCCATAGCATGGTAGATTTTCTAAAACATGACAGCAGAAGATGACATAAAGGCCCTCACATATGATATTGGTCCTTTTGATAGCGAGGAGGAGGAGCAACAAGGGGGAGAAGGGGAAGAAACTGAGGAACAATAAGGGGAGAAGGAAGAAACCAAAATAGACGAGGAAGAAACCAAAACAGAAGAAACAAAAACATAACAGGAGGAAACAAAACTAACAGAGACAGAGAAAAAGCCAGATTGAGGAGAAAAAGGGGCAGAAAAGACCGAGGTGTCCCTTGAGACCCTAGAAAGAGAGGCAACAACTGCGCTCATTTCCCTCAGCACCCCAATTAAACCAAAACAAAAGAGGAAGAGGCAAAACTCAATGTATTTCAGGGCTAGGAAGAGCACAAGGATCAAACAAGGGAAACCCCAACCTTCTTCTAAAGTGCCCATTGTTATTGAAGATTCACCCTTTGCCCAAGGGAAGGAATCCCCTTCCAAGGCACCTATCACTTATGAAAGGGGGACTCCTAGATTTCCCACATGGAAGGAAAAAGTAGAACTATAGGACTCAAAAATAGTCCTACAGGAGGCACAGACTATTCTACGAGAGACCCTGTCATGACTACATGAGACCAAAAAACTTGAAAAAAGACTAGAAGGATAGTCACAAGGGAAGGAGGAAGTAATAGAGGCTTAAGAACCTGACCCCCAGCCTAGTTTGGGATCTTACTATAATCTTCTTGAGGGGGGAAGAATCATTCCACAGAAATTTTCAATCCCACTTTTCTTTGAGTTGGAGAAAGAAAGAATAAGAAGCCATAGGTGGATGCAAATCACCAAATCCAAGGGAGTTGAGGATATTGGCCATATGGAGAATCAACTTAGAGAAATGGGCAGAGAACTAAGTGCTGTCAGACATAGAGAAGAAATCACAAGAACTCACCTTCAAATAGAAAATGAATTGCTAAAAAGACAGCTGCAAGAAAAAGAGACACAATTGGCATGCATGGCTAGCTGGTCCATGGAGGCACTGCAATGCAGAACACCAGAAAAATCATATGGATTATATCTCAAGGACCAATGGTTGCAGTTTCAGATAAAGACTTTGGCACAGAGAGGCATAATGCCTTTCCAAGATTATAGACAATTTATGGACCTATGTGACCAAAGTTCATCAGAAGACAAGGAAAAAATAGCAAAATTCTATTTGCATAACATGGCCCTCACAGACATGAATGTGTGGGACCCTAATGATAGGCTAGGGGACCTACAAGTAATGTCCATGGCATCATGGATGAATCATGAGGAGTTAAGGGAAGTAGAAATAAGAAAGTTGATGATAAAGGAGTAGATTGAGCCCTTAATGATTAGAGCTGAGCCATTAGAGCCCATGGATCTCATCAGCACACACTAGCTGCTTTCAAATAATCCCCAAATTGCCCCTATGTATATCAATGATCAGGCTCAAGCCATTGCACATTTTGAGGATATGGAAAGATTACTTGGGGATGACTGTATTCATGCTTGTATGAGGAGATGGAACACCCTACCACACAGTTTGCAGATCAGGGAGTATCACTCCCCAACAAGGATGAAAGAAGTATTAAGGAGAGTGCCACTATACAAGCGCTCTATGCAGAATTTGAAGGTCAATTGGATTGGCCTCAAATTGAGTCTCCCACTGCTGCTAGGCATGCTAGAAGGTAGGAAAGAGGAAGAAGAGAAACATTAGTGGGAAGAGGTGGAAAAAAAGGCAGGATTCCATGACAGAGAAGAGGAGCTCACATCAGAAGCATGGGATGTCAGGGAGGCCATCAAGGCCATCAAAGATGAAGAGATGGACTAAGTTGCTTAGAGGATGAGCAACACCTTTAGTAGGGGGGTGATGATGAGCCCCATAAATGGGTAATTATATGGGCTCATTTTGCCTCCTAACATAGTTTAATCAACCATTCTCTTAGCTTATTGCATTTTTTTGATTATATTTATGCTTATGGAGTGAGTTGGGTTGGTTATGTTGCCATGGAGTCTAATATGTGTTTAATGCATATTTTTGTTGAATTTTGAAGACAAAGTCAAAGATTTAATGGAAAATTGGCATCAATAATTGGAAGTGGACAAAGGAGAGAATTTATAGGAGGGTATTCCCCTCATTTATGACTCCCCACTCTGAATTATCCTTCATGCAGCTCGGAGCACAAACAGCCAAATCAATGCACTAGGAGGCAGCCGAGCAAGTGGAGGATAACTTATGTTTATCTCGAGTGTTGGGAGCCAAGCCTCCCTAATTTTAAGGAAGCTGTTGGGAGCTTCAGTTGTATAAGTAGAAAGGCCTAGGGCCTCATTAGGAAGTTAGTCAAATTTTTGACTTTTTGTTGTAGCATTGCTCTGCTCAACTTCGAGCTTACTTTTGTTAAGTATTTCATGTAATCCTATTATTATTTTGATAATAAATATGAGATCCTTTTCGAGCTAGCGCTGAGTTACCTCAGAGGGTTGAAGCTCTTGGGTTAGGGCCCAATCCAAGCAGCCAAGCTCCTCTTGTTGTATTTATATGCTTTGTTTCAGTTTATGGATTAGTTGCTGTTAGTTAAATTTCTTTCTTGGTTAAGAATAGGTTGCTTTTGGTCATTTAGAAGGTTGTTTCCATTTGCGTTTTCTATAGTAGGTTGAACAGTGACAGAAAGAAGATACAAAAAGGCCATCAATAGAGCCTTGTTCTCATTTCCTCCCTTTGGGACCATGAATTAAGGCCAAGACCCTCTTGCTGCCACAAAAAACACAGATTTGTTTTCGCCATAGGATTTCTAGTGTTGCAGTTTGTTAGAAGGTTAATGCTTTGTTTTAGATCTCTCTCACCATGCTCATTTTTGTCTTGCAATAAGTTTCCTTCCATGATTTTTCTCATTATAGCATTTTTTAACATTTCTTTCCATAGCTCATAATCTAGATTAGCTTGATGCAAAATTCTGTTTTTTGATGTAATTAGTTTCCTTACTTGATTGATCTCCTTGTTTGATTTTCAGGTCATTTTGTAGAAAATATCTTCTCACAGAAATTCAGCCTACTAGCCATCACATTCTCTCCTTGATCTATGCACTACAGGTCGCCCAAAGCTCACCTCAAATCTGCCTTAGTTTTCTACGTTTTTCCATAGGATTTATTCCTCTCTCTCGACCATCTTTTCCTCTCCTAGCAATCCTTGGTGACCCCTAGGCACCTTAACACATCATCCCAGCCTTCAGCTACCCTTTCCACCCACTCTCACACCTTCAAAACCTTCAAAAATGCTCTTGGCATCCTCCTGTAGACCTCTTGTAGACCTCCTGTAGATCCCCTACAGCCTCTTGTAGATTTTCTTGTAGGATTTTTTTGAAGTCCGATTGTGGGAAAAGCCTCTAGAAGGCCACCTGATACCTCTTAGGACCCATCCACACCATCTTACATCTTCTCAAGTCCTAAAACCACCCTCCATCACTACCTAATTGCTGTCACATTCACAATCAAATAAATTACATGCATGCCAATTTCACATAAAAATACATAAAAATCCAAAAAGATGTTTTTTGCTCATTTACTTCTATAAATAGCTTGAGTACATGTTGTTTACTTCCTGAGTAGGAAATGACATTCATTTCATGGTTTTTCACCTCTCTTTATGCAAAAGTAGGATTAGTTGGTTAAGTAGGGTTTGCTAGGTTTACTTTACATTGCAGCCTTCTTTTCCTTTCTGCAAGTAGAGTAGCCTCTATAGAGTAAGATTTCCTTTATTTCATCACATATAGAGCTTCTTTTGGAATCCATAAAATTTGGCTTGAGCTCCTAGTGATCTTGCTCCAGCTGACCAAGTGACAACCTGTAGTAGGAACTAGTGCATACAGCACCGTCGCTTCCAAGTTTGTTACGAACTACTGGGTTCATAAAAGTAAAGTAGGAAGCCCAGGAGTTGTAGCATTATTGCAAGAATACTGGTGCTCACCAATAATTTAGATTGATCTTGCTGAAATACTTAGCCCCCTTGAGTTGGTTTAACAGGTCATCAATCCATGGGATTGGATACTTGTTCCTTACAGTGATTTTGTTTAGTGCCAATAATCAATGTAAAGCCTCCATGTCCCATCCTTCTTCTGTCTAGGTACAATTGAGCTTCCACAAGGTAAGGAACTTGGTTGGATGTACCCTTTTTGCAACAATTCCTGGATTTTCCACTTGATCTCTTCATTTTCAAGAATGGAGTAGTGATATATGGTCCCGTTGGGTAGAGCTGCTCTAGGAGTTGGATCAATTGAATGCTTGACTTGACAATGCAAGGGTACCCCTGTGGGTGAGGAGAAGATGTCCTTGTATTCTTCCATGACTGTATCCACCTACTTCTTGGAGGAACCCTTCCTGGGGGCCATGGATGTGGCTACGACCTTCTCCTTAATTTGAGAGTGAATCAGAAAGAAAACAAATTTCCTAGTCTGGGAGATTACCTTACTGCATTACTTAGCAGAGATCAAAGAGATGGCGGTAGGTGGGGCTACCTTTGGTATCCTATATAACTTAATACCCAAATAAATAATAACAGAGCGAGGTATAAACTCATATACATCATGCTGCTTCCATAAGTATGGTTGTCCTAATAATACATCAAAAAATTCAAGAGGAGAAACATCACACAATACCTCATCTGCGAAGGGCTTGATGGTGTAGGGAAGGTGACACTGCTGGCTAACGCATAGATCTCATCCTTGGTGAAGTCACCCGATGGTGTACAGATGCAGATGTGCTATAGTCAGTAGGCCTAGCCACTTCATGACCTCTGCTGAAATGAGGTTCTTTTGGATTACATTGTCGACAATGAACTGCAGTGGAGAACCCTTCAACCACATCTATGAGTGGAATAGGCGCTCTCCCTCTTCTGGATCTTTAGGCTTAATATTCTAGATCTTGGTGGTGGCCATAGTGGCACTGGGCCCTACATCAATGATCTACTTCACTTTGTCATTCCCTTTTCAGGGTTTGACTCAGAGTTGGAAAATGCATCAGAATCAAAAACCTTCAACTTAGCCACCAGTGACTGCTTGGCCTAACACTCACTTGTGTTGTGAGTGGAGCTCTTATGGAACTCACACCACTTTCCCGTGTCCTTTTTCTTCATGGTGTTGTTCTTTTCTTGCGGCTTCAGCAGGTTATCCTCGGCTGCCCTACCTTGGCTTTGCCCTTTTCTCTGCAGTTTGGGGGTGCCTTTCTCTTGCTTCAGATTTGTGGATCCAAAGTCTCACTTTTTCTGTTTAAGCTTCTGCTCAATCTTGATAGTGTATTGGTACACTGTGCCAAGTGAGGATATGTCTAGGAACTCCATCACATCCTAGATGTACCTATGTAGGAAGCCGTAGTACTTGAGTACCAAATGTTTCTTAGAATCCTTGATACCGAAATTTGTGTGAAGGGTATGAAAAAAACTGGTAAAATTCGACACATCTTGGCCCCTTCCCTATTGTAGTGTGGTCCACTTTATGTATTTATCCTCATAGCTCCCGACATGGTAATACTGCTCCTTGATGGCATCCTGGAACGAATCCCAAGTGGGTGTGGGAAAAAATAGTGAGGGCATACTTTCATCCTTCTTCTCACAATAGTTTTTCCACTAGTCCTTGATGTGGGGGGCGGATTTGAGAAGAGAAAAAGTAATCTTTTCCCGAATGGAAAACTCATGAATAGAAAAATATCCTTCTAGCAGATTTAACCATTTATCTACAGCATCCACATCTATCTAACTCTCAAATATGGGAATGTCAAAGTTAACTTGTACCTTAAAGGGTGTGGCACTTCCAGAGTAGCTATTGAAGTAGATGTGTCACCCTTGGGTAGCCACTGAAGGATATGAACAAAGTTGTCCATCATCGCATTCCTTTGTTGCTTAAGGGATCCTTTAGGCAATATTTTAAAAGGATCTCTTTCCATCTCATCTTTCTTTTCATCCGCCATGGGAGGTCATCGAGATTTGTGAGGCTGGTCTTATAAATGTTAGACCAGTTCAATCCCTAACTCTGTATATCCTGACCTTGTTGGGGATATCCAAAGAAAAATAAAGAAAGAGTAGACCGCTCTGACACCACTGATCCAAATTTAAACAGGAACACAATAAATTATAGATATAACCATAAATACAAATATGCAACAGAAATAACACTTCATTTCATTAATATCAAATACTGAAATATGCTTACAAATAGAATGGAAAAAAGACTAGCTCGGACAATGGTAGCTTATATCTAAGAAGAGATGTGGTGTCTACGTGCCTCTGAACTGTGTTACAATGAGGCTCAAGGGCCTATTTATTATTGAAAAACATGAGAAAACCCTAAACAACCAAAATCCAAACACCAGGAGATGTAATGCCAAGAGTTTGTGGGCCCCGTTGGGGTAAGTTGGGTAGCCAACTTCCCCGGGTCCTAACTCGGTCATATTATCTCCTTTTGGCGTGTATGATACCTTGTTGGAAAGGTATTTCTAAGTACTACACTATTTTCCATAGGACTGTTCCTTTGGCTACAAGACTATAGCGAACCTAAAAAAAAACGTCGGTTAGGTGGTGAAAACTGCTCTGGAAGTTGAGGACCTGAAAAACTGCTAAAAATAGTAAATGCTGAAATAAACAAGGAAACAAATGAATCTGACTGGAGATCTAGGTGGGATAGGTGGGGGGCCACCAATATCCACTTGGGTCAATGATAATCACTGATATTGTGATATCTTGTTATTAAAAACATATTTTTCAATGAATAAATGTATTCAACACCTTAGAAAAATCATGATGCACTTGAATTTTTACATAATCAATAATTCAAATATGTAATTCTAACAAGTTTTGACCAAATTTCCAATGGGAGGTCACAAGGTCAATTCTCCTTGACGCCCTTGGGGTTAGGCTCCATGAATAAGCCATTGGGATGTGATCCCTTCAGGTCAATTTTCCTAGATATTTCTTCGAAAAAAGAAAAACAAATGACAAGATTTTAGGCAAAAATGAGTGGAAAATGTGCCTAGAAAATGGCCAAGACATAGATTGTTTAAACTAAACTTATCGATACAAGAAAAAATAATGACAAAATCCCACTTATCTCATCAATGGCATATATATAATTGAACCCAAATCCCCATAATTTTCTTTGTTGCCTCAAGTTAATGAGCTTGAGAAGCTATGTTTAGGGATTTGAGAACCAAATGTTTTCTTCCCATAGCCATGGTGCTTGAGCTCAAGAAGTTTTCATTTAGGGTTTAATACTCCTAATTGATTACCATGTTTAGGTCTTAAAACCCATTTCCATTACACAAAACCTATTCATGGGACCCATATCACACTTGGATGGTAATGAACTCTCACCGTGGCCCTAATAACCATTCTTAGTATTTTCCTAAACCAAATTCCTATTTGGAGTCTATGTTGTTGTTTAATCATGGTGCCTATTATCACTCCAGGAAAATCTCCTAGGTTGCATCTCAGAGATGCCTGTTAACATATAATCTTCAATATTTTTCTCAAAACTATTGGAATGGATAAAGGTTTGGATCAATCTAGATAACCATTTCAACTCCGTTTTTACTCAAGACATGCATGAACACCCTCAGCTTTACAAGGCTTTAGACCACTAATGCTCAATAGTTTGTAGATTCAATGGATAGATGGAGAATACTGACTGTACCAGCAAATGCATATATAAACACATATGAATGGCCAGCTACAGGAAGTAAATGAAGCTTGCAAATCTAATTTATCAATGCAGAGATAAGATGATAGTTATCTGGCATTAGACACAGAAGAAACATGAACAACCTGTTCAAGTGCAAGCTTAGAACAGAAGAGAAAATGGACATTGAACATATAACAACAAAAGAAGCTTATATTGCTAGAATGAAGATGAGAAGCTTGAGTAGCAAAGTCTCTATAGTCTCCAGAAGTTGAACCCTTAATACATTTAAACTTCAACCATTTATAGGACTTTTACGATGCTCCTGAGCTCTCAAAGGCTCTTAGTGTCTTAATCTATCCCCTCTGTTTTTTTAACTATTTGATGCCCTAACTAGGCAAGCATGGGCTCGGAGGTTTCTTCTTCTAACATAAGAGTAATCAAATTCGGGTAGTTTGCTGCGCTATCTGGGAGCTCGCTTGTGCAAGTGATGCTCCATGTTCGTTCTATTTGTTTGGATGAGCTGCGCTATCTGCTCCATGATCGCTTCTGTTTGTTTGGATGAGCTGCACTGTCTGCTCCATGATCGCTTCTGTTGTTTTGGATGAGCTACACTGTCGCCTTTCCCCTTCCAGCCTTCTGTCTCACGGTCTCTGTCTCCTGGCCTTTGTTAGGTGATGGAATGGGTCCGCGTGCCTTTTGAAATCGTTTCAACTGATAACCATGACTGTTTTTTGTTTCATACAGAAAACGCTGCAACTGTGCAAATCCCGCCCATCTCTGTTCATTTCGGACTTAAAAAGTCCTTAAACATGGCCTATTTCTCTATTGGGTCCACCTTTGCAGCGATATCACATCTCCATCGTTGATCTGGGAGCTCTAGATCCAACGGTTGTGATCCATTTCGAGCGGCTCTTTCTTACGAGAGTTAACCGCCCAATGAGGGTGGTTTTCTCTCTCCTCAGCCTAGACACGTGGCAACCGTTGTATGGGATTGGGCAGAGCCTGACCAAAACCATTTACCACCCATGGCCTGCATGAAATCCTGCCTATTTTGCGATTTCTTTTGTGTTTCAAAAATACATTAAAACATTGAAAATCATTAAAAAATGGCTTTGGCGGACCTGAAGTATTATATATTTTCATTCCCAAACCCTTTCGGGTCCATTCCTTATCACATCGGCACTGCTCCAGTGTTCCCTTTGTATTTTATAAATATGTCAAAACAACGAATAATGCATTGAAAATGGCTTTCCCATGGACCTCAAATATTATGAAATAATATTTAGAATTACGTCGGGTCTGGTTCATCAGGTCGCACACATACATGTGCATAGGCCCCACCCCTTAATGTTTCTCCGATGCGACATAGCGATGCGATCTGATCACAATCGCATATCACCCAAGCTAGAGGTCTTTCCATATAACGTGGCATATGTCCCCGCTGATTGCGATCTTGCGACGTGATGTGGGCTATCGATCTCCATGCTTGATCGATGGTCCACATTGCATTGTTGATCACCATCACTCTGCACGCTTACTCCGCTGGCTTACCTCCGTCGATTGCGACCCGTCGATCCAATCATCGAAGATCGCTGATTGGGGGTGTCTTTCGACCAACCTTAAGTCCTCTGTGTTGTCCGATTGTTATTTTCTGCTTAGATCTGGGCCGTTGATCGGCTAGATCTGGCGGTTGCTATGCATTCGACTGTGTATTCCTCTGATACATGGTTTTTTCACTGTTTTCATGTGTTCTAGCCTCCCGATAGTGTTTTTCTGCACTTTTAAGGGCTCTTCTCTTGCGTTGGTTTTCATCTTTGGCAGGGTTTTGCTGTCTTTTGAAGGGTTAAAGGGCATATTTGGATCCATTTTTAGGCCATTTTCCAACAAGGTTAACATTGCCCATATCCATTTTGTAGGCTAGGGATACCTTATAGGTGACACCTTGTATGGTGGTTAAGGATACTTTCATCGCATTATATAGCCTATAGTTGTAAGGTTTATAAATGTTGTTTATGGTGCTTAAAGATAAGAAGCTTCATTTAGGGAACATAGATCTTCTTATCCTCTCCTAAACTTGTTTAGACCTTGAGGCCTATCGTTTGTTCACAATTAACCTATTCATGATGGCAATGAAGACTAAGTTCAAGGAATTATGTCTAAACCCTAAAGCCCAAGTGTTTTCCTTCCTTAATTATGGTACTTGAGCTTAAGAAGATTCATTATAGTATTTCCCTCTTAATGTTTTTTGGTCTCAAGACCCATTTCTTTTTCTACATAGTAATGTGTGCACACCTTTAAGAACATATAACATGTATATGCCTTCTGAAATATACACACCTTATTATAAAAACACACTTACACCTTTATGGCATGGTACAAGGTGAGTAATGTGGAGATGTGAATGGATGTTTGACAAATATTAAATTAATTCAAATAGAACCAAATATGTTTTTTTTCAAAGAAATTTTTTATATATTCATTATCAAGAATATATACACTATTATTAATTACAATCGAATTCCTCAAGAGGATGGTGAATGCCCAAAAATATTGTTCATACCACTAGATTCATCATCTTTATCATATCTCATTTCATTGTTCCAATTTTCAATGTTGTGTATCTTCTATTATACATATGTCCATTGGAAAATAAAAGGCCAACCAAAATAGAGAAAAATGATAGGTAGAATTACATGTGGAATTCCATTGTGTCTATTTCCTATCCATTGCTGAATTCATGTATTCCAGAATGTCTATGAGAAGCTGCATGGCTTATTTGGAGAGTGCATCCTCCTCCTCATTGAGCTCTCTCAAGATATGGATGTAGGTGATCCATTTTAATGTGGTGCCAAGTTATCGATTTTCCTTAATAATTGGGTCCAAACCAATATTTTTAACAATGATCCTTCCATTTTCCTGTTCAATAAATGTTTTAGAGTCCCCTAAGATCTGTATTATGGTGATGTTCTTCATTTTTTACTATTTTTAAAAGGAGACAAAGCATAATAAATTTTTACTTGTTGTTTTGTACCTTTTGCAAGTGAGGATTTGTTGTAGAGAAAGTGGGTTTAATTGAAGTATATGGCTACCCCAACCTCGTAGAGAGGTAGGTTTCCTTAACAAGAACTGTTAAAAAAACCCCACAATATTCATAATCAAGTTTAGTCATGCGAGGTGCTCTCTCTAGCGTGGATTTTTGCTCGGACTTGAACTCTCTTGCCAATGCAATACTTTTTGTTGCACATGACTCAAGGGACATAGTCTTATACTAGAAAAAATTTGCGTTGTGGGATTTTCTTTTACTATTTATCAAGGTACATGGGAGGCATATATAGGAGTTTACAATTTTATCAAGGAGAAAACACCTTATCAAAACTGCAAGTGAATTAGAGAGCCAACAAGATTTTGGATTGAGGGAAGACTGTATGAGAGAATATACTTGTGTAACAAAGGAGCAGTGTATAAAAGGCTGTGATGAAGATTCTTCATGCTAGAGACATAATATGCTATGCTAGGTCCAAACCAGCTGCGAGGGATGAAAACCTCCTAGGTTAGGAGCTTGTTACTTAGGGAAAGCTAAGTGGATTTTTTTTCTTTTAAAGGGCACTAGTTTTCTAGAGGCTCTTCCACCACCATATTTTTATCCCTTTGAATTAATCTTCAATCCATGCCTTGTATTCGAGCTTAGCTATGAAAGCTCCATTAACTAGATTTTTTTCCCAACATAGAGTATCACGAGTCTTAGGCCTAATAGTAATACAATTTTGTGCTAACAAATTATTTATTTGTCCTATTCTCTTGCCATATCCCTGTCCAGGTTAGATTTTGGGCCAATTTCCAAGAATTGATGACTATATCTTGTGGGATCCTTATGGAGGTTTCTAATAAACAAAAAATGTTTGCAACCTCTAAGTGATGTAGTAAGGGAGGAGAAAGTATAAACATGTCTTGGGACCCAAACCAAGGGTCCTTAACAATACATACCTAGGATATGTTGCTAACTTTCCATGCTATCCACTTTTTGATCATTGGAAAAGGCCACCATTGCTTTCCATACAATTGAGCCTTTGGAGTATTTGTAGGGTTATTTAATCCAGTCAATAATTGATATGCCTTTGAGATATTTTCTCATGATGACCTTGGTCCAGAGGGAATCACCAATGATCATTATCCAAAGATTCTTGCTAGCAATTGATTTAGAACAGAGAAATAAGATTTTGAGGCCCCATCCTCCATATTTTTTTAGGGCTGCCAATTTAGTCCATCAAACCAATGATCATTATCTAAAGATTCTTGCCAGCAATTGATTTAGCAAAGAGAAATAAGATTTTAAGGCTCCATCCTCCATATTCTTTTAGGGCGGCCAATTTAGTCCATCAAACCAGAGCTATGCCTTGAGTGGATCTCGAGTTTGTCCATGAAAAGCTGAAATTACGCCTACTCATTTTGTTAATAATATGCTTAGGGAGTATTTATATAAAAAACAATAACTAAGAGTGCTATCTAGCAATATTCATAATAATGAGACGACCACTGTAGTAGAGGAGATGTTGGGTCCAAAGAGAAATAAGAGCTGGATTTTAGACATTTGTGGTTTATATTTTCTGAGTTAGTAACCGGAGAACCCACAGTAATACCCATATTCTGTCAACGTTTCAAATCCCAACAGGGATCCATCATCAGGACTATTTTGAATGTTGATAGTAGAAGAGCTAAATTGAGATTTAAATAGTTATGAGGTGAGCTATTATGATTTAAGGAAAAATGAAGGTCGGTTGCTTAATAATTAATATTATCTAAATATTTAATTTTTTTATTAAATTAGGTTTTTTATTATTATTTTTGATGATAAATTAACAGTAATAATAAATAGTAATGGTGAAATTTCTTAGTAATATTTTCTGATAATAATTAATAATTTTAATATATAATAATTTAAAATAATTTGTAATAATAATTTCTGATAATAATTAATAATTTATAATAATTTAAATTAATTTATAATAATAATAATAATAAATAATAATGGTTATAAATATTCACTACTGATTTATTTATTTATTATTATCTTTAGTTATTTATAAATAATAAATAATAATAATAATTAATCAATGTTATAATAACTATTATTATTATAATAATAATAAGTTTTTATTAAATTGAATATTAATGAGATTATTTTAGGGGTTAGTTGGATTTATTCTTAATTTTTATAAATTAATAATAATACTAATAGTTTATATATATATTTTTAATAATAATCAGTGATAGTTTATAATAATTTTAATAATAATAAGTAATAATTTATAATGATAATAATTAATACTTAGTAATAAATATTATAAATAATATAAATTTTTTTAATAATTTTTATAAATAGTTATATATAAATAATAATAAAAGTTAATTCTGGATATAAATTAGTAATAATATTGACATTTAATAGTCATAATTAATAATTAAAAATAGTAGTAGTAAATATTATAAATTTCCACTACTTAATTATAAATTTCCGCTACTTAATTATTATTGATAATTTAATAGATTAATAATTATTATATTTAAATATTAATTATTAATGTTTTGAGATTGATTATTAAGAGTAACAGTAGTAATAAAGGTAACAAAAGTAGATTTTGCTAAAAATACCTAAGAGGAAAGGGAAGGGAGATAGTTACTTATTGAGAGTTAAACCTAGGATGTATTGGAGGTCTTAATCTCTCTGATTAAGGGAAACTAGCTATTTCTGATCTCAATGCCATTGTCCCTATTGAGATTATGTGGGTGTTTCATAATCTCAAGAGCCTCTCTAATCTTTCGCCTATGATGATGTTCTTCTCTTGCGACAATTGAGGCATTTTCCACATAGAGATGGTGCTTGGATTTAGAGGAATGCTCTGCCAAGGCCAAAGTACGAGACCTATCATTCCTAAGAGCTTCTACCTTCTTAAATAGTGAGCCCAAATCCACATCCCAGTATTTGTTGGGTTTCATGGAAAACACCAAAAATAGAAAATAAAGCATATAAATGCTTTTAAATTTTTTAATAAATAAATATTTACATTCAAATAATTCTGAAAAATATTTTTTTTAACTTTTTTTTAGAATATAAATATTTGAGAAGCCCTCTCCAACCTAGTATGGAAGAGATGTTGTAATGTTTTGTTATGTAAATATTTTGACTCAATCAAATTCAACAAAAAAAAATAAAATGATAATAATAATAATAATTATAATATTGATTATTAAAATAAAAAATTTAAAATTTATAGTTGGTAGTTTTTGGGCTCTAAGTTTTTATTACTCATGGTTTTGCAAATGGTATTCTTATGTAAAATACCCTCTTTAAAGGGGATCCATCTTAACTCTCGATCATTAAGTGCCAAGAGGGATAAAATCTCTTGAGATGCAAATCTTTCCTCAAGTTTTGCACTCACAAAGAAAGTTACAAAGTTAGATTTTAAGAGATTTAATCATGGTTTTAAAATATAGCTATAATTATTTTAAATAAAATATAAATGAAGCACGAATCTATACATATCATAAATTGAATCTAAGATACTTCCATATGTCCTAATATTAAAAAGTTTGGTTAAAAAAATACTTGGTAATATTTGACGTTGAATTATGATTATTATTACTACATAGAAATGTAAATAAGTTTTGTAGAATTCATATGAGAGTTTCGATATGTACCATATATGGTTAGTTTAATTATTAAAGTTATTCTTTTTAAAACTAGTATAGTTACATTTAGTTTAATTATTAAAGTTATTCTTTTCAAAATTAGTATGGTTTCATTTTAAGCATGATTCGAACATGAGCTTAAAGGGATAAAAAATATTTACATGCAAATTTCTTTTAGAGTGCAAAATATAATATGTAATTTTTCGTTGTTTAAACAATATTTTTGAATGCTATTTAGCGTACATAACTTGAACTTGTAAGTCCAATTTTTTTTCTTGGATTTCAAGAAGAAAAACTTAGTTGGACTTCAAATGTAAAACTTATGCTTTATATGATATACACATAATTGTTTAAAATAATATATAATATATACATAGTTGACATTAAAATATATTACGTAACATGTTTATCGAGACATTTTATTAGTCCATATTAAAATGATTTCTTGTTATTAATATATTTTTAAGTATAAATCAATATTAATTAGTATTAAAATATCTTTTCTTTCAATAATTACTTTACATGAAATTGTCATATAGACAACTAACTAACCATGCATAACATTTTTTGTTTTTGTTTTTTTATATATTGTTTTTCTATTTAGAGAGTATTTTATTTTTAGTTTAAGGACATGTGTCAACTCCACCTTGCCTATGAATGGAATTGCACTTCGCTCTCTCATACGTGAGTGTAGAATAAGCCTCTCGTCTCAATCATATATATTTTTAGTTAATTAAAGAGATGTCAGAAGATACTTAAAATTCTATTTTATGTAAATAGATTATATATTAACGAGATTAATGTAATAAATAAATAAGCAATTATATTTCAAAATTTATACTAATAAAAATATAAATGACAAATATTTAAATGGATTGGTTTTAATTTGTGTGTTAGAGAAATTTATGTAATATAAGATTATATTTTTTTAAATTTGCAATTATAAAAATATAAATGAAAATCATTGGTTAAATGAATTGTAGTTATATTTATTTGTTTTAAAAGAGGTAGATGTTATAAATTTCATATAAAAATTTAGAAATATGTTAAAATATTATTATTTATAAATACATATTAATATTATTTAAAAATGTATAATATTTTAAAATAGGGTAATTATGAGAAATTAAGATATATATTTTTAATATATATATATTAAATTGATAATTTTTTTTTTTAATTTTTTTAAACAATAATAATGAGTAATTCTTTTATTGAGTTTCACATTGCAATCCTACAAGCAAGTTTTCCATATCGGGACAAAATAAAAAAACCGATATTTTCTATAAGTATACATTTATTGATATACATACACCAAACTAGACGACAACTATACATATGAAAAAACTGTCCACAAAGAAATACAATGGAGAACAAGACCTTGAAACAAGGGGAATCTATAAACATTTTATTGGACTAGTGCTCGTGGGAACTTTTTGTAGAGCTATGATGTTTTCCTTCATTTCTTAGAGTATGCAACTTGACCAATTGGTTGTGGAGGGCGTTGATCTCATCACTCTGATGATTTATTTGTGCTTTAAGTAATTGCATTTCCTCGATCAGATGTAGAACAATATTGGATTATTTGAGAATCTACCCTTAGAGATCATTTTTTCCCACATGAAGGGGGATGTAGGCAGAGGTTGCAAGCATTGTTACCATGTGAATTCTCTAATTTCTCTAGTTTATATCCTCTACTATCCATAGTATTCCAAGGAAACAAGTGAGATTTGGTTTTAAAGCATTGAGTTAGCCAGAAAAGGGAATCCTAGTAATCAGGGAAGGGACAACCTATGCCAAGGGAGGGTCAAAATTGTCGAAATTTGGAAGGCTCCTCAGACAGGAAATAAAGTAGGAACCAACCCAATTAAGAGACTCAAACTGGACACATATGAGACTGATAACCAATTTAATATTAACAGTGAAATCAAGGTACCCTCTCTCCTCAACAGGCCCAGATTGACATGTAAAATCATCCATGAAAACTTCCTTCTAACAAAGCCTCCACTATCCAAAAAGAGAAGCACAATAGTCACACAGGTGGTAGCGAGACTTGTATTACCTAGAGAGATACCGACAAGCTAAAAGAAAACAAAACCCAAATCCAAACAAAGCAACTGAGAGACTCATTAGAAAAATCACACACGAGAATCACCATGAATGAGAGCTAGAGAGTGCCAAACTAGGCACAATTCAGGACATGAAGCAAGAAACCCACACCATTGCTGAATTTCTCCATACCTATAGAGATAATAAAGACTGCAAGAGAACCTTGATGATCAACTAGAGAGACCAAGCTTCCAAATCGACACCAGAAGACTGTTTTAACCAAGCTCCATAAATATAATTCCAGAACCAGAGGAATCACATGCTACAAATATCATATCACCTTTATGGTTCATTAATGCTTGTATCCTTAAAGCCTTGAATGAACCAGGTACGAAGGAGTGCAAATAAATGGGAGAGTAACCAGCTGAAGGTTTTACCTTAGGTGAGGAGTATGGAGGGTGCGTGGCATGCATGCCCACAACCTTCCACCTCATCTTTGGAAATAGGCTCGTACCATCACTAATAAACTCAAATGAAAAATATAGAATGGGGTGTATAACATATGAAACGGGGCTTAGTGATCCCCCGAAACATATGTTATTGATCCTAAACTCAAGAATGACCAAGGAGATGAGATAATTAAGGGCATGCATTGATTTCAACAAGGGATAATTTTCCATCTGGGCTTGCCATTGACGACGCTTTATCCCACCTCTAGTAGGCAAGCTTGATTGGCTTGTTCATCAACCTCCTTGTTTTGATTATGTAAGATGTAGAAGAAAGCCTTGCTAGAGAAAGAATCCAAGGTGCTAAAAATTATTTGAAGAAGAAGACTTAGATGGTTATTCTTTGGCAGAGAAACATCATGCAAATGTTGGATAGTGATAAGGGAGTCTCCCAAAATTACAATGTTGGAAAGTTCCCTATCCTTAGATAATTGAAGGCCAAACAAAAGCCTGCACATTTCTTCCATGTCATTTTTTCTCTTGCCAAGATCCTAGATATAATTTATTACTTGGTGCTCCTAGGGATTCAATAGAATCCCTTACTCTCCTACGACCCCTTGATAAAACATTCATTTAAATAATTTTTAAAATAATAAATTTTATTTATATAATTTTAATTTGTAAAAAAAATTTATGTATATGTAAAAGTGTTTAATGTATAAATAATTAATACAATATTATTATTTAATTAATAAATTAATAATAGAATTTTTAGATTTCTATGCATTCAATTTATGTCAAAAAGTGTTTCATAATATAATTTATAAAATTTTACCTAAATAGAAAATAGATGTTAAAATTTAAGAAGTATTAGCTTTCAATAATATTCATATTACTAGCCTAGATCCATTTTAGTTTTTGATCTATCAAGGAATGAAAATGATCAAATATCTCAAGGTGCAAACCTATTTTTTGAGTGCAAAACTTGAGGAAAGGTTTACAACTCAAGAGATTTGATCCCTCTAGGTGATTGAAAGAACTTTAACCAAATGTTGTTAAAATAATCACCAAGTTCAAAAATGAGAATCAAAATATTAAAAATAAAGTCAACAAAAAAATTGACGAGTTTCATGTATAAGGAATCATAATCAATCTAAAACTATTTATATAAATTGGGAAACTCAAGAATGATAAAAACTCATTCGAAAAAATGTTATAACAACTTACCCAAAAGAAAATATCAAAATATTCAGACATAAAAATCCAAGTTGCGGAGGCAGAAACATATATAGATCCAGAGTTAAGATGAATCTAGGTTGATTTAATTATTAATAAATTACTAGTTATTTATAAATTATTAATAATTAACAACTATTAATAATTAATAATTAATAATTAATAATTATTTATTTATTTTATTTTCATTTTTTTAATGTAATTTGATTAATTTGAAATGTTTTAATTATAATTATAATTATAATTATGATTGTTATTTATTTTATTTTTAATTTATTTTTTATTTTTTATGTAATTTGACAAATTTTAAACATTTACATAACGTAATATAAATGATTACAACATATCTTCCATACTAGGTTGGAGAGTTCTTCTCAATGCAATAATTTAGTAAGGTCATATTTATGTGGTTTTATTTTTCTAATGATAATGGATACTATCATGTCAAAGGATCTTACCTTGAGTGGTTTGGTGAATGATTAGTTTCCCTGGTTATGTCAGTTCAAGTCCTAGGAGACATGTTGTAAAACTACTGTTTGTGGCATTTTTGAAAGGCTTGTATTTGGTGTAATAGCGGTAGCTGATCTTTTGAAGTTACAGATTCTTCAAAAATTCTTGTTCTTGTTAAAGAAAAATATAATGAATATGATCAAAGTTCTCAAAGATCAAATTGGGTAATCAAATATTAAGAAGCTAAATATTACTTAGAATTTTCTAGAATCTCATTTCTCTCCTTGAAAATAATTAAGAGAAGTATTTTAGGATCACCATATTTTTGCTAGGAAGGTTGTTTATGCGACAAATATTTTGAAACGAGATCTAATCTTAGTACATTATGGACATTCTAAGAGAAAGTTCTTTTAATTGTCAATTGGATGCAGCTCGAGTGGTTGAAAGATATTTTTTTATCCTCCCCATGCGTGTTCAATTCTGGCATACCATATTTTATAATACAATTTTAAGTTATCATTGTTTTAGACATCTAAATCAAATTATAATATTCATTCAAATGCAAAATGTAGACCTCACATTTTTTAATTTGCAATTTTAATAGATTCATTATAAATAATTCAAGACAAAGAAACTTTAAACAAAACCTAAGAATCATCTACTAACATTATAGGAATGATTGAATGAAAAATGTACCAACTAAATGCAAATTTACTTTCATTGCTACATATTCATGAACTTAAATATGTAAAACCAAGTTTTAAGCGTAAAACAATACATCATGCTAATTGTACCTGTTATAGACATTTTTGTGCCTCGCGTCAGGGAGCATGGAATGTCGATAATTACAGGGATCCTCAGTCCCTAAACATGTTGTTCTTACCCCTAAAAGAACAAGGTCATCAAACAACAACACTTCCAATCAGTTCTCCACCTGAAAGCACTTCAAAACAGGCTTATTTTGGATCATGTTAGCTGCTCCACTGAGCATCTGTGCTGGAATGCAACTGTCCCTCCTTGTACCTGCGCTGGAAGTCAAAATTAATGAAGGCTACCTGCGCTGGGCGAGATTGGCCAAGTGGCACAGTCATCCTGCAAGGTGTCAACTGCCCAGGAAGCTTCCAAACTGACACTTGGTTCATGAGATTCGCCCTGTGATGAGTAAGAGGTACTTGATCACCATGTGTAAGCAAGGATCTCCAAGTGGACTCAAGAACTGAAGATTAACTGAAGAGGGAGAGGACACTAGTCAGCTCCATGCCAGCCTCAAGCTGACTCATCCTCTCTTCTTCTCTCCTATATATAGAGCTCTTCTATGAGGTCTAAGGAGGCTGGAATTTTGTGTAAAGCAAGGAGGTGCTGTTGGATTACAGTTAGAGCTATTGGGTGATTGTTTTACTAGAGGTGAAGAGGAGAGTTCTTGCTGCTGGGGAGGTGCTGCTGGATTGGAGCCATCATTGGTTGTAACCTTCTCAGAACCCTGTTACTTCTATCAATAAAGTTTTGCATGTTCTCCTATATACTTGTATTGCATTGATGTATTGTATTTACATGTATATTTGATTCACTCTAATCCATGCATCAGTTATGAGTACATGTATCTTGTAGTTTCCTCTCTTGTTTTGTGCAGGATCTGTGTTTAGCTGGACCGGCAAAGAGAGCAAGGAGCTGGGAACAAGAGACAAAGAGAGAGGATCAAGATCGACTAAGCGAAGGACACCAGGTTGGTTAATCATTTCTTCTTTCTCTCTGTACTTTCATAAAGGAAAACATCAAAGCTTTACTTTCAGTTGTTGCTAAAGACTGTCACCTTTAGAGTAGGGATAGGGTCATCCGCATCGGATACTTTTCCCCACAACAAACTGGCGACTCCACTGGGGATTCTGGTCACTCCCAATATTTCTGGAATCCCTGCCTCTATTGAAGAAGTTCAACAGCAACAGAGGGACAGTTGTACTGATCCTAGTCTGAAGACAAGTACTTGCATAACTGAACCAGTTCCATCTGAAACCGGTCCACAGAGTCTTGTTGTTCAAACAACTATCGCTGTCGAAGCAACCCCTTCTTCGGCACCAGAAATCTTTTACGGACCTGACGGTCTTCCTCTTCCTCCTGGTCTGATTGCAATAGAGGAAATCGTAGAGGACCAGCAAGCAAATACTCCAATTCATTTTGGAGTAGGTACCCCTCTTTTTCCTTCTGCATCAGAAGTTTGTCTATCACCACCAGAAGTTCCTGAAGAATCATTAGGAAGTTTATTGGATAGACTTAAAATGTCTGAACAACCGTCGACATCTAGGACTGTGCCAAACGACACAGCGACAACAGAAGTTCCTGCTGCCAATCCAACGATGTTTGCCGGCATACCAGCCGTCCCGACTAGCTCTCATCAGCTAGAAGGAGTCCACCCAGGGACTATTATGACAACTTGGTCTGTTCCAGTTTGTTCTTCCGGTATAATACCCGGTAATTCTTATGTTGAAACGAGACAAATTGATTCCTTTGGGAATCAGTTTGGGCCATCCAGTCCTCAAAGGCCATCTATACCCTTGAGCTCCGGATTGTTACCGTATGGGGGGCAATATGCCCTTTCACTTCCCCTTTCGGGGGGATACCCATACGACAGTTTTCAACCACATTCAGGTTTGACTGAAGTAACGACGAGTGGTTGGGTACCTATGTTACCCCAACAGCCAAGAGTTGTATATTCCATGCAACAATGTGTACCTATGTCTAGTATCCCGACGACGCCAGCAATTGTAACCGTGTCGCAAGTTCAATCGATGCCTGTTGTATGTCAACCCCAAGTTGTAATACAACAGTCTATTGACCCTGCAACACAACCACAATCGCCAACTGCCGGGACGACACAGATACAAACGGGAACCATAACCCCGCATCTTGGTCCGTCGGTTAGTGTCGCACAGCAAAACATGGCTTCACAACCATGGATGGTGCAATACCAACAACCTCAGTTTCAACAGGTGTACCAGGGATCTGAGCAACAGATCTTTGCAAATAGTGGGCAACCCTATATTCAGAACGGGTTAAACCAACCACTTTACAGTGGCCAAGCCCACCAGCCATATCAGTCATATCAACATCAGTTGCATTATGCTGGTGTGCAAAGACCTACTGCTCAGGCGATTCCATCATATCCTGGGTACGCCTCGCCAAACCTGAATCAGCAGTTGCCATTCGTGGCGACCTTAGAATTACCAGATTTACATCGATTGACGAACGATCCAATCGCCTATGCCCATTGGTGGCCAGCGATTCCTCACAAACTTCCTTCGGACATTCCTAAATTCAATGGAAATCCGGGCGAAGACCCGTCGAATCATGTGATGACATTCCATCTGTGGTGTTCGTCGAATACCTTGAATGATGATTCGATAAGGCTTCGTCTTTTCCAGAGGACATTGACTGGTCCGGAGGCCAAATGGTATATTGAATTACCTAGAGCCTCTTTCGACAATTTTAGTTCCCTAGCCACGACTTTCTTAACACACTTTCAGTTACCTATAAGGTACGAAACTGGAACAGAAATCTTGACCAATTTCAAGCAGACAACAGCCACACATATATCTGATCATATACATGAGTGGCGTCGTCGTCGCAGAATGGTAAAGACCTATGTTCCAGATCAGCTATTAGCTGAGTGGTTTATAAAGTCGCTTCTGCCGGCAATAACAGAAGATGTGGCCAAGGGAGGCGTCGTAACAGAGGAGCAAGTTATTGCTCGTGCTCAATATTTGGACTTAGTGTATACTCAGCCGGGCACGCTCTATGATAAGATACCTGACGCCCCCAGACCGGAATTTTCAATCCCTCCTCGTCCCGGATCGAACAGTGACTCTCATGCCGGTGATGGCGTGATTGGAACTGCAAACGCTAAGTCGACAAGGGATTCGAATAAGAAAGCCCGTAAGACTTCGAATCAAAAAGCAAATCAGGAGATTCTTGCTTCGGAGGTAAATGCTGTATCTACGGATAAAGACAAAAACTCCAATCAACCAGGAAGCAAGAAGAAACAAAACAAAGCGAAGAAGAAGAAACAAGGTGGATCATCCCCTCAAAAAACTTCTTCAAACCCTCCTGGGCAAAAGAAACAATTTCCTCCATGTCAAATATGTGATGAAAATCATTCAACAAAGAACTGTCCGTTCAAAGCTGAGTTAAAGAGGTTCCTAAAAAGTTCCCAAACTTCAGCTGTGTTGACTGATCCGTTTCCCACCCCAGGTCAGAATATGGTTGATAGTGGAAATGCTTCCCCGTCTCAAGTGCTTATGCTGTCGGTTTCTAAGCAAAGTGATGCTTTGATCTCGACTAGGAATAAAGATTATGGGAATCCGCCGGTGTCGAACGACAAAGGGAAAGATCAACCCAGTAGTTCGACAACGACTTCGACAGAAGTTGTACCCCCCCTCACGCATGAATTAACAATAAAGCCGCCTAAGGGAGTAGTCCACAAATCGACATTCAACCCTCGCGCCAGAGCGGCGCAACACTATAATATAGTGGAGGATTTGGCCCAATCGCCATCTGCTATGTCGACTCTTGAGGTACTACAAAATTGCCCATCCCAAAGACAGGCATTGTTATCAACAATTGGTGGAGTGGATCCTAAAGATTCCAATCTTGTATCCTTTGACCACAAAGGATATGATCCTCAGTTGCCAGCACAATTAGCTTTCCTTATTCAAGTGAAAGCACTCAACAAAACTGTTCATAGAACGATTATTGATGAGGGAGCATCGACATGTATCATGTCGATGAGTTGCTGGAAAACTCTTGGATCTCCAACCTTGTCGCGATCTTCGACGACATTGAAAGCATTTGACGGTAGATCGTACACTCCGTACGGTATCCTAAATAACTTTAAGGTTGAACTAGGAGGAAAAACAGTGGAAATTGATGTCGAAGTCATTGATGGCAATCTTGACTATAACATCCTACTGGGAAGACCATGGATATATGCCATGGCAGTTGTAGTGTCGACATATTTTAGGAAGATCGCATTCCCGTTTGAAGGGGGAATTACGATCGTCGACCAACAGAATTTCCTCCCTAATGGTTCACAAGTTACTGGAAGCAATCCCCTGATCCATGGGAGCGACCATTCGATAAAAGATATAGGAGTAGGCTTGCTAAAAGATCCCACAATGATGGGAACTTTCGCGTTGCCATCTCCTTTCCATGAAGGGAATATCCCGTTTGTAGCAACATGCAACATGATATCTTCATCGAAAGTCGCAGAAGACAAAGTCGTCATGGATCATCAAGTGGTATTGCCTCCTAGCCCCATTGAAATATTGTAGCAATCAATGTTTCAGGCATGGGAGGCGAGCCCAAATGAACGCTCGTCAAGCGTTTGGGTAGATAGATCCGAAGAATATGGTACCCCATTAGATCCATGGTCAAAAGTTCATGGGACTGACGAAGGAATCTTACAATCAATGATGATTGAGGGGGCACCATGGAATGATCACCACCATCGTTCCCTTCTTCCAGAGTGTGAAGAAGAAACTCATCACGACCTATACCACCCTTCAGTGTTTGAATTCCTAACAAATACTGTAAATACGGTGGATTCAGAGAGAAACCTATCCAATATTGAAGAGACAGTAGCCATAAACATCTCGACGAAATCTGATGTTGTTGAGAATATTCATGTCGGCAAAAGTTGTTCCCCTTCAGAACTGGAAATATATAGTGCTCTCTTTCGCGAATTTAGAGATGTCTTTGCATGGTCATATGATGAAATGCCAGGCATTGACTCGAGCATAGTTGAACATGAGATTAAAATGTATCCTGATGTCAAACCAGTAAGACAACGGCTTCGGCAGGTACATCCGAAGAAAGCCGCTGCCATTAAGGCGGAAGTTGAAAAACTCCTCCATGCTGGATTCATCTACCCGGTTCCTCTAACCGATTGGGTATCGAATATCGTCCCTGTTATGAAAAAACAAGGGACGATAAGAGTGTGCGTCGACTATAGGGATGTGAACAAAGCTTGTCCAAAGGACAACTACCCTACACCCTTCATCGACCAGATAATTGATGAATGTGCCGGATGTGAAATCTTTTCCTTTATGGATGGATTTTCGGGTATAATCAAATAAATATCCGCCCACAGGACCAGTCTAAGACTGCATTCATCTGTCCGTGGGGCACATTCGCTTATCGAAAATTACCCTTTGGTTTAAAGAACGCAGGGGCGACGTTTCAGAGGGCAATGAATTATGCCTTTCATGACATCAAGAACATTGTTCAACCTTATCTCGACGATCTTCCGGCTCATTCGCGAAAGCGGACTGATCATCCGCGGCATTTGAGAGCAATATTTCTACGTTGCCGACATTATAAGATAAGACTCAATCCGCACAAGTGTGTGTTTTGCGTCGGTTCTGGTCGTTTACTTGGCTTTGTTGTCTCTAAGGATGGGATTTGTCTCGACCCCTGTAAGGTTCAGGCAATCATTAATTTGCCTCCACCTTCAAATTTGCTTCAGATTCAGAAACTCCAAGGGAAAGCAAACTTTCTGAGGAGGTTCATTCCAAATTACGCAGAACTTGCCAAAGGTTATACTCGTCTTTTGAAAAAGGATGTACCTTTTGTCTGGGACCAGGTTGCGCAAGCTTCCTTTGACGCTCTGAAAGATTTTCTAGTAAGAGAATCATTAATGTACGCCCCGGACTATCAAAGAGATTTTAACCTGTATCTAGCTGCAGCAGATACGACCATTGCGATGGTCTTAGTGCAAGAAGTCGATGGAATTGAACATCCTATATATTATTTAAGTAAAAACTTAAATGATACAGAAAGTAAATATTCCTATGTTGAAAAACTAGCGCTTGCTGCTGTTCAAGCGATTCAAAGGTTTCGACATTATGTCCTCTTTAGGAAAACTACCGTTTTGTCAGATTGCAATCCCATGACATATATACTGTCGCGACAGTTGCTTGGGGGCAAATATTCAAAATGGATAGCCATCCTTCAAGAGTTTGATTTAGATTTTGTAAAATCCAAATCGAAGAAAGCTCTAGTTTTCGCGGAATTATTGTGCGATCTCCCATCGTCGTCCAACGATGAAACATCAGAAGAGTCAATCGTGGATGAAAATTTGTTTCTGATATCAGTAAGCGATGAGTGGTATGGAGATATCATTGTTTATCTCCAAACCCAAAAATTTAGGCCTAATACCTCACACTCGGAACGGAAACGTATACGATACCAATCAAAAGACTACATGATCGTCGGTAATACACTTTACCGTCGTGGCGTCGATACGGTTCTGAGGAGGTGCCTTACCCATGAGGAGGCCGAAAAAGCCCTGAATGATTGTCACTCAGGCGCGTGCGGGGGGCATCAATCTGGATATGCAACAGCACAAAGAATCTTACGAGCAGGATATTTCTGGCCAACTATGTTTAAAGATTGCATAATAGCTGTCAGAAGTTGCCATGCATGTCAGATCTTTGATAGCAAAACCAGAAGACCGCCCACACCCTTACAGCCAATAGTTGCTGTTGGGCCCTTCGCCAAGTGGGGCATCGATTTCATGCAATGTAACCCCACCTCGACCGGGGGGCATGGGTATATTATAGTCGCTGTTGACTATTTTACCAAATGGGCCGAGGCGATGCCTACATTGGATAACACTGGTGAAACAGCTGCCCTTTTCTTTTTCAATCATGTAGTCGCCAGGTTCGGCGTTCCGCAAGCTATAGTGACAGATCATGGATCGCATTTTCGCAATCACATGATGATTGAATTAGCTGCCAAACTAGGGCTATCGCACGACAGCTCTACCCCGTATTATCCACAAGCCAACGGACAAGTTGAGGCAATCAACAAAGTCCTGAAGCGTATGTTGCAAAGGATGATCGGGGTTCACAAGAGAAGATGGCATCTAATCCTGTACTCAGCATTATGGGCTTACCGAACCTCGGTAAAGAACGCCACTGGGTTCACACCATTCCAATTGGTGTATGGCCTAGAGGCAGTATTACCGATCCAGTGCGAAATTTCGTCTCTTAAACTCGCAATTGACCTCCTCCCCGGAACCTCAGAAGAAGAGGCTCGTTTCCTGGAATTGATCCAGTTGGATGAAAACCGTCGTGATGCCGCTTTGGCGAACGAGGCTCATAAGAAACGAGTCAAAGCACAGTTTGACAAGAATGTCAAACCGCGCAACTTCTCTGAAGGTGACTTGGTTTTGCTTTACGACCAAGAATCCGATAAATTAGGAGCAGGAAAATTTCAGTCCTTATGGATGGGTCCCTATATTGTTAAAAGGGTGTTAGCAAAAGGAGCCTACGAGTTAATGGATTATGACGGAATACCACTGGCGCAACCCCGTAACGGGTTGTACCTCAAGCGTTACTATGCCTAAATAGTAACCTGAGTGCTTTTGTTGTATTTTGTTTTCGCTAAAATGTTTGTTTCGGTAGTAATCCACCCTTCTCGTTTGTTGCAGATGTCGAATTATTCTGATACATATGTGGGATATGCCGACGGAGCGAGTCGTAGTACGCGGAATTTGTCCTCCGCTGCCTGGGCCATTTTTGATCCAAGCGGCGAGTTAGTGAGTTTCAGAGGCGTGTGTATTGGACGGTCAACAAACAATATCGCTGAGTATAGTGCGTTGATCGAACTCCTCTCTGATACCATCGCTCATGGTATACGCCGACTAATTGTTAGGCTAGACTCACAACTTGTGATACTACAACTCACTGGTATATATTCAGTCCGCAATCCAGCTATTTATCGTATGTTTCTAAGAGTTAAGATTTTGGAAAGAGAGTTTGATTCAATTCAATACCAACATATTTCCAGAAACTTGAACACATTAACAGATTCATTGGCAAACTATGTATTAGATAGACATTTACAACATATATAAAAGAGATGCATCGGTGCTATGTAAGTGGATCACAAATAAACTGAAATAAACTCCGAAAATCAAAATATATAAAGCTGTTTATAGTTTGTACATAATGTGCTGTAATCAAAACAAAATTGGTCATATGACCTAGAACTCAAAAAGATGCTAGGGGGCACCCTAGCCTAGTGGTGCTCATGAAAGTACGTCACGGTCTGTGCGATCATGCGCAAGAGATGAGTCCATCGTCTAGGCACGCCAATGGTGTGCCGCTGCAACTGTAAAGGTAACTCGTCAATCTGTACATCCGGAAGACCACGAGTAAGGCTCTCAACCTGCTCCTGCACAGCTGCAAGTATCTCAGTATCACCAAGGTCGCGAATAACAACTCTCCTAGCAGGCTCTGCTGCTGGGGCAGCAACTGGCGATCGTGGACGAGCTACTGGACGAACAGGACCAACATCTGCATGCACCCAAGAGTTTGATCAGTTTTGAACAGTAAACATCATGAATAAAAACAATAAACAGTGATATGGTCAGAGATTTTACCAATAGCGCCCCATTGCTCGCCATCCGGAAGCACCAAGTCCGGATCACCTCGGTAGTCCATACCCACATATGGATACTCAGAAAATGCCATCTCCTGACGCTCGAACCACCTAAAGAAGGACTCAGTGAATGTAATATGAGGTTGACCAGCATGCCGGGACATATGGTCAACCCACCTCTGCATGCGTGGCTCGGTCGGAGAAGGCACATCAAGCAAGATGTACTGAGGTTGCATCAATGGGATTTTCTCCAAGACAAAGGCAGTCAGAATAGAACCAAATCCAAAGTTCTTTAGCCCCCCGTCCTTTACCTTGGTCAATTGACTTTTCATCTGGATAAGTACTGCATCACACTAGTTAAACACTTTCGGTTGGAGACACTCCAAGGCGTGCTGCATATAAGATCTGTTGGCAACATGTAAAGCTGCGCTACCGGCCATCCTACCAATGGTGAACAGAATGGACCTGAGAGACCTGTCAGTGATGTCACGGATATTGATCTTGCCGTCTTTGCTCGGCTGTGAACCTTCCCGGCAATACTGACGGATATAGTCTCTGGTGGAAGTAGTCCCTCGAGCCGTACCTGACAAAGAAATGGGAGCACCCCGCCTTGACAACCCAGTCAAGAAGTACATGTCCTCTATGGTCAAAGGGAAGGACTTCCCCCTAATCTGAAATACTTGGTTAACAGGATCCCAAGCATCAAGCATATACTGCAGTAAAGAAATCTGTGCTCTCATGCTAGAAATACGGAAGAACTTCAGCAGGCCACAGTTTCGAAGCGCGTTCACCGTGACTGGGTCATGGAGTGCAACCATGTCCTCTGCTTCATGTTCTCGTTCTCGCCATGTAAGGGACATTTTGTCCAAAGTTCCCTACAATCAAACAAGAGAAGGAGTAAGTTCCTGATTTTGATGAAAATCTGGCGAAAAATCATCAAAAAACTCATGCAAAATCAGCTTTTTTAGGCCCAGCGCAGGCAGAGAGTCTTCCCCTGCTCTGGAACTCAGTCTGCCTTAAGGCTGCCTGAAATACAGCGCAGATTTCGAAAGGGGAACCTGCGCTGATGCCAGGGCGCCTAATGAAACCCCTGGGGCCCAGAAACTCTGAAAAACATGCATGAAACTGAAAAAGGAAACCATGAAAGTGAAGGGCTAAGGTTTAGCTCCTACCTGGTCCAAACGGCGCCGAAAATCGTCCACAGAATCTCCCGGAATCAGCTGGTGAAAATCAAGGAAGAAGAGGCACCTCCAGAGCTCCAACAAGCAAAATGCAAATGAAATGGTAAATGAGAGGTAAAAACCCTTTTTATGACTTTTTACACAGTTTAAAGTTAAATATTAGGGTTATAATCTCGTTTTCATGCAAATATTGTCCATTTCTAACAAAATTTGTTGCAGCAATTGAAGATGAAGTACTACATTTGAAAAGAGAAAAGCTAGTAAAAGTAAAAAATTAAATTTGACCATGAATCGAGCAGTTTTACCACGGAATTTATGCTCGTTAAAAAATAGAAAAGTGTGAGCAGAGTTTTTCCGCCAAAGTTCAAGCTCATTAAAAAATGAACCTATCTCGGTAAATAGCCATTGCGATCGCAAATTTATAAGCCTTAAAAGCCTTGGTCGTGTTTTCATCCATCACCTCCATTTCATTTGGCCGATCGCTCACCCCCATATGTGTGTTTACCTATTTTGAGGAACAGCTGCGAAGAGTGATTTCACCTAGCCATCCTTGTGACACTACCGTGATTGGAAAATTCCAATTTGTACCTGGAATCAGTTGCTATCCCTGTTTATCACTCGTTCCTCAAAAGACGAGTCTTCTTTGAGCTCTTTTCACTGACTCGTAAAATATGAAAAGTTTGCCGAGTTTTTGGCCTTCTAGCTCGTTAAACGACCGAAAGCTATCCCTCCTCTAGATTTTAATCTTTTTGGACCCGAGGGATTATTGCACAAAAAGATCGAGCGCTTGTCTTGTTCGGCTCGTAAAAGTACCGAACAGCCATCCCTTCTGTATTGTTTTATACTTTTTCGGACTTAAGGGATTAGATGACGAAAAAGGAATTATGGAGTTGACTTTCTGTACCTTTTCAGACTCTCTAAAAATGAAAAGGACCGAGTTTTCCTTGTCGTTAGACTCGTTAAAATGATTAAATAGCGACAAACTTGTCTTTAGATGAGAACGAGTTTCCCTATCGCTAGGCTCGTTAAATCATAGCGATAGGCTTGCCTGAAGGGCAGGTTATAGAACAAGCATATGTTATCCTCCTCAAGCTTGACAAAAATAAAGAGGTACTGGTCAGAAATGACTGGGGAAAAATTGGGAGAACATTCAAAGTTTAATGGTAGCAAGTCACTCTTGAACATGACACTTTTCCTCCATATCACATCGGGTTGGGTTGTTTCATTCACCGGTCTCATCACCATGGTCCTCGCCAAACCATCCACATTTGGGGTAATGCTACCGATCCATCGCATCAGTGTCATTATATGTTCAAGAGGGGTCATTCTGAAAGTGTCAACCGTGTCCCATCCACTGCCATACATTATCCTTCATCCATTCATGATCGCCGCCCTGAATCATATGTCACAGTTTGTTTTCACCTCCACTAAAGTCATTAGCTCCGTTCCATGTCATTGATGTGGGATTCATTAAGGCCCTCCTTTGACGGATCGCTTCTTGTCGACTTCAGCTCATTATCCAAGAAGTGGATCTAGGAACACTCCCATCAGTACTTTGAAGCTTGCATGCCTCAATGGCAAGTTTCTCACTTCCGGCGACAGGTATACATCGATGACCTTTGACCAGAAGATTTTGCGTGGCGTTCGACGCCAAGTCCTTTATTCACGCCACGTGAATTGTACTGCAGTACCTTGAGGGTCATCGTCATTATTGGTGATTCCTCTCGCGCTTGTTAACGGTTTTCATTATTGACCGGTAATCAAGCGATGTCTTTCCATGTTCGACTTCAGCGCAATTCTCACATGGATCGACTTGTACTTAGAGTGAAGATCGAACGAGTTTGAAGACCCCGGATCTAGTTTCATCCATCCGGGCTGCGATATATATTCAGGAAATATAAAAGCATTTGCCATGTACATCATTGCAGCAGATGATCATCCTACTCAAAGGATGATAATTTCAGCAGAAAATTATCAGTCTATCTTCAGACGATCGTCTGTCATATGTACCAAAATGTATTTATAAAAAGCTGAGCATGGGAATGCCCGCCTCAGCTAGATCATGATAATAATGATGAATGAAAAATAATGTATTGTATTGTATTGTATTACAGGGCACTCTCCTCAGCACTGGAACGAACTTCGGATCCTCTAGATAAAGCATTTCACCCGATAAACGGCCTCATACTTTAGGGGGCAACTGTTATAGACATTTTTGTGCCTCGCGTCAGGGAGCATGGAATGTCGATAATTACAGGGATCCTCAGTCCCTAAACATGTTGTTCTTACCCCTAAAAGAACAAGGTCATCAAACAACAGCACTTCCAATCAGTTCTCCACCTGAAAGCACTTCAAAACAGGCTTATTTTGGATCATGTCAGCTGCTCCACTGAGCATCTGCGCTGGAATGCAACTGTCCCTCCTTGTACCTGCGCTGGAAGTCAAAATTAATGAAGGCTACCTGCGTTGGGCGAGATTGGCCAAGTGGCACAGTCATCCTGCAAGGTGTCAACTGCCCAGGAAGCTTCCAAACTGACACTTGGTTCATGAGATTCACCCTGTGATGAGTAAGAGGTACTTGATCACCATGTGTAAGCAAGGATCTCCAAGTGGACTCAAGAACTGAAGATTAACTGAAGAGGGAGAGGACACTAGTTAGCTCTATGCCAGCCTCAAGCTGACTCATCCTCTCTTCTTCTCTCCTATATATAGAGCTCTTCTATGAGGTCTAAGGAGGCTGGAATTTTGTGTAAAGCAAGGAGGTGCTGTTGGATTACAGTTAGAGCTATTGGGTGATTGTTTTACTAGAGGTGAAGAGGAGAGTTCTTGCTGCTGGGGAGGTGCTGCTGGATTGGAGCCATCATTGGTTGTAACCTTCTCAGAACCCTGTTACTTCTATCAATAAAGTTTTGCATGTTCTCCTATATACTTGTATTGCATTGATGTATTGTATTTACATGTATATTTGATTCACTCTAATCCATGCATCAGTTATGAGTACATGTATCTTGTAGTTTCCTCTCTTGTTTTGTGCAGGATCTGTGTGTAGCTGGACCGGCAAAGAGAGCAAGGAGCTGGGAACAAGAGACAAAGAGAGAGGATCAAGATCGACTAAGCGAAGGACACCAGGTTGGTTAATCATTTCTTCTTTCTCTCTGTACTTTCATAAAGGAAAACATCAAAGCTTTACTTTCAGTTGTTGCTAAAGACTGTCACCTTTAGAGTAGGGATAGGGTCATCCGCATCAGATACTTTTCCCCACAACAGTACCATGCAAAATATACATAAAATCCAAAATTAGCATGTATTAAATCATAATAAAGAGTTCAAGATTTAAAATATGTCCAATATTTTAAAATATATAATAAAATCTTGTCAAATAATAAGATGCATCCATTTATAATAAAGAGTTTCACTTTAAATATGTCCAAAATTTATATCATGATAAAAGTAAATATAACATTAAAAGACTCTCAAATAAAAAGTTGCATCAATTTGAACAATTTCGCTGAAACTCGTGCTCTTATTTGAATCATGGGTGCCCTGCACAACATGTGTAATTGCATATATACATAAGATTATGTACGTTAAAATTAAGTTTTAATGTTTTAAAATTAAATAAGAATATAAGATCATCAAAACAAAATTATAAAAAGTTTTAAATTCCATGCAATACCTCATGGTGTTCCCCCTCCATTGTGCCTTTTTGGTGTTCACCTTGCATTGTGCCCATGTACATATATATATTATAAATTTTGAATTGCATGTATGAAAATGCATAAAATTGAAATATTATAAAAATTGTTACATGACTTTTTAAAATTGTTTAGATGATCCTATCCCCATTTTTGAATCCATCGCTAAAGTCCCTAGAGAATGGAAATCATCTCCCCAAACCTAAAATTTCAAAATATTTAAACTATAAAATAAATTTATAGATCATTTTTTAATGAAACTTGCACTTCAATCTATAACAAAACATAAGTGAAATATTCAATACTTGTGGTACATATCCTAATAGGGAGGAAGAGGGTGGTGTTATGTCCAAAACATTGGTTGGAATCAGAATCTGTTAACTTTTAATTATATATACATAATTATTCTTTTAAAAATATGTCCTCACAATATACCGATATAAGAAAAGTAAAATAATAACTGTATCAACATGAACTCTTAAAAAAAACTAACATCTCTCAAAATATCTTCATTGGAACCTGAACTTGGGACTGTGAAATTATCAAAATTTTTGTTCAACAATTGAGTTAACTGAAAAGGGTGAACATATGATACATTTCTCTTAGATTATATCTGAAAAAAATAACAAAATGTATGTGAATTTACATTAACACATACATTAAAATATCCACCCTAACCATTAACACATACCAATCCCACACCCTTTTCTTCAGGAACAATTAGGTCTGGCCAACCATTACGGCAAGCCTTTGCATATGCTTTCAGCTCTTCAGTATTCATATTATCTATCTCCTCATCTGTTTTATATACAAAATTAACACATGCATCAGCTCATGCTCTTTACCGATTTAGACTGATATCAATTCCAGTCAATGCACTCTGTATGTTGTCTATAATGGCATCCCTTCCTTCTCGAATAATTTGAGAAGTGGCATTTGTATCTAACCGCAAATTTACCAGAAAAGGAGGTTGGCATACCAAAGGTGGTTGAGGGTGAGGAAATTCAATATCATGTAATGCACGCTTGCTATTATATAACCGACCTTTCCCAGTACCATAATATTTAGATGGAAGGTCAGTATAATCGAGTTTCATACCCAAAAAATTTCTGCATCAAATAATTTTGCAAAATAAACTAGAACCTCATCATTCCATGGCAGCTTTCAATATGCTACAAGGAACCTATCGTATAAATGGTTGGCTATATCAAGGTGCTTGAAATATTGCACCTTGAGCATCTTTCTTTTCGGCCCTTCTTTGAAATTAAACATAGATTTTGCTTTTTCTTTTGTAACCCTTTTATTAACCTCAGCCCATTTATCAAGACCCATCAATACTTCTCTTCTATGCCTCATCATATCTATAAATGAATTCGTGGTTGGCCCAAGCTTCTCATAAATATCAAGAAATGAGCTTAGAGAGTGCTCTCTACTCTCTGCAGGGAGATCCAAACTCCCAATATCTTTCCTTAATTTAGAATAATGAGTTTTGCACCTTTGTAATGTGCATTGTTGGAGGTTTTTCTCCCAAGGAAGCTCATCCAGAATATTAGATGGATAAATGGTAGTTGGTGTCTAGCCTTCTTCTTGAACTGTCCGACTTCACTTACGTCTACTTGGACCAACATTTTCACCCTCTGTATCAATATATAAAATTACATAAATATAAAAACATGTGAGCAAATGTATTCATACATGTATGAAAGATAAACTTGTATACACATATGTACATACAATTCATTTACATGTAAGAATTTGATTTAACATATTTTTTTTTTATATAATTTACCAAAATGATGTTGACTACCTGGAGATTGTTCACCACCATCACATGAAAACATTGTGAGTGAAGCATATATAAAAGAAATATAAATCAATTGAATATTTGTGTACATACATATGATTTTACTTATTTATCATTTAAGTAAATGCACACACACACACACACACACATATATATATAAACCACGATGTGAATGATGGACCCCCCCAATTCATTTGATATTCTTTTTGATCCATGACCTCAACCTCCTACTCTAGTAGAAGCATGAGACTCTATTGATGTTCGCTTTGAAGAATCACGTGGAAAATGTTCATCCATGATATGGATATCTATAGATATATAGATGCATGATATTTAAAAAGTTACTTCGTGCATTTAAAATTCTTTTAAAAATGCTATTTAAAAGGATCAAGAATTCAGAAAATTGTTGTAATCCTTGAAGTTACCTCATGCATTTAAAAATCTTGAAATTTATATTTAAAAATATTAAGAATTCACAAAATTGATCATATAACCCTTGAAGTTACCTCATGCATTTAATTTATGTAACCCTTGAAATTACATTATGCATTTTAAGATCTTAAAATTGTTATTTAAAAACATTGAAAGAATTTAGAAAATTAAGGTAACAATCCAAAGATCTTCATTTAAAATATACTCAAGACTAAGAGCACAAATGTTGAAGCATGCACATTTTGAAAATTAAATACAAAATTTTCTAAAACATGTCATGTTCATCAAGTTGTGCTTACATAGTGAGGGCACACTTGGTATAGAGTTGAAAAAACACATGGTCATTAAAAATACACATTGATAACTAAAGAACACATGCATATCAAAGATATATTACAATATCCATCAATAAATATTGATGGAGAACTTGTTAACACTAATTCATCTTTCACACACAAATCTTGAATTAACATTTCCCCATACAATAGATCAGTAGACATCCTATTAACATTTTCACAATGTCTTACGTTAAATGATTGAAATTTACTGACAATATTTTTTGCTTCTCCATGCAGATGCTTTAAGCTCTCTTTTTTAACTTGGTACACACCTTTCATCTGGTTGCACACAAGTTCGGAATTGGTGTAGATTACAATTTCATTGGATCCATACTCCCTAGCTTTTCCCAAACCTTCTATCAATGCAATATAATATGCTTCATTGTTTGTTGTTCTTCTAGGTACATTCCTTTTCCTTTGGAGGAATTTGTTCGTCACAATATTGCATAGAACATAAGTAATCACTGCTTTCCCTGGATTGGGATAACAAGAAAGTTCTATGTGTAATGTCCACTTTTCAACCATATTTAATGGGTTTTCTGATCCCTGTAAAAAATAAATTCAACAAAATAAATTCAATATATTTATACATGTATTGTTAGGTTGTGCAAACGATTACTGCTTAGAAAAATATGTTGGAAGGCTAGGTAGCAAGAAAGGTTGTTTCTACTTGGTTGGATGGTTGGATAATTGCAAGAAGAAAACAACTAGAGATATCTAATACAACTCAACCACAAATCTCTAATTTATTCAACTTAGCTTCGAATCAACACAAGGTTGAAAGTATTTACTAATTTATTTTTATGTTTATTCCACATATAAAAATATTTTTAGTTCAACTTAGCTTAAAATCATCCAATTTTTAAAGTATTTATTAATTTATTTTTATTTTCATTCTTGGAAATTTAACACTTATTCATTCATTGTTATAAAATTAAAATGAAAAATGATAGATCGATTTTATTCTAGTAAATTTAACACTTATATTACCTTGTTATAAAATTTTGTTACTAAAACTATAATACATGTTTATTTATATGGCCCAAATGGGTCTATTATATATGCTTCTTTCAAAATATAGTTAACAAAGAAGATAAAAAATGAAAAATGATAGACCCAATTTTATTCTAGTAAATTTAATATGTATGTTGCCTTCTTAAAATTGAAACTCTAACATTAAAATTAAAACACTAAAAATAGATGATAAATCAATTCCAACGCTCTGATTAGCTTCAATCTCATGCACCCAATAAAATAGAAATGAAAAATATGTATCTCAAAAAGAAACTACTACTTGAAAATAGCAAGTACAAGAACCTTCAATTAAGTGTATTCTACCTCATATTAGGAAGATAAAAAGACCCATGTTCTAAGAAAACATGGAAGAAAAGTGAATTACACATAATGAAAAAGGAAACATAAATGAACATATAACAACAGTCGCAAGGAAATTATGTTACCAAGAAGCATCAATGTTGTTCTACGAGATAAATCAAGGTAGAACAAGTCAACACAACAACATTAAAATTAAAAGACCAAAAATAGATTACAAAGCAATGGCAACACTCTAGTTAGCTTCAATCTCATGCACCCAACAAAATAGAAATGAAAATGATGCATCTAAAAAAGAAACTACTACTTGAAAAGAGCAAGTACAAGAACCTTCAATTAAGTGTATTATGCCTAATTTTAGGAAGCTAGTAAGATCCATGTTCCAAGAAAAATAGGGAAACAAAGTGAATTCCACATAATGAAAAAGGAAACATAAATGAACATATAACAACAAAAGTAAGGAAAACATGTTACCAAGAAGCATCGAGGTTGTTCTATGAGATAAATCAAGGTAGAACAAGTCAACCCAATAACATTAAAATTAAAACACCAAAAATAGATGACAATGCAATGCCAACACTAATTAGCAACCTGATAACCTTAAAATTGAAACACCAAAAATATATCACAAAGAAATTTCAACACTCTAATTAGCTTCAATCTCATGCACCTAACAAAATATAAATGGAAAAAATGTATCTCAAAAAGAAACTACTACTTGAAAAGATCAAGTAAAAGAACCTTCAATTAAGTGTATTCTGCCTCATCTTAGGAAGATGATAATACCGATGTTTTGAGTAAATAGGGAAGGAAAGTGAAACACATAATAAAAAATAAAACATAAATGAACATATATAACGACAGAAGCAAGGAAAGTATGTTACCAAGAAGCATTAAGGTTGTTCTATGAGATAAATTAAGGTAGAACAAGTCAACCTGATAACATTAAAATTAAAAAACCAAAAATGTAAGACAAAGCAATGTCAACACTCTAATTAGCAACCCAATAATATTAAAATAAAAAAACGAAAAATAGATGACAAAGAAATTCCAAAAATATAATTAGCTTCAATCTCATGCACCCAACAAAATAGAAATTTAAAATATGTATCTAAAAAAAACTACTACTTGAAAAGAGCGAATAGAAGAACCTTCAATTAAGTGTATTTTGTCTCATGTTAGGAAGCTAATAAGACACATGCTCCAAGACAATAGGGAAGCAATCTGAATTACACATAATAAAAAAGGACACAAAAATGAACATATAAAAACATAAGCATGGAAAATATGTTACCAAGAAGCATCAAGGTTGTTCAATGGCCATGATATCATCTTCTTTTTCATTGGCATCCTCTTCATTCAAATTTTTCATTTTGTCGATTAAAATGTTATGTGCTGAGAATATGGGGATATGATACTAGCATTACTGATAGGTGTAACATTTATAGTTCTTTGGCACTACACCCTATACCCATATTCTCAGCATAGAACATTTTGATCAAGTAGGGGCTCCTAATAATCATAGGGCTTCTCTTCAGAGTGTTTTGGAGAATTTGGACCATAGTTCTATGAGATAAATCAAGGTAGAACAAGTCAACCCAATAACATTAAAATTAAAACACTAAAAATAGATCACAAAGCAATGCCAACACTCTAATTAGTAACCCAATAACATTAAAATTAAAACATCAAAAATAGATGGAAACGCAATGACAACATTAGCTTCAATCTCATGCACCCAACAAAATAAAAATGAAAAATATGTATATCAAAAAGAAACTACTACTTGAAAAGAGAAAGTAAAAGAACCTTCAATTAAGTCTATTCTGCCTCATCTTATGAAACTAATATGACCCATGTTATAAGAAAATAGGGAAGCTTGAAGTGAATTACACATAATGAAAAATGAAACATAAATGAACACATAACAACAAAAGCAAGGAAAGTATGTTACCGAGAAGCATCAAAGTTGTTCTACGAGATAAATCAAGGTAGAACAAGTCAACCCAATAACATTAAAATTAAAACACAAAAAATAGATGAAAAAACAATGCCAACACTCTAATTAGCAACCCAATAACATTAAAATTAAAACACCAAAAATAAATGACAAATCAATGCCAACACTCTAATTAGCTTCAATATCATGCACCCAACAAAATAGAAATGAAAAATATGTATCTAAAAAAGAAACTACTACTTAAAAAGAGCAAGTACAAGAACCTTCAGTCAAGTGTATTCTGCCTCATCTTAGGAAGCTAATAAGACCCATGTTCCAAGCGAATAGGGAAGAAAAAAGAATTACACATAATGAAAAAGGAAACATAAATGAGCATATAACAACAAAAGCAAGGAAAATATGTTACCAACAACCATCAAGGTTGTTTTACGAGATAAATCAAGGTAGAACAAGTTTTGGTTTATATTTTGGAAGCTTTTTATGTCTCTTTAAATGATATTTTTTTATTTTTTATTTTTTAAATAACTATGAGATATAGATTAATTGGTATGTGTGGGGTTAATATTTATACATTCAAATTTAATGATATATAGATTAATTGATATGTGTGAGATTAATCCTTGTACATTCAAATTTCATAAAAAAATTGAAAGAAAACCATTTTTAAGGAAATTAAATTATCCTAATAGACTTCCCAACAAACTTGAGCTAAAACAAACTTGAGCTAACTTTGTTATAGAAAAAGATACCTCTAAATTAGTGTTATACTGTTCTAATTACCTATAAATGTTCTATTATTTGTATTTATTTACAACTACCTAGTTACTAAAACTTTGAGCATGAATGTTTTAAATGTGATGATTGATTTGAATGAACTCGCAAATCAGTTTCTGAATGTCAGCTTCATAATTGCTTTCTCTTCGCCACGTCCATTTTAAAAGCTGTAAGACATCCTTGAAACTCTATAAAATTTTGAAACATATTTAACGTAAAAAACACCCTATGACTTTAAAAAATATTAAAGTGAATGATAAATTTCAAGATGTTGCGAAATAATTTAGGTATTTTTCATTTACTAATGTATTTAGAGACAATTTTTTTTGAGAAGTTGAATTTCTTTATTGAGAGTTTGTTACTAGAAATCAGTGAAGAAATTAAAACAGTCTTCTTATTACGATGCACATGAAGAATGAACCTTCATTGAGCAATGAAGTTATGAACTACATAAGCAATCAACATTGTTGAGCGAGCGATACTTTTTACATCTGAAAAAAGAACTTAGATCTTTCACAGGGAGGAGGTTGAAAATATGGATTCATTGACTTTCAAGTACAAATTTTAAGATATGAATAATGAGACTATGTGATTCAATTATCCTTGTAACTTCATAATTTGACTTTTATAGTTTCTAGTATGAGAAGATATATATATATATATATATATATATATATATATATATATATATATATATATATATATATATATATATATATCTATATATATATATATATATATATATATATATATCTATATATCTATATCTATATCTATATCTATATCTATATATATATATATATATATATATATATATATATATATAGACTAATTCTAATTTATGGTTCATGTTAAATGTATTATGTTTGTATATAAATGTTATTATGATTTCTAGGTTTGATAATTGGACAAAAACTATGTAGAATTCAAAGCATTAAAGCTACTTATCAAGTTTGATTTGGATAACAATGTCAAACAATGGTTTGGTGTAGTAAGTTGGATGAAAGCGAACAAATTTCCTTTGTATGATTAATTACAATATGTTGCAAAGTCATTTCAGTCTTTTTCATTTACTAATGTATTTAGAGAGAAAAATGTAAAAGTACGTGTTATTTCAAAGGAGGTCATTAGGTAGCAGTTGGTAAAATCATAATAAAGAAAACATGAATGGAGCCTGGAGGTCTATCTGTCTCTAAATCCAATTAATGTCCTTGAATCCAATTAATTTGTCTCTGAATCTAGTCTATCTATCTATGAATCCAGTCTATCTATATTTGAATCCATTCTATCTGTCTCTGAATCTAGTCAATATGTCTTTGAATCCAGCTAATGCCTCTGAATCCAAAGGAGAGGTGGATCTTCTTCGACAATGTTTTCTAGTTTTTTTAGATTGAGAATTTAATTTGGTATAGCTATTTTTGTTTTTGTATCTTTTTTTCCAGGAATTAACAGAGAAGTAATAGAAAAAGCACTTGTAGTCAGTTCAAGAGTTAAAGCAAGGAAAACTTTAGCAAGTTACAACCTATTGTTAATTGGATTGGAAGTTACTAATTATTTGAAACTTTCTAAGTTGGCCTCAAAAGTGAAAAGGGAATGTTTTAAGTCTACATTTTTTAATTTAACTTTCTCTACTGTGCCTAAAATATCTTGTCTGTTTCCATAAACATTTAACAATCCTTAATTCGGTGTCTTCAATTACGCTAAGGGTATATAAATGCACTAGATAATAATCACCATGATATGTACTAATAAAAATCTCAAGTTAATATAAATAATACATACTGCTAGCTTTGGATATGCATGGTTAGTTGGTTATGTCTCTTTTTTCACTTTATAATGTCATAGCCCTGTAGGCATGTGCTTACTTATGGATTTCTAGCTAACTCTATCACTCTGATTATGTCATTTTCCATATCATGTTTGTAATGTACTAAGCATGAATTAATACCGTGAGTGTTAATCCAAGCTCGTAATTCATACAAATGTTGATCAAATCATACAAAAAATCAAATCGATGAAATCATATATACAAACACATAGAAATGTCGATCACATCATATGTATACACACACAGAAACATAGATTAAATAATATGTATACACACATAGAAACATCGCTCAAATCATATGTATACACACACAAAATCATCGATCAAATCATACAAACATGCAGCGAGCGACTTACTTGGTCCTGATGAGGAGGTTAGACAAGGATGCTGAGAAAGCTTCCAGTGACAAGGGTGGATGAGGAGGCTGAGAAAGCTTCCAGTGATGAGTGAAACTAACCAAATTTCTCTAGCGCATTAATGCAGAAAAAACAAAAAACATCATAAACAATTCATAAAAAAATCATAAAACACATCATAAAAAATTCATAAAGAAAGAATTTAATTACAACCTAATTGACTTCGACTTGATTTTTACTCATCTTCGAATCGGCTCACATAGAGACTACAAATAATAGATTACAACGCTCGACTTCCACTCAGCTCAATAGACCACAAACAATAGACAACAACCACATCGCTTGCCTTCCACTCGGCTCAGTAGACCACAAACAACAGATAACAACCACAATGCTCAACTTCAACTTGTCTCAATAGACCACAGACAACAGATTACAGTGCTTGGCTTCCACTTGGCTCAATAGACCACACACAATAGACAACAAGCAAAAATAAACAGAGCAGAAACTCCATAGTAATGTCTGGCCCATCATATATATAAATGTTTTTTTGGCTGAACAGATAATTCGGCCAAAAAACTTAGTTTGACCGAACAAATGGTTCAGTTGAACTATTTTTTTGCCAACTTTTTCAACTTCAGAAAAAGTTTTGTTTAACGATTAGTGTTAGTCTAAATGGCCAAAATTTCGGTCGAACATTTGTATAATAGTTCGACCAAATAAATTTAGGAAATTTGGCCGAAAAAAAAAATTGTTCGACTAAAAAAAATGAGATTGTGATTTTTTTTAGGGGCGTTTCTCACAAAAGTGTAAGTTGGGTTACACTTTTTTCTCTTTTTTGAGAAAAAAATATAATTTTTAGAAGTTCTTCAACTTTCGGCAAGCTAAAGAATTTTTTCTATTTAGAATTTCATTTTACAAAATGAAACTTGTGAGAAATTTTCTTAGCTTTCTATTACTTAATTTTTGGGTTTTTTTTTTTCACATTTGATATGTCAACTTAGCAATTGTTTGACTGTGTGTTCTTTAAAAATCAAGGGATTCATAACATGTCATGTTTTTGAGCACTAGTGTATTCTTTGTTAACTTGATGTTTAAAAAAAATGTGTTGCAACAATTTAGACACACTCTACTTCGATATTGTTATATTTATGAAACCAACTAATGCACATCATAATTACTAGATTTTTTTGAATTGAACCAATATGAAAAAAATACATATTTTGAAGATGTTTAGTTGAGCGTCAAATTTCTCAACATATTAGTTATAAACTAAAAATATAAAAACTATCTATTATAGAAGATAGACCAATGTAATGAACCATATTTTTTTCATATTTTTTTATAGTGTATTTTGGAAGATACAAATTTTTGATTTCACTGAATCATACTGAGTTTCAGAATTTTTTTGCATACAATTTTTTAGAAAATCAATTAAAATTAGCAAATTTCTATGAAATTCCATAAAATGTATATCTACTGAAAGTAGATTCAATTTTGCAAATTCTCGTTTTGGTTCTAATAGTAAGTTCACCAAATTTGATGGAGTTTAAGCATTTTGAAGTTGGAAAAAGGTGGACAGAGCTGAGCTATTGCAGATTTGCAGGTTAAAACAGCTTGTTCGAATTAGAATTACATTCGACCGAACTTGTGTTTATCATTGACGCCCATTAAAATAAATGGAAAAATAATTCGGTTGAATTACTTTAAAAGTTCGGCGGAATTATTTTTAAAAGTTTGGCTGAAAATATGTTTATATTTTCCGTCGGCTGCAAAAATGAAATGATGTGACCCTCCAAAAAAATGTCTCGTCCGAGACGATATAAATAAATGGAGCACTCACATTATTTTTGCACTCTTTCATCATTTGGAGTGAACTTTTAAGCTAAATCTTCTGGGTTAAATTTTTTGGAGGAAAGCTTTTGGACTTAATTTTGAAAGTAAGTCTTTTGGGCTGATTTTTTTGGAGGAATATTTTTGGACTGAATTTTAAAAGTAAGTCTTTTGGGCTAAATTTTTTAAGTGAGATTTTTTAGTTTAATTTTTAAAGTAAACCTTTTGGGCTAAATTTTTTAAGTGAGATTTTTTAGCTTAATTTTTAAAGGAAGTCTTTTGGGGTGAACTTTTAAATTGATATTTTTAGCTTATTTTTTAAAGTAAGTTTTTTGTGAGTACTTTTTAAAGTGAGTGTTTTGGGCTGAATTTTTAAAGTGACTTTTTTTGCGCTGAATCTTTAAAGTGATTTTTTTTTAAAGTAAACTTTTTGGCTAAATTTTTAAAGTGAGTTTTTTTGAAAGTAAACTTTTTGGCTAAATTTTTAAAGTGAGTTTTTTTGAAAATAAGTCTTTTGTGCTAAATTTTTAAAGTGAATTTTTTGGTCTAAATTTTGAAAGTTAGTTTTTTTTGCAGGATTTGAAATTGAATTTTTTGGGTTGGATTTTAAAAATATACGCAGATTGAATTATCATGGGAAATCAAAGAAATTTCAAGAGAAAATATGATCGAATGAGAGACATTGAGGCTCGTAGAGAATACGAGAGAAACAATTACAAAAGAAAGAAGGGAGAGCTCACAAGTATTGAAAGAGAAAATCAATCTCAACTAGAAGTTGAAGCAAGTATGTAAACGTAAATATTAGAAATGATATTTAAAATTTAACTATTGTACATTTTTCATTAATGTATAGAAAGGATACTATGGATGTCGATTGATAGTTAACTTTTAATATAAATTTGTTTGAATGCACATTTACATAAGTTAGATAAAATTTAATTATAAAACATGGCCCACAATTTGCATGATGCATGCATGGTTTGATGCTTTTAAATGTTTTACATATTTGCATTTAGTTAATACATTTTGCATTCAATCATTCCTATAATGTTAGTAGATGATTCGTAGGTTTTTTTTAAAGTTGTTTGTCAATTTATTTAAAATGAATCTATTAAAATTGCAAATTACAAAATGTGAGGTCTACATTTTGCATTTGAATGAATCTTATAATTCAGTGTAGATGTCTAAAAAATCGATAAATTAAAATTGAATTATAAAATATGGTATGTACATTTTGCATTCATGTATAGAAAGGCTACTATGGATGTCAGTTGATAGTTAAATTTTAAAATAAAGCTATTTGAATGCACAAACATAAGTTAGACACCAACAATTTGCATGATGCATGTGCATGGTTTGATTCTTTTAAAGGTTTTACATATAAATTAAGTTTATGAATATGTAGAAATGAAAGTAAATTTGAATTTAGTTTGTACATTTTGCATTAAATAATTCCTATAATGTTAGTAAATGATTCTTAGTAAATGAATCAACCAAACACAATCACAAATTATAGAGACGTAATAGCGCTCGGCTCAACCAACCAAAACAAAAAATTAACAGATTAGTAACAATGTAGTATATTGTAGAAATTCCCACTGTAGATCACCTGATAATGCAATATACTAAAGCAAAATACTAGATCTACTTCTACAATCAAACTTTGTGGAAGCTTAATCAATTTGAGCTAGATCAATCAGAACACATATAATAGAGAAGAAGAAAGCATACACGTGAAACACAGAAGAATACTCTCGGGAAAGCCTCCGCTAAAAACCCCGATCTCTATATTATCATACAAGTGGAAATATGCTCAGATTACACAAAGCTTTAGCTCACAAACTATCTAGCTCTCAGTACAATCCCTCTGCTGCTCATAGATAGTCAAAGGCTTCTCACAAACCTTCTCCTCTGCCCTCCAAGCCTCCTATTTCCTTGTGCAGTTTCTCCTAGGTCCTCAAGCTGCCACCTGTGTGTAATAATCCCTCACACACTACTCTGACCTCTGAAATAACTGCACAAACCTGAAGGAGATAAATCTTCTCCATGGATGAGCTTCCTTTATAGAAAAAAATCCATCCAACTGATAGTACAATGTCCCTCCTATGATTTCATCTGGGTCTTTGTCTGAACTAACATGCATGAGTTATTCATGAGAGAATATTTAGTTATCTAAAGTGTAGTAGTTATATGCAAGCATGCATTAAATAACTGAACTCACATTAATTTAAACAAATTGTTTAAAACAATCTAACTGGACTTGACTCAGTTAAATGAGCCAATTAATTACATCTCAAATTAGAACTCATCCCTATCTCTTTAACTAATGGATAAATTCCTCAATTAATAGAGAAATTATTGCATGTTCTCACATAGACTTCATGTTTGATTTTTCACAACTAATTAACTCATGGTGAATTAATTAATTTATTTTCAAAGAGCTGTTAAGTTCAAATTCGAATTTTACTTCCTCTTTTTAGTACAGGACTGACTAAAATAGAAATCCATCCTGAACTACTAAAAATAGAATTCTATTTTTAGCACTTCCATTTTTCATTCCCTGTTGTTCAATCCAGCACTCGTACCCAAACTGCTATTTTTAGCACTTCTATTTTTAGCATTTCTTGTTGCCACTTTCAACACTCCCACTCAACAAGAAAGGCTTCAACTTGAACCTGATCTTGTACCTTTGGAATGTTCTACATGCAACACTCCTACCAAGTGTGGTTTCTCCAGCAACTCTCAGAACAAAAAAAACTCCCAGCTGACCTCTCTGTTGGGCTAGAAACATACTCTGATGCTGAATCTCTACCTGCTACTAACAAGTGCTCCCTCTCTGGCCTCTAAGCTACGGCAACACTCCATCCATCTCGCATCGTTACACACGTCTTTGTGCCATCTTGCACTGGTGCAACACTACTGTGCCTCTCACATTGTTGCAACTTGCTAGCTCTACACAGTCTTGGGACTCTTGCACTATAACTCTCTCTGCCACTCCATCTGCATCTGTCTCTACCCAATCAACTAGTCCTACTACTCCTTGTCGGGGCTCCTGTAGTAAAGTCAAATCAAAGAGGTTGGGTACCTCAAGGATCTTATCCCCATATCAGCCTCCGTGGGATGATCACTCCACATCACCCCACCTCCTACCTAGAGGTATGGCTGCATGTGATCCCTCTGCCCACCTGGCTTGAACTTTCCCCTACTGGAGGTATCTACATGATTATATGTCTCTACTTGATCTCCTCTCAACTTCCCCTGTTGTGGATGCTCCACAACCTCCTGAAGTTGCTGCACCAATCATGGCTCCTCCATAATCGTTTGAGACTTATTCTGGCACTGCATGTTGAGAGGTAATTTACTCTCCCTCTCAACCACCAAGTCTCCATCAGTTGCCTTGTCGCTCAAGGCTTTTCATGCACCTTGAACCTCAAGAGCATACAGGTTCTTGACTCGTGAACCAATCTGCTTCACCTGTCTAGTGATGACATGTCTAAGGAAAACCTTTCCCTTACTGAAGACTACATCATAGCTTCTATCTTCCATCATCATGATCGACACCAAGTTTCTCTTTAGTCCTGGTACATACTTGACATCAGTCAAGGTAATTCAAGCTCCATGCTCCCTCTAAAAAATAACCATACCTACATCTGAGACACTATACTTTTCATCATTACCCATTGCTATGAGTATCTGGAGATATTTCTCCCCCAAGGTACTGAACAAACTCTTGTCACCAGTCATGTGGAAAGAAGCTCCACTGTCAAGAAACCAACCACTTCCCACCATGGATGAAACCATGCATGCGAAGAGTGTGAAATCCAACACGAACTATGAAGCGAGTGCCTCACCTTCTGATCCTACCACGGATCCCTTCTTGGATTTCCTCTGTGGATAATTTGTAGCAAAATGGCCCACCTCATGACAACGAAAGCATCAAACTTTTGATTTGTCAAACTTCTTCCCACCATGGGAAGAATTGGATTTGGAATGAGAAACCTTCTCCTTCCCTTTCTTTTCCTTATTCGCTAAGGCACAATTCTCTTCATCCTCCATGGATGAAGAACCATCTCTGGTGCTTCTTCTTATCTCCTCCAACATCAAATTCGACCAAATTCATTCCCAATCTGATAGTTTCTCTCTTCCATTAACCAAGTCTTGGTAGCTATGCAAGCTCTTAGGAAGACTGAGGAGTGTAAGACTCATCATGTCATCATCAGCTGTCATGATCCCTACACTTCTAAGCTCATCCCTGCATGAGTTGAGCTTGTTCAGATACATATAAATTGTGTCGCCCTTTTCACACTTGATCTTCTGAAGCTTGTGCTTCAGTGCTAGCTTCCTCTGATCACTGCTATTCTGATATAGATCTTTCAGTGTTTTCCACATTGAAAACGGTGTCTCCTTCCCATGGAGACTCGAGACTATGTGATCTCGAACTCCCTCCAGAAGGATTCTCCTTACTCTAGCCACACATTTCTTCCATTCAACCAATTTAGCAACACTAGTCGGCTTGGGGACTTCTTGATCAATGAATTCCTTTAGACCGTTATCCTCTAGTACTGCTTCCATGCGATCCTTCTAGGCTATATAATTTGAACTGACATCAAGGGCATATTCGAGTCTCAAACCATTGAACACCATAGGTGAAATAGAGATGTGATAAGAACTCGATTTCTATATTTAGGAATCACAAAATTCAACTTCTCCCTTCTTGTATACTATTCTTCCTTGATCACCTGTGCTCTGATACCATGTAGAAATTTTTCTACAAAACCTTGCTCTAATACCATGTAGAAATTCCCACTGTAGATCACCTGATAATGCAATATACTAAATCAACATACTAGATCTACTTCTACAATCAAACTTTGTGGAAGCTTAATCAATTTGAGATAGATCAATCATAACACATATAATAGAGAAGAAGAAATCATACACATGAAACACAGAAGAATACTTTGGGGAAAGCCTCAGCTAAAAACCCCGATCTCTATATTATCATACAAGTGGAAATATGTCCGGATTACACAAAGCTTTAGCTCACAAGCTATCCAACTCTCAGTAAAATCCCTCTGCTTCTCATAGACAGTTAAAGGCTTCTCACAAACCTTCTCCTCTTCCCTCCAAGCCTCCTATTTCCTTGTACAGATTCTCCCAGGTCCTCAAGCTGCCACCTGTGTGTAATAATCCCTCACACACTGCTCTAACCTCTGAAATAACTGCACAAACATGAAGGAGATAAATGCTTCTCCATAGATGAGCTTCCTTTATAGGAAAAAATCCATCCAACTGGTAGTATACTGTCCCTCCTCTGATCTCAATTGGGTCTCTGTCTGAACTGACACGCATGAGTTATTCATGAGAGAATATTTAGTTATTTGAAGTGGAGCAACTATATGAAAGCATGCATTAACTAACTGAACTCACATTAATTTAAACAAATTTTTTAAATCAATCTAACTGGACTTGACTCAGTTAAATGATCCAATTAATTACAACTCAAATTAGAACTCATCCTTATCTCTTTAACTGATGGATAAATTCCTCAATTAATAGAGAAACTGTTGGATGTCCTCACATAGACTTCATGTTTTATTTTTGACAACTAATTAACTCATGGTGAATTAATTAATTTATTTTCAAATAGCAGTTAAGTTCAAATTCAAATTTTACTTCCTCTTTTTAGTCTAGGGACTGACTAAAATAGGAATCCATCCTAAATTGCTAAAAATAGAATGCTATTTTTAGCACTTCCATTTTTCATTCCCTGTTGCTCAATCCAACACTGGTACCCAAACTTCTATTTTTAGCACTTCTATTTTTAGCATTTCTTGTTGCCATTTTCAACATATACATCACAAATTAACAAAGTAGTAAATCCCCAATACAGGTCTACATAAAAAGCAGTATACATATAACTTTGTAACTCAATACAAGACCCAATGCGTATCGCTTTCACATCATCACATTCTTAAGAATGTACAACTTAAGAGTGCACAAAAAGAAATGTTGACAATGTACTTGAACTCTAAGTTCTTAAATATGAATCCAAGTAGAAGAAATTGTTTGGAAGTTCAATTAATTTTTTTAATGGAATTCCATCTTCAATGATCTATTCATGGTCAACGTTTGACATTCTCCATTTTTTTGATTTCAATTATTTTTTTGATTGAACTTCTATCAATTTTACGCGTGTTGAATACATAAAGTGACTATATTGACAACTTATGATATCAGGTTGATAGTCTTGAAAGTAAACATTACTCTCAGTTTGGTGAGTTTCTTGGAAAAAATAACCTTTCAGTATAATAGACCATCTTTCATATATAAAACCATTATCATCATAGTCTTCCAATAACTTCATCTTTCATTCAGTGCACCGCATCAAATAATACTTGACATTTTCTATGTTGTTAGTGGGTGCAACTACAACAAAAACATCTCTTGCATAATAAAACAAGTGTAAATTCAGATCATAATTTACATGAAATTAACTTTATCAATATGGAATTGATTTTATTATCTATTTCTAGAGCTCTATATTTTAACTATTATCTAGATACTTATACACATTGATTTTAAAAACATAAAACATATATATATATATATATATATATATATATATATATATATATATAATTTTACCTTCTCTAACAAGATCACAAACTCGATCACCTTCAGATGATATTATAGTCTCCTTTGATTCCATCTCTTTGAAGCTTGCAACTAGAATTTTCCCCTTTGTATTTAGTTCTGTATGTTGCCAAGGTTTTATATTGTTTTCAGAAAGATCATTGGATTGTGTGTCCTGTATGGAAACATGAAAAAAACAAGAATATTTTCTTTTATCAAATGCAAACACATTTTGGTAATCCTTTGTTTTAATTGAATTCAATTTTCGAGTCCCTTTTACTATTTCAACTTCATATGTAATCGATCTATCTACATCTTCGACTCCAATATGCCCAAAAAACTATAGTAAATTCAAACAAGAATTTAAATATGTTATTTAAAATACAATTTATATATGTTGAAGATAATCATTGTCATACAATTTAAATTAGATAATTTATAAATGTTTAAAATTGGAAAATTAATAAAAATGATCATATATTAAAACTATATACAAGTTAATTTGTATATATGTACATACCATTGTACCTCCCTTGATGGGTTAGTCTGATGGATTAGTGCAACGTCGCACCATTGAACAACTTGTTCAACCAAGAAAAGTCTGTTTGCAGAGTAGTCCATTTGATATCTTTGAAGTTCTCATTTTATACTTGCCCCTGCACCATCATGTTCTCCTTTTCCATGACCAGTATCAAATAAATTCCAATGATGTTTAATGTGGGTTTTATTACGAAGACGACACAACCAAAAGAATGCTCGTGAAGATTTTAATTGACCAACACATCCATCTGACCATACCCAATGTTCATTAAATTTTATTCCACGACCTTTCAATGAGTCATAAATCTTATCAAAACAATGTTGGACAAAATGTGTGTCATGTGTATGATCATCACCGATATAAAAGTGATATTCTTTAATAACATGTCGATTCCCACTAGTGCTTTCTATATCATAAAATTTTTGTTCAACATGTCTACATATAATATGGACAAGCATAGAGACTTGGTCATAATGATAATATTCACTCTGTATTTCATTTTGTGCAACAAATGTGTAATTCTCTACAAAATCAACTATTGAAAAAATGGTACTGGGTGGAAACATTTCACGGGATTTTTTGAATTGCAGGTCCTGCCATCGAGCTCTATGCGAATTATTTATGTACTTATAAATTTCTATCTCAAATTTGTTCAAAAACTCTATCACGGGAATTTCTTCTTCTTGTAATTCAAACCTTTTAGCACTTGTACTACTATTTGAACTTATCGATGTATGGATATATTCATATCTCTTCCATTTCACTTTTAGGTTAGAAAATGATTGACTGTTTATATCAATTGAATATTTGTTGCGAAATAAAGTAAAAATTCCAGAATGATCACATTTTTTACCATTGACACATTTCTTTTGGTAAAATAATTCATGACTTTCATTTTCACATAGAATTTAAGATATGAAACCATGGATAGTGGAAGGAGGAGGTGGATTTTTACAAAATGTTTTACCTAATATAAGGAAGGTGTCATAATATAATTGAAATTCCACATGATAATGACAACAACAAGTGTCGCGTACAATGATAGGTTTAACATACCATTGTTTTTGTTGCACAAAAGTACTGATTGATACATTAATTCCATGATTCTCTTCTATGAACTTATTGATCGACTTTATCTGAGTGGTGTCCAAGATATGTTTTGCATGTTCTTCATACCAATTCCATGTTATTCTCTGCCGCATCACATCCCTTTCTTTTGGTGAAACACATGAATTTTTTATCCAATATTCATATATTATTTTTTTAACATCTTCTCCAAGTCTATGTTTGTATGGTTGCCTACAAATAACTGTCCAACAAGTGAGCTCATCATTTACAACTACTTTAATTGAAATTTCCTATGTTTGTGCAATGTTTTTCGTTAGGTCCCTAACATTTTTGCCATAGATTTTACCAAATGATTTTCTTTAGTAATTGATGAAAGCACTGCCATTTGTATCTCTCTACGTGCAGCTACACTTTTTTTCTTTCTATATCTTCCAATTTTTTGTAGAGATGATCCAAGATGTTTTTCTTATAGATGCATCAAAATTACATGAAACAGAACTTATAAACCATGGAACTTAAAAGCACATAAAACAATGCAGAAATAACACGATAAGAAGTAAAACATGACACAAATATTTGATTACATAGTTCGTCCAATTTGGACTACATCTCCAGGCCCTGCTCAATAGTGGGGAGGCCTTCATTTATTAAGTGGCATAAAAAGAGATAAAAGTACAAGCAACATTATTTACAGTCCTTGTACCTCCAAGATGAAATATGGATGAAGAATGGAGAGCCCTACTTTAGAAGCAGATAGTACCACTGAAATATTGACGAAAAATAATGCAAAAATGCCTATCCGAACACCTAATTCAGATAATTGGGCCTTCTGCAACTTCTAGAAATTTCCATGTTGCTCAATGTGATGTCCCAGCCTGCTGTGAGGTCAGGGTATGCTATGCATAATGGATTTTGAACCAATCTGGCAGTCCTTTATGCCTTTCTCCGACATGGATGGTCCTTTATATAAGCTGGCGATAAAATCCCTCAATACCGAGGCAGTCCCAAACAAACGACTAAGTTTATCAAGCGGGAGTTTTCCAATAGTGATTCTCAGGGCCCTGAATAGTATGTGGCAACAACCCTTACAAATATGGAAAAGACCCTTTTAAATGTGTGTTGAAGTTAGTGGCCTTTTATTATTGGCATTTCCCCACAATCGACAATTTCATAGGCATACAGACCAACCCATACATCAAGCAGTTTGTGATACAATGGACCTGCCGGGAGTTTTAAACATAACATACAAAATATTGGGTCCGGAAACCCCATCACAAATCGCAATTGGCGGAGCCCATAGCGTAACATATATACTGGTGCAGTGCTTATGTGGTATGCAATTGCGATATTGAAATCGCAACCTAATCTTGCCAAAGGCTGATTCTAGACAACTGCACCTTGCGATGTGTGATTATGATTCATCGCATCGTAACCCTAACTACTAGAGGCCGATTCTTTCACCTTCTCCTTTTGCAATGGGCGATTGCGATTTGATCGCATCGTAACCTTGGGTTGATTTTCCTTAAGCCACGACCTCTGGTTTTTGCGATATGTGATATGTGGGACCAATGGTAGCCTGCTACTTGGTGCTTCCCCATTCGCTGAGAGTGTCTGCCACGTCATCTCCTCCTACCACCTATTCAAGTGAAACATAAACTTTGACTTGCTCTAACTTATTCATATGAACTCGGATTTGAGTATCGTTCACACCGTTGGAATCAAGATGACGATCACTTCGATTTGATGCTAAGGTTATCCAAATTCTATCACTCTAAGTTTTGAGCCTTTACCATGCCATTGGTAATTATTTAAAGATCCACCTAGATCAATCCTCCCCACTAAGAAATTTTGGACTGCCAAAAGCCTTTTTCAGTCAATTGGCAAGTGAGGAAATTACTCCCTCACTTTTCCTTTCTCCGTCCATCGATCTTTACCTAGATGCATTCCTTTGAAGCCAACACGAATGTACTCTACAACTCCTTATCGTAAAGTTTTGATTTTCCTATTGAGTATGATATCTTTAGGAAACTTGTCTAGATACTTAGGTGTAAAATCATCCACTGTAGGAATTTGTGCAACCTCTTTAGTATCCATAATCAATGGAGGTTCATAAAGCTTTAGGTTTTCAACATTTACCACTGAGTACATTTGCATATAAATAAGCAAGTCAAGACAAAAAACATTGTCTCCAATCTTTGCAAATATGGTGAAGGGACCATATTGAATGGGTCTCAATTTATTCCCTTCTCCCTTCATTCTATCCTTGCTAATGTGGAGCCATACCTTGTCCCCATCCTGAAACTAATGGTCAACTCGGTGCTTATTATGTTGAGCTTTATACCAAGCCTGACTCTTCTCCAACTGCTCATGTACTACCTAATGAATCAACTGTATCTGCTGAATAAACTTCCATGCTTTGTCCCTATCATCTTGTCCATTGCCATCCTCATATTTCCCAAAGAACATGTTTAAAGGATCCCTTGGTAGATAGCCCAAACATGTCTTGAACGGTGAGCTCTATGTGGAAGAATGCGCTGCTCGATTATATGCATGTTGCACATAAGGAAGTTGTTCATCCCACAACTTGGGATGTTTTCCACAATAGGCTAGTAACAAGTGTACCACGATGCGGTTGAAAACCTCTGTCCATTTGTCTATGGAAGAAATGCCATACTTATTTTAAGCTTAGTGTCCATCATTCTCCACAAGTTGGTCCAGAACAATCCAAGAAAGCGACAGTCTCGATTTGACACAATAGATGTGGGAAACCCAAAATGGACGCAGACATGCTGAAAGAAAAGATAAGCAGTCTGCTCAGTAGTGGCCTAATTTTTACATGGCATTAAAATACACATTTTAATAAAACGATCTATGATGACATACAAATAGTCGTGACCTTTCCTAGACATAGGCAAACCTCCTACAAAATCCATGGACAT